>CM060080.1:14027876-14737876 GCA_030533445.1 Cyprinodon diabolis | reverse complement strand
ACTTACGTTAGCTGGAGCAGACTGGAATGACCCCAGCGGGACACCATAGGCTGGCATGGCCGCCTGAAGCCGGGGGCAGAGGGATTTGTTGGGATATTTTTAGGTCTTTGGGTTTAAAGAGACAGATTTCCTTCTCAGCATCCGAGCGATAAACAATATAAACTCTGGCACCAATGTTCGAGCTGTTACTTCAAATGCAGGTGACACACACATATACACACATACATACACACATATACACACATACATACATATATACACTATATTGCCAAAAGTATTTGCTCACCTGCCTTGACTCACATATGAGCTTAAGTGACATCCCGTTCCTAATCCATAGGGTTCAATATGACGTCGGTCCACCCTTTGCAGCTAGAACAGCTTCAACTCTTCTGGGAAGGCTGTCCACAAGGTTTAGGAGTGTGTTTATGGGAATTTTTGACCATTCTTCCAGAAGCGCATTTGTGAGGTCGCACACTGATGTTGGACGAGAAGGCCTGGCTCTCAGTCTCCGCTCTAATTCATCCCAAAGGTGTTCTATCGGGTTGAGGTCAGGACTCTGTGCAGGCCAGTCAAGTTCATCCACACCAGACTCTGTCATCCATGTCTTTATGGACCTTGCTTTGTGCACTGGTGCACAGTCATGTTGGAAGAGGAAGGGGCCAGCTCCAAACTGTTCCCACAAAGTTGGGAGCATGGAATTGTCCAAAATGTCTTGGTATGCTGAAGCATTCAGAGTTCCTTTCACTGGAACTAAGGGGCCAAGCCCAGCTCCTGAAAAACAACCCCACACCATAATCCCCCCTCCACCAAACTTTACACTTGGCACAATGCAGTCAGACAAGTACCGTTCTCCTGGCAACCGCCAAACCCAGACCCGTCCATCAGATTGCCAGATGGAGAAGCGCGATTCGTCACTCCAGAGAACGCGTCTCCACTGCTCTAGAGTCCAGTGGCGGCGTGCTTTACACCACCGCATCCGACGCTTTGCATTGCACTTGGTTATGTATGGCTTGGATGCAGCTGCTCGACCATGGAAACCCATTCCATGAAGCTCTCTGCGCACTGTTCTTGAGCTAATCTGAAGGCCACATGAAGTTTGGAGGTCTGTAGTGATTGACTCTGCAGAAAGTTGGCGACCTCTTCGCACTATGCGCTTCAGCATCCGCTGACCCCGCTCCGTCAGTTTACGTGGCCTACCACTTCGTGGCTGAGTTGCTGTCGTTCCCAAACACTTCCATTTTCTTATAATACAGCTGACAGTTGACTGTGGAATATTTAGGAGCGAGGAAATTTCACGACTGGATTTGTTGCACAGGTGGCATCCTATCACAGTTCCACGCTGGAATTCACTGAGCTCCTGAGAGCGACCCATTCTTTCACAAATGTTTGTAAAAACAGTCTGCATGCCTAGGTGCTTGAATTTATACACCTGTGGCCATGGAAGTGATTGGAACACCTGATTCCAATAATTTGGATGGGTGAGCAAATACTTTTGGCAATATAGTGTATATATATATATATATATATACATATATATATGTATATATATATATATATATACATATATATATATATATATATATATATATATATATATATATATATATATATATATATATACACACATATATATATACACATATATATATATATATATATATATATATATATATATATATATACACATATATATATATATATATATATATATATATATATACACACATATATATATACATATATATATACATATATATATACACACATATATATATACATATATATACACATATATATATACATATATATATACATATATATATATATACATATATATATATACATATATATAAATATATACATATATATATATACATATATATATATATATATATATATATATACAGTGGGGCAAAAAAGTATTTAGTCAGCCACCAATAGTGCAAGTTCTCCCACTTAAAAAGATGAGAGAGGCCGGTAATTTTCATCATAGATATACCTCAACTATGAGAGACAAAATGAGAAAAAAAAATCCAGAAAATCACATTGTCTGATTTTTAAAGAATTTATTTGCAATATATGGTGGAAAATGAGTATTTGGTCAGTTACAAACAAGCAAGATTCCTGGCTCTCACAGACCTGTAACTTCTTCTGTAAGAGGCTCCTCTGTCCTCCACTCGTTACCTTCATTAATGGCACCTGTTTGAACCCGTTATCAGTATAAAAGACACCTGTCCACAACCTCAAACAGTCACACTATAAACTCCACCATGGCCAGAACTAGAGAGCTGTCAAAGGACACCCGAAACAAAATTATAGACCTGCACCAGGCTGGGAAGTCTGAATCTGCAATAAGTAAACAGCTTGGTGTGAAGAAATCAACTGTGGGATCAATTATTAGAAAATGGAAAACATACAAGACCACTGATAATCCAGCTATGGCCGGGATGTAGAGGACGGCGGAGAATTGAACTCAACAAACAAAGAAGGCGGTAAGAGCTAATTTGGCGGATCACATAAGCTGTACATTGACTGTAGTAGCATGGCTTCTACATCAGGAGGAAATAGTGGAAATGAAATGGAGTGGATGTTATCGAGGTCAGCAAGAATGAAAAGAGCAATCAGAAAGAGACATGAAAGGGCAAGAAGTTGGTCGGATGAAAGTGAGCTAGGAGCGGAAGGCAGTAAAAGGACAAAAATAAATCAAAGAGTGAGTTCACGGGAACAAGATAACAGTAATACAGAAGTGGAATACAAAGTTGTGGTGGAATTTCAGCAAGAAAGGGGTTATATTCATCCGATAAAGATAACCAAAGCAATAGAGGAAGAGATAGGGAAAATCAAAACGGCCAGAATCATGAACAACAGAAAAGTGATAATTCAAGCTATCAGCGAGGCACAACAACAGAAGATAATCAAAATGAAAACTCTAATGGGAGAAAGAGTTAAATCACATATACCAGGTTTTATGGCAAGGTTGAGAGGAGTAATTTCAGGAGTTCCACTTGAAATGACAATGGAGGAGGTGAAGAATGAAATCAAAGGAGGGAAAATAACAAATGCCACCAGGATTAAAAGTAGAAGAGAAGGGGAACTGAAAGACACTATGGCTGTGATATTGCAGTTTGAAAATAACATGCCAGAAAATATACAGCTAGGATTTATGAACTATAAAGTTAGAGAGTACATCCCGAAACCGCTCAGATGTTTTACCTGTCAAAGAATGGGACACATTGCAAAGGAATGTAAGGGAAAAATTAGATGTGCAAGATGTGGAGGACCACATGAATTTGGAAAGTGTGACAAAGACGCTAAAATCAAATGCTGTAACTGTGGTGGTGAGCATAGTGCAGCCTATGGTGGATGTATAGTTCAAAGGGAAGCTAGAGAAGCCCAGAAAATAAAGATAACAGAAAGAGTTTCTTACGCAGAAGCATTAAAAAGAGTAAAGAAAGATAGTAAAAGAGGAATGAGGCTGGGAGAAGCAGATCAAAGTTACACTTCTCAGAACACAAATCAAGGAATGAATGATCAGACACAAATACTAATGCCAACAACAAATACAAATAATACATGTCTGCATAAATGTAAAATAGAAGAAAATACAATGATGGTGAAAAAAGAAAACTTTGTAGCATTTATATGTCATATTATTAATGTTACAGTCCAAATGAAGAAGAAAAGTGATAAAATAAAAGCAATAGTAACAGCAGCAGGGAGGTTCCTAGATATGAAAGAAATTCAAGCAGATCAAATACATACCATTTTGAGTGCCACTGAAATAACAGAAAACGGTCAGGATTAGGATACAAGCTTTATTGATGGTCATTCATATTCTACAATGGAATGCCAGAAGTATAATAGCTAATGGACAAGAATTTAAAAAGTATATTTATGAATTAGAAGTAATACCAGATGTAATATGTATACAAGAAACATGGTTAAACTCAAACTTGGATTTTAAAATTCCTGGATATAATATAGAAAGACAGGATAGAAGTAATGGTAGTGGCGGAGGATGTGCCACCTTAATTAAGGAAGGAATTGCTTACAAGAAAAACTCATTAAATAAAAAAATAGAATGTGTGAATATAGAAATATTTAATTTAAGGAAACATGGAAATATTAAAATCATTAATTATTATAATCCATGTAAAAATCTAGATAATGAAATATTTAAGGAAATAGGGAAAATACATAGAAGAGAAGTTTGGTGTGGAGATTTTAATGCTCACAACAGTCTATGGGGTAGCAAGAAAACGGATTATAATGGTGAAATAGTGGAAGAATTAATGGATGAAAGGTCATTAGTTTGTCTTAATAATGGAAAAGGTACAAGAATAAATATACATAAAAATTCAATCTCATGTCTAGATATTACATTAGTATCTGACTGTCTTGTTAGTGCATGTGAATGGGATGTAAATGGGGAATCTACACTAGGGAGTGATCACTTTCTAGTGAGTACAATAATTAATGATAATATAAATAGACAAGAAGAGTTTACATTAATAAGATGGTGCTTTAATAAAGCTGATTGGTTTAAATTTAAAACAAAATGTGAGGAAACAAGACATATAGTAACATTAAAAGGTAATATTGAAGAATATACAAATCAAATAGTAGAACATATCCTAAATGCTGCAAATTACAGCATACCAAAAATAAAAGTGAAAGGTCAGAAGAAAGTAGTTCCTTGGTGGAATAATGAATGCAGTAAAACAATTAAAGATCGTAATAAAGCTTTTAAAATACTAAAGAAAAATCTAACAATCGAAAACCTTAATGATTATAAAAGGAAAAGAGCAAAAGCTCGGAAAACTATAAAGGATGCAAAAAAGAAAACGTGGAGAGACTATTGTTCATCAATAGGTTCAGAAATTAATTTACAGAATGTGTGGTCAATGTTTAGAAAAATGACGGGGAAAAAGAACAATGTTAATATTCCATCCTTAGTCAGAGCACAGGAGGTATTGGTTTTAAATAAAGATAAGGCAGAGTTATTAGGAGAGACATTTGCGGCAGTTCATAGTGGTGATCACTTGACAAATACTCACAGAAGGCAGATGATTCAAAAACTTGGAAATCATAAAAACTCACTAGAAAAATGTCAAAAATATATGTCAACATTAGATATGAATATAACCATGAAAGAAATAAAAACAGTATTGAAAGGGACAGGATATTCAGCTCCAGGGGAGGACCAATTATGTTACGCTATGTTTCGACAGATTCCGGAAGTAACACTGAAATTAATATTAGAATTATTTAATAAAATATGGAAAGAAGGAACAATACCAAATAGTTGGAAAAAGGCAATAATTTTACCATTTAATAAGCCAGGTAAAGATCCTTCCTATCCAAATAATTACAGACCAATTGCTCTTACTTCCCATTTAAGTAAATGGATGGAGAAAATAATGGTTAATAGATTAGGATACTTTCTTGAGAAGAATAATCTAATTAATGGATATCAATGTGGATTCAGAACTGGAAGATCAACAATAGATGCTCTAACTAGAGTCAGTAATGACATAGAGAAAGCTTTAAAAATGAAGGAAATAATGATTATAGTATTTTTTGACATAGAAAAAGCATATGACTCACTATGGAAAGAAGGATTACTTATAAAAATGAAACAGATGGGAATAGGTGGGAGAATGTATAATTGGATAGCAAATTTTCTACTAGATACGTAGAAAAATAAGAGTAAAAATTGGGAATGACTATTCAAATGAATATAATGTTGAAAATGGAATACCACAAGGTAGTGTAATTAGTCCAATTTTATTTAATATTATGATCAATGATATTTTCTATGAAACTGATAAATGTATAAAATCTGCACTATATGCAGATGATGGGGTCATATGGATGAAAGGGAGAAATATTAAACATGTTGTAGAAAATATTAAAAAAGCAATTAGTAAAGTTGAAAAATGGTCTTATTAATGGGGTTTCAAATTATCAACAACCAAGTCTTGTTATATGGTTGTCACAAAGAAGAGAAATATTAATATAGAAACAATAACATTATATGGACAGACTTTAGAAAGAGTAACAGAATATAAGTATCTAGGTTTATGGTTGGACAATTCTTACTCATGGAAAACACATATAGATAACTTAGAAACCAAATGTAAAAAAGTTATTAATATGTTAAAGGCTGTGGCTGGAAACAATTGGGGGGCAGATAGACAGTCATTATTAAGCATATACAGGGCTCTCATGAGAGCAATAATAGATTATGGCAGCATTATATATGGAGCAGCAGCTAAAACATCATTACAAAAAATAGAAAGATTACAGTGTAGGGCTTTACGAATATGTACAGGAGCAATAAAAACAACACCTATTAATGCTCTCTTAATTGAAAGTGGGGAAACTCCACTTGAAATGAGGAGAATTAAATTAGCTTTAGCATACTGGATGAAAATTAAAAGTAATATAGATGATCATGTGAATTCAACTATTCTGCAAAATTGTTGGGAATATGTGAAGTTCCAAAGTAATGGATTTGGATGGATGGTTAGGAAATGGATTAAAAAGTATGGATTCGAAGACAAGGAAATAGCTCAATTTAACCCAATTAGCGTTATTCCTCCATGGCTAATACCTGAGGTTAATGTAGATTTGCAAATTAATACAATGAAAAATGATTGGAATTTAAATGAAATAGGGATAAAAACGGATATTTATTTAAGAACTACATATAATAATTACCTTAAAATTTATACAGATGGTTCTAAGAATCTAAAAGGTTATGTGGGTATAGGAATATATATCCCAGAGTTTAAAAAATGTATTCATAAAAGAATATCAGATCAATTGTCGGTTTTTACAGCAGAAATGGTGGCAGTTATATTAAGCTTGCAATGGGTGGAGGAGATTCGACCAATCAGGGTGGTGGTGTGCACAGATTCTAAAGCAGTAGTGGAAAGCATTAAGGGAGAAGGAAATAATAGAAAAGATTTGGTATTAGAAATTCATCATATTTTATTTAGATTATATAGGGGTGGCATTGATGTTTGGTTTTGTTGGGTGCCAGCACATGAAGGAGTAAAAGGCAATGAAAAGGCAGATAAATTAGCTAAAAGGGCTTTAGAGGGGGAAATAATTTCAATTCCTTTTGGAAAAGGGGAAGGGAAATCACTTATTAAAAGTAAAGAAATGGAGGAATGGCAAAAAATATGGAACGAAGATAGGAAAGGAAGAAGATTATATGAAGTGCAAAAGTCAATTCGAATTCGAAGCATTAATGAAAGAAACAGAAGAGAAGAAATAATAGTTAGTAGATTAAGAATAGGTCATACCTACTTAAATGACATGCTTTATTTAATAGGGAGGAAAAATAGTGATAAATGTGAGAAATGTGGTGAAAAAGAAAATGTAGAACACATACTGATGAAATGTAAGCTATATGAACACGAAAGGGAAAAATTAAAGAGAATAGTTAGAAGTATAGGGCATGAATGGAATCTTAAAGGAATATTAGGAAATGAAGGAAACATAACAGATATTCATAAACTAAGGAAAGCATTGTTTATGTATCTTAAGAATACAAAATTAAAAAATAGAATCTAATAGATGTGAAGTAACGCTACTACACACTCATGTACAGTAGGTGGCGGTATGCACCTTAAAGTTGCTTGTGACCCGCCATAATAGAAAAGAAGAAGAAGAAGAAGACCACTGATAATCTTCCTCGATCTGGGGCTCCACGCAAGATCTCACCCCGTGGGGTCAAAATGATCACAAGAACGGTGAGTAAAAATCCCAGAACCACGCGGGGGGACCTAGTGAATGACCTGCAGAGAGCTGGGACCAAAGTAACAAAGGCTACCATCAGTAACACACTACGCCGCCAGGGACTCAAATCCTGCAGTGCCAGACGTGTCCCCCTGCTTAAGCCAGTACATGTCAAGGCCCGTCTCAAGTTTGCTAGAGAGCATTTGGATGATCCAGACGATGACTGGGAGAATATCATATGGTCAGATGAAACCAAAATAGAACTTTTTGGTAAAAACTCTACTCGTCATGTTTGGAGGAGAGAGAATGCTGAGTTGCATCCAAAGAACACCATACCTACAGTGAAGCATGGGGGTGGAAACATCATGCTTTGGGGCTGTTTTTCTGCTAAGGGACCAGGACGACTGATCCGTGTGAAGGAAAGAATGAATGGGGCCATGTATCGTCAAATTTTGAGTGAAAACCTCCTTCCATCAGCAAGGGCATTGAAGATGAAACGTGGCTGGGTCTTTCAGCAGGACAATGATCCCAAACACACCGCCCGGGTAACGAAGGAGTGGCTTCGTAAGAAGCATTTCAAGGTCCTGGAGTGGCCTAGCCAGTCTCCAGATCTCAACCCCATAGAAAATCTTTGGAGGGAGTTGAAAGTCTGTGTTGCCCAGCGACAGCCCCAGAACATCACTGCTCTAGAGGAGATCTGCATGGAGGAATGGGCCAAAATACCAGCAACAGTGTGTGAAAACCTTGTGAAGACTTACAGAAAACGTTTGATCTCTGTCATATCCAACAAAGGGTATAAAACAAAGTATTGATATGAACTTTTGTTATTGACCAAATACTCATTTTCCACCATATTTTGCTAATAAATTCTTTAAAAATCAGACGTGATTTTCTGGATTTTTTTTTTCTCATTTTGTCTCTCATAGTTGAGGTATATCTATGATGAAAATTACCGGCCTCTCTCATCTTTTTAAGTGGGAGAACTTGCACTATTGGTGGCTGACTAAATACTTTTTTGCCCCACTGTACACATACATATATATAACAGCAAAGAAAAATAGGCGGCTTTCAGAAAGCAAGCCAAGGTCTGAAGTAATGTCAACCGCAAAGTCTATGCAACGCCATAAGAAAAAGTGAAGCATGGTGGTGGCTTGGTGATGCTCTGTGGAAAGCTAAGAAAAGATTATATCAATCATGTGTTTGTACTACACTATTGAATTCAAAAGTCACCTTGAACAAAGTAAGAGTCCTGTCTCACTCACCTGACTTGATTACTATTGAAAAAAGTGATATTTGAAGAATAAAGGCAGTTGCACATGACTAACCAGAAAACCAATGAACTGAAGGTATTATTCTGCCATCAGCTGACCCAATACACTGGGGCACAATAGGGCACCAAAAAAAAAATTTTTTTTTTAAAAATTAAAAAAATTGGGGGCAACTATATATTTAAACAAAGCATGGGCACAGATAATTAATGCAAGCATGCGAGCAAATATTTTATAGCACTTATTATAAAGCGTCATAAATTGTACAATCAGATTGTTATTTTCTGCATTACCAAACTGAATTGGCCCACTTTTGAACTTAACTGTATATCTCTAATCCACTACTGATGAAGGTACAGTTTATCTTCATTAAATATCTGTCAGTAAACATGAACTTGAAATGTGCAACTGTACAAGGAAAAAAAAACACCTCTACATACATACATGTCTGTGTTTATCATTTCTATTTCGGCCCATCCTGTGATGATCCTATGAGATGTGTATATCATGGCCAATGGTCTGCCGATACTGATGGCTGCCATACACATTGCATCATTTCCCTAGGTAAGGTTGGTCCAATCATAAGTAGATTTAATACATTTAATTTATAATTTGGCACATTTTACCTTACATCACCCAAAACGTAAAGCAGGGAAAAAAGAAGAACAATTAAATATTCATCTGATATAGTTAGAGGAAAAACATGGCTTATAAACAAAAAAATAGAATAGTTTATAGTCCTTTTGAGTTTTAATGAAATATTTTAATGGAATAGTTCACACACTTTGTTTAAAATGTCAAATAATTACAAATGAATTTTGGTTTTGAATCAGAAAAATTCTTATACATCTCAGGCCCAGGGCAGATTACATTATAAATTTTCCATGTAATTCCTTGTAAACTGATTACTAGAACTGACATTTAGTTTCTGATGAGAAAAAGATCAACCTCGGCGTGTCCCCCCCCCCTTTTTATTTCCTTTCAGTCGCTGTCATTGCTGTCGCTGTCTGAATACGCCCCCAGTAGGCTGAGAGATGACGATCCATTCTGAGAAACGCTGCATTTAGAAGGATCTGCTGAGTTGTCCGTTGATGCCTTTGAATCTGCAAAGCAAAGAAAAGAGAAGTGAAGAAATGCTCGACAAAAATAAGGCTGATTGGGCGTCTGAAATGTGACTGCAGTACCTGATTGTGACGCAGTAGAAGCCTCCTCTCTGTTGGGTTTTTTATCCATTTCTGTTGGTTTCTTTCGCACCACCAGGGCGCTCAGGGCCCCTCGGCCTCCCAGGGTCCCGACACTCTTCTCCCAGCTCTCCACCTTTGTCCTCTTTACTCCCCCAGACGTTCCCTGTGAAAACACAGAATGTCACAAACTATTATTTAGTTCTGACACATTGTAATTGTGAGGGGTTTAGTGATACTTGTAAAAGCTGAAAAAGTTGTCAAATTTATGATCTTAAAGTTCAAAAAGAAAGGAGTGCATCTAGAGCAGTTTTATGGTGTGTGATGGTAGATTATCCTTTATTTTCTCAATGTGGCTGGTCTAAATCGCGCTACCAATGCTCCAAATAATACAAAATTAAGAGAATTTTACAGTATGCTGTGTGCCTCTAGAGCAGTCACGTGACCAAACACAGCTGTGACATCAGTGTAGTCAAAAATCCTTGTGCGGTTGTATAGAAACACCTCTTCATGCATTTTTAAGCACTCTGAAAGGACAGTAAAAACATCATTACAATGGTCTATAGTACTGCTGCCAATTGTAGGAATGGCTTTGGATCGGGAAGAAGAATGTTTAATCATCCAAAACAACCACTCTTGTGTCAAATTTCGATCCAGAAAGTAGCTAGATTAGACAAAAATCAAACGGGCAATCTGCAGCATCTAAACCGATACAGCAAACCTTGTTCAGATCACTTCACGGCAGATTGTTTTATCAACAATCCCTCTCTCAGAGCATCAGTTGGATTGAAAATACCAAAGTTGAAATGGCTTGTTTTTTTCTGTTGTGTAGTTTAGGGCTGCAACAACCAATCGATAAAAATCGACTTTTAAAAGCGTTGGCAACAAATTTCATCATCGATTAGTTGTGTCGCGTGATTAATACGTCATCCGCCGCTGCCGTCATCACATCCACTTGACTGAAAGGGGGGAAGAAGAAAAAATACAGCAGAGCGAGCCAGCGCCGCAGGTGCAGTGTTGCCAACTCAGCGACTTTTCAGACCCCTCCAGTGACTATTTTTCAAAAAAGCGACTAGCGACAAATCTGGCGACTTTTTACGGTGTCACTGGCGGCTTTTGGAGACTCTTACGTGAAAGCATGTATCGTTCCTACTCTGCCGTGGGGCGCCTCCCCCATCCCAACCCCGTTCTCCCGCAGGAGTCCCTCTCAGCGCTGCAGTCAGAGCAACAGGATGTTTACCCTCAGCGTCCAGACTGCAAATGAAGCGCGCATGCGCCGGGATTGACGGCGCAAATTGATCACAATAATTAAAATAGCCTGCGTTCTGTAAAGTGAAAAAAGTCGTAACAAGCAACTTTTGTAAAAACAAATTAACATGGCACGGAACCACCATGTTTGTTTCGTTTTAAAGTGGGGAAACGTAACGTTAGTTTCTCAGGTAGCTCATCTGATGCTTTCCTTACCGTGTTAGTAGGTTACAGACAGTGATAAGGTTGGCTACTTATTACTTTTAATTTCATTTGAATTAGCTTAAGCAGCGTTTATATTTACTTTATAAAAAAATTAACTTGCAAATTATGAGGGCAAGGCTTTTAAAGTTTAAATCTTCTGGCAAAGATAAAGTAAAGATCCTGCAATTTATGGAAGTAAAGCAGAATAAAATCCACCAAGATCAGTAATATGTCAATTAATTATATGCCACATTCCCATGTAAATATCTGTTTTTGGAGGATGTGTTTTTTAGCACCCCTAGTTCTCTCATTTTTATTCCAAATACAATTTATAATTTGAACCACAGGGCTATTTTTATCTCTATGGTTAAGTATTTTCGCAAGTAGCAACTTTAACTGCTATACTTTCCTGTCTTAAAAGGCAGAACTCTTCTAGTCTAAAAAAAACTCATTTGTTGAAATGGGGGGACCTATTGTTTGAGCCCCTTAGGGGCTTTTAAAACCAAAAATGTCTTTTTTGCGCTTTATGAAACAAAGTACCCTATATTTTGTGGATGTACAGCTACATTTCTCATGTAAGTTTGCGTAGTTTTAACACAAACATTTATTTTTCATATTGCACCAGTACAGTTAATGAGCAACCTGTACTTGTGTGCTTGTTTGTTCTGTCTAAAATGTTTATTTTGGAATAAAGAGGTCAATATAAAAAATATTTTTTGTCCGATTCATCGATTAATCGAAAAAATAATCGGCCGATTCATCGATTTTTAAAATAATCGTTAGTTGCAGCCCTAGTAGTGATTATTGATTTATTAATATTAGTTTTCGCAGCAATGGTTCCACAAACCTGCAGATTTGCTGCTTTATCAGCGGTGAGGATATCTGTTGGTTTATCTGCACAAGTCTGCTTTAAGTGGCCCCTGCTGCTCTCCTCTTCTCCGTCTGATTCAGAGTCAGAGTCCCTCAGTCTTTTCACAAGAGCACGTTCCAACATCTCTCTGAAAAATAAAAACGAATGTGATGTTTAACAGCAAAGACTTTCCAGATAAGCTTAATGTCTGGACTAGAAGCAGTGTTTCAGTATTATCTGGTGCTTCGTCACTGACTTTGTCTCACGTTCATCCTCTTCTTTTTCTCTTTCCCTCTCTCGCTTTTCCAGCTCTCGGTAGCGATCGATCATTCCCTCGAAGTCCACCAGAGCCTGCCTTTGGTTCAGCTCCTTCAGTTCCTGGAGGTTCTCCAGAACTTCCATCTCCATCTTTGAATCTTTTGTACGATTCTCTAATACCTGGTGAAGAATCAGACTTAAATCTGAATTATTATTCTAGGACTTCAAAGTATTAAAAAAAGCAATGAAAGAAAGACCTTCATAGGGTTGTTTAATTCTTCATCTTCTCTCTCCTGCTGTATTCTTTTCTCCTCTTCCTCCAAGAGTTTCTCAGCCTGGAAGTTCCGTGTGGCACCATGCTCCATGGCATAGTCTGTGTTCTCTGGGTCAGTCTACGATTTCACATCGAGCGATTGTTAAATTCACAAAAGAAGACCTTGGAAGAAAACAGTACTTTTCCACACTGATATGACAATGTGATACCTCTTACCTTAAATGTGATCTCAGCAAGACACCGAGTGCATTTAATGTAGAATCGAAAGATCGGCAGTCCCATGTAATGTTCATTCTGAACAGTCTCTTTACGCGCATTAAATTTCTTACCCTTGTAGATGTACTCACCACATGTTTTACACCTGTATGTATGAAGAGATACAAGAGACAAGAAAGGGTTTTTATTCAAAGAGTAATTTAATGTTAGCATTTTAATCATTTATTCAATCAGGTAATATCTTATTGAGAATAAAACATTGTATTAAAAGAGTAAATTACCCAACAGCACAGATGGATATAGTTAAAAAAAAACAACAACATAGAAGAAAAACAATAGCAACAATTAAAAACTTAAATCTATGAAGTGGCTCCCTTAAAGCAGCTCTTCTTCACACCTCAGGCCTGAATCAGATCCCTTTGTTGAATTGAATTTTTAGTAGATGACCCTGGAAATTGATGATTTTGGGAAAGCCTTGAACCTTTCTTCGTGGCAAATGAGTGAATAAATTCCTGATTTTTTTTTTTTTTTGCTATCTTACAAGCAGCAACACGTGAACATGAAGCCCCTTTGAAAACTTGTGGAAATCCATTGTTGAAAAAACAATAGGTCCATCAAGAAATTGCATTCAATACAATCTCATCTAGACTGATGTGCATAAAAAAAAAAAAAAAAGATATCAATTAGTCTGGCAGTATAGTGTATTGTAGGGCAAGGCTAAACAAAGAAAATAGGCTAAATGTCTAAGCTCTGTTTGAAATTAACTGAATATGTTCCCCATAAAAACGAATGAGTAAATTAGAAAAAAAAAAAAAACAGATCGAAGTAAATTTTATTGAAAATTTTTACATGGAGATAATTCAGACATACCTCATATTGAACGGAGCCATCAATCTAACCACATACTGTCGATCTTTAGGGAGTTTAAGCTTTGGGATTTTGGCAGGATCGAAATCTGGGGGGTAGTATTTCTGTGAGGAGCAAAGCATACAGCAGAGTTAGCCCACTATTGTCTGAAATAGATGAAATGAGCAATAACTTTTATTTACGCGGAGTAAAACCTTTTATTGTGCGTAATGAAACATTTCAATAAAAAAAGCAATAATAACAGAAATGCTCAAACATAACACTTCTACGCCGCAGTGCTAACATTAGCCCTTGTAGTTGTTCACGCTATAGCTGAAACCCCTGACATTAAACCAATATTTTCTCTTTTGATTACTTACATTTAGGACTTTTCTTTCGGACATTGTTGAATTCGACTGTAAGGCAACAATAGAAAAAGACCCAAATATCGACAAGGATTAGTTTACAACGCTGTAGGAATGCTAAACTGTAAACGTCCGGTTCCGTCGTACACTTGCTTCTGGCTTTGAAAATACGGTGCTGCCCCCATGTGATGAAAGTGACTAACTACAGGTAACCTCTTCTTCTTTGCAATTATGGCGGATCGCAAGCAACTTTAAGGTGCCTACCGCCACCTACTGTACATGAGTGTGCAGCAACGTTACTTTACATCAAATTCTATTTTTTTAAATTTTGTATTCTGTTGATAAATAAATAATGCTTTCCTTAATCTGTGAATATCCTTTATATTTCCTTCATTTCTCAATATTCCTTTAAGACTCCATTCTTTGCCTGTCCTTTCAACCATCTTTCTCAATTTCTCCCTTTCATGTTCATAAGTTTTAGTTCATCAGTACATGTTCTACATTTTCTTTTTCTCCACAACTTTTACATTTATCATTATTTCCCCTCCCTATTAAATATAAAACGTAATTTAAATAGGTATGACCCAATCTTAATCTGATTATTATTACATCTTCCCTTCTGTTTCTGTCATTAATGATTATATTTTTATACAGATTTTTGTACCTTATATAATCATCTTCCTTTCTTATCTTTGTCCATCTCTTTTGCCATTTTTCCATTACTTTAATCTGAATAAGTGATTTACCTTCCCCTTTCCCAAAAGGAATTGTAATTGCTACTGTTCCCTCTAAAGCCCTTTTTACAGGCAACATCCATATTTCTCATTTCTTATATAGACCCACCCATGTATTTTTACATATTGACAGATGAAATATAAATATATATATATCTTACCTCTTATATATATATATATATATATATATATATATATATATATATATATATATATATATATATATATATGCAGAGACTATGGGAATTATGGCAGCTCCAACAACCATCATCCACATTGACAAAGAAACAACTACTAACAACTACAACTACTAACAGTGTTCTAACATCCGCAAACGGCAGCTCCTATCACAACTAGAAATTGATGAGGTACAACTGACATGCTGCAGTAAGGAGGAGTCAGGACAACAGGTCAGTAGGGAAATATCATCATCCCAACACACAGAGATTAGGTCCCCAGCCCCAACAACAACAAGCCCACTAAACGTAAGGGCGGCTGACCAACGACGGCTGATCATGACCAAACTGGATCCCCTAGTACGACGTCCAAGACTGCCAAGGCTAAGTGACAGAGTACCCTCTGAAAGTCTTCTAGAAGATGTAAATGCAGCACTACATACTATCACTACTAAAGACATAACTGAGACCAACGAGCTGACCTACGCCACAGCTACAGTGATCCTAGAGATGCTTGGCTATAAGATAAACACCACAGGCCACAAAGCAGAGCCCCCATGGAGGAGAAGGCTGGAAGCCAAGATCAAGGCAACACGAAGGTTAGTCAGCTCTCAGACCTGCAGAAAGGTGTAGGGAAAAGGTTACCTAAGTACAACAAGGTGTCCATTCCTGAGGCTCTAGAAACTGCCAAACAAAGACTCGCCGCCCTGGCCACCCGCCTAAAGAGATACAAGGGAGAAGCAGAAGCCAGGAGAATAAACCAGGTGTTCTCCACCAACCCATCCAAAGTGTACTCACAGTGGCAGGGTAATTCAAGATCAGATCCACCCAGGGCTGAGACTGAACAGTACTGGAGAAACATATGGGAGAAGAAGGCATCCCACAACACCAATGCTCAGTGGTTAGAAGATCTTAGAACAGATCACAGCAATCTCCCAGAACAAGAACCACTAACCATTACAACGGCAGATGTCCAAGAAAGAGCGGCAGGTATGAAGAGCTGGACAGCACCAGGCCCTGACATGATCCACACCTACTGGCTGAAAAAACTAATCGCACTTCATGCACGCGTCGCAGCACAAATGAACCAACTGTTGATGGATGGGACCCACCCAGAATGGTTAACCCAAGGACGGACAATCCTGATCATGAAGGATCCCCAGAAGGGAACAACCCCATCCAACTACCGGCCAATAACTTGCCTATGTACAACATGGAAGCTCCTGTCAGGCATCATAGCGGCTAAGATGAATAGGCACATGGCTCAATACATGCACCCTTCCCAGAAGGGAATAGGCAGTAACACCAGCTACTAGTGGATAGAGCAGTCACTCGAGACTGTAAGACCAGGCAGACAAATCTGTGCACTGCCTGGATTGACTATTGGAAAGCCTATGACTCAATGCCACATACATGGATACCGGAATGCTTGGAAATGTACAAGATCAACAGGACTCTAATAGCCTTCATCAAGAACTCAATGAAGCTGTGTAAAACAAGTCTGGAAGCCAATGCAAAGCCAATAGCACAAGTCACCATCAAGTGCGGCATATACCAGGGTGATGCACTATCCCCGCTGCTGTTCTGCATAGGTCTGAACCCCCTCAGCCAGATCATCACAAAGACTGGCTACGGATACCAATTCCGAAGCGGAACAATCATCAGTCACCTCCTCTACATGGATGACATCAAGCTGTATGCCAGGAGTGAGCGAGACATCGACTCACTGATCCATACTACCAGGATCTACAGCAACGACATTGGGATGTCATTCGGACTGGACAAGTGCGGTCGCATGGTCTCAAAGAGAGGGAAGATGATCAGAACCGAGGGGGTTGAACTACCAGAAGGCCACATTACAGATGTGCAGGACAGCTACAAATACCTTGGGGTGCCACAGGCTAACGGAAACCACGAGGAGATGGCAAGAAAGACTGCCACAGCTAAATACCTACAAAGAGTAAGGCAGGTCCTGAAAAGTCAGCTGAATGGGAAAAACAAGATCCAAGCCATCAACACATATGCCCTACCAGTCATCAGATACCCCGCTGGTATAATAAACTGGCCAAAGGAGGAGATAGAGGCCACTGACATCAAGACAAGAAAGCTCCTCACAATGCATGGAGGGTTCCACCCCAAATCCAGCACCCTGAGACTGTATGCCAAGCGTAGCGAGGGAGGCTGAGGGCTAGTGAGTGTCAAGACCACTGTCCAGGATGAAACAACTAAGACCCAGGAGTACATCAGAAAGATGGCCCCCAAAGACAAATGGCTTGGTGAATACCTCAGGCAGGAGAAAAACCGAAAGCGAGGACAAGAAAGAGGAAGGAGAACCATCATGGAGGGACAAGCCACTGCACGGCATATACCACAGACAAATAGAAGAAGTGGCTGATATCAAAAAATCCTACCAGTGGCTGGAAAAGGCTGGACTGAAGGACAGCACAGAGGCACTAATCATGGCAGCACAAGAACAGGCACTCAGTACAAGATCAATAGAGGCCAGGGTCTACCACACCAGGCAGGACCCCCGATGCAGACTGTGCAAAGATGCCTCTGAAACAATACAGCACATAACAGCAGGGTGTAAAATGCAGGCAGGAAGTGCATACATGGAACGCCACAACCAGGTAGCTGTCATAGTATACAGGAACATCTGCCATGAGTATGGGCTGGAAGCAGTGATGGGACTAACGGCGTTGAAAGTAACGGCGTTACTAACGCAGTTACCTTCTTTTAGTAACGAGTAATCTAACTAATTACTTTGACTGTAACTATAACGCAGTTACCATTGCAGACACCCCGTTACTGCGCGTTACTCAGGTCACACAATGAACCTTTTTTCATGATAGGACTCGTGCGCAGCTGCGTGAAGCTGACACCCCACCCACGTCCAAAAACTCTGCAAATAGACTGAATGGTTAGTGCGACGTTAGTGCAGATTTGTGCAGAAAAAAATATTGTTTGTGCTACTTCTGTTTAAGAGATATTAAAGATTATTTTTTAGGTCATCCAGAGGTGCGCGCCTTGTCATGAGAGAGGGGAGGATGAGAAAGGCTGATGTATAGTGAGATTCCGTCTGTCAGTTGGTAGGTGGGTGTTTCCGCTGGTGGGTGTTAACGTACAGCACACACAGAGAGATGGAGAGTGAGGATGACTCCAGCAGCAAAACAGCATTTTCCTGATGGAAATACTGGTGTTACGTCGAGCTGCGTTTCCCCATCACATACGGTTTCCTCTGCATCTCCGAAAGCGCAGGCGGCACGAGTCACCGCACAAGCGACAGGAAAAGCGCATGCTCGCTAAAGGCGCGCACCAGTCGCCCTGTGCTCGCGCCACAGGAGAACTATGGAGAGCGTGAACGATCAAATGATTAATCTGACAACAGCCAGAACTGATAGCCTATATGGAGAAAGGGAGAAATCTGGATGGATGGATGGATGGATGGATGGATGGATGGATGGATGGATGGATGGATGGATGGATGGATGGATGGATACTCTGCCTTCTCAACCTACTGTATTTTTTATTTTAAACATTATTTGATGGCCTTTGTGGCAGGGATGGAGATCCATATTTTAAGTCACACACAGAGTATACATCTAGATAGATAGATGTTGCAGTATCTATAACAACCCAGACACACAGGATTTCAGAATTAGACATCCCCAGTTATTAATTTCTATATATATACTCACCAGATCTGAATGCCCTGTTAAAAAACTTCACATCGCGTTCCCCCCTGATGTCATTTACATTGAGTTGCAATAAATGCAAAACTCTCTGCAGGTTCTTGTCTTTGTCGTCCGCTCTATTCAGCTGGCTTTTGAATGACACCGCGAGAAGGTGGGGGCTGGGTGGTGAGGGTTACGGGGGCGAGAAACGCAAAAGTAACGCAATAGTTACTTTTACTAGTAACTAGTTACTTGTATTGTGGAGTAACTCAGTTAGTAAATCAGTTACTTTTTGGGAGAAGTAACTAGTAACTATAACTAATTACTTTTTCAAAGTAACGTGCCCAACACTGGCTGGAAGTCCCAAGGTCAAAATGGAAGACACCTCCTAAGGTAGTTGAGAATGACCGAGCTAAGATCCTATGGGACTTCAAGATCCAGACTGACAAACAGGTGATGGCTAACCAACCAGACATCGTGTTGATCGACAAGCAGCAGAAGAAGGCAGTAGTGATAGATGTGGCAATCCCAAGCGACAGCAACATCAAGAAGAAAGAACACGAGAAGCTTGAGAAATACCAAGGGCTGAAAGAGGAGCTAGAAAAAATGTGGAAAGTAAGAGCAGCAGTGGTGCCAGTGGTAATTGGAGCACTGGGGGCTGTGACCCCCAAACTGGGAGAGTGGCTACAGCAGATTCCAGATTCCAGGTAAAACATCAGAGGTCTCTGTCCAGAAGAGCGCAGTCCTAGGAACAGCTAAGATACTGCGCAGAACCCTCAAACTCCCAGGCCTCTGGTAGAGGACCCGAGCTTGAGGATGACACATACCACCCCACGAGGGGTGAGAAAACAGTTGTTTTATACACACACACACACACACACACACACACACTCACCGACCACTTTATTAGGTACACCTGTCCAACTGCTCGTTAACACTTAATTTCTAAGCAGCCAATCACATGGCGGCAACTCAGTGCATTTAGGCATGTAGACATGGTCAAGACCATCTCCTGCAGTTCAAACCGAGCATCAGTATGGGGAAGAAAAGTGATTTGAGTGACTTTGACCATGGCATGATTGTTGGTGCCAGAAGGGCTGGTCTGAGTATTTCAGAAATTGCTGATCTACTGGGATTTTCACGCACAACCATATAGGGTTTACAGAGAATGGTCCGAAAAAGAAAAAAACATCCAGTGAGCGGTAGTTCTGTGGGCGGAAATGCCTCGTTGATGCCAGAGGTCAGAGGAGAATGGCCAGACTGGTTCGAGCTGATAGAAGGTCAACAGTGACTCAAATAACCACCCGTTACAACCAAGGTGGGCAGAAGAGCATCTCTGAACGCACAGTACGTCGAACTTTGAGGCAGATGGGCTACAGCAGCAGAAGACCACACCGGGTGCCACTCCTTTCAGCTAAGAACAGGAAACTGAGGCCACAATTTGCACAAGCTCATTGAAATTGGACAATAGAAGATTGGAAAAACGTTGCATGGTCTGATGAGTCTCGATTTCTGCTGCGACATTCCGATGGTAGGGTCAGAATTTGGCATCTGCAACATGAAAGCATGGATCCATCCTGCCTTGTATCAATGGTTCAGGCTGGTGGTGGTGGTGTCATGGTGTGGGGAATATTTTCTTGGCACTCTTTGGGCCCCTTGGTACCAATTGAGCATCGTTGCAACGCCACAGCCTACCTGAGTATTGTTGCTGACCATGTCCATCCCTTTATGACCACAATGTACCCAACTTCTGATGGCTACTTTCAGCAGGATAATGCGCCATGTCATAAAGCTGGAATCATCTCAGACTGGTTTCTTGAACATGACAATGAGTTCACTGTACTCAAATGGCCTCCACAGTCACCAGATCTCAATCCAATAGAGCATCTTTGGGATGTGGTGGAACGGGAGATTCGCATCATGTATGTGCAGCCGACAAATCTGCGGCAACTGTGTGGTGCCATTCATGTCAATATGGACCAAACTCCCTGAGGAATGCTTCCAGCACCTTGT
Source organism: Cyprinodon diabolis (assembly GCA_030533445.1). Lineage (NCBI taxonomy): Eukaryota > Metazoa > Chordata > Actinopteri > Cyprinodontiformes > Cyprinodontidae > Cyprinodon > Cyprinodon diabolis. The sequence continues at coordinate 14,716,820 of CM060080.1, read as the reverse complement.
TGAATCTATGCCACGAAGAATTGAGGCAGTTCTGAAGGCAAAAGGGGGTCCAACCCGTTACTAGCATGGGGTACCTAATAAAGTGAATGTATATATATATATTAAGAAAGAGATTTTTAGATTTTAAGAAATGTTCCTTAATAGATATGAATTAACTCATGAGAGAGTAAAGTATTATTAAAACTGAATCTTTAGTATTTAGAATCCTTTAGCTTTTTCACTGCAAACAAATGGTATTAGAGCTGTGAGCTTTTCATGGCCTTGCAGAGACATCTTTTTTAATCCAACAATCCAACAAATTACCTTTTATTTCCCGTGATTTACCCTAATATGTGCACATGAGACGGGTTTATATAAACACATCATAGCTTAAGCAATTAAAGATAGATAGATAGATAGATAGATAGATAGATAGATAGATAGATAGATAGATAGATAGATAGATAGATAGATAGATAGATAGATAGATAGATAGATAGATAGATAGATAGATAGATAGATAGATAGATAGATAGATAGATAGATCATTTCGTGGAGTTAAATTGTGAAACAACCTAAAAAATATTGTTTTGTTTATTTGTATATATGTGTGGTAGGGTGAACCAAAAGTAGGAAGTTGGGGGGCGGAGCTTAGTCTCTAAAAGCCAGAGGGAAGCAAATCTGGGCCTTTTCACTTTCACATGAGTGTAGAGGGCAAGCTTTTAAGCCAAATCCGGGTTTGGTGCACAGACAAGAAAGTAAATAGATGCAGTATGTTTGTCACAAAAGCAGTGCAGCCAATAATGACCACATCCTCTTAGGTCCAGGCAATAGTACCAGTCATCAGTCCTGGGAAAGTGTGTCCCACCTTACTTGATGAAAGGTCCTATCACCTGCTGGCCTCCAGAACTAGGAGAGTTCTTTTGTTGGATGTTAATAAATGTAAATTTTGAATAGTTAAGATAGTAATTTTAATAATAAAATGATTGTCATACTGAATGTAAAATATTTGTATTTTTTAGTGATGATTTGAATGCTGCTGAGCCGCCATCCACTGTTTTTTCCCTTGGTTAAAGTTTAGGCTGTACATTAGTTGTTTGGGCCTGTATAGACTTTTTGGACTGTGTCAAATTGGATTGACTTAGGGGCACCTTTGCATGTTTTGTTTGGTTTTTATTTGTGCTTTGTTTGGCCGTGTCATATATATTTTATTGGTGCTTCCCAACTGTATATTTATTATTGCTATTTGCACAAACCCAATTCAGCCAATTGTATACTTTTCCTGTTTTAAATACAGCCCATCAATGAACTGTTTTGCCACATATTATATTTTTATACAAGATTTTAGAACAACTAATAATGATGCTTTTATATTTTTGCAAATAAATGTACAAATATTTTACTACTAATTAAGTCTCTTTACACTTTATTTTAAACATGGTCACATATGTATGAGGGTATATGTGTATTAATATTTATGTATGTATATGTGTAGGCAGGTGTGTATATATATATATGGACATATATAGCAACATAGTTATGAATATTGTAAATTGAAGAAATAAAATAATTAAAGGGGTAGGAGTACATACATTTTACTTCTTCCTACTCTTTTTTGCACATGTAATAGAGGTATATTAACTCAGGAAAGAAAGGTACTGTTTGTTGTTTCTTTCTCCAATGTTTTTAAACATTGTTTTATTGTATTTTTTTTTCTCTCTCGCATGTTCGAAATAAAGATACCAATGGATGGATGGATGGATGGATGGATAGATGGATAGATGAGATGTCAGCAGTACAGGGTCTTTAAATCTTTGACAAATGCATTAGCAAACACAGGTCTGTCTTTCCATATTTGTCAAAGTCCATTTCCTTTGAATAGGATATGATGGTGGGGGGGGGGGGGGTGAAGGTCATTCATGTTGAAGGAAATGAAATCTTGATTTCAGATTGGTGTCAATGCAGGTTAATTTGAGGTCTAACTAAGGCTATATTGAAAAATGAAAACACAAGAAGACAGACTAGAACAGTGCTAAATTATAGATAAGGTAAGGTCTGTGCTCATGAAAAATTCCTCTCTGGTAGATAAAACCATTAAGCTACTTAAATTAGAATTGACACTTTGCATATTAGTCTAACAATTGTTCTTTGTGATGCTGTGATGGATGAGGTGACACATGCACAAAAGCTCAAAGTCTTTGGCGCATCAACATGACTCATAAATGAGTCAGGTGGCTGGTATGAAACTCTCAATGGCATTTATTTTACTTGAGCTTCGTTTAGCCTGGCAATATTCTACTGATAAAAAAACAAAAACAAAAAAAGAAAAGAAAATGGAGTTGTTACTCATATTCCACAAAAGTGAAAACGATACAAAAGTTCATACAGTTTGGTTCAACAAAAAGATCTGATAATAGATTCATGCACTTTCATCTGCTTTACTTTATGGCAGAGTTCCCTCGAAGATACAATTGTGCAAATTTGTTTCACTAAAATCAAAGTTTGCATTAATATTTTAGAGGCTGGCTGATGTCACCATTCCCAGTGAAGCACCTATATAAAGGGGCACTGTTGGTGGGACCTTCCCCACAAATCTAACTCAGACTTAATCCACCTTTTGCCAAGAAAGACTCCTCCTTTTTTTTTATCTCAGCACCATGGCCAGCGCTCTGATCTTCCTCCTCCTAACAGCCACCAGCTGCGCCTACCTGCGACTTGCCCGAGCTGAGGAGTCTTCGCTGGAGACACGCTCCTTAGACTTCACTTTGAAAACCCAGCAGGAGAAAGACCTGGTAAAGGATCTAAAGCATTTATTACAGCATTTATTTTGTGAAAATTATATAACACTTTGATGTGTATAACTTAAGCACCTGGAGATTTTTTCCTAATAATTTAGTTATATTTGAACAAATGACAGCATGATACAGAATGCAAGATCCTTCTTGATCAGCTCAATTATTTTCCCTTTCAGATCGATGCTTTGCAAGAAGTTCTAGAAAAACTCAGAAACAAAGAAATGCCCTTAGAGAAGAAGCTTGGCTGGTTACCCTCGGTAAGCAAACAGGACACCAAGCACAACATAATAGATTTAACATAAATCTATCTGACATGAATAAAAATAATACAAAACTAAAGATTATTTCAAAATTGGATAAAATAAGTTGTCACAGTATTGTCTTATAATAATCTTAATTAACTTAACATTTATTTTACTTAGTTTTTTTCAATATCTCTTTTAACAGGCCTCCAAATACATTTAAAATAGAAACAGTAACTATTAAAAAATAAAGGTAAAAAATGTAACAAAATATGTTCATTCTATTCTGTCTTATATTTCATTTTATTTTACCGCTAAGCATGATTTTCCTTATTTAGTATTTTCTGTTATGCTTACATTTTGTATATTACCTACATTTTAGACAAACCGTATGCCTTTTTTAAACAAAAACAATAATAAATAAATTAGTGAGATTCTGGCTTTATTGTTTTTTTTTATTTATATTTTTCATGTTCATTGTATCTTTGTTTAAATACACAAAATTTATTGAAAGAATAAAGTCATTTACCACAGTCAATTAATGCATTTGCCCATTATTCTTTGCATTTTGTAATATATTCCCTGTTGAAATTATTGATTTGTTTTATCTCTGCAGTGTGATGCAGGAGAGCCGTGTGCTGTGCGTAAAGGTGCTCGCATTGGCACACTGTGCAGCTGTCCACGGGGGACTTCCTGTAACTTCTATGTCCTCAAATGCTTGTAAAGAAGAAATAGAAGGTTACAAAGGAGGTCGGGTCAATTCGCCCTTTTGCCAATTTTCTACCTAAAGGTTGCCATTTTATTTGTTCCTACCATTACTTAATGTCTTTCTTTCTTTCTTTCTTTCTTTCTTTCTTTCTTTCTTTCTTTCTTTCTTTCTTTCTTTCTTTCTTTCTTTCTTTCTTTCGATATATAGACCCAAATTGTTCATAATCTGCACATAATTAAATTATTTAACTTGCACCCTATTTCTATTTATTTCAGGCCAGTTTTAAAGTTGTTAGAATTTGTTTCCCTCAAGTTGTGAAGATTATCTCAAACAGTATTAATTGTATAATATAATATATGAAAATTAATTTCAATCTAATAGAACATTTAGAAACATAACATTTTAATCAATTAATTCCTTGGAAATGTTTACTTGGAAAGTTTTAGAATCCAGATTGTGTGTAAAAATTGATTTAATATGACCTAATTAAACAAAATTTAGCAATACCTTGCTGGTGCATTCACCTTGCTGGCGTCTTGAAACATTTTTTAAATGAGAGACTATGAGTCAATAATTACTCATCAGAGAAGGTTCAGCATATGCTCTGGTAATAAGGTAAACAATGAATGAAAATTTAGGTTAGTTATGTAATGGCAAAAGGGCAGAATGATTGGCATCCATGACATGTATACTGCAGAGAAAATAAAATGATGAATGTAAGATATGAGTGTGCATCTGGGCGCTGGTTCTGTAGATGTGCCCACACTGATTTTCATGTGGGAAAAGAACTATGTAAAAACTTTGTGATGACATTTTCTTCTAATTTAGTCAATCATTGTGGAACACATAGCTTGCAATCTGTTTTCAAGCATATTTGTAAAATTCAGTGGTAATAAATTAACTTTAAAACAATCCAGTTCACTGATTGATTTTGCAGTGTGCATGGCATGCTCATATATTTTTGGTTCTCAAGAATTGAAAAAGGTGTTATAGAAACATTCATAGGGATGGTCAGTGGTGCTGTAGGTTACTGATGTTATGCATATCTGCACAGTTAGGCCTTTTTTTTTTTATCAGTGAGACATTTCCGATAGACATTTGTTGAGCAGTATAACCAGCAGATTATGAATATATTAAATAACTAGAACTGAAAGTTATCGCTAATTAATAGTTCATTCAAATTAAGTCATTAATAAATGTTTATTAATTAAATTATTATAACTGAAATCTGCTTACTCACCAAGGCTCTTCGGTCTTTTGGAATGGTTGGACTCCTGGTCCGGCTGTTAAAATCCAGTTATCTTTCTACTAATATTGTTATCAGCAGTTATTACTGTAATCACCAACCACACAAAATTGTCTCTGTTTCTTCCATTCTTAACCAAAAAGCGTCTGGATCTGGCTCTGAGTGATAAATCGTTCACTGTTATAAGTAAATACAGACAACCCCAGTTAAAATATTGTCTTTATTGTCCGATAATCCCTATGGCAGTATTATTGAATCTGATAACTATGCAAACACTACACACTACTGAGGTAAATGAAAGGCTAATAAAAAGAGGAAAAGGGATCTGAGAGTCCATTCAAAGAGTTGCAAAGGAATGCTCAGGTTTTAAGGCTTGATGCAATTTAGGGCTTTCCTTTAAAATAATAGATATAATATTAGATCTTTATTTATTAATTCCTCTGCGGAGGACGCATCGCCACAATATAAGTATCATAATAGATAAATGTCAATGATAACTTGTACAGAGATCTTAAATGCAATAAAAACAGTGAAACTTCATTCGGTCTTACAGTGAATAGTGAAAAATGACTCAGAAATGCAATAAAATGTAGCAGCACTGGAGGAAATTAAAACAGCTCAAATAGCACCGGAAAGGCCAAGCTCAGGTAGAACAAAGGGCCATAAAACGTTGTCCTAAGATGACCTCGTATTCTAGCAATGCTAACCAACCAAACTTTAGCACATTAAAGGTATAGTGGAGGATGTTCTTTTTCTGGGTGGATCATCAAAATAAGTGGTCCTCCTAATTGTCAATCGTTCTGATATGTTTATGTAGGCCGTCCTACGTGCTTGACCCCTTTTTCACTTTTTGAAAATGACCCCATATTACCCAATTTTCACAAGTCTGACATAGAGGAAAAATTGCAAATCTTCTTTTGGAAAGAAAGCTTGTATGAGCGATGCAAACAGCAACTTTTAAACATGAGAAAGAGCATGCACGAGGAGAAATGGGCTCATGCATGCTCTCGCACGCATTCAATAGGCATTCCCTCTCTAGAGCAAGAACAGGGTTGTGCATGTGCATTTTTTTTAAGTGGAGAAGGCGTGTCTTTTCAAACATTTGCGAAAATCCCCTGTAGCGGCAACCTTGCGGTCACCGCTTCAGAGTAGGAGTATAGATCGGATCCCAACGCGCGTCTTAAAAAAATAGAGGCATTTATTTGTCTTTAACTTGCATGCCAAACAAAAGCGCTCCCGCATCACACGGTTGAAAAACTGTTTGCCACTTCCACTCTACCTGCCCGGTCGGTGACGGCACCTATCTATTATGTCAATCAATCAGCTTGTCAACGTCACGCCCACCATACAGGAAGAGCAGCAAATAAGCATATCAGAATGAAAACATAAACATATTTCCTTGTTAAACTGTTTTTATTGAGGAATCATACATGAAAATTAAAACATCAACAATACACATTTGTCCTCTTTTTATGTGAACAAAAAACATAAAGACAATACAAAATCAAAACCAAACGAAAGTGGCCTAATTAAACAGGAACATTCTCAACCCAATAGTTGTCGTTGGTATTTATTAAGTTGAGAAAACTGAACAGAAACTCCGAGCACAATCAGAAATGGGTCCAGCCTCAGCTCGATTCGAAGCATATCTGATAAGGTTTTGAATATGCCAGACCAAAATGGGGTTAATTTTGTACACAAACAGTAAGAATGAAGAAGTGTGGCTTCTTCAATATGGCATTTGTCACACAGTGGGGATGTATTAGGGAAAATTTTATGTAGCTTCACCTTGCAGTAATGAAGCCTGTGCATGATTTTAAATTGAATAAGACAATGTCTAGAGTTGGCAGAGCATTTGTGAATATTTTCTAGTGCAGCCTTCCAGAGTTCGTCACTTATCTCCATTCCTAATTCCTGCTCCCAGCCCGTTCTAAGGCCCCGCATGGACGCCGAGGATCTGGATAGTAACAGATTATAAATCTGGGACATTAGATGTCCTTCTCCACCACCTAGCTTAAAGAGTTCATCAAATTCGTTAGGTAATATATTCTCTAGAGTGCGCAAGTGTTTTTTGACATATGCCCTGACCTGCAGGTATCTAAAATGATTGTGTTTATGGAGACCAAATTTGCCCTGAAGTTGAGAGAAAGACGCAAAATTACCACCAACCAGCAAGTCACCAATAGTCCTGATACCTAAATCTTTCCATTGTGTATAACCTGAGTCTAAAGTGGAGGGGACAAATGAGGGATTCTTTGCTATTGGTAATAAGGTAGATATAGATTCAATACCAAACTGGGATTTTATCTGTTTCCAAATACGTATAGTGCTTTGGATGATGCAATTATTCCTGTATGCCAATGTGTCTATGTTTGTGGGTGATAGAACAAGAGCACCAATTTCATGAGGGCTGCAGTCTTCTTTTTCCATTGTGATCCAGTTGGATTGTGTAAAATTGCGGTCTAACCAAATTGTAATGATGCGAAGCGTACAAGAGTAATAGTAAAATAAAAAATTTGGGAGGGCCAGTCCACCCTCCACTTTAGCCTTGCAAAGGTGAGCTTTGCTAATTCTGTGCGTTTTATAGTCCCACAAAAATGGAACAATTATAGAATCGAGTGTCTTAAAAAATTTCTTAGGTAAAAAGATGGGGATATTTTGAAACAGATAAAGTATCTGAGGGAGAAAAACCATTTTTATTGCATTGATTCTTCCCATCAGGGAAATAGGAAGAGATTTCCAAAATTGAATGTTATTTTGTAGCTTCACCACAAGGGGGGGGGAAATTAGCTTCGTAGAGTAAATTAAAGTCCCTAGTAATCTCTATTCCAAGATAAGTGAACTTATCCTTAGCAATTTTAAAGGGCATACTTTCCAAGATCGAAGAGTCTTTGAGCTTAACTGGCAACAGTTCACTCTTAGACCAGTTGATCCTATAACCCGAAAATCTGCCAAACTGAGAAATTGTAACATAAACATATTTTCAACTAAAGATTAAAAAAACAAATCAGTAGAATTAGAATGCAAATATGTTCATAATAAATTCAGCAAAACAAAAGAAATACAAAACGGCTTCAACATCCCCCACCATACTTTAAACTTTTCAGACAAAAGAAAAAAAAAACAGAGACAAAGCACATTGCAGTGGTTGATCACAGTCAGGCTCATTGAGCACAGATTTTGAATTTCTGATCAACCAATATTTAGACAAGATAAGGGACACATTTGTACATAAACTTAGCTATTTTGAGCTTTTCAATGTAGTCTTGCATTGAGAAATTGGACTGTTCTTGAATGGGCAAAATAAATAGGCTCTGCCTCGCAGGGCCGTAACTATAATTGAGGACACAGGGGTCGTATCCCCTGTATGTTTTTTCTTTGTTTATTTTTTGCTTAAATTGTGATAAATAAACTAAAAGCAAATTACGCAGATACTGACAATGATCTTGGCCTCCCACAAAACTTGGAGTTGTTTTATATTTGAGGTGTTTTATAAGAGCCAAGAGAACTGCAACTGTTTCATAAAACAGTAGCTTAAGCCTTGGGCATATTTGCTACATGCCATTGTCAGCATGTCGGTATGGTCACTGCCACACACACAAGCTACTGAGGCCTTTCCTGAGTCAGTCAGCCACGGCAATCACTGAAAGAGGAGCACATCAAGCTACAAATGTTGGTGGGCAGCAGTTTAAGTTGTTGAAGACTGAGGGAAAAAAAAGAAAATCATGAGGAAATATTTTGATTTAATTTGATTTCAGCCCGGCTTACTACTCAAATGGACATTGAACCAAAGTTTAATTAACTCCGTCTGTGCTGTTGGTCAGTCAATTTCCACCGGTTGAATCAACATTCATAATGCTCTTAATATGTCAGCTTCGTCTTTGACAAAAAATGAAACATTTATCATTGATTTCTTTTTTATTTGCACCATTAGATTTTAGGATTCCAAACTACAGTTTAAGAAAAATCTTAATCTCTAATCTTACCGTAACTCAGTAGAAAAGAATTAACTCTGCCTTTTAGATTCACATAGATTTAGATTGACATTTCTTAACACTCTAAAAAATGCTGGGTTATATTTTTTACCCAAACGCTGGGTTATCTTTTTCCCATTAGACGTTTTTTCTAGGATATTTTTTTTTTTATGGAATTCATGGAACCATGCAGTCAAAAGTTCTTCACAGCTGGAAGATCAGTTTGTCAGAGTTCAGGACGCATTCTGGATTATTTCCACGCCGCCGCTATTGCCATGATCCATCTGTGGTCATGCAGAATGGGCACCGCTGCACGGCAGATGGTCTGTGTGTTCAAACAGGACACAGCAGCACGCCTGATACTGCTTAGCGGATTACAGCACAACGATGCATTTTAAATGTCTGACCGACTAGCCGCAAATTTTTATTTAGTCTTGACTCGTCTCGTTGACTTAAACTCACACCCATAACTCTCAAGTTTTTGTCAGCAAAGATCCATGTTTAGCTCGTCAGTTCTCGTTATCGTCATGAAAAAAAGACAAAATAATTTCGTAATCCTTATTGTTGACGAACAAAACACTGTTGGAAATAACCCAGGTTTGGTTATTTCTGACCCACCTGGTTTTGGTGTACATGTATAGATAGATCACATGGAATTCTCAAAAATTCTTATAAACCAGTAAGTACAGGAAATATGCAGTAATATCATAATTTCAGATTTGCCGTTTATTAGCTCTAATATCAAGCGGCACTCATGTTTTAAAAATATTAACATCAGCTCTTCCCTGACAGCATGGTGGGAATTTCTTAAAATGACAAAGTCATCACTGACGAAGTGATCCCGTGCAGTCGTACACCCATCTGGAATAACCCTGACATTCTTCAAAACAATAGTATGATAAACTTTCTGTACTGGAAGAATAAAGGTATTAACTATCTGGATCATTTATTTGAAGGTACTGAGTTTATCACATTTGCTAAAAATAAATTCTTAGAATATGAGCAAATTAAGGCTACAGTATAATTAGAAACACATTTAAGCATATTGATGGAGGTTTACAAATTCCAACTGTCATGATAGGTTTAAGTGACTTAGCCCACATGCAGAACACCACAGGAGACTGATAAAAGTTCAATGATTTATTTAAGAGAAGCACACACTAATGTTTATGAGCAGGTTCTGGTACTGCTCCGGGACTGGAATGACTGAGTATCTGCAGAGATGGATAGTTTGGTTAACCAGGCAGCGGTGATGACTTGTCAGGGGTTTGATTCTGGTTTGTACCTTGAAGAGGTTCAGACAGATCGATGGAGAGGGGGAACCGGTTGGGTCCAGAGAACGTGGGTTCAGCAGAGAGCTCAGCAGCAGCAGCGTCTAGCTTCAGGCTAGTGAGGTTCAGACCTTGAGTTGGTGTCCTAGCTCTCCCTTGAGAGCTGGCTGGGGAATCCAGACTGATTGTCTTCAGGTTTGGCTTCCTAGGGCAGGCAGGCAGGTTTCCAAGCAAAGCTCCTCCAGAGCTACAGACTTCAGTCGGACTTTACAAAACTGGTCAACACTCCGGCGAAGAAGACAGGTCTGGCTGCTGCTTATGTAGGAGGTCTCCTGATGGGCTGATGATCCTCAGGTGTGCTGGAGGCTCCAGCCCAGGAGACCCACAGCGCTCTCTGCTGGAGACAGGGGGCAGATCTCCAGATCCCAACAGTACCCCCCCCTCAACGACCTCTTGGCGGTCCAGAGGAGGTGGACGGAAGGGACTTCTCATAGTCCTCAATAAGGGACGGATCGAGGATGAAGGAACCTGGAACCCAGGTGCGGTCCTCCGGACCGTAGCCCTCCCAGTCGACGAGGTAATGCCAACCGCGACCTCGACGACGGAAGTCCACGATCCGGCAAACAGTGAAAGCCGGGTGGCCGTCAATGTCCCGGGCAGGTGGAGGGGAGTCGGATGGTGGGCACAAGGAACTGGTGAGGACAGGCTTGACTTGTGAGACGTGGAAGGTGGGGTGTATTCGGAGAGATGATGGCAGGTGCAGGCGGATGGCAGATGGATTTATGACTTGGGCGATCTTGTACGGCCCTATGAACCTTGGAGAGAGCTTCCTAGACATTGACTTTAAAGGGATATCTCGGGTAGACAACCATACCTCTTGTCCAGGGGTATAATTCGGAGCAGGGCGACGTTTGGAATCAGCAGACATTTTGTCGGTGACAGAGGTGCGGTTGAGGGCAGTGATGGTCTCGTTCCAGGTTCTATGGCAACGGCGGATGTGATGGTGGACGGACCTGACTGAAATCTCTCTCTCGTCTGCCGGAAAAAGAGGAGGTTGATAACCAATGGATACCTGGAAGGGAGACAGACCGGTTGTAGCAGGTCTTTGCGTGTTATGGGCGTATTCAACCCAGGCCAGAAACTGACTCCAGTCAGTCGGGTTGTTTGAAGAGAGGCAACGGAGAGTGGACTCGAGCTCTTGGTTCATCCTCTCCGTTTGCCCATTGGTCTGCGGATGATAGCCTGAGGTGAGAGAGATTTTGCAGTTGAGAGCAGAACAGAAAGCTTTCCAGACCTGAGAGATGAACTGGGGACCTCGGTCAGAGAGTATTTCTTGAGGTATGCCGTGAAGACAGAAGACATGTTTCACAAGGAGCTGGGCGGTCTGGAATGCAGTGGGTAATTTCCTGAGGGGAACCAGATGACAGGCCTAGGACAATCGGTCAACAATGGTTAAAATGGCTGACATACCTCTGGAGACAGGGAGACCAGTAACAAAATCCACAGCGATGTGGGACCATGGACGAGTCGGAACAGGTAGAGGACGCAGCAGCCCAGAAGGTGGTTGGTGTGTGGGTTTGTTTCTGGCACAGATAGGACAGGCCAGCACGTACTCCTTCACGTCCTTGTGAAGGGACGGCCACAAAAACGTCGTGTGATGAGGGCGATAGTTCTACTCACACCAGGATGGGCTGGAAGAATAGGCTCGGGTATTTCAGGTTGATCAGAGGAGTAGAGACAAGAGAGAGAATCAGGCTTGATGTTTTTGGAATCGGGTCTGTAAGAGATGACTAGGTTGAACCTGGAAAAGAACAGAGACCATCGAGAGTGACGTGGGTTGGATCTTTTTGCCGATTGTAAATAGGCCAGGTTTCTGTGGTCTGTCCAAACCAAGACAGGATGTTCGGCGCCCTCGAGCCAATGTCTCCACTCTTCCAAGGCTAGTTTGATGGCAAGTAGTTCTCTGTCCCCAACATCATAATTTTGTTCGGCAGGTGAGAGTCTGCGTGAAAAAAAAGCACACGGGTGAGTTTTCTGGTCTGAATCTGATTGCTGAGATAAAACAGCTCCTACACCGGAGTCAGATGCATCCACCTCTAAGATGAATTGCTTAGAGGGGTCAGGCTGGATCAGGATGGGTGCGCTGGAAAAAAGAGTTTTAAGTTTCTTAAACGCTGCTTCAGCTTCTGGTGTCCACTGAAAGGTCTTCTTCACAGAAGTCAGAGCCGTGAGGGGTAGAGCTGTTTGACTATAATTTCGGATGAAACGTCTGTAGAAATTGGCGAGAGAGATTCTTTGAATAGATCAGGATGTCGTCAATGTATACAAAAACAAAAACATTCAGAAAGTCTCTGAGGACGTCGTTGACTAGAGCTTGGAAACAGGCAGGAGCATTTGTAAGACCGAAAGGCATGACCAAATATTCGAATTGGCCTATGGGTGTCTTAAATGCTGTTTTCCATTCATCACCTTCCCTTATTCTAAGGAGATGATATGCGTTTCTTAAGTTGAATTTGGTGAACACTGTCGCTCCTTGGACAGGTTCAAGAGCTGATGCTAGTAGAGGTAGGGGATACTTATTTTTGACTGTTATTTGATTCAATCCTCTGTAGTCAATACAGGGTCGGAGGGAACCGTCCTTTTTTCCCACAAAAAAGAAACCAGCACCAAGAGGGGAGGAAGATGGTCGAATAATACCAGCTGCAAGTGACTCATTGATGTACCTTTCCATGGTTTCACGCTCAGGTTTAGAGATATTGAATAATCTACTACTGGGGAGCTCCTGGTAATAGATCAATGGCGCAGTCATATGGTCTGTGAGGTGGAAAAGACGTCGCACTGACCTTACTGAACACTGGAGCCAAATCATGATACTCGGGGGGAACAGAAGAAAGGTCAGGAGAGTCCATCTCCCCCCTACCTCTAGGGGACTGAATAGCAGGAGCCGCAGAACGTAGACATGAGACGTGACAGGAAGTAGACCAAGACTCAATGTGGCGTTCAGCCCAGTTGATATGGGGGTTGTGATGTTCCAGCCACTCGAATCCAAGCACCAGTGGAGAACATGCTGAAGGAAAAACAAAAAATGTTAGGGTCTCACGATCGTTTCCAGAAATAAGAAGCTCTAATGGTCGTGTCTGATGAGTGACTTGATGCAGCTTCTTCCCATCAATAGCTGAAACTCTGAGAGGTTTTTCCAAAGGGGTAGTCTCAATCCTCAACTGCTGAACCAGGCTAGAATCAATCAGTCTATGAAGGCTGACAAAGTGAGAGTCTGATCAGAAACAAATAAAGTTGCAGGTAACAGTAAGTGAGGAGATTTTTCAGATCTTAGATGGTCCGTCAGACTCCTCACGTCCTCTGAACGGACCTCGGCTTTAGATTTAGCCGGACACGTGGCAATAAAGTGGCCAGGCTCACCACAGTACAGACACAGATTCCCTTTGAATCTTTGTTGTCTTTCTTCATGTGAAAGCCTTGTATGCCCAATCTGCATGGGTTCGACGTCCCCTCCTTCTGTGGACGAGGAGAAAAAGTGAGTGGCATGAATAGGAGCTGGGGACAATTGACTCTTAATCCTTGGTCTGGTACCGGGCTCTGGGCGATCCAGAAAAAACAGAAGTGTTGTTAGATGCAGGTGCAGCAACAGAAAATTTTTGGCCTCTTAGCCTAGAACTATTTCTAGTTCGGAGTCGGTTATCCAACCGGATGGTTAACCTGATAGATCCTCCAAACTAGCTGGTTCGTCAATTGTAGCGAGTTCATCTTTGATGTTTTCATTTAAAGCCTTAAAATAGGCACTTTTAAGTGCACACTCATTCCAGCCTGAGGCTACGGCTTTAACCCGGACGTCAATGGAGAACTCCGCCACTGTCTGATTTCGCTGCTTTAAACTGAGCAAGGCTTGGGAGTCAATAGTTTTGTCAGAATCTTGGTTAAAAACCTGAGAAAAATCGGTTAAAAATTCAGAAAAAGGTACATGAAAAACTGGATTCAGAAGAAAACCTGGCCTCCGCCCATTCAAGAGCTCCGCCAGTGAGTTGCGAAAGAATGAAGACAATTTTCTTATTATCATTGGAAAAACTGGCGGGTGAGTGTTCAAAAATTAAACGACACTGGAACAAAAATCCTTTACATTTACTCTGAGTACCTGAAAATCTTTCAGGGAGGCTCGGACGGAATTCAGGAAGTGACGTGACAGTCTCTGACCCTTGAGACGGAAGTGGCTCCAGAACAGGAAGTTGGGTAGGCACAGCGTTAGCGTCTTTCACATAGCCTGCTAACTCCTGAAAAGTTTGAGTCTGATGCTTCAAACGTGTGTGAAACTCCCTGAAGGTTCGTTCGTATTCTCGGAGCTGCTTAGCGTTATCTCCAATCAGCCTCCGAAGGTGAAATGCTGAGTTAATCTGTTGGCCGGAGTGTTCTGTCATGATAGGTTTAAGTGACTTAACCCACATGCAGAACACCAGAGGAGATGAAGTTTAATGATTTATTTAAGAGAAGCACACAATAATGTTTATGAGCAGGTTCTGGTACTGGTCCGGGACAGGAATCACTGAGTATCTGCAGAGATGGATAGTTTGGTTAGCCAGGCAGCGGTGATGACTTGTCAGGGGTTTGATTCTGGTTTGTACCTTGAAGAGGTTCAGACAGATCGATGGAGAGGGGGAACCGGTTGGGTCCAGAGAACGTGGGTTCAGCAGAGAGCTCAGCAGCAGCAGCGCACTTTCATCTGGTTTGGTCTGCCGCAGTTGCCGTAGGCTCGTGAACTCACAGGCGCACGCTTTTAGGAAATCCTATACACTACTGTTTATGCTCTAAAAACATTCTAAATGACTTAGTTTCGAGTAAATTATGGACGCTACCCACTCAGGACACTTGGAATTCATTGGACGAGCAGTATGGAGGAATATTGACACGTTTTTTGTGGACTTTTATGGACCTTTCTGCCTTGGGCACCATAGACCTCCATTATTTGAATGTCAGCAGACAGCAAGAAGCCTCCCAGATCTCCAGATGCATTTGAGATATCAAAAAAGTACTCCAGAGTGTTGTTCAGGATGGGGGTGAGTAGAAAATGAAGGCTAATCATCTTTTGGGTGTACTATTCCTTTAAGTTGCTCACACCAAATGGGTTTGGGTAAATTTAAGTCCATTTTCTTTCATGCGGGTAATTCTGGGACATCCAGGACTATTTTGAAGAGGGGAAGCAGTTTTGGAGGGAGTGTTTTGCTTCCCAATCCAACCATGACTGCTTGAATAAATCTGAGTGTGTTCGCCATGCATTTTGGGTATTCTAAGTGAAGAGCATACATAAGCCCAAACATGAAGCACACTGCATGGGGAAAGTCTCTAACATTGTCCATGATGATACTTCCCTCAAGTATGATGGCACTGGAGATGGGCTGGAGGTGCCCTGCATTTAGACCCTGCTGCTGAGCATCTTTATTGACCACGGTCAGCACTCCAACTGTCACTGAGGCGAGTAATTCTTCCTTTGCTGTATCCTGCAAAAGAAGCACACACAACTACATTTTGAATCTGGTCTTCTTTTAGGAGATTCTATAGACTGAAAGTGTGAGATTGGGATATTCACATCCTTCATCCAATTAGATCATGTACTAATTAAAAATTATTTTAGAATATTTGACAACACTATTGAATGTACCAAACATGATTTTTTTCAACAACTTGAAATGAATATATTTTTTTCATCTCTGTTTAATACTCTGTTAGTTACAAAGCAAGTCTTGTAGACCTCACTGGAGTCATCACCAAGCAAAATAGAAAGGCCTCTGAGGACAACAGAGCAAAGTGCCGTTACATCTGACGACTAAAAATACAAAGAGAGAACAGATACAAGTTGAGAACATTGTGGCATTTTGAGGGGTGGGTAGTATGTGTTGATAAACGGTTCTGTATTTTCTCCAATAGTGTAGCCTCATAACAAACACAGGGTTTTAAGTTTTCAGTGTAATTCGTCACATTTAAATACCCAATTTTACACATCCCAGTTTCCTTGTAAACATTTGTTGTTTTTATACAAACTCAACATTTCAATAAAATCTAACCCTCCTTTTTTCTTCCTGGGTCAAACTGACCACATCTTCTTTCTTCCTTTCCTCCTGTCTGTCCGTCCGTCCGTCCGTCCGTCCGTCCATCCATCCATCCATCCATCCATCCATCCATCCATCCATCCATCCATCCATCCATCCATCCATCCTTCCTTCCTTCCTTCCTTCCTTCCTTCCTTTATTTCCTTTCTTTCATTTTTAATGTTCCCATTGAAGTGCGTGATGAACAGTCACAAACTGCCATGTACAATTATTTATCGTTAACAGTCCAAAATTGGAATAAATTGACTTAAACCACTTCCAATGTAGTAACAATATATTTTTGTTATCCATACCCGTGGAAGTAATACAAATATTGAATAATTATTCAGTGTACGAAACATTAGGTCAACACCTTTAATTGCAGAGAGCTGGATAAGTGTGGACAGATGACCATCTGCTTCAGCCTGATGATTTGAGGACAATGAAAAAACACAATTAAGAAAACAGTTTCAAAATATAGACAAACAAATCAACACACCAGGTTGTTATATCACTCTTGTTAACCGTGTTCCTGTTGAGCTCTAAATATTCAGTGGCAAAAGATAAGTCTTTTATAAAATAGAGAGATGGGGGGGGGGGGGGGGGGGGAAATACAAATTTACCACAAGCACTAGCAAACAAGTTAACCCGAGGCCTACTACGAGGAACACCACCAAGCTAGCCACGCAGGGTGGAGCGCTCCACACCGCACCCACCCCTCAAGTGAAGATCCAGGTGTGGCTGAAGAATTAAAAGCAGAGAATTTGGCCAGCATAAGGGAAGACCTCAAAGAAGTTATAAGAGATGAGCTCAAATCGGCGCTGGCAGATGAGATTAGCTCAATCAAAAACGATCTACATGGTCTAAAGACGCCAATTGCTAACGATATCACCGCTATCCGTGCTGACATGGAGCTCGTGAAGACAGACGTAAATGAGGTGAAAGGTGGTTTAAGCACATGGTCTGATGAAGTGTCAACACTATAAACAACAGTGGAAAGCCTCCAGAAAGAGGTAAAGACAATGCGGGATAAATGTGAAGACATGGAGGGTAGAATGAGGCGGGCTAATATTCGGCTAGCGAGTATCCCAGAGGCTAATTCCAGCACCCCGAATGCTATTGCTAGCGCCCTGAAAGAAATGCTACAGCTGGATCGTGAAGTCAAAGTGGATCGCTCTCATCGTATTTTTGGGAGCTCAAGAGATGGAGATAAGCCACGGGTGATAATTGTTCAGATGCATTATGATGAGGACGCCGTGGAGATACTACGTAAGGCTCGCGACAAAGCACCGTTACTTTACAATGGCCAGCGTTTCTCAATCTTTCCAGACTACACAGCCAATGTTGCTAAGGCGAGAGCTGCATTCTCAGAAGTGCGGAGTGCCCTACGAGGACGAAAGGACATTCGCTAATGTCTTCTCTTCCCAGCTCGACCGCGAATAACTCAAAATGGCAACAGTAGAGAGATTGTGGATCGTCGGAAGGCTATGGACTTTGTCAAGCGGATCCTAAAGGAAGAGCAACCTGCACCAAATGATTAACTCCATCTTCGGACACTCCGCAAAATACTTGGAAAATACAGTCGGAGAATATAGTTGTAAAAACTAATATGCAAGGTCTGTGAGTGGTAGCTATTCGTTTGCCATACTCATTAGGGATGGGACGATTTATGAAAACCGTCCGAACCGTTCGGTTCGACTGTCTCGGTTCGATTCGCGTGTGTTTCGTTCGGTTCATGCGCTGCTCCTTTTTCTCATAGGCGAGGCGTTTACACTCCAGAGCAGAAGATGGCGGTACTGCGACCAAAGCCAACCACCAGTAGTAAACAAGAAAAAGAAGAAGCGACGCAGCGTAGCCGGGTGGAGCAGGGAAAAAAAATTAGTTGTTGTGGAGAATTGTGTTGGAATGGCGAGTGGGAAAGAACAGGAGTTGGAAGACGTGCCAGCAGCACTTTATAGGTCTGCTGTATGGGACCGCTTTGCAGTTAGAGTGACCTACGATGACGGCGGAAAGAAAGTTGTGGATAAAAGTGCAACAGTGTGCACGCATTGTGCAACACGTTTTGTTTATGCTAACAGCAACATGACCAACATGTCATGCTAACCCCAAAATCCCTCATACTCCGTCAGCAACCCCCGCTCCGCCCTGCTGCGCTCCAGACCAGCTGCTCAAAGCAAAGCCTACAGCCCCCACTGAGGCTCCCGTCCGCTCCCCTCTGAGTCCCTTGGAGATGGTAGAGAGCATGCGCGAGATAATTAAATTCAATACAGCAAAACATACGGAAAGGATCCAGGGTTTCCGCGGATCATTTAAAATAATTACAATCCATTATTTTTGGGGGGATTTTTTCATTAATTTTTATGGGATTTCGGTGTAACAATCAACATATACCGAATCGAACCGAACCGAAAACCGTGACCACGAAACCGTGAATCGAACAGAACCGTGGATTTTGTGAAATGTTCCACCCCTAATACTCGTAGTTGTTAGGTGTCTACACTCACCGGCCGCTTTATTAGGTACCCCATGCTAGTAACGGGTTGGACCCCCTTTTGCCTTCAGAACTACCTCAATTCTTCGTGACATAGATTCAACAAGGTGCTGGAAGCATTCCTCAGGGAGTTTGGTCCATACTGATATGATGGCATCACACAGTTGCCGCAGATTTGTCAGCTGCACATCCATGATGCGAATCTCCCGTTCCACCACATCCCAAAGATGCTCCATTGGATTGAGATCTGGTGACTGTGGAGGCCATTTGAGTACAGTGAACTCATTGTCATGTTCAAGAAACCAGTCTGAGATGATTCCAGCTTTATGACATGGCGCATTATCCTGCTGAAAGTAGCCATCAGAAGTTGGGTACATTGTGGTCATAAAGGGATGGACATGGTCAGCAACAATACTCAGGTAGGCTGTGGCATTGCAATGATGCTCAATTGGTACCAGGGGGCCCAAAGAGTGCCAAGAAAATATTCCCCAAACCATGACACCACCACCACCAGCCTGAACCGTTGATACAAGGCAGGATGGATCCATACTTTCATGTTGTAGACGCCAAATTCTGACCCTACCATCGGAATGTCGCAGCAGAAATCGAGACTCATCAGACCAGGCAACGTTTTTCCAATCTTCTATTGTCCAATTTCAATGAGCTTGTGCAAATTGTAGCCTCAGTTTCCTGTTCTTAGCTGAAAGGAGTGGCACCCGGTGTGGTCTTATGCTGATGTAGCCCATCTTGGTTGTAACGGGTGGTTATTTGAGTCACTGTTGCCCTTCTATCAGCTCGAACCAGTCTGGCCATTCTCTTCTGACCTCTGGCATCAACAAGGCATTTCCGCCCACAGAACTGCCGCTCACTGGATGTTTTTTCTTTTTCGGACCCTTCTCTGTAAACCCCAGAGATGGTTGTGCGTGAAAATCCCAGTAGATCAAAAGTTTCTGAAATACTCAGACCAGCCCTTCTGGCACCAACAATCATGCCACGTTCAAAGTCACTCAAATCACCTTTCTTCCCCATACTGATGCTCGGTTTGAACTGCAGGAGATTGTCTTGACCATGTCTACATGCCTAAATGCACTGAGTTGCCGCCATGTGATTGGCTGCTTAGAAATTAAGTGTTAACGAGCAGTTGGACAGGTGTACCTAATAAAGTGGCCGGTGAGTGTAATTGTCTATTCGTTCCACAAAAAAAAACAAGTTTGCAAACAGCTGTTTTACTTATTGATCTGCAGGAGTCTTAGGCATTGCTCTTGCTGTGTTAAACAAATCTAATTTTTATTTCAGAGTTTGTCTTGGCGAACTTAAGGCACGCTTGGACCTAGGTTGTGCTCTGTTGCTGCTATCCAGGTGGCTAGGAACAAGTTTCCCCTTAAATAATGGCTATGTCATTATTTATCCTAAATAGGTTTTTTCTCAGTGTTCAAGTTATGACCCCCTTGTTCCCCAGGCATTTGTGCTCTGTTTCAAACAACAGGGTTTTATTTTTTATTTTATTTATTTATTTTTATTTATTTATTTATTTTTCTCCCCAATTGGTGCCATGATCCACTGTACACATCTATGCTTCCCATCCTGCTTATGAGACCGATAGTTTTAAAAATAAACTAAGATTTATAGAACAATGGGTGAACTGAGAATTGTAAGTTATAACGTGAAAGGGCTTCATAGTCCAATTAAGAGAAAGAAAATATTGCATCAGCTAAAACAATTCAATTGCCACATTGCCTTCCTTCAAGAAACACATCTGTCTGATGCAGAACATGAAAAGTTAAAATCTTGGGCAGATAAAATATATTATGCTTCTCACAAATCTGGGCGCAAAAGAGGAGTCTCAATACTTATTCACAAACAGATAAACTTTACTAAAAATTCTTTGGGAAGGGAGATTTTTAATGGTTAACGGGGTAATTGATGGCGTTGAAGTCTCTCATTAACGTATATGGACCTAATGAAGATGAACCAGGATTCATTAAAACTTTTAAAGAATCCTGGTTCATCTTCATTAGATAAACAACTGCATAGTAATGACTCGTTACTATGCAGTTGTTTATCTTTTCTGAAATGGCAGTGCACTGTCATGAGGTGGGATATCCAGAATGTATGAGGACACGCAATGCTATCTATTTTTATTTTCTTTTGAATAAATACTGGACTTTTCAGATTGTTTTTAACCCTTGTTTACACTAAAAATGTAAAAAAAAGTGTAGATCACTGATTCGTAAAAAGACATAGCATTTAAGCAGTCAACTTCACAGCATTAAAGGTAAGAAAACTCTCTCTTTTGAGACTGATGCTATAAATATTTAATTAGGGAACCACAAGGTAGAGGAAATTAAACAAATTAAAAACATTTATTATAAATAGCAACTAACTGTTGGTTTTCATGATATGTTTATTTGTGTAATAACTTATTTAACTGCTTTTTGTGTACTGGTACAGCTGTAAATTGAAGATAATGTGTTGACTTTATCATGTATAAGGTATGCAATAACTAAATTGTTCTTCTTTAAGCAGGATAGTCAAAAAATAAAGAGAAAACACTGACATACACATCCAAGCAATGTCTCAAGCTCCAGTAAGTCATTCTGACTTGAAACTTTTCTTATGAAGAACCATAACCTTGGTCCACATTAGGCATCAAAAGGGGTTTACACTTTATTCAGTGGTGCCAAATAATTGATGGATTTTTGTTTTTGTTCTCTTACAGATGGATATCAGTAATGTGGAGCAATTTTGTGAAGGTCAGCAGCATGTGGAAAACAGAGACCTGGATCAGCTGAATATCTCTGAGAAATCAGTACATCGCTGTGGCCACTGTGGAAAGGGTTTTAAGACATCTCAATGTCTGAAAACACACCTGCTTATCCACACTGGCGAAAAGCCTTTCTTCTGCCATTGTAGTGAATTAATATTGCACCATGAATAGAATATAGTGGATTAATGTCTCACAATAAATATATTCCTGTCTCAATGGTTAAATGGTGTGCTTCAACATATATCTAAGTAAAATAATGTGTGTGTGGCAGTCCGGAGTTTGAGATAAGATTAGGAGGGTTAATGCAAACAGAACGTGGCAATGGAGAGAACCCAAGGTTGAGTTGTTCTGACGTGTCAATGTTAAACAACAAGTTATGCTGATGTGTGATGTGTCAATGTAAACACAATGTGTATCACCATGGCCTCCGGGTCCGGAAATGGGCAAGGCTTTTAATAAAATATATAAAAAAGTGTACTCTGGGTGGTTTTCCACCGGTAGGTAAATAAATAATAAGGATATCCGTGGAAAGAGTACCTGAAATTACGTAAAAATAGGAGGGGCTCTGGGAGGAGCCCCAAAACCCCAGGGAATGAATATAAGCAGGCCTGTTTCTGTGTATCATTCAGATATTGACCGGTGAACATCTCATGTGTGGTGGACTTGTGCTGTTGCAATAAACCACTCTGGACAGAGTGGTTTATTGCAACTCTGGGAAAAGCTTTGGTCATAGATCTTCTCTGAAAAGACATCTACATATCCACACCAGAGTCCCTACATGTGCAGGAGGTGTGGAAAAAGCTTCAGACCATTGAAATCTGTGCAACATCATCTGGAAATTAACACAAGAGAAGAAAATCCTACCATAGCGGAGGCTTCACTTCCTGTTATGCTTTTCCTTATCTGAGACCAAAGCTTAATTTTAATCTTTAATAAAATTCACTTGCATTCAAAGACTTTTATATTTGTTCCTTTTGCAGCTATAGTTCTGATAAAATGTGCTGGATATTGCAGCTCGTGCCACCTAACGGGCGTCATGCACTATGCGGGGAAGAATCGCCCAATTATGTGCTCAGCTAAGCACAGCGTGTTTAATTTAATTCCTCAAACCGGAAGACCGGGGACAGTTGCAACACTTTTTGCATTTGGCTCTGTTACTCAGAGACGGTTTGGATTAGACAAACCATTTTTTTATACAATACACTTACATCTGTCGGTTAATAGTTTAAACCAGGGGTCTTCAACGTTTTCGAGGCCAAGGACCACCAAACTGATGGTGAGATGGAATGGGGAACCCCTAGTTATATATATTGTATGAAATTGGGTTATATCAAACTGGTCCTATAGTCACTCTATTACATATGGAGTCATGTAACAAAAGTAATTTCTCCCTGGGATTATTAAAGTATTTCTGAATCTGATTCCTGGTTGATGGGACAGGTGTTGTGAATGAAACGGTGTCCAGGTTTGAAAGAGCTCCTGTGTGTCACTAAATGTGTGCATTGATGACTGAAAGACATCTGCTTCCATTTATCTGTTTACTACAGTGTGTTGAATTCATGTTAATGTGTATTTAAAGACATTTTAATTAGTGCAAAAAATTGCAGGAGGGAATATAAAAAAAGTAATCAACCAAGACTTTCGCGACCCCCATGCAGTACCTCCGCGGACCCCCTAGGGGTCGCGGACCCCCTGTTGAAGACCTCTGGTCTAAACCATTTAAAGATAATTACAGAATCTACTTTTTTCACAATTTGCATTTGAATGTAAGCAGTCAGATGTTGCAACTGACCCCGGGTTCGGGGACAGTTGTAACATTGGCTGGGGATGGTTGCAACATGTTATAAATACAATATATTACAATATGTGTCAGTGATAGCTAAATGATTATTATGCAAAATTTTTGTTATAGTATTACAACTCAAATAACCACTTGAGTGATTTTCAGAGATTTTATTAAGTTAGTATAGCTATTTATTACTATGATATTTACTAAGCCTGTGAATCATTTTTTCCGTGTTTAAATATATTTATTGAATGTTTTGCAAGAAAATGTAAAACAATAAAGAACCCCAATATCCCATCCACCCCAGCTGTCACCGTGAAAGCAAAACATTGCACTGACATGCCAGATCACAGAGAGAAGTTGTACGTTTCAAAATAAATACAGATACAGTACGAAAGTAAAAATTAACAAATAAAAGACAGCCATCAAGGACTACACCAATGTTGCTGGGTTATCAAAAAATATAAAAAAGGGTTTCCAGACCTTTAAAAATTTCTGTTCAGAACCACGTAGCGAATATCTGATTTTTTCAAGTTTGAGGTTCAATAAGACCTCTTTAATCCAGTGAGACAGTGACGGTGGTGCAGAGCCTTTCCACTTTAAAAGGATAAGACGACGTGCCAGTAGAGTAGAAAAAGCTATCACTTTGTGACCTCCGACTGGGAGTCGAGTCCCCCCCGGGAGTACTCCCTCAGAAGTTACCCCAAATAGTGCGATTAGAGGATTAAGGGGAATCTCAACACCCAGAACAGTAGATAATGCCTCAAATACGCCTTTCCAAAATCCCTCCAAACTGGAGCAAGTCCAAAACATATGAAGCAGAGTGGCCTCACCTCTCTTGCACCGGTCACATGTAGCATCCGTTTGTGGATACATTTTTGCCAATTTAGATTTTGACATGTGTACTCTGTGAACAACTTTAAACTGGATTAGCGAGTGGCGCACACACATGGACGAGGAGTTGACACGTTTTAATATATTGGCCCTAGGATTATCATCAATAGGTGTCTGGAGGTCTATGGCCCAAGACTTCTGTATTTTAGAGTCACATGAGGACACACAATCTAATTGTTTAGCTATAAAGGAAATTGCCCCTTTCTTCTTAATTCCAAAGTAAAAAATATGATCCAGTATACCTTTTGTGGGTTTGTGCGGAAACTCTGAAATTGTCTCCTTCACGTAGTGTCTGACCTGTAGGTGTCTAAAAAAGCCAGACGCAGGCAGTGAGAATTTCTGAGAGAGCTGTGCAAAAGAGGCAAAACCCCTTCTATATAGAGATCAAGTATAGTTTTAATGCCTTTGTTATGCCAGGCTGTAAAAGTTTTGTCATGCATTGATGGCTGAAAGAGATGATTTTGTAATATTGGACTGAATAATCCACTTTCCTGCAGTTTATAGTACTTTCTAAATTGTATATATATTTTGCAAGATTGTATAACTATGGAGTCTGCATTTTTAACATCAGGTAGAGTGGCTAGCATGGGTGAGGCCAAAAATGCAGACAGATTTACAGGATTACAAAAATGACGTTCCATAGTCACCCACAAAGGGCAGTCCTCCTCAGGTCTACAATGCACCCAGAACATCATGGAATGTAAATTTGCAGCCCAATAGTACAGTCTAAAATTTACCAAAGCTAGGCCTCCATTTTGTTTATTCTTTTGAAGAAAGTCCTTACGAAGGCGAGGGTTCTTGCCATTCCAGATAAACCATGATAAGGCTGCATCTAGCTTTTTAAAGTAACTCCCAGGTATAAATAAGGGCAAACATTGAAACAAATACAAGTACTTTGGAAGTACAATCATATTGATTGAATTAATCCTGCCAATGAGTGAGATAGGGAGAACAGACCAAGATGAAAAGTCTTGTTTGGTGTCATTTAGAAGCTTTCCAAAGTTATTTTCGAATAGATTTGAGAATTTTTTTGTAATCACAACACCAAGATAGTTGAAATTATCTTGGGTGATTTTGAATGGGACTTGGATCGACTCCAGTACCGAGGCAGCTAAATTTAGAGGCATTAATTCACTTTTTTGTAAATTTAATTTATAACCTGAGACCTCCCTAAAACGTTGAACAATGTCGATGATATGAGGGATTGCGGACTCAGCACGTGAAACATATAAGAGGAGGTCGTCCGCATATAATGACAGTTTATGTACCGTATTTCCCCTAAGAATACCTGTGATAGTGTGATTAGCCCTTATGGCCACAGCGAGTGGCTCTATGGCCAAAACAAACAGAGGTGGACTAAGGGGACAGCCGTGTTTGGTCCCGTGATGAAGTTGGAAAGATTCAGAATATACGTTGTTAGTCAAAACTGTAGCAGAAGGAGATAAGTAAAGTAGCCGGATCCATGCCATAAAACATGGCCCGAAACCAAATTTGGCAAGTGTTTGAAGAAGGAACTCCCATTCAACCCTATCGAATGCCTTCTCTGCATTCATGGAGAGAAGGCATTCGGAAATGGATTCGCAAGGAGAGTACATAATGTTTATCAGACGTCGGATGTTAAAGAAAAGAGGCCTTTTCTTGATAAAGCCAGTTTGGTCAGGCGAAATAATACAAGGTAGTATGTCTTCCAGTCGAAGTGAAAGAATCTTTGTTAAGATTTTATAGTCTGTATTTACCAGAGAAATTGGTCTGTAGGAACCACACTCAACTGAATCCTTTCCTTTTTTCAACAGAAGTGTAATGCATGTTTGGTTAAATGTAGGAGGAAGTTTATAGGAAAGAAAGGCCTCAGCATACACCTCTGTTAGGATTGGGGATAATTGTTCATTGAAGGCCTGATAAAATTCGTTCGAAAATCCATCCAAGCCTGGGGACGTTTTAGTCCTCAATGACTTGATGGCAAAACAAACTTCTCTTTGAGTAATAGGCTGATCCAGAGAAGCCATCTGTTTGGAGAGAGTGTAGGCAGTCCTAAATTTTTAAGAAAATCTTCAATTAAAGTAGGATTGGGATTGTTAGAGGTATACAAGTTTGCATAGAAATCCTTAAAGGCATTGTTTATTCCTTGTTGGTTTGTTTGGATTTTCCCATCTTGTGTCCGTATTCCGTTAATCTGCTGTTTCGCCCTTGTTCCTTTCAATTGTCTGGCCAACACCTCTCCCGCCTTGTCTCCATGTTCGTACATGACACTTCTGTTTTTAATCAAGAGATTCTCAATAGTATAAGTAGAAAGCAAATCATATTCAATCTTAAGTTTAAGTCGCTGTTTTTCTAAATTTACAGATGGAGTTTGGGCATTTATTATATCAATCTGTGATATTTGTTTATCTAATGTTTCTTGTTTTTTTATAGAATCTTTCCTTTTACTTGCAACATATGAGATTATCTGGCCTCTCAAATAAGCCTTCATTGCTTCCCAGATAGCTGAAACGGACACCTCTGGGGTCCTGTTGAATGCTAAAAAAGTTGATATTTCTGCTGTAATAAAGTCAACAAATCTTTCGTCTGACAAAAGTAGAGAATTAAACCTCCAGTTCTTTTTTTGCGTTTTTACCGCCGGGCACTCTCAGAGTCAATACTAAGGGGGCATGGTCTGAAATTATAATTGTCTTATATTCACAAGCTTGCACATATTGGGTGAGGTTGCTATCAACAAAGAAATAATCTATCCGACTATAAGAATTGTGAACATGTGAAAAAAAAGAATACTCTCTACCATGTGGGTGCAGAAAGCGCCACACATCAAAAACTCCATACTCGGAGAGGAAGGTCTGCACACAGGTAACTGATTTGGATTGTGTACCACCTTGTCTAGTTGAGGAACGGTCCATGGGATCCATACAGAAATTGCAATCGCCACCGAATATGAGCAAGTGAGTATTGAGGTCTGGAATCAGTTTAAACACCTGTTGGAAAAATAAACTATCATCAAAATTGGGTGCATATATATTTACCAGTGCTACCCTCATGCCACACAGGAGGCCAGTAACAACCAGGTAACGTCCATTATTGTCTACCAATGTGTTAGAATGAATAAAATGTGTATCCTTACTAATAATTATGGCTACACCTCTAGCTTTGGCCTGAAAGGTAGAGTGAAAATATTGACCTCCCCACCCAGATTTTATTCTTAGTTGGTCAGAAGTTTTCAGGTGTGTCTCCTGTAGAAACGCTACATTCACTTTCAACTGCTTTAGATGTGTCATGACCTTATTGCGTTTAACAGGGTGATTTAAGCCCTTGACATTCCAGCTGATAATGTTTAAATTATTCATTACAAAGCCTTATGGGAAGAAAAGAATACAGTACAACCTCAATACAAAATGTAGTAATTGTTAATCGGTCAAAAAAATAAAAAACATCCCCCGGTGACAGCTCAAAAATAAAACAAAAAACCCCTGAGGTGAAACTAGCTGTTAAACAGAAAACCAACAGCACACCTAACCTAACTAGCATACGTCTTCCTGGGTAGGTACACATTCTATTCTAATCTAACTCAAACCCGCACAACCCATGTAAAGGGCAAAATAGAATCAGAATTAAATTGACCCCCAAAAAGTGAGGGACAATACCACTGAGCCTTAAAGCCAGAAAAGATATTAATACAAAATAAAAATACCCCAAATTGAACTCAACATTGAATATTTCACAAAATGGACAGGCCAGGTAATATGGTCACGAGCTAAGAACAGCTGACCAGCAGCACAGTAAACATAAACCTGGCCTGTCCATGTGCAGTTCTTGAAGTCCACTCAAAGTTGAGATGTTATGATGTGTTGGCAGCTGCCTCCGCGTATTTTTCTGCCTCCTCAAAAGAGCCGAACCACGTACGTTTACCGTCTGCCTGAGTGATGCGAAGCCTCGCAGGGTAGAGCAAAGCAGGTCTCAGTCCCATGGTGTACAAGGACAACATGACAGATCTATACGTCCTCCTCTGACTGACGATCTCCGGGGAGTAATCCTCGTAAAGTCTGAAAGTGTGTCCCTCATAGTCCAGCTGCTTCTTGGTCCGGGCCTCACGAATCAGTCGCTCTTTGATCTGGAAGCGGTGGAAGCATATTATAACATGGCGTGGCCTACCGCCTGGTCCCGGCCGCGGCCCCGGTGAGCCCGATCCAGCTCCGAGGGGGAAGGGAACACATTTGGGCCAAAAACTTTCTGGAGCATTTGGGCGAAAAATACGCTAGGTTGAGGCCCTTCGAGTCCTTCATCCAGACCGATTATTCTGATGTTGGATCTCCTGCTACGGCCCTCTAATTCCACAACTTTAGCATGTAGCTTGTCGTTAGCATTGCGTAGCTTAGCACAGGAGGCCTCGAGCTTGTCTAAACGGTGGTCTACGGCTACTGCACCTTCCTCCAAAGACGTCAGTCGAACATCGTGGTTATCGAGAGAGTCCTGAAACCCATCCAGCTTCTCGTGAAGTTTGTCGATGGAAGCATTCAGCTCCGCTAACAGCGCATCTTTGTTTTCAGCTAGCTAGTCAACAGGTCTGCCTTGCTGATGCCGTCTCCATCTAATTTTTCGCCCCCTTTCGCCAGTTTCGGAGACATTTTGCATCACAACAGGACGAATACAGATTAAAGGGGAAACGGATAGTATCAGAAGGCTTATTTTGGGGGAAAAAAGGGGGTCAGAAAGTTAGAATATTTGCGGGAGAACGAACAGCGCACGTCCTACTCCTCCATGACCCGGAAGGACTTTCCCTAACTTTCCCTACTTTTTTGAGTGTAACTAGCGATCTGTATCTTTTCCTGATTGTGACCTGTTTCTGCCCTGTGGATACCGAGTTTTGCTTTGCCTATCTGATCTGTTAGTCTGATCTGTTCTAGACTGATTCCTGAATTCTAACGGCTTCTCTGCGCTCCTGCGTAGCTTAATAAACGCTTTGAACTTTCCCACTGCCTGTCTCACCTCCAATTATGGATCCAACATTCTGAGGTCATTACAGAAGCCTCAGCTCTCCTTGTTGATTTAGGATTTTGAGAAAGTATCGATGGACAGTTCTATGTGACACCACCAAGCAGTTTAAATGCTTTTCAGACATTCATTTACAACCATAAAGCAGCTCGTGCTGGTTTAATTGCTCCTGCAGTCAGAGTGGGCTTCTTCCTCAGCATTTCCCTGTGTCACCTACTAGAGCCCTGCACTTCCGCGGAACTCCTGCAACGCAAAGCAGTGTGGCGCGGGACAAAAATTGAAAGCTCATTGCGGGTGCGGGCGGGAGGGAGAACGCACAGTGCGGATGTGGGCGGGAGCGGTGATAAGCTGCAGTCCCGCGAACTAAAAACGATTCTTAAATCGTAAAATAAAATGTAAAATAAAGTCATAAATGATCAGTTTATGTCTATCATATATATACATCACAATGTGCTGGATATTGCAGCTCGTGCCACCTAAAGGGCGTCATGCACTATGCGGGGAAGAATCGCCCAATTATGTGTTCAGCTAAGCACAGCGTGTTTAATTTAATTCCTCAAACCGGGAGAAGGGGACAGTTGCAACACTTTTTGCATTTGGCTCTGTTACTCAGAGACGGTTTGGATTAGACAAACCATTTTTTTTATACAATACACTTACATCTGTCTGTTAATAGTCTAAACCATTTAAAGATAATTACAGAATCTACTTTTTTCACAATTTGCATTTGAATGTAAGCAGTCAGATGTTGCAACTGACCCCGGGCTCGGGGACAGTTGTAACATTGGCTGGGTTTTGGTTACCTGTTTGGGGTTTGTACTTACTGTAGTACTGTAGCTTGTGTCAAGTATTTTGTTGTGTTTGGCTCATGTGCAATCTTTACTGGCTTGATGCTAGAAAGAGGGTGGAGGTAGGGCCAGAGTCTGGACTGATTGCATCACTGAGTTTTTTTCTTTGTTAATTACATTAAGTGTAGTGGGTGCTGTGCTCTGTGTTTTTTAGTAAGAATCCCCTTTTGGTTTAAATCTGTAGTTAGGTACATTCCTCCTTTTGAGGATCTCTTTTATTTAAAGCTACAGTGTTTAATAATTACAGGGATATACAGTCAGAAATGTAATATATTATACATAACTATGTTATTTATCATCATCTACGAGCTCAGCCTCTTAACCTTAATATTTGCGTTGCCTTAGAATTCGTTATTTATAATTACATAGGAGCGGGTCTCGCAGCCATGGAGGCAGACATCTTTGCGCTACGGCAGCGCAGAGCCAACAAACTAGCGATTGCGAGATTGCCCATTACGCTCGAAAGTAACTACGGCAAGTTGAGAGAGATGAACTGAGACGGTACTGAACAATAGATGGCAGTATTAAAATTATCTATGTAAGCAAACCTCATCACTTGATAAGGTAGGTGATGCGGACGTCGTGGAAGACATTTTGTCCCGTAACGCTCGCCGTACTGTTGGGAGGGAGAAGCGGTGGGGGGCAGATGTTCATGTTGCTGCGGTCTGCAGTCTGGACATTAGATGTCACTGAAAATTACACACTGTAGCTTTAACTTTGTTTGTTATTTTCACAGCACCCTCAACCACCCTCCTTTTGTTTGTTTATTGCTTGCACCTCTTGTTATCAAATAAATAATAATTTTATAAGAACTTACCGGTTTCTGCCTATATGTTTACTGTATGCCCCCACTTCCCTAGACATACAGGGGGCCGTAACACAAACAAAAACACAACACTGTCAGAAGATAACTAAAAAGACACTAAATTGCAAAGACAATTATCTAGGAATTTGAGGTTTTTTTCTGCGCTGTAATGCTATTGCAGCCCTACACTTATCAACCTCCCTATGTGGGATTTTGAGATAAGCAAGAAGCTCTTTAAATTCCTTGGTCTCTTTTTCCTTAGCAATTTCCTCAGTTTGCAACTTCTTTTTAAGTTGTGTGATTTCCTTCTTTAAGTCCCTGTTCTCTGATGTTAATGTCATAATGCGCTGGCTGTTAGTTCTGGCCCTATCACAAGCATTCGTAAATTCCAGGTCTCTCTGTTTAAATTGTTCATGTATTTGTTTTAAAGTCTTTTCTTTATTTGTGAGTGTTTTTCTCAACTCTAAAACGTCTTTATGCAACCTACCATTTTCTTTTTTCAGTAATTCTGTTTGAGCCCTAGGCTCATTAGAGTATCTTTGTTTGTCTTTGAGAGAAGTTATTGTATTTTGAAGCCTTTGGGTCTCTGTTTTCAAGGCATTTACCTGAGCTTGCATGGCTGTTTGGTCAAACATCTTCTGGTTAAGATTTTTTATTTCTGTCTTTAAGTCAGTGTTCTCTGATGTTAACATCGTAATGCGCTTGCCATTCCTCTTTACCCTTTCTGTAGCTTTTTTTAAATCCACGTCTTTCATTTGAAGTTCTTTATCTTTTTGTCTTAAAACATTTTCGTTCTCTTTGAGTTTTTTTCTCAAGTCTGAAACTTCTTCATGCAAGCTCTTGTTTTCTTGAAGCAGTAATTGTATTTTTTCCCTAGAGTCATCAACCTCTCTTTCTGCGTCTTTGAGAGAAGTTAGGATATTTTGATGCTTCTGGGTCTCTGTTTTCCTTGCATTTTCCAGAATTAGCATTGCTTTGTTCTTTTCAGAGAGCTTTTGGTTAAGATTGTTGATTTCTGTCTGTAAACCAGTGTTCTCCTCAACTTTCCTGCTGACCTGCTCAATAGCATTTTTAAAATCCAGGCCTTTGAGTTCAGGTTTTTCATCATTTCTTCTCAAAACCTTTTCCTTATCTGCAAGTTTTTCTTTTAGCTTTAAAACATGTCCATGCGATGGCACCGTTTCTTTATTGGCTGGGGATGGTTGCAACATGTTATAAATACAATATATTACAATATGAGTCAGTGATAGCTTAATGATTATTATCCAAAATGTTTGTCATAATAATATTACAACTCAAATAATCACTTAAGTGATTTTAAGAGATTTTATTAAGTTAGTATAGCTATTTATAACTATGATATTTACTAAGCCTGTGAATCATTTTTTTTAGTGTAACTAGCGATCTGTATCTTTTCCTGATTGTGACCTGTTTCTGCCCTGTGGATCCAGAGTTTTGCTTTGCCTATCTGGTCTGTTAGTCTGACCTGTTCTAGACTGATTCCTGGATTCTAACGGCTTCTCTACCGGCTTCTCTGCGCTCCTGTGTGGTTTAATAAACGCTTTGAACTTTCCCACTGCCTGTCTCGCCTCCAATTATGGATCCAACATTCTGAGGTCATTACAGAAGCCTCAGCTCTCCTTGTGGATTAAGGATTTTGAGAAAGTATCGATGGACAGTTCTATGTGACACCACCAAGCAGTTTAAATGCTTTTCAGACATTCATTTACAACCATAAAGCAGCCTGTGCTGGTTTAATTGCTCCTGCAGTCAGAGTGGGCTTCTTCCTCAGCATTTCCCTGTGTCACATACTAGAGCCCTACACTTCCGCGGAAGTCCTGCAATGCAAAGCAGTGCGGCGCGGGACAAAAATTGAGAGCTCATTGCGGGTGCGGGCGGGAGGGAGAACGCACAGTGCGGATGTGGGCGGGAGCGGTGATAAGCTGCAGTCCCGCGAACTAAAAACGATTCTTACATCGTAAAATAAAATGTAAAATAAAGTCATAAATGATCAGTTTATGTCTATCATATATATATATATATATACACATCAAACTGTACTGGATATTGCAGCTCGTGCCACCTAACGGGCGTCATGCACTATGCGGGGAAGAATCACCCAATTATGTGCTCAGCTAAGCACAGCGTGTTTAATTCCTCAAACAAATGACATGAATTGCCTCGCGCAGTCGGAATCATGCGGGAATTGCTAGTGGGAGCAGGACACACTATTACAGGAGCGGGCGGGAGCGGGACTGGAAAATCTGTCCCGCGCAGACCTCTATCACATACCTAAAAGGAAATAAAAGCATATTAAATCCAACAACCCACTCATTGTTCATGTTTCATGTAGTGGAGATCAGCAATGACTGTCCTTCCTGATCTCCTAAATATTACATATTATCTCATAATTATGACATCTCGTAATTATGAGATAATATCTCGTAAATATGAGAAAAGGTCCCGCAATTAACACTGTTAATTAGAGGTTACAGTGTTTGAAGGGTTGACCGAGCAGTTGTCGTGGACATGTGGAGGAAAGTTTTGGCGAAGTAGATGAGGCAGGTCTGCGCATGTCCTCTCCCTACGGAGCCCCCTAGGGGACATGGGGAATTTTTTTTCTTTTGCGTTCCCTCGCAAAACTTTTGCGTTACCTCGCAAAACCTTTTGCGTTCCCTCGCAAAACCTTTTGCGTTACCTCGCAAAAGTTTTTGCGTTACCTCGCAAAACCTTTTGCGAGGGAACGCAAAAGCTTGAGGCAGCGTTCCGGAACCAGACGACAATGGAGCAGACAGTACACTCGTGTGTGAGTTTTGTCGATTTTTATTTTGAAATTGGCCTTCAATATAAGGAAATTCAGTCTCTGCTTGCCAAAAAGCACGGGTGTCACATCAGTGTGCGACATTTAAAAAGAATACTTAGTGCAAGAGGGCACACTCGTCGCAACTATTATGCCGACGTGGCAAGTCTGGTGGAATTCGTCAGGAGAGAACTTCAGTCCTCTGGTCAGCTTCACGGATATCGTTGGATGTATGCTAAATGCAGGCAACATGGACTTCGTGTAAGAAAGGAGGATGTTCGTCTGATCATGAGGGAATTAGATCCAGCCGGAGTGTCCTCCAGGCAAGCCAGACGTCTTCAAAGAAGAAATTACTTCTCAAGGAGTCCAAACTTCATTTGGCACATTGACTCTTATGATAAACTGAAGCCATTTGGCTTTTGTATTAACGGAAGCATAGATGGATTTTCACGAAAGATTATCTGGCTCAATGCATACACCACAAATAGTGATCCCAAGTTGATCGGAGGATATTACTGTGAAGCAGTAAAGCGTTTGGGAGGGTGTCCGAGAGTTGTTAGAGGGGATCTAGGTACAGAAAATGTTTATGTCAGAGACTTCCAGAGATTCCTCATTCCCACTCAGCCCAACGACCTTCTTGAAAGTTACCTGGAAGGAGCAAGCACTGCAAATCAAAGGATTGAATATTGGTGGCGCTTTCTGCGTGCGGAGTGTATGGAGTTCTGGCTGTCCTTGTTTGCTGACATCAGAGACAATGGATTCTTCGATGGGGAATTTCTGGACAAAAGCATTCTACAGTTTTGCTGCATGGGACTCATACAGGTGAGTTAATTGAATCAAATGTAATATTTATATGATGGATAAGAGATGACGTAGGGAAGGAAGTCAGAAATGTATGGAAGTAAATATGTGCCATCAGAATTTGAATAAAAAATACCTCTGAAATTTGATTGTTGTATATCAGTGATTACTTTTTCAGTATTAAAATAAATTCAGAATATATTTTTAACCTTAAAAAAAATTCAATGTTATTATTTGTACATTAAAAAAAATTCAGTGTAATTTTTTTTACATGGTTGCAATTTTCAGTTATTAAAAAAATTCACATTCCTATTTCAAAGTGATCAAATTTTCAATATACATATTTTTCACTGTTTAAATTTTCAGTGTTAAAAAATTCAGCATATAAAAATTCAACTTTTCAAAATTCAAATGCAATATTTTCGTTGTCCTCCAATTCAACTTGCTCAAATTCACTGTCTCAAATTCAGCGTCTAAAAATTCGCTGTAAAAATGGCCAAGGTTACTTCAGGTCACAGACATTAGCAATGGATGTCCGATTCCAACATCACCTAATCACGTGACACAACCGTTATATTGAAGAAGTACCAGTATCACCCAGGCTGGCAATCATGGAGGCGAACTCAAACCCAACGGTCAGTTTAATGCTTTCATATTTCTGTAGTATATTTTATTTTGCGCATGAAGTTTGATACATTATCTTAAAGCCTGATTTAAAACACTGGTTTGGGCCGTTGTTAATCTTACACCGTGTAGTGCCGGCATATTACTTCTTGCTACCTCCGAGCTAACAATACAGTAGCTGATCAGAGTGGGGTCGGAACTGTTCACAGCCCCTCTTTGAAGCACACAAGACAGCCATATTAGCTTACTACATTAGCGGTAGCATCTCCTGAAAAATTACGACTTTACTAAGACTGCCTGGAAAAGTGGTATTTCTTTTTGAAATAAAACGGGGGAAATTGGGTGGGGGGAGGGGGGTAATATGCCGGCACTACACGGTGTAAGATTAACAACGGCCCAAACCAGTATTTTAAATAGAAATGCATGAACATTAAAATCAGCATTAATGGTACACTATATTGCCAAAAGTATTTGCTCACCCATCCAAATTATTGGAATCAGGTGTTCCAATCACTTCCAT
The DNA here is from genome assembly GCA_030533445.1 of Cyprinodon diabolis. NCBI lineage: Eukaryota > Metazoa > Chordata > Actinopteri > Cyprinodontiformes > Cyprinodontidae > Cyprinodon > Cyprinodon diabolis. The sequence continues at coordinate 14,681,193 of CM060080.1, read as the reverse complement.
GGCCACAGGTGTATAAATTCAAGCACCTAGGCATGCAGACTGTTTTTACAAACATTTGTGAAAGAATGGGTCGCTCTCAGGAGCTCAGTGAATTCCAGCGTGGAACTGTGATAGGATGCCACCTGTGCAACAAATCCAGTCGTGAAATTTCCTCGCTCCTAAATATTCCACAGTCAACTGTCAGCTGTATTATAAGAAAATGGAAGTGTTTGGGAACGACAGCAACTCAGCCACGAAGTGGTAGGCCACGTAAACTGACGGAGCGGGGTCAGCGGATGCTGAAGCGCATAGTGCGAAGAGGTCGCCAACTTTCTGCAGAGTCAATCACTACAGACCTCCAAACTTCATGTGGCCTTCAGATTAGCTCAAGAACAGTGCGCAGAGAGCTTCATGGAATGGGTTTCCATGGTCGAGCAGCTGCATCCAAGCCATACATAACCAAGTGCAATGCAAAGCGTCGGATGCGGTGGTGTAAAGCACGCCGCCACTGGACTCTAGAGCAGTGGAGACGCGTTCTCTGGAGTGACGAATCGCGCTTCTCCATCTGGCAATCTGATGGACGGGTCTGGGTTTGGCGGTTGCCAGGAGAACGGTACTTGTCTGACTGCATTGTGCCAAGTGTAAAGTTTGGTGGAGGGGGGATTATGGTGTGGGGTTGTTTTTCAGGAGCTGGGCTTGGCCCCTTAGTTCCAGTGAAAGGAACTCTGAATGCTTCAGCATACCAAGACATTTTGGACAATTCCATGCTCCCAACTTTGTGGGAACAGTTTGGAGCTGGCCCCTTCCTCTTCCAACATGACTGTGCACCAGTGCACAAAGCAAGGTCCATAAAGACATGGATGACAGAGTCTGGTGTGGATGAACTTGACTGGCCTGCACAGAGTCCTGACCTCAACCCGATAGAACACCTTTGGGATGAATTAGAGCGGAGACTGAGAGCCAGGCCTTCTCGTCCAACATCAGTGTGCGACCTCACAAATGCGCTTCTGGAAGAATGGTCAAAAATTCCCATAAACACACTCCTAAACCTTGTGGACAGCCTTCCCAGAAGAGTTGAAGCTGTTCTAGCTGCAAAGGGTGGACCGACGTCATATTGAACCCTATGGATTAGGAACGGGATGTCACTTAAGCTCATATGTGAGTCAAGGCAGGTGAGCAAATACTTTTGGCAATATAGTGTATCTGGGCAAGGTGCCACTGGTTATTTGTGGCATTCACTGTCTAGTATTCTGTTCGTACAAAACTTGAATGTCAGGCGGACGCTCAATTTCGTCACCTAGGTGCCTACTTTCATCACACCATTAACTTTTCTACTGAAAATGGAAACGATGCACGACGAGCGCACACCCATAAACAAAAGCTATCTTTTTTCTACAAAGAGGAGTAAATGTCTCCGAGTTTATCTGTAGTAAATTATGATATGAAATAAAGCGGTTCTCTAGCTGTTCTATCGTGGTCGCTGTTCACGCATCTGTGGTCCTGAAAATGCACTGGTGTCATAACACGAAAGAGCAGGTAGAACCGTGAGATTTTACACTATAACTGCAACAAAGAATCATTTTGACAGTTGCATTTAAACCTCTAATATAATTAAGATACAATAAATTGGCTATTTTTTTTAAACCAAAAGTGAACTATTTTTAACTCAGTAGGCGTTTAAATAGGCATCAAGTTTCTAACTGTATCAAAAGTCAAACTATAAGATGCCAAAGTCATTTTTACAATCAATAAGTCTAAAAAAAATGTATCTATAACAACCAACTGTATGAATGACAGTTCTAAACAGCAAGTCTGAAATTACGTAAATAGACATTAAATAGCAATTATGATATATATTTTTTAAAAAAGTCAGTAATATTTGCAATGTTTATAAGAACATTTCTAATTTGTGGCCAACACAGTTCACCTCTCTTCTCCTGGTGCAAGTCCTGCACAAAGCTTTGAGGACAGGGTAGCGTGTCTCATTGAGAGATTGTGATCCTTCACCATAAATCAAATTACTTAAAATATCGCTCTAATTACAATTAAATTTACCTCCAAAATGCAATAATCTTCATCCACATTGCTACATTAACAAAAAATACACCAAATAAGGACCAACTATTAAGGACAATGACTATGCTCAAGCCTTTTTTCCAGCTTAGGTTACCAAAAGTGTACTCAATTTTTCTGTTTTATTTGTTGCAGGATGAGTTGGATGACACAGCACAAGTATGGAACACACACTGCATCAGGCCATCCAAAAACTTGCAAGTTCCCAGCGGTCGGCCCAATGTTATGTATGCTCTACCTCAACTGTACAGTACTATAGACTTCCTCACTCCTGTTCAAGTTGAACATATTCAACTGTGTAGAGATGCATGCACCTTTCGGCAGACCATACCATGTGATTCATCTGTGTATGACATTTGCAATGTTTTAATGGCAGAGTATGGCCTGATGACACCATCAGATCCATATGATTCTGTGAAACTGTACATGTTACTGAGAGATGCCATTAGAGCATTACTATGAGTATTGACTGGAAAGAGCCTGCTATGTTAATAGGGTTCCAAATCTCTTAAAGTAAGCTGGTGGTTTTCCATCATCAGATAACATGCATTCTAATTGTTAAACTTGAAAATCACTTTTTGCCTCTTATTAAAATTGAAGCAGAAAACCGTCAGGATCCGAGACTTTGCCCACCAGAGGGCGCAATGGATCCAGGCCTGGGGAGTTTGGACTCAACTTGATCAGCTGTTTCCAGTCCGCTGATTAGGAAGCTTCCTATTTAAGCTGTGTTTTTCTGTCTCTCTGTGCTGGATCGTTTGTTTTCTCTGTGCCACCATGCCTGTCTGAGCCTCTGTGATTCCTCCGTGTTCCAATAAATATTGGACTTTTATTCCTCCCTCCGTGTCTGAGTCTGCATATGGGCTAGTAAACCATTGCATCATGACAAAAACTAAATTGTCCTGAGAACATTTCTCCATTTAAGAAGTCCTGATGTGTTTGATTTGTTTAGCAAAATACCAAAGTAACAGTTAAATTACATTTAACAGCTGTGGATAAATCAAATTACTAAGTCTTGAAAATACAGTTCATAATTTACATAAAGCACTGGAAACAAATTGCATCATTGTGTAAACATTTATTGTCAACATTCACTGGAAATTCAAACATGTAACAAAAATAAAAACTTTGCAAGACAAATGTTACAAATATTACTTCATTTGTAAGAATAGCTTAAAACATTTTGGCCCTTCCAATAGAGCAAAAAACAGGAAAAAAAAAAATCCACAGAAAGGTCACTAGAAAATCGAACTTGGCGGATGTTACAAACCTTCTGAATTTTGTTGTGTTTTAAGTATTATTCTTTTTACTTCATTGCATTATCTAACCCTCTAAATAAACTCTGAATTTCGAAACCTACTTCAATAAAGAGAAAAATACAGCAACTGTACTGCTCAAATATTAGCATGAACCTTTAGATAAAATTGTCAATTACAAGAAAACTGAAAATTGTTTGTTCTTTAATTGAATTCCTGAACATTGGATCTTTAACATTGGATTGCTTTAGAACATTTTAAAAGCAACACATCTTATGTCGTCAACATTGTGCATACCAACAGAAAAGAAAGGGTAGAGAATGAATTTATCAAACTCTGAATTTGGTTGTATTGCAACCATTTTTCTGTAAACACCTGGACTATTAAAACATTTAAAAATTTAAGTCGAGTGTCAGAACTTTATTAAAACAAATGTGAAAGCCAACTACTGGTCTATTTGCAACAGGAGGTTATTACAATTCTGGAAATTATACAAAATTGGAAATTTACCCTTTGGTTTTCCGTGCCAACAAACCTTTTGACATTGCAGAGCTTTTAAAGGGATAGTTCGGGATTTTTGACATGAATCTGTATGGCATCCCCATCACCAGTGTCATGCAATCACACTGACTTACCCCTGGCAGCATCCTGTGAGCAGAGTTCTGGTCCTGGATACAGCTAGGGCCTGACAACAGCCAGATGCATGTCTCGTTCTGCCTAGCTCCTAGCTGGGCGGAACGAGACATGCATCTGGCTGTTGTCAGGTTAGTAGGCCCTAGCTGTCAGGTCATGGTGTCGCGCGCACTGATACGAACAGAGAGAAAATAGGACCAAGTGATAACGACGTGTGACTTTTTCCACTACAATGTTTTTGGGATGCAAAAATATCTCTTTTAAACACAATGTTTTGGGAAGAGAAACGTTTTATTTCGCTGGGTCTAGCAAACCTGCCGTACTACTTTCGGCTTGACCAAAGCTGGACCAGAACTCTGCTCACAGGATGCTGCCAGGGGTAAGTCAGTGTGATTGCATGACACTGGTGATGGGGATGCCATACAGATTCATGTCAAAAATCCCGAACTATCCCTTTAAGCCTTGAAAGTAGAATACCACTAACAATCACACAGCTTCATGAAGATGGTGTATGACAATACAGAATGATGGTGTTTATTTTAGCAAATATGTCAAGTACCTTTTAAAGCTTAAATAATATCCATCAACATGAAATTGCTTGCCAAGATACTGTCAAACTCTGCTCTAAATTCCGGGTAGGAACTGTAAGTGTAAGGCACATCAATGATTGCTCCACATGTGTGTGCAACAGGTCTTCTCCCAAAACCTGTTTCAGCATTAAATGTCACCTTAATTTCTTCTGTGCATAAAACAGAGGACCCTGTGCAAAATCGCAAGAATTTCTCTAGTTTGCGCTGATCTGCATTCCTAATGTACCTTTGTAGGTAAGTGAATGTTGTCTGCTCTTTCTGTGATAGGGACAAAGCCTCTGTTTGCAGCATGTCAACTACTTTTTTGTTTGTTGCTTTTTTGGACTTGTATAAATGAAGGACATCAGCTGGATGAGACAGATTTAATGCAATGTCTTTGAAAATTTCATTAAAGCAATCTATGATATACTTTGGTTCTTGTAATATGACTTTATGAGCCATGACTTGTATCGCTTGCTTGATATTTTCCCGACATGGAATGCTGTGAGCCCCCCATCTGTGAAAACAGATCCAAAAAATTGTCCTCATCCTCTTCCAGTACACCATTGAGAGCCTTCTCAATGGTACTTCGCTCGCTCTCCGACAAATACTTAGAAAAGGAGGACATCAAAACTTCTTCTTCTACTGCTTGAAGACCAAGTACAGAGGCAACTATGAATGCCTTGGACAACCTGACTGGAAATACACCATGGTCAATGAGTCCTTTTGCCCAAATTCGGCCTAGTGCATACCACCTCTCTTTCGAAAAGTCTGGTCTGAGTTTTGGCACCCTCTCCTCCTCCCCTTCACAGGGCTCCAAGAACTGCTCCCAGAAAGCTGTATACACATCTCTTGACACTCCACTGTTGTCCACAGCCATTTCATTATTAAATTCCATTTTCAATTCTAATTCCATTATACTTTTGTCCATGAACAAATTAAGGTCATCTATGACCATGGCACGCCGGACATGTGCATACCTTGGTTCTTTGGGATGTACTACACCTCCAGTAGAAGACTGTAATGCATCATTTTCTGTTGAAGGGATCATGTGTAATACAGCTGTTTGTGGAGCCTGGAACATAACATGAACAGTACATTTTAGTTGTCATATTCTTCATAACATAACCAAGAGTTCTAAAAGAAATAGGATATACATTATAATTTTAAAAATCTTTTGTTTCATTATACAAAGAGCTCTAAATTTTATGGAAGGTTGTCAAAACTAAATGAAAAGCCTTATGAAACTAATTTAGGAACTTCGTGACATTACATAGGTGTAATCTTATTTTTATTAAAGCAAACAAATCATATACAGAAGCAAATGAAACCTTAACACAAAACACTTACTTCTGAAACGTTTCCAGCTTCCATCTCAGGATGACTGTCTATCATGGGAAGCGTAGAAGCAAGCTCACCATCACCATCATCTGACCTTGACCCTATTTGAACTACTCCAGAATCCTCCATCTCATCCAGACCATCAACGCTGTTGAAGTTGGCCATCACTGTTTCGGTTTCTTGCATTACCACTGGGTTTTCCATACTATGAATTCCATAGAAATACTCAGTTTCCTGGTTTGAAGGACCAGGTGTTGAATGCAAGGCAGGATGTAAAAGTTCCACATTATCATCAATGACATACACAGGATCATGACCTTCAGTTCCATCTGGTAAAGCTCTGTGTTGTGGACTCAGCAATGCTTCATCTGTGATAAGGTACTGGCTTGAGTGCCCCGCTTCCCCTGAGGTATAGCCTTGCAAAGACTTCATTGAAGTTAATGGCTCAGCAGAAGGTGCAGAAGTTGAGTGTTGAGCAACTCTTCCAACATTGGGAGGCTATAAGGAAAAAAAGAAAAAAAAAAATCATACATAGACATCCATAAGATTGTGATGTCAAATAATACTACATCTAGATATATACTCTACAACAGGGGTGTCAAACTACAGTCCTGAAGGGCCGCTGTCCTGCAGTTTTTAGATGTGCCACAGGTACAAAACACTGGAATGAAATGGCTTAAAGACCTCCTCCTTGTGTAGATCAGTTCTCCAGAGCCTTAATTATTCTATTCAGCTGTGGTGCAGCAGAGGTACATCTAGAAGTTGCAGGACACCAGCCCTTGAGGACTGGAGTTTGATACCTGTGCTCTACACCTTTTAACAGTTTTGCTTAGATATTACCTGTTCAAAGAGATCATTTTGGTCCTCGGATGAATGCTCCAACTCCTTTGTGCACAAATAAAGCCGTACCATTTTCAATTTAAATTGTTCATATAGTCCTGAAAGAGTACTGTCTAGAGGTACAGCTTGTCTTTTAAAGTCACACATGCTAAGTGTGAAGTCCATAATGGAGGCCTTTGATGATAGTCCACCAGGAAAAAACAACTCTTTTGCAGTGGTCATGACTTCTGACACAGTGGTGGTTTTCTCCATTTCAAGGTGTCTGGTTCCACCTCCACATTTAGACCTAACTTGGTGAAAATCCCCGCTTTGAAAGTGCAGCCATCCCACTTCAATTCTGCGTTTTGATTTCACCGCGTTGCTGTTTTTAGGCCTTGCCATCAAGCCAGAATTTCCTACAGATGTTTGCTGGGGTACTTCGACATGTCTTTTGCTCATCATCCGCCTTGTTTCAATTGTTTGCCTAATTCTGTTTAAAATGCCCTCCTTGTCAAAGTTAGCTTCCATTCGTCGACAAAATGATGCAATAGCCAATCGGTCGCCATATGAAGGAATGTATCTTGAAAATTCTTCGTCCGTCATCACACAAATGACCCCTCTATCAATCTGCAATTAGATGTGAAAATGTACAGATTACAAGTACTTTTAAGTAAATACTGTGCAATACTTTTATATCACATCATATACGATTGCATAATGTTTTGCAACATGCTGTATTGCAGGGGTGGGCAATCTTGATCCTCGAGGGCCGGTGTCCTGCAGCTCTTAGCCGTCTCCCTGGTCCAAAACACTTCATGAAACAGCTGAATCACTTCCCAAGTGCAGTCAGGTTCTCCAGAGTCCTGCTAATGACCTCATTATTTGACTCAGGTGTGTTGAGGTAGAGATGCAGCTAAAAGTTGCAGGACATCGCCCCTCAAGGTCTGGAGTATTATATAGTCATTCTTGGAAATTGGAGTAGTGGTCAGTGGAAAAGAATTTTCCTTTCAGGACTACAATCTTAAATTTAACTTAAATTACTACCCAATGACCAAACATAGTTTTTGTACAAAAGTATCTAGACTTATAATTAAACAAGGTGTAGTCTTACTATAAACTTTAACTGAATGTGTCATCACCTTATCCACTTTCATCCGATTTATGTCATCTTCTGTAACATGCCTTGAACGAAGGAAGGCTTCAAGATCCTCCTCCATGCCTATATACAATAATTTGGAAGATGTAGAACAAGTCCATAAGTACATATTTTCAAAACAAAGCTTTCAAAATACATAATGTACACAATTAATAAAACTAAAAGAGTTTAAACTCATAAGTATTTCAATGTCACTTTTCTGCCAGGCACCATAAATTACATAAGCTGCAGCATGTGTGTAAGCAGCTAAAAGAGATAGAGAAAAAGACAGAATGTACAACAGAAAGAAACTTAAAAAAATAAAATTAGCTCACCAGAGCAGCCCAGCCATCCTAGTAAAGCAGTGCCTCTCAATTCCAGTCCTCAGTCCTATTCTGCATGTTTAAGATGTGCCTCTATTCCAGAACAGCTGATCCAAATGATTGCATGACCATCAAGAAGCCTGTTAATCATCCTCAGATTCAATCCAGGTGTATGGCAGAAGGGACACACCTAAAACATGAAGGGCAGGGGGGGCCTGAGGACTGGAATTGTAGTAAAGGGGGAAACAGGAAGTGGTCAAGTGGTCCTCAGACTGTCTGGTGCCCCTAAATAATGCCTGATTTTTTTTTCATTCCTTTCACTGTCTGATGGTGTTGACAAAAACTTTCAACGCTATTTCAATTAAGTTGAAAAATATATAAAACTGATTTTTAATTCAACTTATAGATACAATTATAATTGTTTATTTGGATACTTATACTCAATTGTCATAATATATTATTTAGTATTCCTTTAATTACTTTAGACCAGGGGTGTTCAAGTCCATTTCTTGAGACCTATCATCCTGCAACTTTTAGAAGCACCCTAACTCCAACAGACCAGGGTCAGCTCTAAACGGGCCTGGTAAGGAGCCACTCATCTGATTTAGGTATGTTGGAGCAGGGATGCATCGGAAAATTGCAGGATGGTAGATCTCAAGGACTGGACTTCAGCACCCCTGCTTTAGACTATTATTCTACTCCAGGTCAAGGGCTTTTACAGACACCTACTACATAGTTTAAAATAAAAAGTATTCAGCAAACACCATGAAAACATATATTGTTGTGCTGACATTGCCCAGGTTAGTTTTAGTATTTGAAGAAATTATATTTTGTCTATATTTTATTGAAATTCTGTGCTTTATCCAGAGGACATGTTTTGTCTCTCTTCTCAAGATATCCATCTATCCATCTATCCAGGGGCGTCCACACATAGACACTAGGTGGTGCTAAAGCACTAGGAAGTTTGCCCTCTATCAAAGAAAATGCCCTTTTGAAACTCGTTTTTTTTATTATTATTATTATTAATATTATTAAGATTTTACTGAGGTCGGTTTTGAAATGATCTTTTGAAAACCTGAGCCATTAAAAACGACTGAAACAATGCCCCGAAATGACCGACCTACTTGCGCACACCCGACCTGCCTCTCTCTCTTGCTTTGTCACGTGAACTCGCGCGGTCGCCCGCAGGGCATGCCAGATGCGCAGCATCATAGCAGTTTTCAGATAGCAGGAACGCTCGCTGACAGGCTGCTTCTCCCGTGCCCCATTAGCCAGGTAATATACAGATCAAGCAGAATCATTTTGTTGTGCATTAAAATGTCTCATTCAGCAGCACCAAACACGCATTTTGCCGACTGGTCACCTGATAAACTAGTTGTCTCCTTGTAAGATGCTATTTTACTTTTTATATTTTGTATCCATATTTTTTATCTTAAGTGTATACATTAGTCTATTTTATTGCATGACGTATACCCACAGTTTTTAGATATTTTTATAATTTTATTTACCTATTCCATATTATATGTTTCATGTTGCACGATTGTACCATAAAAAATTCCTAGTTTGTGAACTCCTTCACTAACAATGGCAATAAACCTGATTCTGATTCTGAAGGTTTTACACTGTAGCCCAAGTCAATGACAGATAACGTGAGAACACATAGGCTACAAATAATTTTGATAGAGTTTGCAATTGCAAATACGGAAGAGGATTAGGGCCACTGAAAAAAAAAAAAGTTAACTGATTTTTAAATTTTATTTCAGTTTAGTATGGGAAAAAAGTCAGAATGCTGACTTTAATCTCATAATTCTAACTTTTTTCCTCATAATTCTGACTTTGCTGAGAATTCTGACTTTTTGCTCAGTATTCTGACTTTAATCTCAGAATTCTGACAATAAAAAAGTCAGAATTCTGACTTTTTTCCCATGTTAAACTAAATAAAATTTAAAAATCAGTTAACTTTTTTTTTTCAGTGGCCCTAATCCTCTTCCGTACAAATCTATGTGTTAAGACAAACGTTTTCTGTTGTATAGGTTTTGTTAGGCAACATAAATTAACACATTTTGGTCTCTTTATTGTCTTAATTGTATATTAATTTAGTAATTGCAGCACAATACCAAGAAAGGAGGGTTAATCATATTGAAAAATCTTAAAAGCTGTTCACATTTTATTTTTAAGTGGTTTGTGCAGCAGGTATTAAAATAGCTATTATTTTGTAGGCTACCATAAGTCATATCCACGTGACAAGACTTCCAGTCATGTTGCCCTAATAGCCCATTATTTAAACTAATGTGGCATATTTGTTAAAGCTATTATTATTATTATTATTATTATTATTATTATTATTATTATTATTATTATTATTGTCATGATGGTTATTATTATTATATTGTAGCCAGTCACAGCAGGGAAGCTCTATACCATCAACATCTACCAGGACAGGAGATGAGGAAGAGTTCAGGGAAGACACAGAGACAGAAAAAGACCAGGATGAGGGAAAACAGATGGGTGAGGGAAAACAGGGAGATGAGCCAGATGAAAGAAGTATGCTTTAGTCTGTTCTGTTGGTGATGTGACTTTTTTCCATTGAAAGCTCACGTTTAGAGAATGTTACAAATAAAAGTCAAATTTCATTCAACATGCGTTTATTTTTTTTTATAATTAAGTGTTACACGTGCGCTAAGAAGTGCCCCCCCCCCCCTCCTGAGCACCTGGCCCCCAAAATGTCTGTGCACGCCTCTGCATCTATCTATATATAGACCTATATATAGATATATAGATCGTGTGGTGCCGAAAAGGTAGACATGGGTGTGTATATATACATTAATGTTCCTTGTAATTGTATCTGGTATCATATTTCCCAGGTGGCTGTAATCATATATGCCATGAATGTGCAATTTATCAGTTGTTGTCTAAGCAACCGTGACATAACCGTGACCTGAAGGCATAACCAGTCCGTAGCAGGTCCCGCCACGAAAGTTTTGCTGGCTTTGATAATTCTCATGTTTCAGCATCATTTAACTGCCAAATAAAGAACGATTCTGTATTTTTAAAGATGGTGTCAGTCCTAGCCCTGCCATAAATCCCCGTACGTTCTATATATAACAGTGACACCGCTAAACTAGTGGCGTAGCGGAATGAAGTAAACTTTAGCCTGATTAAGTTGTATAGTCTAGTTATTGTCATTAAAAAAATGGTCGTCAACAAAATAATTTAGTTATCATCATCGTTAACGAAATTAACCTTGCATCCCCCGCCTCGTCACTCTTTCTTTAAGCAAGCGAACGGATGTCTGAGCTACCTTTTCTTCCAACGGACACGATTCATATTTGACATAGTTGTCATAAATGAAGCTAAAGATACATACATATTACCAAGCATACAGTATTTATGGTGAATTAAGATTATTTACCTGTTTCGTGGGAGTGTCTGCAGTGCTGCTCCAAAATGAACCGCTGGCCCAATGTGAGGGAGGGAGGGAGGGACTGTAAAGGCGCCGGAATCCAAAAACTTTTGCGAGGTAACGCAAAAACTTTTGCGAGGTAACGCAAAAGGTTTTGCGAGGTAACGCAAAAGTATTGCGAGGTAACGCAAAAGTTTTGCGAGGGAACGCAAAAGAAAAAAAATTCCTCATGTCCCCTAGGGGGCTCCGTAGGCTCCGTATCTCCCCGCCCAAAAAACACTTGGTATAATAAATAATTTTTTCTAATTTGACTTAACTTAGTTAAATTAAGTTAATAATGTTTTCGAACCCCAAATTTCAACTTACTTATTTAAAATGAGTGCCCATAACAAGATGATGAAAACTAAGTTTGGTTCACTTAATATATTTAATTAATTTGTATATTAGCATTTACAGTGTACTGTCTAAATTATACAGGACACTGACTAAACTGGATGATACAATATTTCTTCCTATAATGAAATGGGAGGAGGATTTATCAGTCAGCTTTGAAAAAAACATCTGGGCTCAGATATGTCTAAGAACTTTTAACGTGACAATTTACAACAAATAGTGTAAATTGGTACACTACTCGGTACCACTTTCTTTCATCTTTTCTCCTTTTTTTTCTGTTTTTTTTTTCCTTTTCAGCCTACATTGCAGTGTCCATATAATCTGTAAAACTCCCTGTATAATTATAATAAAGAAATTTATATGCATAAAACAAGCGGAACACTATGGCGATAGTCGTAATGCTCCACTTGTGAAAGTAAAATCTTCTTCATCCAAGGGGGGGGGGGCTCTGCGTGTTGCGCGTGGGCTGGCCGGCCGGGGTTGTATAGTACAGTCGGACCAAGGGTCTAATTTCCAGTCCAGCCTATTTAAACAGGTGCTAGGGACACTAAATGTACGGCATGTTTTGTCACCCGCTTACCATCCTGAGTCACAGGGTGCATTAGAACGATGGCACCAGACGTTAAAGTTTATGCTTAAGAAATATTGCCATGACAATGGCACTGACTGGGATGAGAGCATCCCCTTTGTTTTGTTCGCAGCATGCGACGTGGTACAGGAATCTCTAGGATTCAGCCCTGCCCAGCTTGTGTTTGGACACACTCCCCGTGGTCCTCTGCAAACACTGCATGACCAGTTTCTGTCATTGCAGTCTTCTCCAGCACAAAATGTGCTCGATTATGTGAGTCAGTTCCGCGAGCGATTGCACAGAGCTAATACTCTTGCTAAGCAAATGCTAACTACAGCCCAAACTGTTATGAAGCGAAATTATGATCGTTCCACTGTTAAACGTGACTTCAGTGTCGGCAACAAAGTCCTGGTGTTACTTCCGGTACCAGGTACTGCGTTGTCCGGCAAATTTTCCGGGCCCTATGAGGTACACAAACGACTCAGTGACACAGATTATGTGATAAACACTCCTGATAGGCGTAGGGAAACCTGTGTTTGTCACATTAATATGCTAAAACTTTACCATGCTAGAAAAAAGGACTCAAATTCCCAGGGTACTGCTGTGGGGTTCAAACCGGACCCAGTTGGTGCAAAACCTCGGTCTGGAGTGGTAGCGGTAGTAGAAACTGACACCAGCATGGCCTTGCCAAGCCTAGCTCTAGTCCATGGAGTTCACCATGTCCTATACAAAGCAAGGCTGACGGTTCACCAAGATTTATCACAGACTATAGAAAAGTTAATGCTTTCACTGTTCGTGATTCTTATCCTTTGCCGCGGATGGAAGATTGCGTTGATACCCTAGGTACAGCAGTGTTCGTGAGCAAACTAGATCTCCTAAAAGGGTACTACTGGCAAGTCCCGCTTACTGAGCATGCTTCCGAGGTTTCAGCCTTTGTGACACCTGATGACTTTTTACCGTACACTGTAATGCCATTTGGAACGTGTAATGCTCCAGCTACTTTCCAGAGGTTAGTTAACATGGAAGTAACCGGTGTTAAAAATTGCAATGCTTACCTAGATGATCTTATTGTCTACTCAGAAACTTGGAAGAGTCACATGTCTTCCCTCTCTGAAGTGTTTTCTCGCCTTGTTCAAGCCAACCTTACCATAAACCTCGCTAAATGTGAGATTGGGAAGGCCACTTTGACCTATCTAGGCCGTTGAGTCGGTCAAGGTCAAGTTCGTCCAGTTGAAGCAAAAGTAGAAGCTATTGCTTTAAATCCAATCCCAACCACTCGTAAAGCACTACGCTCGTTTCTCGGTTTAGCAGGTTACTACAGAGCTTTTTGTAACAATTTCTCCTCTGTGGTCGTACCGTTAACCAGGTTGCTTAGCCTGGTTAACGGCTAAGCAACCGTTATCTGAAAAAGACATAAACGCCCCATCTGTATATAGATCATCCACAATACGTATTCCTTTCACCAGCCATTCTTTCCAATAAACTGTTTTTTTCCCAATACAAATGGATGGATTAAACCATAATGAAGAGTACAACTGTTTTAAATGTGACATCTTACATATTTTATGCATCTCCTTCCATACTATTTTAGAATGTGCTAATATTGGATTTGCAGAAAGAGATTGTCCATTATGCGTTTTACGATGGTAAAGGACATCTATTGGTCTGAATGGGTTCACTAGTTCTTCTTCAATATTCATCCAACTCTGCTTTGTTTCTCCCTTTTCAAAATATTTAGACAACCTGGACATTTCGAATGCAAAATTATACAACCTTACGTTAGGGAGGGCCATGCCTCTTGTGTCCCTTGCACACCACATTTTCTTAATGCTAATTCTGGGTTTCTTCTTGTCCCAAAGGAAGTCCTTAACATAAGTGTCATACTGTTTGTAAACCTTGGATGGGACGTCAACAGGCACCATCATGGACACATAATTGAATAATGGAGCTATCACCATTTTAATTACATTCACCTTTCCCCATAAAGAGAGCTTCAATTTTGCCCATTTATTAAGATTAGTTTTTATTTTCTGAAGAAGCGGTTCCATATTCAGTAGCATTATTTCTTCTACATTCGGATGACGTTTTATACCCAGATACTTCATACCTGAGGGCACCCACTTAAAATTAAATTGTGTAATATAATTTGAGTGACATGTTTGGGATATGGGCATACACTCAGATTTATTGAAATTAATCTTGTATCCTGAAAATTTTAAATATGTTTCAACACACTGTAACAGAGCTGGAATAGAGACGATTGGATCTGCTATAACAGCTAAGATGTCATCCGCATACATACAGGTGCTGGTCATAAAATTAGAATATCATGAAAAAGTAGATTGATTTCAGTAATTCCATTTAAAAAGTGAAACTTGTATATTATATTCATACATTACATACAAACTCATATATTTCAGATGTTTATTTTGTTTAATTTTGATGATTACAAATGACAACAAATGAAAATCTCAAATTCATCATATCAGAAAATTAGAATATTGTGAAAAGGTTCAAAATCGATGGCCCCTGGTGCCACACTCTAATCAGCTAATTAACTCAAACCACCTGCAAAAGCCTTTAAATGGTCTTTCAGTCTAGTTCTATAGGCTACACAATCATGGGGAAGACTGCTGACTTGACAGTTGTCCAAAAGACGACCATCGACACCTTGCACAAGGAGGGCAAGACACAAAAGGTCATCGCTAAAGAGGCTGGCTGTTCACAGAGCTCAGTGTCCAAGCACATTAATAGAGAGGCGAAGGGAAGGAAAAGATGTGGTCGAAAAAAGTGTACAAGCAAGAGAGATAACCGCACCCTGGAGAGGATTGTGAAACAAAACCCATTCAAAAATGTGGGGGAGATTCACAAAGAGTGGACTGCAGCTGGAGTGAGTGCTTCAAGAACCACCACACACAGACGTATGAAAGACATGGGTTTCTGCTGTCGCATTCCTTGTGTCAAGCCACTCTTGAACCACAGACAGCGTCAGAAGCGTCTTGCCTGGGCTAAAGAGAAACAGGACTGGACTGCTGGTGAGTGGTCCAAAGTCATGTTCTCTGATGAAAGTAAATTTTGCATTTCCTTTGGAAATCAAGGTCCCAGAGTCTGGAGGAAAAGAAGAGAGGCACTTCATCCACGTTGCTTGAAGTCCAGTGTAAAGTTTCCACAGTCAGTGATGGTTTGGGGTGCCATGTCATCTGCTGGTGTTGGTCCATTGTGTTTTCTGAGGTCCAGGGTCAACGCAGCCACATACCAGGAAGTTTTAGAGCACTTCATGCTTCCTGCAGCTGACCAACTTTTTGGAGATGCAGATTTCATTTTCCAACAGGACTTGGCACCTGCACACAGTGCCAAAGCTACCAGTACCTGGTTGAAGGACCATGGTATCCCTGTTCTTAATTGGCCAGCAAACTCTCCTGACCTTAACCCCATAGAAAATCTATGGGGTATTGTGAAGAAGAAGATGCAATACACCAGACCCAACAATTCAGAAGAGCTAAAAGCCACTATTAGAGCAACCTGGGCTATCATAACACCTGAGCAGTGCCACAGACTGATCGACTCCATGCCACGCCGCATTGCTGCAGTAATACAGGCCAAAGGAGGCCCAACTAAATACTGAGTGCTGTACATGCTCATACTTTTCATGTTCATACTTTTCAGTTGGCCAACATTTCTATAAATCCTTTGTTTTTATTGGTCTTCAGTAATATTCTAATTTTCTGATATGATGAATTTGAGATTTTCATTTGTTGTCATTTGTAATCATCAAAATTAAACAAAATAAACATCTGAAATATATGAGTTTGTATGTAATGTATGAATATAATATACAAGTTTCACTTTTTAAATGGAATTACTGAAATCAATCTACTTTTTCATGATATTCTAATTTTATGACCAGCACCTGTAAGTAACTTGTGCTCTTTTCCTCCTGCATGAATTTCTTTAATTCTTGGGTTGACTCTTATCGCTACGGCTAATGGTTCCACCACCAGCGTGAAAAGTAATGGGGACAGGGCACAACCCTGCCTTGTCCCTCTGGAAAGATGAAAAAATTCAGATAACTAACCATTCGTCATAATTGCTGCTTTTGGTTTAGAATATAATAAATCAACCCATTTGCAGAACATAGATCCAAATCCAAATTTTAGAAGTGTTGTTTTAAGAAAGCCCCATTCCACGCGGTGAAAGGCTTTCTCAGCATCTAAAGAAAACGTCGCAACAGGGGTTGGATTAGAATTATTCAAATGTATTAGATGAGTAAGCCTTCTCATATTGTCGACTGAAGATCTGTTCTTAATAAAGCCTACCTGATCTTCATTTATGATATCCGGAAGTACTTTTTCTAATCGCGATGCTAGTGTTTTTGTTAGTATTTTACAGTCTACTCTTATGAGACTAATAGGTCTAAAGTTAGATGGATCTGAAATATCTCTGTCTTTTTTAGAAATAAGTGATATCAGAGCCTCATTTAACGTGCCAGGTAAAGAGCCTGAATCAAAGGCTTCTATATACACATCATATAATATTGGGGCAATGCTGTCGATATATTTCTTATAATATTCAACTGGAAAGCCATCCAGGCCCGGCGATTTTCCAGGTTTCATTGACAAGATCGTAGCTTTGATTTCTTCTAGAGTGATAGGGGAATCCAATTTTTCTCTTTGCTCATTCGAGATGGTAGGTAACTTCAGTGATGAGAAAAGGGCATTAATTTCTTCTGGGTCAGGTTCATTAGCAGATGTGTAAAGGTTTTTATAAAACTCTACAAATATCCTATTTATGTCTTTGACTGCAGCAAATGTCTTGCCATCTTTTTTAATTAGTGGAATATTATTTGAATTATCTTGTTGTTTAAGTCGTCTTGCTACACTGTAAAAACAAAAAAGTTAGTTCAACTCAAAATTTCAAGGCAACCGACTGCACAGAATTTTTGAGTTGAAGGCATCAACTTAATTTTTTAAGTTTTGTAGAACTACACTTAATAAGTTGTGTCAGCTAAGTTTTTCAAGTTCTGCCAACTAAGTTTTTTTAATTCAAGTTACCATCCCCTGTAATAACTTACATTAAATCATCCACTGATAGTAAACCATCCATCCATTTTCTTACACGCTTGTCCCGAGTGGGGTCACTCCAGTAGTCAATGGGCAAGAGGCAGGGTACACTCTGGACAGGTCGCCAGACACACAGGACTAACAACCATTCATGCACACACTCACACCTAAGGACAATTTAGAGAAGCCAATCAACCTAACACTCATGTTTTTGGACTGTGGGAGGAAGCCGGAGTACCCGGAGAGAACCCACACATGCTCAGGGAGAACATGCAGAAAGACCCCATGCCAAGAATCAAACCCAGAACCTTCTTGCTGCAAGGCAGCAGTGCTACCCACTGTGCCACTGAGCAGCCTTGACAGTAAACCAGTTAAATTATTTTCCCTCTTTCTCACCTCTACTAAGTAGGCTGCATGGCCCTCTGGAAAGACCTGCCTACTTCCTGGTTTCCGGGGATCTGACTTCAGTCCCATCCATCGGCTCACTTATCTTTTTGGTTACCCGTTTGGGGTTTGTACTTAGTAGCTTGTGTCAGTATTTTGTTGTGTTTGGCTTATGTGCAATCTTTACTAGCTTGATGCTAGAAAGAGGGTGGAGGTAGGGCCAGAGTCTGGACTGATTGCATCACTGAGTTTTTTTCTTTGTTAGTTACATTAGGTGTAGTGGGTGCTTTGCTCTCTGTGTTTTTGGTAAGAATCCCCTTTTGGTTTAAATCTGTAGTTAGGTACATTCCTCCTTTTGAGGATCTCTTTTATTTAACTTTGTTTGTTATTTTCACAGCACCCTCAACCACCCTCCTTTTGTTTGTTTATTGCTTGCACCTCTTGTTATCAAAGAAATAATAATTTTATAAGAACTTACTGGTTTCTGCCTATATGTTTACTGTATGCCCCCACTTCCCTAGACATACAGGGGGCCGTAACACAAACAAAAACACAACCCTGTCAGAAGATAACTAAAAAGACACTAAATTGCAAAGACAATTATCTAGGAATTTGAGTTTTTTTTTCTGCGCTGTAATGCTATTGCAGCCCTACACTTATCAACCTCCCTATGTGGGATTTTGAGATAAGCAAGAAGCTCTTTAAATTCCTTGGTCTCTTTTTCCTTAGCAATTTCCTCAATTTGCAACTTCTTTTCAAGTTGTGTGATTTCCTTCTTTAAGTCCCTGTTCTCTGATGTTAATGTCATAATGCGCTGGCTGTTAGTTCTGGCCCTATCACAAGCATTCGTAAATTCCAGGTCTCTCTGTTTAAATTGTTCATGTATTTGTTTTAAAGTCTTTTCTTTATTTGTGAGTGTTTTTCTCAACTCTAAAACGTCTTTATGCAACCTATCATTTTCTTTTTTCAGTAATTCTGTTTGAGCCCTAGGCTCATTAGAGTCTCTTTGTTTGTCTTTGAGAGAAGTTATTGTATTTTGAAGCCTTTGGGTCTCTGTTTTCAAGGCATTTACCTGAGCTTGCATGGCTGTTTGGTCAAACATCTTCTGGTTAAGATTTTTTATTTCTGTCTTTAAGTCAGTGTTCTCTGATGTTAACATCGTAATGCGCTGACCATTCCTCTTTACCCTTTCTGTAGCTTTTTTTAAATCCACTTCTTTCATTTGAAGTTCTTTATCTTTTTGTCTTAAAACATTTTCGTTCTCTTTGAGTTTTTTTCTCAAGTCTGAAACTTCTTCATGCAAGCTCTTGTTTTCTTGAAGCAGTAATTGTATTTTTTCCCTAGAGTCATCAACCTCTCTTTCTGCGTCTTTGAGAGAAGTTAGGATATTTTGATGCTTCTGGGTCTCTGTTTTCCTTGCATTTTCCAGAATTAGCATTGCTTTGTTCTTTTCAGAGAGCTGTTGGTTAAGATTGTTAATTTCTGTCTGCAAACCAGTGTTCTCCTCAACTTTCCTGCTGCTGACATTTTCATCATTTCTTCTCAAAACCTTTTCCTTATCTGCAAGTTTTTCTTTTAGCTTTAAAACATGTTCATGCGATGGCTCCGTTTCTTTATTCAGTAATTCTGTTTTAACCGTAATTTGATCCAACTCCTTTTGTCTGAATTTGAGAGAAATTGGTTCATTTTGATCTGTTTGGGTCTCTGTTTTCAAGTCTCTTACCTCAATTCCCATAGACAGCTTGTAATTAAGATCATCGTTTATTTTCTGTAACATATGATACTGCGAATTTAAATTGAAATTGACACTTTCTAGTATGCGGACACTGCGTTTAGCTTCTGCGTACATTGTATTAGTTTTATCCAGTTCTTTTCTTAACTCTTCAATTTGTTTTTGGCAATCTTGGGTTTTAAGCACCTCATTATCATACCGGGTTGTCAATAAACTATATTTCCACTTAAGGTTAGTAAAATGCTGCATTTTTTCTCCCATTTATGTTTGTAAAATTTCTCCTACCTGAGGAATTGGTCACTGTGAACTCCTCCGCAAGACTGATGTTGTATGCTAGCGAAATCAACAACAGCAAGTGAGGTCACAATCTGATGTTATAGTAGGCGTGGCCACGCCCACAAAATTCCATGTGACCACACCCACTTTGAATTTCTTTTTAATATGATGTCACAGTGGGTGTGGTCACATGGAATTGTGTGGGTGTGGTCACTTGAAGAGACCATGACCACACAATTCCATGTGGTGATGTCACAGTGCTGACATTCCTTAGCAATTTCCTCAATTTGCAACTTCTTTTTAAGTTGTGTGAGACCTTTCATTGTTGGACTTAAGAGCTTATTGTGGATACTTTTGCCCACAAATGTTTTTGTGGTTAGACTGATCTCTTATCTAATGAGCTTTGTTACCACAATTTGTGAAAATAAATGTTAAAAAATATTTGAGTTCATTCAGTGTTGTCTTTTGGGATATTGGTGAACTTGCCATTACTAAATAAAAATGTTAGTATATTTAATTTGTAATTTTAAGTTCAGTTACTGCCTTAAAAACATGAGTTCATGTAAGTTGAAAAGGCATTTTATTTTGAATTGTGGGTTATTTTAACATAAAAAAGTGATTTAAGAGAATATGTAATTGTATGTTCTTTTGGAAAGAGAAAGCAAGTTTTCTCAAATGCATAAGGTAGTGTTTTCAGTTGTTTTTCCTTGCCTTGCTGAGTTTAAAGCAAATTACAGTTGAGACCATCACTTCTAAACTTGCCTACAAAGTGAATATGGATAGTATCTGCTTAAAATTACGGTATTGAAGTTAAAAAAAAGAAAAAGTGTCCTATTTTAAAGAATTTTGACTGGGAAATACCCCCACTCTACTGAAAAGAACATTTTCTGATGCTACACTGCAAAAACGATCTAGAAATAAGTAAAAATTTCTTAAATTAAGTGTATTCGCCCTTAATTTCAGCTGGTAAATGAGATAGTTTGCCGATTGAATGAGTAATTTTACTCTTAAAATAAGATAATTAGATAATATGCACTTGAAATAAGACAATGCAATAATGTTTTCTTATTTTAAGTGTAAATTGTGTTGTTCCATTGGCAAAATGTCTCTTTTACCTCCTCAATTCAAGAACAAATGCACTTATTTTAAGAAAAAATTACTTATGTAGATTTAGATTTTTTGCAGTGTAGTTATTGTGTAATTTTTCAAACCTTCTGTCCCACCTTTAATTTCCCTGCATTTAAACAGTACTAGTCTTTGACCAGTAAAGACCATAATTTTTCAAAAATCATTCAAATACAAATAAGTGCAAGAACATGTTTACTCCAATCTTAAACTGAAAATCCTGGGTGTCACGTTTCATCACAGAACAATAGTTCAGCACAATACTGAAAGTTATTGTGCATGAAAAAAGAACAGTGAACAACATTCTTACAGGTCTTTCAAACCGTGCACTCGAGCCGAGGCCTGGTCTGGTTTTATCTTCATCACCACTCTCTGATTAAACTCAAAGGAGTATTTCATGGCTTCTGGATACTTGAGATTGACACAGTAGATGATACCCATAAGCATGGCAAAGCTACGTGCCACATCCTTAACATTGTGAAGCACAATGGTCTCCTCCACCACAGCTGCAACATCAAAGTCCCACCTTCACAGCCTATCAGAAGACCAAGCTTCATTCATTGCTTCATCCAGATTCTCAACATGAGCCTTAATAGAGAATAATTAATAAATTAGACCATTTTTATTTGCAAGCATAGGACATAATTATTTTAAGGCATTTATATAATGCTGGTTGTTTGATTTAATACAAAAGTAAAAGAATAAAAATAAAAAATATAAAAAGAATGTCTTACATCACACATTCTGATGACATCTGATGGATCATCTCCTGACATGTAGTCTGGCAGACCAAGCAGAGCAGCAGCCCTTCTCCTCTCGTTTGTGTCCTACAAGACATGATTACAGAAGACTTATAGTAAGCATTAACATTTTGCCTGATTTTCTTGCCATTCTCACATCTACTTACTACATCTTTCTGTTAGGTTTATTATTTATACATCATGTGCATTGTTATTTTGTTAGCCAGATTAGACAGAGTAGAAGGCCTTCCTTCACATTGTGGATGTCACGGTGTGTACGGAGTTCATCTAATCAAGACAGCCTTCGTGTCTTTAAGAGTACACAGGATATGGGCACATCTTGGAGCTGGTCTGATAGGCAGTCCAGAATGTCTTTGAGTGATCGCTTCTTTCCAGACTTTGTTGCTGTTTTGTACATCTCCAGGAGTCTTGGGACCATGCCATCAAGTCCGCCAAGAAAGGATACCAGAAGGTCTGTGGTAACGATCCTCTTAAATTCTGCCCTAATCTGAGGAAATATACAGAAAACAAAAAACATATTTCTCAATAGGACAGTTAACATTGTCTAACATAACAGAATATAATATCTCTTGGAATGAATACATCATGTAATCACCTGTTTTTCTTGAAACAGAGCTGGCCATGGAAATTAGCTCTGTGATGTGTGGTTCATCTCCAATGATCTCACTTCTACGCTCTGAAAATGTATAAACCATCAGATTCTCTAGCAGCTGGTGATCGGGGTCTTTCTTCTGCATTTCAATCTCCATTATCTTGCGCTTCTCCTCCATTCTTTCAAGATTTTGTCCTTCAGATGGATCAGGACAGTAGTTTACCTCACCCTTCTTTGGCTTCTTGACACATCTTCCCCTTGATCCTCCGGTTTTTCTTTTATTTATGGTAACTTCAGGGCATCCTGCTGCACTTAACTTTTGCCGGTAGTTTCCAGGCTTAAATTTCAGGCTGTGAAACCATGAGTACCATCCTTTCTCAGACCCTGGTTTGCGCAAACAGGGATGCTTTTCCACCAGTGCTTTGGCTTCATTTTCATAGTGCTCTCTCTCAGGATAAGAACTAATCTTTTAAATACTGTCTGCAAGTGTGTCAAGGATATCAGTCTTTAAACCTTTAGAAATCACCATCACAGATCCATCCATGGTATATCGATCATTTCCTTCTGTCAGTTGCAGCTCTACATTATGCAAGATCTCTGGAATTGGGAAAGGATCAGGCCATTCAACAGAATCCCCACTACTGACGGAAGGGAGGCTTCCTGTGTCCAGGGTAGAATCAGTGGAGTCTTCAAATGGGAACAATACTTTCAAGGTTTCCCGGTCCACAGGAAGGTCTTTGATGTCTGTTAGGCTGCACAACTGATTATTGAAATCAGGATCCTCAAACTGCAAAATGAATCCTCCTCTTAGACAAAGGCTGGTTCGCAACACCTGGTATAGTTCCTCAACATTTGAGGGGATGGCTTCAACTGAAAGACGTGTGGTGTCAGTTTCTGATACTACAACACGCAGAAGCATTTTAGACCACTTTCACCTGAAAATAGAAAGAAATAAATTAAAATCCAAGTAAAAAATTCAATATATGGCATCAGTATAATGTTACACTACTGTTCTAAGAAGTTTTAAAAATGACAAATCCTGACTGCCTGCAATAGTTGAATGGATCAGATTTTTTTTTTTTCTTTTTGTGGGCATGTATTTCATGTTTTTTTTTTTTATAATCATGGGAATAAAAAAAATACTAGTATTATAACATTTAAATTAATTTAGCAGCATGAGGCAAGCAACATAACTGTAATACTAAAAATATTACAATAGTGACAGACTGATAGACCTTAAAATAAAATCTATATAACATAAATGAAGTCAGAGACTGAGTGCATTTGGCCAAGTGTGTTGATATACATGTGGATGAGCAACAGGTTGAACAACTGTGCAGTTGAGATGTTGTCAATGAGAAAAATTAGTGATATTAAAAATTTCTGCATTCCTAATCCGTTCAAATCGCCATGTCAGTTTTTGAGAGAAAAAAAAAAACGGGTCCAGACTAATTGCTGAAACTATGACTCCCCCGAGACCACAAACAGCGCGGTACTAAGCTAAACAGCGCCACATTTTCACTTCTGTGGAATTAAATGTTATGTAAAAATGTAAAAACCTTCCTGGTCATTGTCGAATTCAGCTCTAGGGGAGCAGAGGTGGAAAGAGTACTAAAAAATTGTAATTGAGTAAAAGTGTCTTTACTTTGCCTAAATTTTACTCAGAGTAAAATTAAAATTACCCATCTCAAAATTTACTAAAGTAAAAGTACAAAATTACTTCATTTAAAATGTAATTTGAGTAAAAGTTACTTAGTTAGTTTGAGTTATTTAATGCAAAAAAGGATGAGGCATGAATCGAATTGACCACAAGGTGTTTTAATCGATTTCAAGGCATATTTCAGTGGACATCCACACTTGCAAAAGATCAGCTGGGCTAAAGAACATACTTCCTCACAGCACAAGGACAGTCACAACCTATACCATAAAGTGCAAACAAATTTCAATCCTACTGTCCAACAGACAACACCATGATAAGAATAAAGAAATTTAAACTACATTTTAAAGTTTTCAAAATGCACACAAAATTAAATGCCCAAAAGATACCAGAAATCTAACTAAAACACAACAGGATCCCACTGTTATTAACAAGCTCCTCATTTAATGATTTTAACTGACACTTGTTTTACTTTAATAGTGATTTTTAATTTATATAATAATATATTCTTAAAATTCTGTTTTAGCCCTAAATTGATCCAACTCATTTTGTATGAATTCGAGAGAAGTTGATTTATTTTGTCTGGGTCTCTGTTTTCGAGTCTGTTATATGAATTTCCATAGACAGCTTGTGTTTAAGATCCGCTCTAAATTTCTTTAACTCTAAATGCTCCTGCTCTAGTAGGCCTATTATATAAAATTATATATTTTTTTTATGTCTTGGGTCGGTGGGGTGGTGTTCTAGCGCCCTCTAATGGCCATCCACCACTACATGAAAGACAATTTTACAAGTAGGTTTTTGCTATCTTCTTCCATCAGATTGATGCACTCTAAATCTGCCTGTATGCTCTCTTTTTCTGTCCGAGTTCTGGGCTTTCCTCATGTGCAGGTTATACTTGTACTCTTCTTATTTCGTGTAAATGGAGACAGATTGTCCATCTGCATACAGTGTGTCTGTTGATTACCCTGTGGTCAGTGGCTCTGTCAATCTTCCCCTTAGAAAGACAGGATTAATGCATAATAAGCTCTGATCAGCAGTTAGACTGCAAGCAGCAGCATCAACCTCTGTCTCTCATTCCTTTCTATGTGGGAAGTGGAATTAGATATAAATGTTTTATCAATTTGGTATTGAGCTATCTCCATGATTCTAGACAAAATGTTTTATGGGGGTCAGGGTGTGTCCCTTATGATTTCATAGGGGCACAAGAAAGCAGGAAAAAAAAATAGGGCAATAGCTTATGATTTAAAATATATTATGAGAGCTGCTTTGTACTGAATGAAGTGGAAATTCCATGTCATAATGTGTTATTTGAACTTGTTATTCTAATTAAAAATGTGTATCATTGGTTTGAAAATGTTTTATTTGCCTTATATGAAATATTATAAATAATATAAATAAATAGCTGCTAAAAATATAATTACTAAAATATAAAGCAAAGCTGTTTTTTTGAATATTGACTCAATTTTATAATTCAGGATTATATTAAATTTCAGGATTATATTAAATAACAATTAGTTTAACGCAAATAAAAATAAGAACTTAAGCATAACTGATTAATTTAATTGTATAAAATAAGTGTACTTTTTCAATTTGGTTATAATAATAGTTTAACTTTATTGATCTCATATTGGAGAAATTTACCTCTGCTCTTAACCCATTCCCTTGGGGAGCAGTGGGCTGCCATATTTGGGGCACCCGGAGAACAGTGCAGGGGTTAAGGGTCTTGCTTAGAGACCTGGAGTGGCAGTCTGTGGGAGTGAACTATTATTATTATTATGTCTTAGAGGTATAGTGGAGGATGTTCTATTTCAGGTGGATTGTCAAAATAAGTGGTCCTCCTAATTGTCAAACATTCTGGTGCTTTGTTTACATAAGGCCGTCCTACGTGCTCAGCCCCATTTTCACTTAGTGGTGGTGAGTCTGGAAACATTTCAAATCCTAATTTGGAAAGTAATCTTGTGTGTTTGGAGTGTTGGCCTAGTGGTTAGAGCAGTACGATTTTTCTCTGAGAGGGTTGCAAGTACCTGGTTCGATCCCTACAGCTGCACTGGGTCCCTGAGCACGACCCTTAATCCCACACTGCTCCCTGGGCGCTGCACAATGGCATCCCAATGCTCCCCAAGGGGACTGGTCAAATGCAGGAAGTTAATTTCGTTGCTGTCCTTTTGACAGTGTAATGACAATAAAACAGCTGAGCTTGTATGAGCGATGCAACCAGCAACTTTTAAACAAAGCGTGAACGAGGAGAAATGGGCTTGTGCATGCTCTTGCATGTGTTTAATAGGGTACAGGGTTGTACATGTGCAATTTTTTTTTAAGTGGAGAGGGCGGGTCTTTTAAAAAATTCATGAAAATTCTCCACTATACCTTTAAGCACAGGATTTAGGACCAGTTCAACATGCAAGCTGGCCCTCGTTGGCCCCTGTCTAGAACTGCCCATTACTGTTGCAATCAAGACCACCATTAACCGAAACCAAGAGTACAGAGACATTCCCTTAGAGCAGGGGTCTTTAACGTTTTCCAGGCCAAGAACACCCATACTTATGGCGAGATGGAGCAGGGACCCACTAATTATATATATTGTATGAAATTGTGGTATATCAGACTGGTTCTATAGTTACTCTATTAAGATGGAGTCATGTAACGAAAGTCATTTTGCCCTGGGATAATTAAAGTATTTCGGATTCCTTGTTGATGGGACAGGTGTTAATGAAACGGTGCCCGGCTTGAAAGAGCTCCTGTGTGTCGCTGAATATGTGCATTGATGACTGAAAGACATCCTCTGCCACCATTTATCTGTTTGCTACAGTGTGTTGAATTCATGTAAATGTGTATTTAAAGACATTTCAAATAGTGGAAAATATTGCAGGGGGGAATATAAAGAAAAAAAATATTTTTCGCGACGCTCATGCAGTACCTGTTGAAGACCTCCGCCTTAGAGCCAGGGGCGCCTCTAGAAATGTTTCATAGGGTAGGCCAGATGGGGCCTGTTAAATTCTTGGGGTGGCACACAGAAACATAAATTCAGGGTTTTATTCTACTGCTACAGTAAAACTGCTTGTGGAAAACTATTATAAAGATCTAAGTAAACACCTACTCATATCTTTTGGCTTATTGTGTGATTATTAATGTTACTACTGATCTAATGTGCACAGACATAGACCACACATTTTGAGTTGAACAATAGTTGTGTTTTATTTATATTTGAAATAAGTTGTACATTTATTCATTTTTTTTTTTTAAACAAAAAATTACTGGGGAAAAACAGATACTGGCAGATAAAAATAAAAGCAAGAACAGAAATGATATCTTTGCATATGTAACAGGAATATCCCAACAGGGATCAATAGTCTTGTTCTGATTACACAGCTACACTGAATTTGTAAGAAACACTTAAATCTAACCTTAATGTGAAACAAAAATAATACTTTCCAGTAAAGATCCACAGTCAACAACTCTGGTTATCAGGCTTCAGAACAGCTTTATTCGCCTGTTACTATGCTTTTTGGCAAACCCTTCCACAAAGTCATCAAGGTTTATGGCCCTAGCCCTTCTTGATTCTACATGCATAGCCCAGGGTGGCAGTGGCACCCTTGCTTAGAGCTTTGGTTGGTCTTGTTCTCTAAAGGTATTGGCCATGTCCCTGTCTCGGTACTCTTAGGTCTTGGTTAGTGTGTTCTTGACTACAACCCTGCCACCAATGGTTTTATCATCAGTAAGTTAACTGCAAATGATGTCTCTGCTGTTAACAAATTCTCTGTTTAGGAGGAAGTGATATGACAATTTAGTATCCATCCATCCATCCATCCATCCATCCATCCATCCATCCATCCACTGTTAGACTTGTCTAATCCTTTTCAGCAGAATACTGAAGGCTGATATCTACTCTACATTCCATATTTACATCGCTTAAGCATTCACAAAGGCATTCCATCACAGCGGCCCTCCGCTGGCGCACTGGCGCTTGTGCGCTCTAATTTTCTCCCAATGACATCACACCCAACATGGCGTGCAGCCGGGTGCTGGAGAGGGAGGTCCAGGAGGAGCAGAAGAGCGCAACACAGGACTTTTGTCCCCACAAATACTCTCTGCTGATTATAATCGGACGGACGGCTCGCCACAGACAGACTGAGAACATCCGGGCGGAGATCGAAAGAGGTGGGTGCAGATATTTACACCAACGAAGCTCAGTGCGGGATTTTTTTTTTTTTTTTATAATCCAATTTCTGCTGCGTTTTAATGTGATTTCACACCCCTCCCAGGTCCTCACAGTCCGCGGAATCTGTATAATGAATGAAAGAGGGAGCAGTTTAAAGGGTTTTAATCATTTTGTCCACCTTAAGGACTGAGGATGCGTCATCTGGCTCTGCGTCAACATCAGCATCTCCTCCTCATCCCTCCGTCTGTATTTTAATTAAAAGCAGTCACAAGCTAGGTTTTTTTGTTGTTGTTGTTATATATATATATATATATATATATATATATATATATATATATATATATATATATATATATATATATAATGTTAGGAGAAGCTTTAGATGAAATGAAGTGGGGATCTCCAGCCTCATGCAATCGATGTCCAAGCTTGCATATTTATGCATAGCATCACCTGAGATGATCAGCCAAGATCTGTGATTACAGCAGATGTTAGTGCATCACTATCCTCCGCAACCACATGTATGCTCTGTCTGTTTCAAAGGTGTATCAATAAAACATTAAAGCTGGAAATAATCGAACACAGAGAACCACTTTGGTCCTTAACTGGGCCAATTAACATTTAATCAATGCCTGATGAAAACCACTTTCTCCAAAATGCTGTTAAATTTCCCTCAGAAAAAAAAAAAAAAAAAAGCCTTGCAGCTTCTTAAAATTTCCAGGCTTCAGATGAAGATTATGTTAAAAAGAACAAGAGTCTGTTGATTTTCTTACATGCCTGATACTTTAACTGAAATTTTTCCTAAAGTAGATTTATTTACAGAGCTATTTTTAAGAAACTGACAAATCATCCTGAGTTTAGAGTAGGCAAAGTCTTCCTTAATCAGCTGTGATTGAGGATCAGTTTCACTCACTGTTGCACTGTAAATGCATCAGAGCATACATGTGTTAATACATTTTCCTTATTAAAACGTTTGAGGTTAAGTTAGTGACATAAATGCTTGATAGGCATGATATTTCTATTCTTAATTTTCTTTAAAAACACCCACCTCCATCAGAGAAATTGCAGTATTTTTATTTCACCTTTATCAACATATTCTCATTATCAGTTCGTATGAAATCGTACGAAAAGTTATGCACCGTAATTTCGTACGTTTTAGACGTTTTTTCGTGATATTTCGTCGTTTTTTTACGTCTTGCCTCGAGACAAAATATCCTTGCACATGCGCATTAACTCTAACCCTGACCCTAACCCTAACCCTAAGATACAAAACAGCAAGCAACGTAGTTAGAGACATGAAGAAGTAATTATTGCACTGTTTTTCTGGGTTTAGGGCAGGAAACTTCTTATTTGTCCACTTCTGCTTTTGAGTTTCATATGCCCCACCTCATCCACCTTCTTCTTTAAATGCCATCTTGGTAAAATCATGTGTCAAAACTGAAAATAAACTTGCTGGTCTAGTTTAAATACTTTGAAATTAAGTTATGAAATCTATACAAATCTTAAATACAGAGTGCTTTGGAATTATTGTTAAGATTCAGGGACGTTTCCACATTTTGCCATGCTAAAGCAACAAACTTTATTATATTTTGATTGATTGTTATGCAACAGCTTCCACAATATATTGAATAAATATGAGCACAATACAACATAGACAGATTAACTTATTAAAAGTACACAGAAACATCGCTGTCCACCTAAACTGAAGCAAACACTCTGGAGATGCAATATTTTTTTACCTTATGAGATTTGAATAAATGCTATATTTGAAGGAAAACCATAAGAAGGTCTGTATTATGTCACCAGCCATTGAGGCAAAAGCTCTGACATGTGAAAGATGGTCTGATAGAATCAGAGCAATGTTTAACTTGTTCAAATCATGGTGAAAAATGAATGAAAGCAGCAGAAGACTAGAACTGGGGAACACCATCAAGTGGGACAACCATCCCATTCACAAAGGCATGTTGTGCAAGGATTACCCAGTCAAAGTATACAGTTAAACCAAATTATGATTCCCCCCCTATATACTGAAGAGGAACAAATTCAATATTCAGTAGTTCAAATTCTGTACATGTGCCAATCATGTAGAGTTACTTTATGTTACTTTATGTTGAGCTATTGTTACAAATAAAGAAATGTTGTGGGATAAGAAATATGAATACTCTGGTACGAAGGCTCTTAAATGGTACTCCTATCAGATGAAGTATAAAAACAAGACTTTCTAATAAGGTGTTTTTTTTAGTTTTAGTGAAATCAATGTTAAAAGACTGTTTTTTTCTATTTTATAGAATTAGACTTTCTGGAAAACGGCCACATTGTCAGTAGGGCTGAAACAATTAATCGGATAAATTTTGATTAATTGATTACTGAAATCGTCAGCTAATCAAGTAATTGATTCATTGGAGTTTTGAGATTGTAAAATATGCCTTTAAGTGACAAATCAACTAACCCTTGAGGAGCAATTATACAAAAATTGTGAAAAAATAAAAAATAAAAAAAAATATATATGTATATATATATATATATTTTTTTTTTTTAAATAAATATATATATATATATATATATATATATATATATATATATATATATATATATATATATATATATATATTTAAAAAATATATATATATTTATTTAAAAATAAAATATATATTTATATATATAATTTTGCATTTAAGATAAAAACACATCTGTCAATATGTTCTATCCAGAGTTCCTCAAGTGGAATGGTTTTAGTTTCACCTGGTTTAATTTTGTAAAAATTATTCCTTATTGAACCTTTTGCGATCCAATAATTAATTGATTAATCGAAAAAATACTGGACAGATTAAAGGATTTTAAAAAAATTAGCGTTGGGGTACCAGCTGAGACAGGTAATTTATCTTGTATGCCCTCAGGTATACGGTCATGGGACGTGGACTTAAAATCCTGCAACCTGAATCTGTTTCTCCAGGAGTTCCTCTCCCATCACACGGCATCTTTTAAAGGTGCAGGTAAGGAGCTTTTCTTTGGAGACCGAAGAGCCCGTTCACGCCAGGTTTACAAATGCACTCAAAGTGTTGGTCAGGCACCAGCACAGCTGCTGTGGGGTCACTCAGGAAGGAAGGAAGGAAGGAAGGAAAGTGACAAGCAGTTTGCTGATTGTTAGGCATGGGTGTAACCTTAGTGAAGAAAACAATAAGGACCTGATGCAAGGTATGTGAACTCTGTGTCTGTTTTAGAGTATTTTAACACGCACAACTGTTTAAAGATGAAGTTAAAGAAACTGATTAAAATTTAGGGTGGAAAAAGTCACGAGTATATGTTTGTTTCTCTGAGTTGGACCCATCTTCATTCAAATGCAGCAAATGGAAAGTGCAACGGTTGCTTTGTTGGAAATGCATTCATTGGCTTTCTTGCCAAAAGTTAGATAAGAGGATCAATAAGGCTCTCAAGTGTTCACTGTGATTATCTAGCTGAACCTTGCAGCTGAAAAGGTAGTGGAAATTAGCTTTGTTTGCACCACAGAGATGAGCCAGAGCCATGGAAAACAACAAAGAGGCATAAGATACTTTTCTGGAACACAAGGTTTTCTCTTTGTACATTACGTTTTATTAAAAAGTGCCTAATATGGCAGAGATTATAATATTTTTTTCCCAGCAGTGTAACTTCCAAAAAGCTTGTTTGTGTTTCTACATGGTCTATAGTGTGGTTTGAGAAGAATCTGAGCAAAATGGACATATTATATTAAAACACAGAACAGCTATTAACTGCAGTTGAAGAGAAGCGGGTCCAATAGAAACCCCAAAACTGGATAATCCACATGTAGATCATTTACTTCTGAATTTTAATAGCAAATTTCTGACTTAACTGTCAAAATGATTTTCTTTTGAAAGAAAAAAAAAAGAAATATAGTTGTCTACTTCTGAATGCAAAACTTGTGTATCCCCCTATTTAGCAGCACAAGCCTAAAAACAGTGGTTTGGCATTAAAATGAACCATAAATCTTCTGGCCTAAGAACTATTGAAGCTTTTTAAACACAAAAGAGAAAAACAACCAGTTATGAAGAATTTAAAAAGTTCCATAAGAAATCTGGCTTCTAAAAAGACAAATATTAATGACTCAAGGATCTTAAGCCATTCTGAAAACATCATAAAGCATCATATCACAAGATCAAAATAGTGCTTAACACGTGTTGCTTAAAGCCAGATTAGCATGTCCAATTCTGTGACTTTAGAGCCTGAGCCAGTTCCCTTTATACTGGATTTCCACTGTAGATAGAGTAAAACTGGAAGATCATCCTCTGACAGCCATCTGACTCAGCTGTTCTGGTTCCCTTCCTCTTGTTATTTTCAGACTCCTCTCCCTTTTGATCTTCTTAAGTACACTATATTGCCAAAAGTATTTGCTCACCTGCCTTGACTCACATATGAGCTTAAGTGACATCCCGTTCCTAATCCATAGGGTTCAATATGACGTCGGTCCACCCTTTGCAGCTAGAACAGCTTCAACTCTTCTGGGAAGGCTGTCCACAAGGTTTAGGAGTGTGTTTATGGGAATTTTTGACCATTCTTCCAGAAGCGCATTTGTGAGGTCGCACACTGATGTTGGACGAGAAGGCCTGGCTCTCAGTCTCCGCTCTAATTCATCCCAAAGGTGTTCTATCGGGTTGAGGTCAGGACTCTGTGCAGGCCAGTCAAGTTCATCCACACCAGACTCTGTCATCCATGTCTTTATGGACCTTGCTTTGTGCACTGGTGCACAGTCATGTTGGAAGAGGAAGGGGCCAGCTCCAAACTGTTCCCACAAAGTTGGGAGCATGGAATTGTCCAAAATGTCTTGGTATGCTGAAGCATTCAGAGTTCCTTTCACTGGAACTAAGGGGCCAAGCCCAGCTCCTGAAAAACAACCCCACACCAGAATCCCCCCTCCACCAAACTTTACACTTGGCACAATGCAGTCAGACAAGTACCGTTCTCCTGGCAACCGCCAAACCCAGACCCGTCCATCAGATTGCCAGATGGAGAAGCGCGATTCGTCACTCCAGAGAACGCGTCTCCACTGCTCTAGAGTCCAGTGGCGGCGTGCTTTACACCACCGCATCCGACGCTTTGCATTGCACTTGGTTATGTATGGCTTGGATGCAGCTGCTCGACCATGGAAACCCATTCCATGAAGCTCTCTGCGCACTGTTCTTGAGCTAATCTGAAGGCCACATGAAGTTTGGAGGTCTGTAGTGATTGACTCTGCAGAAAGTTGGCGACCTCTTCGCACTATGCGCTTCAGCATCCGCTGACCCCGCTCCGTCAGTTTACGTGGCCTACCACTTCGTGGCTGAGTTGCTGTCGTTCCCAAACACTTCCATTTTCTTATAATACAGCTGACAGTTGACTGTGGAATATTTAGGAGCGAGGAAATTTCACGACTGGATTTGTTGCACAGGTGGCATCCTATCACAGTTCCACGCTGGAATTCACTGAGCTCCTGAGAGCGACCCATTCTTTCACAAATGTTTGTAAAAACAGTCTGCATGCCTAGGTGCTTGAATTTATACACCTGTGGCCATGGAAGTGATTGGAACACCTGATTCCAATAATTTGGATGGGTGAGCAAATACTTTTGGCAATATAGTGTATTTCCCAAACACTCTGACTGTTGTGTTTCTGCTTTCTTCTATCCTTTTTTTCCCTCGGGGTCCATCGCTACCTGCGTCTGATATTTCTGCCTCATCAGGGCAGAAGTGTCTTCGCCACTGTACCAAAGTGTTGGACACGCAGGTGCTGATCAGTCCTTCTCAGGAACTGGCTTATTCTGAGGTAAAAAATATTTTTTTCTTTTTGAATATGATCTTAATAAAAGCTTGGGATTCATTGTAAAGCGGTTTGAGATTATTTATCTCTTCTTTTGATAGCTATTCAACAGTCTTACTGGAGCAGGACAATAATTCCTCCTCAATAGTGTTACTTTGGCTGAGATTAATAGTAAGAAGGAGTCAGGAGTAAATGGATATTTGTACTACTAAAAATATAAGCTACATTAGCTCATCCTAATGTGCTATCCTGAGGATGATAGCTGGTATTATTTGGACAGTATATGAAAAGCCTCTATTGTTTTTTTTTTTTTGCCACTCTTCGGTTTATTTGGGACTAAGAGGATAGAGAGTCAAACTGGACTCTTGTAATACATGATGCTTACATAATTGTACAAAAAAAATCTTGAAAGAATCAAAGTTTTTGGTCTCGCTGATCGTACATTATGAAGCATCACTGATTGTATTTCCATTCTGATGACACACCTCTTCTTTACTAAAAAAAATATGATCCACATAATCAGCCCAAAAGGGGCGCTGTCCACATAGACAGTTTAAACTAGGATGCTATTTGTTTGATACCTTGAATTATAATGGGATTTGTTTGTTTCTCTGACTCACATTGTAAACTAGAACAGCACTAGAAGTGTGCAGAATAGCTAAATTGCCCTGACATATTGTCAGTTCCACCTTTAGTTAATACTTAAAAAAAATCCTGGATCCAAATTAAGTTCCAGATCATCACTAAAATTAAATGGATTGTTTCTTGGATTGAGGTGCCCTTTATCCATCCATCAATTCATTTTCTGTCACGAGGTCTGGTGCCTATCTTGAGCTGTCATTGGGCGAAAGGAAGGGTCCACCCTGGACAGGTCGCCAGTCAATCGTAGGGTAACACAAAGACAACCAGGACATCCGCATCCATGTCATCCATTCATTCATCCTGTCCGCTGAACTGCTGCTAGTTTTACTCACATGCCTGGAAGATGTCTAGTGCTACTACCACAGATGATCTCGCTCTCCAAATGGAATTGAACGCTTCAGATTAGCTAGTCGAATGAATAGAAGGGGTAGAGCGTAGCCGCCTGTGGCCCGGGCTTCCTGTTACGACTCCACTCCGGTGCTCGGATGACGTCATACTCACGCCGCTTTGTTTTTAAAAGATATAAATATAAAAATTATAACCGCGGATGTCTGGGGGACAGTGATTCGCCTACATCTTATGAATGCTGGCGTACCATAATGAAAAAATTATGAACAGTTTAGTTTGTGCCTTTAAGTCGTTTGCCCATAGCAAGACGTTAGTTGGATATAACAAAACGGAATATCTTCAGAACAGCTCCAAATGTCACAAAACTCATATGGGTGAGTAGAACATGATGCAATAACGTAAAAACTGTAAAAAAAAAAAAACAGTGTTTCCCTTTAAGATGATAGATTAATTATTCATGGTGTTTAGAACAGAAAAGCCCAACAGCATCATGGATCCTCCTCCATGTTTCTCCTTTTTAAATCTTTCTGTTTCACACCAAACCAACCTGCAATGTTTGTTAAAGAAAAGCTCTTCTCTGACCTAATCAAAGCGTAAGGTTCTAGTTGAAGTCCAAGTAGAGTTATGATGAACTGGAAAGGTCTTTTCCTGCATTCTTCACTGTCAAGCTACCGCTGGTGTAGAGGTATAATGTAATGGTATCTAGAGGTTTTTAGGACTTAACATTTTGAAATTTTTTTTCAACAGTGATCTTTGGAGACTTTTCTCCCTATTACCATGCTGCTCAATTCCACTGATCTCTTTTTATTCACTGGATTGCCGATAGACACAAAAACTGAAATCACCTGCCGCCATCTTGGCAATCCCCAGTTTCACCGAGTCGTGCAATAATAATTGTTGTAATGTAATGTATTTACCATTACAATGCAATCAATACATGTTTATTACATGTACATCATCAATCTTGCATATTTGACACATCATCAGATAGTATGTGTCTGTGTATGGGTGTAATATTCATGATATATAGGTACAGAATTATTATGCTCCATTAAAACATCAATTTGGTTCTGATGGATTTGTATGATACATGTATGTTTTATTGCATGATTTATACATTTTTCTTTTTCTTTTTTACCTTAAATGACAGTAATCTAAAGTAATCTAAATTCATGCTATAAAAAAGCAAGTTTGTGCCAAAGTGATGACTTTATCTTTATTTTAAAAGTCTTAAGCCCTCCTGAAAAGTAGATAATCCTTGTTCGATGCTTTAGCCGACCGGTCTAACTAGGGAGTAACAATATGGCGTACCAGTAATATGAGTCACATCAAGTCTAGCTGTCTGTAGCTGAATATAAAATCATGCCAGATCGTTATTATACCCCAAGGAAACACAAAGTCATTAAATATGAATAAGAAGCAATAACAGATGTGTTCATCATAAGGGTTTTTATGAGGGATACGAAAAATGTGTCTAACTCTGCACAACTGTGGATACTTTCATACAGATATGATTCTTTTAAGGAATATCAGTTTCTTATTTCCATATTTTCCAGTAATTAGTGAATTGAGAGCATTCCTTTGTCCACTATTACCAGCCTTTCTTTAAAAATCCAAATAAATATCAACATTAGCTTACAAGGATTTATTTCTGCTGAATAAGTATCATCTGTATCTGTAACATGCACCCTTAGCATGTAAAATAAGCTTTTTTTTTATCACTTCTTGTTCAAAATTTCTGATGTTTGACCTAATCGGATTTTTCCTCCTCTGTTTCCCCATCAGGTTTTCTCCCTGCTGTCCAGGGATTCTGCTCATAAGCTGCTGATTTTGGCTGGCCTTAGCCTGGAGGAAAGTGGAGAGCTGCTCTTTCACAGAGGGCAGTTTTCTCCTGACCATCTGAGACAAATAATAACAGAGCAGGTACGACACAATAATCCCTTTGCTTTTTTTGCTAAATGCTTCTGTAAAAGTCTTCAAACTTGGAAAAAAAAGTCCAGTGGATTGTTTTTTAACTTTTTTGGAATGCTTCTGTAAATGTTCATCCGTTACATCACTTAAGTAACTTTGTGTTTGTTAACTATGAGCAACCGGTGAAATAAGCTATTAAATGTGGATGTGAATTTAAATTTAAAGAAAAAATAAAATAGAAATTTAAGAATATTTGGGACCTTGTTTAAATCACTCTCTGAAATATGAGTGAATTTCAGTTTAAAACAATGATATATGATATGATATATATGATATCTTTAATAAGTCACTGTATTTGAGTTAAAGTGTCGGCATTTAAAAAGCACAACTTAATTAAATCACGATGTCTTAAAAAATGAGTGCAAAGTTATGTCTTTGTTTCTGGGAATGGGATATTCTTTTTGCTTTTATTATAAAGTTCAGAATTTTAGATGCTCAAGATGCTTGACTTTTTATCCATATTCTAAAAAAGTATTTTATGTTTGGTATTATGAAAAAAAACCCCGTCTAAACTGCACAGAATTGATCACATTTCAGTTGTTTAACTGTACTTTATTTTGTATGCCTTGATTAAAAAGTAGATGTATGTACACTTAAGATAATTTCTGTCTTCAGTTCCTAGATCACAGGAGCTGTGTTTCCCTTACCAAAACCAATCTAACCCTCAGTTGTCCTAACATCGGACACTGGAGAAAGATCCTCTTAGGAAACTCTTGCCTGCAGGGTCCCTTCACTCTGCATATCAACCCCCCAGAGGTACTGGCAGCCATGGAATCTCTGGGGGATTTTACATCACTCATCTCTGGGACCATTTGCCCTACCTCTCCGTTTGACCTGCTGTCACCTCCCACCACAGTGGGCTTCCTCAAGCTGTCCCGCCCTTGCTGCTATGTGTTCCCTGCCGGGCGCGGTGACTGCGCCTTTTTTGCGGTTAATGGGTTCACCGTGCTGGTAGATGGAGGCTCAGACTCTCAGGCCTGTTTCTGGAAGCTGGTCCGGCACCTGGACAGAGTTGATGCAGTTT
This sequence comes from Cyprinodon diabolis, assembly GCA_030533445.1. Taxonomy (NCBI): domain Eukaryota; kingdom Metazoa; phylum Chordata; class Actinopteri; order Cyprinodontiformes; family Cyprinodontidae; genus Cyprinodon; species Cyprinodon diabolis. The sequence continues at coordinate 14,643,183 of CM060080.1, read as the reverse complement.
TGTTGACCCACGTAGGGACTGACAACCTTACTGGTATCATCTCATTCCTGGAAAGGAAGGTGGCTGAGAAGGAGCTAAGCAATGATGTCAAAGGTAAGAAAACACTTTCTCATTTCTCAGGCCAAAAGTGCACTTTGCCAGTCAGGGGACTTTTTTAATTCTAAAAACAAGAATTGAGAGCAAACTATGAATGTATTGTGATTCATTCAAAACTTAAGACACACTTTAAAATATTTACCAAGATGAACAGTTAAATAGATTTAAATGTCACTTAGCTAACTTCAGAGAAAGCTGTGCAAATGTTCAGTTGGGACTTTCTTAGTGATCATTTGCTTAGGGTAGTACTAATCGGGGGTTACAGTCGCATAATCCAAAAATTATATTTTTACAAACTGGGCTGTTTGGCTTGGGGGGGTGGGATGAGGGACTCACTCAGGATTTCATTCATGTATAACCGCCACTGGTTGTCATCAAATAATGTTCTGGCCTGAATCTGTCTTGATACTGTATTTGACCATATTTGTTGGTACAATGGAGGAGTTTTGGTGCTACAGACCCTCCTTTGTAAAGACTGACTCACGTTGGGACTGAGTCAATGTGTCAATGTGCTTCTGAGTGCACATTGACACTGGTGGTATACTCCAGGGTTGATAGGTGGAAAAAAGTGATTTCATTAAGTTTTTAGAATAGGACAAACAAGATTGTCTAAAAACTGCATTATTTTTTAGGGCTGCATTGCTGTAGTACTTTGCTGACAAACACAAAAATAACAAACTAAGATGTTTGTTGTTTTACTTTGGAGGTTAACTGTAGTTGTGTGTTTGGACCTCTTTATTCGGTCACATCTCATCAAACATTACCAGTTTACAAAAAAAAACAACTGCAGGTGTAATTGTCCCAGGGTCCTAGATTGGTTTCACAGCAGTGTGATCCCCTCCAGAAACTGAACCCTGATAAAGTTATAAGTATCCTGAAGATTTAGCAGGTTAGCACTCTCAGAGGCTGAAAACCCTACTGCAGACTGTCATCTACAGAAGTTCTCTGATTACCTATAAATGGCTCTTATCAAAAGGTGAGACTATCTCAGAGCTCAGAAAGTAGATTCAGGACTTTGTGGACTGGTGCCACCAGAACCATCCCCTGATCGTCGGGGGAAAACCAGGAATCAGGAGGTGTATTATCCCAGGAGCAGACCTAAAACACTGAAACTGGGGAACTTATGATTCAACTCATAAATATCTGGTTGTTCACATGACCAATAAACTGGAATGGAGTCACAACACTGCTGGTCTTTACATAAAAAGTCTGCATAGACGTTATCTTTTTAGCTGAGATATTTTTGTCATGATCTAGACGCGGCTGACTGGCTTATTACTCATCCCATTCAAATGCCTAGCTCCGCACAGTCCCTCATTACTGCTCTGCTGCTTCACCTGCTCCAGCCTTTATTTCACCCGCCTTCTTCCAGTTATCAGTGGCAGATTATTTGAGCCCTTGGTGAGAGTTTTCCTACGTGTATTATTGTTTCGGAGTGCCTCATCCTGACCCGTTCTGCCTTTGGACCTTTGAGCTTGCCTGCTCCCGTTCTGATCTGTTTGCCTGACCTGTATTCGAATTCCTGTTTGATTCTGCCTGTTTATCAAACCTGGAACTTCTCCCCTACACCATCCTGGATTTTTCTTCGGTTCCTCTTCGTATCTCTGATCATCTGGCCTTGTATTCCTGTGCACCTCCTCGACACCAGTTTAGGCTTCACCCTCTCGATTATCCTGTCTTCCTTCGTCTGCTTGAATCTGATGTCCAGCCTGTTCTTTAGTCTTCGGGGCTTCTTAAATGGTCCCAACTTTAATGTTCCTGATAACCTTTTGAAAATTTCTAAAAGTGGAATCTGTGACACAAAAACTAACTATTTTCAATTGCTCCTGTATTTCTTGAAAGAGCAGTGGTCCAACATCCAGCCAGAATCGGCTAGGATCATATTGATGGCAACAAAAAAGCACAAGGCCTCTTACAGACATCTTACCCAATAATAGACGGGGTGTATGAATTTATTTAAGACTTTATATACAGGTCTGAGAAAACCCGCAATAACTTAAAACTTCACCACCCTATTAGTGTTCTTAAAGTTCATTCAAGTTGATTGATGAACCATCACTTCACCAAAGATGAACATTTAAAACACCATTAAATGTTCAAAATAAATATACTGCTATGTTAATGATAACTGTATGTAAACTATGATGGTAACAGCATGTGCTGCTTGCATAATTTATATTGTAATGTCCTTATTTCTGTATAATATTCTTTATACAGATGACTTGTCGAAGAGGCTGATCTCTCCAGAGCTAGGAGTGGTTTTCTTTAATGCCCCCAACAAGTTGCAGGCAGAACAACGTTCTTGTGAGTTTTCTAAATTTGAAAAACTGTATTTATATTTGCTATTTTATTATTCTTTTTTTAAAGACAGAAAAGTGATACAAGTTATCAATCTTTTTTCTTGACCAAGTTACAGACAATATACTGAAGAGCACACAGCAGGCAGCTATAACCTTACAGCTCTTGAAGAAGTTAGAAATCATGCCACAACCAATGTTTCGACCACAAGGAACTCCCATAAAGCCGCTCACCTTGTTTCAAAAGATGGGAGTTGGACAGTTGGATTTATACATCCTCAGCCCTGGCAAGAACAGCCAGGAGTATGAGATCTTCTTGCAAAACTGGCCCAATGGAGACTCGTCATTGTCACAAAGTCTCCCTCTCACTGCACAGGTTTCTGTTTCTGCCCTGCTCGTGTGGCATCCAGCATGCCCCCAAGAGAAGGTGGTTAGAGTGCTGTTCCCTGGCGCAACTCCACAAGCTAAACTGTTGCAGGGGCTGGAAAAGCTCAAGGGATTGGACTTTCTTCAGAGGCCAACAGTAACCACCGGAGACCTTGAAAGACAGGGTGAGGACATGAAAGCTAAAAGAACGGAGAGCCTGGACAGTGGCTGCACATTAGGGAAAGATGGAGCATCCAAGCGGGGGAAAGAAAGAGAAACTAGAGAGGAGGGAAAGAATGTATTAGTGAAAGAAAAGGTAAAGACATCAAGTGGAACCAAAGATACTGATAAAACTAAAATCAAGGAGGTGGGTCTAAAACGTAAGCCCTCACTTTCAGAGAAGAATACTTTAAAGAAAGGATCAGCAAAGGATGGACAAAAAGAAGAGAAGGCTGGAAATAAAGAGGAGAATAATGTTAAAAGGACTGAGCAGATTAAAAGAGATGGGGTCCTCTTGAAACCCAAGAAGGACAATAAAGCTAAACCCAAAAAGGATACAAGAAACGACAAAACAGGAGAGAAGAAAACACAAAAGTCATCAGAAAGCGATGACAAGAAAGGACATACAAATAACTCATCAGAACAAAAACGAGGTTCTTTGTCAAAAATCACAGAGCCAGAGCCCCTTTGTTTAGACAAACAGAATAACAAGAGAGAGACAGAAGCTAAGGAGAAGCAATACGACTCCAAGGTGTCTACCCCTGAGGATATGACGGCTGATTTTCTTAGGCTGCAGAAGGAAAGCGAACTGGAAAAAGCTGAGAGTGAAACAGTTACCTATGGTGATTTAGAACGTGAAAAGATCCTTGGAGGCGTTAGTGAAGATGAATACAATGTAAAGCCTGGAAGGTTAACTGAGGAAGCAGTAGGTGGGTTGGAAATAGTGAAAGTAGAGATTGGTGACAGCTTAGTGCAAACTATCCCCAGGAAGAGTGAAAAAACAGAAGCAGACCTTCTACAAAACTGTCCAGAACAGCTGTTTAAATCTAGTAAACCTGCAAAAGTTGTGGGATTTCCATCACCTTTGAACAAGTCATACAAGAGTGAGCAAACAGACCAGCTGGACACAACCCCAACTGAGTACACGCTCCTGGATGGGGCTTTGAGACACTCTCCTCCCTCGCACACCTCTCCAGAAAACCAAGCCCCTAACAGTCCTGATGAGGAGACTGTAGAACCAGTTTCCCCTGACTCACGTCCTAACAGCGCGGGCCACACTCCCTACTGCCTGTCTCCGGACGACATGTGGTGCAACAGGGCCACACTCAGCAGGCTTCAGGCTCTCCATTCAGCTGATGCTTGCGAGCCAAATGGATACTCTGGAAAAAGTGAGGAGGTTTGCAAGACCAAAAGTACTGCTGAAAATCCTAAAGAGAAGCATCTAAATTTTCTTTCTTTCGGTACATGTAGGGAGGGTTCTTCAGATCCATCCCCTTCTTTAACCACAACTACCACCACGCACTCTTTACCAGCAGAGGTGGGCTCACCTCAGTCCACAGAAGTAGATGAATCATTATCCATGTCCTTTGAGCAGGGACCAACAATTGGGAGCCATAGAGAAGGGGATGATGGACTTTATCTCTCCCACTCCAATGGAGGGTATTGTGTAGGAAAGTCTTTACCAGCGAAGAAGCCTCCGAGATCTGTGGGTCTGAGTTCAGAGATGGGGAGACCGACTGCACCCAACACTCTCCATTTTGAGGCATCCGCTCACGACGTGGACCTCTGTTTGGTTTCTCCTTGTGAGTTTAAGCATTTCAAACCTCCTGACTCAAGCTTGGGTACCAGTGAGGCCTCCAAAGAAGTGAGTGGTCCAAATCATCAAGGCAACAACAATAACGTCCAAAAGGACAGGTCCCCCAGTGAGTCAAATGCCCCCGTCTGCACAGAAGACTGCCCGTCCACCACAGCAGATGGAGCTTTAGATTCTGATTCTGATGATTCATGTAGCGACCCCTCTAACTCACCATGTAACAACGACATTAGTCAGACTCTGCCCCCAGACCCCCTGCCAGCCCCTCTCGGAGACAGTCCACCCCTGCCTCCTCTTCCTGACACCTCAATGCCAGTTCCTCAGTCTAACTCTGAAGCTCATGGGAAGAGAGCAAAATCCTCTTCATTCCGTGGGAAAAAATTACAGGGGGTGAGTGTGTCACATTCACACACATGAAGACATACTTGTAATTTTATTTCTTCTGACTTCTGAAGGCCGCTGGTTGCAGTTGGTTTTATTGTAGGGGTATGAATGTAAAGGGACTGAGTAGAAATTTATCTCAAACCTTTCAAATGTTTATCTCAAAAATATTTTCAATGTTATTTATATATTTTTTTTCTACACTTAAAGGTATAGAGGACGATCTTTTATTTCTGGGTGGATCATCAAAATAAGTGGTCCTCCTAATTGTCAATAATTCTGGCCGTCCTACATGCTCGCCCCGTTAGCTATCTTTGGCTGCGCATGTGCACTTTCAGGCGTATATCTGTTGTGAGTCACCCTGGTTCTTTGTAAATGGCCAGGGGCCGTTGGAGAAAAAGTGTCTGCCTCAGAAGAGGCAAATATATCCCAGAATGCTTTGGGCGGAGAGTTGTCTTCGCAAAGCATTATGGGATTTTCTGTCACAGCAGCCCGCCGTCGCTACCCGACAACAGCAAACAATAACAAAATGGGGAGGAGTTACATGACCAACAGATCAAAAAGCAGTGATCATCTGTCCAAACAGTCAGTTAACTGAGTTTGCTATAAAGTCCACTATACAGTCCTCGCTGTATGTGCACACAGTACGCTTGTATGAGCTATGAGAACAGCACATTTAAACAGGAGCATAAGGAGAAATGGGCTTGTGCATGCTCTTGTACTTGCATCTTTTTAAAGTGGAGAGGGCGGGTCTTTTAAAAAATCCTCCACAATACCTTTAATGAATTTTGCACTACTTTTTGCTCATATTTTACATAACACCCTAGAGAAATCGATTATGATTTTATGCCTGGACAAAACAAATGTAAAAAAATAAAAATAAATCAAGGGGTTTGAATATTGTATCTTCAGCAGTTTGCATCACTCATCTGTTAACATCAGTAATATCAATAATAAAAGTTGTTCTTTTCATGGAGATCATTTCATTCATTCTTTAAATTATATGTTGAACTTTTTGTTTTACCACCAGATCATTGATACTCCCCAAAAATCAGGCTCAGGAAAAAATAAAACAGGCAGCCAAAGTGGAGCCTTGAAGGGGAATCTCCCCTCAACTCGAACACTTTCCTCCAACAGTCGTTCTGCACCAGCAAAATCATCACCAGCTCCTGGTATGTTATTTTAAACAAGAATCCCCCTATTGATAAGGCTAAATGAAATGTTCACATTCTTTCTATTGTCCCTCCTGTTAGGCTCCAAGGCTCCCTCTGCTGGTGAAGTCAGTATTTATGTGGACCTAACTTATATTCCATCTGGAGCCTCCTCTGCCACAGTCACTGAGGACTTCTTCAGGTGCATACGCTCTTCCTGCTACATCATCAGTGGCAATAGTCTGGAGCGGGAGAAGCTAATGAGACAAACTCTGGATGCTCTGCTTCAGGGCAAGGCATCTTGGCCAGAAATCATGCAGGTAAAGAAAAAGAACGAAATACTAACTTAACTTGAGGCTCGTGAGTTTAAAGCCTGCCTGCAACAATACAGACAGAGAATACACAAGTAACAAATTGTTTTTTACTTGTACTGATGAAATAACCCACTAATATCTGAATTTCTCCTTCTCCGTGTGCCCAGGTGACAGTGATACCCACCTTTGAATCTGTGTCGATGCAGGAGTGGTACCAACAAACTCTGGACAGGCAACGGGAGCTGAACATCACTGTTCTGGGATCTAACAGCACGGTGGCCATGCAGGACGAGACTTTTCCTGCCTGTAAAATTGAATTCTGAGGTTGATAACTGATAAAACTTGATGGATAAAGATATGTGTGTTACAGTGAAATTTGAGGACTGGGTAATAGAAAGAAACAGAAATAGAAGTCATGGGGATAAGTTCACACCAACTCTTTGCATGTCAGTGGTAAGTAGCCACTTTATGGGCTTCTTATTGCAGCTAAACTAAAAAAAAAAGGGTTTGCATGCTTTTTTTGCCCAAAAGACCCTGTTCAAAAGAAAGAGGAGATGAAACAGACCCCGAAAGATCTATGTCACTCCTTGAACACAGAGTCCTATGATAGTTGTTGCTGTAGATTACTCAAATTAGCTAAGATAGATCTAAGGCTCTAAGAAAACTTGCATTACAGTTAACAGCATCTAATACATGGAAACATAAACATCACCAAATTTAGACATTTAACAGTGTTTTTAACTGAATACATTGTATTATAAGAAGAAATGAGCCAAACACTTTATCTTCAAGGAGGTCAGATGTATAGTTTGTGTCCAGGTGTTTGTTGTGAGTGCTGTAAGCAGATGTGAGGCTGTGCTGTGTGCTGTGGCTGCTTTTAAAGGTGTTGTGTCACTGTTGCCTTTTTATTGAGATCTGTAGAAGACAGACTCTGATTAACACTTTCTTCGGCTTCCAGTCAACCACCAGCGATTGATAATACCTTAATCTGAGGGATTCAGTGATTTTACTCATTTAACAGCATTACAACAATTGTAAAATTGAAACTTGATCTGCAATTGTAATTCTGTAGAAGCTCTTTTAATCATGCAAACTAAGAACTGGGCTTTCAAAAGGTTTTATAGTAATAGATTAAAACTTTGTTTTGTTTTTTTGCCATAAATTATATAATTGATAAAATAATTATTAGTGTAAATATAAAATAATCTTACTTTATCTTTTAGAAAATATATTTTATTTGAAGTTTAAAATCAAACATTTTGATGGTGATATTAGGAGCTTTAAAGGCTGTAAATAAGAGCAGATATGGTAGAATAATCCTGAAATTAGAACTGAAAGTCCGGTTGTGATCAAATTGAAAATTACATTCATAATACTTTTAATATGCAGCTCCATGGTTAACCATTTATACATATTTTTTTCTGTAAAACAGTTTTTTTTTTTTTTTTACAAACGTCTACATAGATAAACTACAGAATTGGGGCCAGCATTTCTTATTTTAGCCCATGGAAGATGATAAAGGAAATCCTATCACTCAATTCACATTCAGTTGGGCGCCTGTTTATGTAGCTCCGTTCAATTTCTCCTCCAATCAAGTTGGTTTGCAACACAATGTGTAGTTCAGTATCTTCAAATTTTGTCCAAACTACATTTATCCTCAATTTTGGTTGAATAAATAACCAGTTTTTGTCTGTTGATATTTCTTTCTTTCAATTTTTAGCGTGGCACATTACACTTTAACTACCCCAGATCCATTCCGCATCAAAATCCTAAGGATGTCATTGTGTGATATGTTTGATTTTTTTTCTCTATGTAGCTATTTATCTTCAAGTTTGCACAAATATGCATATAACATGAGGATTTTTTTAAATACCAAAGCATGAAAAATCACTGAGATGGGTCATTGTCACATGAATAACAAAATGCTGCCACCAAACACATGAATGGATTACATTGATTACATACATTTTCTTTAAAGGATCTGACCAGGTGTTTTGGACAAATGCAAATGCAATGAAAAAAAAGTCCTAAGATTGTAATCATTCATAAGAAAACATTTGTTTTGATTTATTTATCTCCATACCACATCCATGAATGAAGAGAGAAAAGCACTGTGGAAGAGTGTATAATGGTTGAATGAATTTTAAAGAACTTTGTGATCGTAACCAAAAAGCAATGTCAAAGTAAATGGGTTGTAACATAAGTAGGAATGCAAGAATAAAAAAAGACATGTGCAACCAAAACCTGTCTTGAGAATCATTAAATGCAAACTTTTGTGCAAGGATGGTCAGCGGTTGTTAAAGGAATGGTCCGGTCATATTCCGAATTAAAACTTCTAAAAGTACTTTAAATATGAAACTATTACATACTGTTCAATAAATGATAAGTGTTAATTAATTAAGAGTAAACTGCCACCTACAAGTTTGTGACCTCATGGTGCGGTATTGGCTGTTGAGCAAGTCCCAATAATGTATCTGGTGTTTTTCACAATGCGCTATTATCAAAGTCATCTTTAAAACATTCTTCTTCGAAATGTTGGCTAAATATTACGTGTTTTTGTCTCTGGCCAGAAGTTAGATGTCAAATCCTCCCTCTTCCAGTGGGCAATCCAACAACAAGTGGGAGTGAGGTGTTACAATATTTGGCCAAAGATGGTCGGTCAAAAACAATAGCTGAGTGGTTGCGACAAAAATTATAACATTTTTTTTTCTAATTGACGCTAAATTCATTAAATCACCATGAATGTATTAGCTTTTAGGTATAAATAATGATCCATTGATTATTCCTTGTTGACCGAACTTTTCCTTTATTAAAGCAAAGAAAGAGCAGAGAGTGATGAAAGCAAGAAAAAATAGGTGGGAAAAATAACATGACAATGAAGATTATCTTATTTCATACAGATGGCAGTCTGGATAGATGTCTGCTGGTGCAAAGTCAAGATAAGAAACAAGAAGACATTAAAAAAGAAGCTCCAGCTGATCAATATCATAGTTGTATGGTCGGGGACGAAGATCAGAGTGTTCAAGCAGGATGATCAAACAGATGTAGGTCTGGTTTGAGCTAATGAATTAAAAACATTCTTCTACAGATTCAGTTTAGGAACAATGTCTGCATCCTTCTCTCCTGCCCATAATCAGAAACCATACCCTTTGACCCAAAGCTTCCCTATCATACCTCAAATATTTGAACTTTCACTTCCGTTATGCATGCATTCGCCTCTCTGTTACTGTTTTTAGCAAAATCTGTTTTCTTTGCCTACCCCTTCCACCTGTGTGTCTATAGAGGTCAGGCAAAGAGGCAACTGGAAAGACTGAATTGAAATAAGTCCCCAGGTCCAGATGGTGTGAGCCCAAGATTCCGGATACCCTTTGCAGAGCAGCTTTGTAGGATCCTCCAGCCCCTTTAACCTTAAACTGACCTAGAAGATGGTTCCAGGGATGTGAAACACCTCCTGCTATTTTCCAGTACCAGAGGAAACTAAGCAGACAGTCCTTGACTATAGACCTGTTGCCCTGACATCCCACATTATGAAGGTCCAACCTGAGACTGCCAGTACAAAATAGACTATTGTCATTTGCAGAAATACTCAGATGGGTCTACTTTTGGGAAATAAACTCTCTGAGGTGTGAATCCAATAATCCAATTTGAGATGTGAATAAAACAAGGGAGATGGCAGGAGAGATGGGAATAGGCCAAACACTATTACCATCACCTGACATAAAGTTTAACTGGAGAAGTTTAAATACATCTGTGTTCACCTGTACAAAAAACGGAATGGAAACATTAGATTTCACCTTTAAGGGAAGCTTATGCCCTTTGGTGCATACAGCAAAACGCTCCATCTCTTCTACAGGCCTGAGCTCTTCTATCATCATTTATTAGGGTTGCTGCATCATTTATTGACTTAAAGAAGCTCCACAGTGGTTTTAGCCAGTGGCTTCTTGACACCTGCCATAAGATAGACCATTTCAAGATAACTTTCCTGCCAGCAGTCATCAGCATCTACAAGTTGTTTAAATAAAAAAACAAAACACAAAACAAAACCTTGACATGAGTTACAGCAAAATATAAATTACCTTTGGGATTTGAATGCTACAAATGTCTAAATTAAAGAAATATATTACACATGGATTTGAGACTAGCTCAATGGTGAATGCATATTTTGCACAATAAAATGCTATGATTAGATATGATTAGAGTTATCTTAACCAGAGGAATTCAGGAAACTATTTGATTTTTTTAAATAGCTTAAGTTGGTTTTAATATTGAAGGCTAAAGTTTTGTTTGGGAGACTCATAAAACTGTGCTTGTCTTAGCCCATATATGGCAAGTCTTGTCATATAAAAAGTGAAAGTGGAAAAATTCATATTTTGCACTTGGATTGAGACACACCTCAAACTGCCAACAGATCAGAAATTTTTACCACCAGATCACCCACAGGTAAGTGTTTATCCAAATCATTCTTGAAAATACAAGTTTCTTATAGAAAAACTGTACCATGGTTTTGGTAAAGAAAATGTTAAGACTTTTTGGGTGTTTCCAATTATGCAAGGAGCCAGTGCTTTTTCTCTTCTATATTCATATAAAATATTTGACTCTTATATATTATACAGATTACTTTTAGATCTTCATGTTTATATAGGAATTGAGGCTCTTTAATCATCGTCCAACAAAACTATAGCACAGTGGGAACATTCTGAAGTTCTTGGCTACATGATTTCATTATTCAGCAAGTCAAACTGAAAGTAAAAACAACATCTACTGCTTCATCCAAGGGAACTTTCAAAGCTCTGAAGTTGATTTTTAAATTTTAAATACATTGGCTCACAAACAGATATATAAGTGCAGTCATATATTCAAGGACAGACAGACAGACAGAAAGAGGCTCACTTTTCCTATTCTAACTAATCTAGAACAAAAATCAATAGATAAACACATCGGTCTTATGGTAGAGATAAACATAATAGACGCAACTACAGCAACTGTAGCTGAATACTGACCAATTTCAGCTGAATACAAATGCATACCAAACATTTCAGATTTTGATAGGTTAACATTTTTTTCCCCCTGTTTGCAACTTAGCAAAATGTGGAAAAAGTTCAGAGAAGTATGAATAATTCATCAGGACATATATATTTGTTTTTATCTGGCAACTTTAATGGATGTAAAATTGTAAATCACATCTAATATCACCCGATAAGCTGCAAGTGAGAACAAATGATTTAAAGTCTATTTTTACTATGTGTCTTTTACCAGCCCATCCTCTATCATGCCTCCAGTCATATCCAGCCTGTCCAAACACCAGGAGAAACAGCTCATGTCTCTCTTCGGTCATGTCCGACTCCACCTTCTTTACAAAGCCACCATTCACGGTTTCACTGCTGCTGCCTTCCATGGCCACTGTGACAGACAGGGTCCAACTGTCATTGTGGCCTACAACGCTGCAGGGTTTGTCTTTGGGGCTTACACATCCAAGGACTACACCCAGAGCGGCGCTGCTGTCATTGATGGAGAGGCTTTCCTTTACAGCATCAATGACGGGAGAAATGAACCCCTGAGAGTTGGGGGTTTCAGTGGGCAGCATGCTTTCACAGATGAAGGCTCTGGTCCAAATTATGGTGCCTTGGTTTTCTTGCATGAGGACAAGTCGGCCGTGCTGTCCAATCCAGGAAGTTGCTTCAACTTCAACCCAGTGGAAATGCATGGGACTGACTTAAAGCTGACAGAGTTTGAGGTGTATCGAGTTGAAGGTCTGTGAAAGAACCATAACCATTTTAAAAAAAACAAGTGTCTCTAATAATACAACACATTGTTATTAACTTATATCTATTATTTTAAGTGTGTGAGTAGAAATAATAGTGTTTGTATACGATAAAGGTCAAGCTATCTTGGCATTATACATGGGGTCAAATCAGTGGTTTAATATGTTTATTTTCCGCAACTATAGGTCTAGATGTCCTGGAGAAACCTTGGAGAAATATCCAGTGGACAGCTGAGTATGTGCGGTTCCAAGACCACTTTTTACATACAGATCCCATTCTGTTGTTTTCCAATGTTCTGAGGTCCTCGAGTAAAGAGAAAAACACAATAGCAGCTGAGTTAAAAACAGATCAATTGTCACAGGGAAGAGAAAATAACTTTGGAGTACTCTAAACATTGTTTTAGTTTTTACACTGTTTCACTGAGTGTTGGCCAGTAGCTGCCAGTGAAGTCAGGAGTAGCTTTTTTGAATCCCTGATAAGATATATTTTTATATGTGGCTTTGTAGGAAAAAGCAACAACTGATGAAAAGCATCCAGAACTATCAGCCTGAAATCCAAACGGTGAATCAAGCCCGTGTGTTGCTGGTGGGCCCTGTTGGGGCTGGCAAGTCAAGCTTTTTCAACTCCATCAACTCGGCATTTCGAGGCAACATGACGTGCCAAGCCATCACTGGTACAGCAGGGACTAGTGTGACCACGCAGGTACTAGATGCTCACTATTAGATTGTTCTCTGAGCTTCAAAAAAAAAAAAGAAATGTGCAGCATTATCAGTTAAATATAAATGTGTTGCACCACTTGCAACTTAACAAAGATGGTTGATAAATCATTTATTTTTTGTCCGGATTCCAATATCCATCATGCAACCTATTATTGTACTCTTCTTGCCTTTGTAGTATCGTGCCTACACTATTAAGGCAGGAAGACGTGGAGGAAATCTTCCACTGGTCCTCTGTGACACAATGGGCCTGGAGGAAAACCCTGAGTCTGGTTTGAACATTGATGATGTAGTCAGCATCTTCAAGGGACACATGATGGATCGCTACCAGGTCTGTAAATACATGCATGCTTTGGTGTGACCATACGTTTAACTCTTATAATTTACTGCATTAATTAAAGTTATTTATTTGTTTGTTCACTGTAGTTTAGTACCAGTTCATCAATCCTAGAGGATTCTCCAGGCTACAAGAAACATGTGACTCTGAGTGACACGATTCATTGTGTGGCCTATGTGATCGATAGCTGCAAGGTGGCTCTTCTCAGCCAGAAAATGGTGGACAAGTTCTCAGCTATCCGGAAAAAAGCCAACCAGCTTGGTATGTGGGAATTTTCTATGGATACCAAAGTTAATTGTGTGTCATGAGCTCAGAACGTAGGACTCATAATTTGAGGTGAGAAAGACAGTGGGAAAAATCAAAGCATTTATTAAAGACAAACAGATGCATGGAGCTGTGGATCTGTGGATCATTGGCACTCTGGTTTGGGAGAAACACAGGTAAGTGACCATTGTAATCTGAAAGAAGAGGATTATCCATGAGGGTCACTTAACTGGTTTAACAGTTCAGTACAACTTCTCGGAGTGAGACATTTTCCAGACGATGGACTGCCAGACGAGATGTGGCGGGAGTCGCCCAAAGGGAGCCAGATGCTGCAAACCCAGTGAACAGGCCTCTGAGCAAGGTCAGGGAAACAGGTCAGAACAGGATGGCTCTGAGATCCAGGAGTCCGTAGCCCGTAAGGGGTTCTGATCAGAACAGGAACAGGTAGATCCAGGGTTCCAGGAATCCACAGAGAGTTCTGGCAGATTCAGGGTTCCAAGAGATAGGCTCAGTAGTTGAGAGGCAGAACACGACATGATATCAAGAAAACTATGGAATTTTAAACTACCGTAGCTCCATCCACTGAGCCAAAACAGGATCAGGGCAGGATCAGTGGATAAGAGACAGGACATGATCAGGAAACACTAAGGCAACATTAAAAACCCTCTTACACCACTGGCCTCCGAGAATGAGAACATGAACTATGGAAATCAGCCATTATCTCCAACTCAAACTAACAAACAATGATCTGACCCCTATAGCTGGGCTGAGCGGTCTATAAAGCAGCAGGAGCAGGTGGAAAAGATGAAGAACAATTAGTAATCAGGCAGAGTTCGGCAGGTGAGAGAAATGAGCAATTAGGTCAGCTATCAGGGCAGTGATCATGGTATTATATTATATAGTTTTTTTGAGTTTTTACAGCACTGGTTGCTTGTTTTTTGGACAGTAGGCTGACAGGAAATGGGTTATGAGAGAGGGTGATAGACAGGTGGCAAGTGACCACAGGTCGAATTCCAACCGGGGTCTGCAGAGTCGAGGACTAAGGCCTATGTACATGGGTCGCGCATGCTAACCACTGTGCCACCAGGTGTACTCATACCTTTTGAACCTTGGCACACATTTTCATGTTAGAACTGCAAATGTCAGTTTATTTTAATTAGATGCCATGTGAATGACAACACGTCTGTCTGTGAAGTGCAGACATGTAAAGTAAAGATATGACTGGAGAAGATATTGAAAATGAACTTTTTTTAAAGTTTAACTTACATAGGTTGAATACATATACTGATTACAATCTCTTGATTTTGTTTTCTGAAAGGCATCCCCCAGGTTTTGTTGATGACCAAAGTGGATGAAGCCTGTCCGCTTGTGGCAAAAGACATAAGCAATGTGTATTACAGCGTTTACATCCAGAAGAAGGTTGACACCTTGAACAGAAATTCACGAATACAATGAAGCTTCTTGCAATTTCAATTAAATCTATAAATGTTGTCTCAACTTTTCAGGCCCGGCAGTTAAGTGAGTCCTTGGGTATCCCCTTATCCTATGTAATGCCAGTGAAAAACTACAGCGAAGAGCTGGAACTGGATCAGAACACCGACATACTGCTGTTTATGGCCTTGGAGCAAATGCTTAACTATGCAGACAGCTATTTTGAAAACCAGATCGTAGAAGGACGGCCTGAAAACAGCAGGCCAGAGCTCTACAGATCCAGTGATCATCCTCGCCAATTTTTGACAGAACGTGATGATCCTAAAGTTGTATAAAAAGTATTGGTATTTCTAAGAGCTACAGTATTGTGCAAATGTTAGGATCACTCATGCTCTTATTGACACTGGAAGTTTCTCCTGGACACGATAAAGGGTATTGCTGCAAAGGCAATCTAACTTGGCTGACTTTGAATACTTTAATCAGTTTGTATTATGATCTGAGTTTTTTAGTATGATTAGATTATATATAATTAATATGTTCACACTTTTTTGGTATAATAATTTGTGTAATATAAAAAGAAATATACTAATCAAACTTAAATTCTCTATTTAAATTTACTAAATACAAAATGTCTTCCATTGCAGCAACGTGATAAGACATACAGAAGCATTATGAAACACTTGCATAATACTGTATCATAATGAAATAATCCAATCAGGTTTCTTTAAAGCTGTCCTTTGAGAACATCCCAACCCCCAAAACATACTAACACACCTGGTTGATTTCTATTAGATTTTTTCTTAAACACAAAGTTTTGCATTACATGTATTTCATGTATCAGGGAATGCTCTAACCGTCCCTTTAATTAAATGCTTATTAATTGTTCATCAACCTGCAAGAATATTACAGAGCTTTGGATTTTCTGTCTTTAAAATGTCAGTTGCATTAAGATTTAACTGAACTTATCTTAAAAAATAAGGTTGATTTGTTTATTTTTTTATGTCATAAAAAAACTCCTTTTGCATTTCAAATAAAACTGTTGAAGTACAATGATTAATTCTTTTGGTATAAATGTTTGGATTAATGATGCTATGTCTTTCCTACATTGGGCTATTTTTAAAAAGGAGATGATAGTTTTGTTTTTTCTTTGGTTATTATTATCAAATCACACATATGCCCTCTTTTATGATTGACTACCAAGTAATATTCTTATCAGCTGTAATAAAGTTCATGATTCTTTAATTTTAACATTACGGAAATCAATCTATCTAATGAATTTTTACTTGGTTTAAAGTGAACTGTTTAGAATGATTCGAAACTAACAATAAAAATTTAAGCAAATAAAAAAAAAACCTTACTGAAATATTTTATATAAAAGAAAACTGCTGTTGCTTAGAAATGGATTGGGAGTTTCTCTTGGTCAGCCAGCAGGTGTCAGCCACACTTCCATAAGAAATTCTGTAATAGAAGATATTTTAAAGTGTTCAGCTGCACATAAAAAAAATAAATAAAAAATGGATTGTTTCTACTTATTATTACCTCGGGTTGTGATCACATGCATTTGTGCGCTGTGCCAAATCTGGACCCTGTCAGAGTGACACAGCAAACTGATTTTTATTTTCCATAATCAATAAGTCGCTTAAACAGCAAAAATAAAACAGCAGTCCGCATGACAGAACAAAGACGTGGGTTTTCAACTGAGCCAATAGCAGAAGTGAAGTAGTTTCGGTGCCGCCCTCATCTGATCCCTCCTATAAGATGCGTTTTGCCAACCACAAACGCTGCGTCGCAAACGCGTCTGGAGAGATTTAACAACTCTTGGGACTTAAAACCACCAGACTGTTGTCACGCTTTGAAGAAGCTGGGATTATATTTCTGATCTGCAAATATGGTTCCTGAGGAAAGTGTCGCCTCCTTCGAGAACAGGTCAGATACTTGGTTTTGGAAACAAACTGTCTGTGCCTTCTGCAGGGACGTCCTGTTCTGGACAGGAATGTCTTACGTCCTTTGACCCTGTAGTTACCTGAGACTCTGCTGCAAGACAGAGCTGCAGATTCAGTGAAAATGAATGCATAAGCATGAGTGCTGCAATGAAGTACATATATTTCACTTTATTACTGCGGACATTATACTCATGCATGCTGCACAAATGTTTTACTGCACAGCATGCACGATAAAATGAATCATATGTTGTAATGGTACTATCCGTTTGATGTCCTCTCAGTGCTTTAATTTAACTTTTTCATAAGTTTTCTCTAAGCATTTTTATGGCTACATTTTTAATTTGGTTTCTTTCTGTGTTTAAAAGACTGGTTGTCTCTCTTAATCTTCAGGATGCAGTCTGCATGCTTGGCACTGGAGGAGTTGCTTGTAACTGCCCAGAAACAGCACTGCCTCACCGTTGGCATCTATGAATCAGCAAAGCTGCTCAATGCGTGAGTAGAAGCCATTAATTATGGCTTATCAGATGGATCTGCTCCTCACACATTCCAGAGGGTGACAAAGCTCCAAACATGCAAGTGCAAGTGTTGTTTTTGTGTCTTTTCCCCCTAAAATTTCTCTTTGTTGTTCTAGAGATCCAGACAGTGTGGTCCTGTGCGTCCTAGTAGCTGATGATGAAGAGGACGTGGCACTGCAGATCCACTTCACGTTGCTGCAGTCTTTTTGCTGTGACAGTGGCATCAATATCCTGCGGGTCTCTGGGGTTCAAAGACTGTGGCAGCTTCTGGGAGGCGTGGATGAGAACCGAAACCAAGAGGAGAGCGGAGACTTGCACTGCATGCTGGTCACGGTGGGTTTATTACAACAAATTATGGGCTGTACAAGGTTCTCAAAGTTTCCTCTGCATTTTAAAATTACTCCACCTTTATAATTCAATTCAATTTAAAAGAACATATGGTGAGGAATTAGCATGAAGCCCCCCAATTGACTTTTACAGTTGAAGGAATGTTTCCTTTTTTTGATTTGATACTGTTTTGTTTTACATCCATTCATTTTAATCAATTCATTTTAAATATTGTTGGGCAGTTTAGTTGGTATATTTTCACACAACCTACCTCCCACGAGAATCTAATGCCAACATGTGCCGCCGACAAAAATTCACTTTTCACTGTGTTTTTCTCCACTGTGAATATTTCTTACTGTCTGCAGACCAGATCTGTCTTTAATATATGACTATGTTTGAAAATCTTTTTCGTTCTTTTCATGCAGAATCTTCAAGTAGACCACTACAGACTTCAAGAAGTTGGGATGTACTGCCAAGAGAGCCGACGCCTCGACCAGTGGGTTCCTGAGCTGGTTCTGCAGGAACGTTGAAGGGTCTTAATACCCTTAGGAAACCTGGAGTTTCTGGATTAAACTCCTAAAAGGAACAAAGGATATTGATGCTTGTAAAGCAATAGGCTTGAGTGGACTTGCTCTCAGTGAGAAAACTGATAGTAGCAGGGACCTAAAAGGTTCTCCGGGTCGCTCTAAAACAGTTGGACATTTCTGCAGAAGATATAAAAACAGAGGAGTGGATTAAATTATCCTCTCTAAACAGAAACTCTCTTATGCAGCTATTTGGGCTTCTGTTTGGACAGTCTCCGTGCTCAAGGACTAGTTTATTGACTGTAACTTTTCCACACCCAGTACATACCTGGAAGATTTGTATGTTTACTATCTGGACTGACATGTTGTAATAGTGAAAGCTACTGTATAGCCAACATTCCTGAGTGTTCAGAGTAGGGAGAGTCTCCAGATAGAAGGGTTGAGTATGAAAGTGTGGTATGCATACACAATGTCTTTAGAAAAGGCTGGGTGTGCGTTTTTTGCTGAGCAGCTGAACCTGTGGAAGAGTGATCGCTATGGAAACTGAAACTGTACTGAAAGAAGACAGAGGATTTGGCCGGCTTTGCAGAACCAACAAACTGAAAAAAACAAGGTCTCCAGGCCTGATGCTTTGGGTCTGAATTCAAATCTCAGGAGGATACAGATAATCTGTATTTCTGATAAGGACTGTAACATGATGTGCCTTTTCTAATGTTGCCTATTTTCTAAAAAGATGAAATTTTTTGTTAATTTATTATTTGTACCATTTGTTCGGGTGTATTTTTATGCAATAAGTCAATAAATTATTAGATTAATTAAGAGTACCTCTACTCAGATTTCAAAAGGAAAGTCAAGTGTGCATCATGGAACTGGCAGAGTTGTGTTTACACTGGCATTGAAGTAATGGAAAAAATGCACGCACAGTTGGGTCAAAGTCTTTGTTGACAACCTTTTCTTTTGTGTGAACGTAAGTCAGCCAGAATGACACCAGGGTGGAGACTGAAACTACGCTGAAAGAAACAGGCAAAGCCAGCTGATGCAGACTTACTGTACCTACAGGAAATTGTAAAAGCCTCCTGTCAAACCCTCAGTTTTCTCTCATTATTCTTGTTTTGTTACATATTTTTAACCTTCCTGCAATTCAATGCTGCATGCATGGAAGCACAGAAAACTGTCACTACAATAAATGCCCTCTGCTCTACTCCCTGCCTTTTTCTTCAGCCTCACATGTCTGCCCAATGCTCGGCCAGAAGGGGAACACCCAGGCACATGTAACAGACATTTGTTTACACTCTGCTACTGAGACACGTAACAGGTGATGGGCTGAGTTCCAATTGGCTGTGATTCACCCACACCCCAAATCTCATTCCCCACAAATCAGACTGATCAGGAGGAAGCATGATTTGAAATTTAAAAGAAGCTTTCATTGTTGAACCACTGATTTGAAAAGCTTAGATGAGACCTAGAAGCCTATATAAAGATCTAGTGGAAGCTTTTTCCTTGCTAAATTTGGCACATTGAAATTTCATCTCTGCTCTGCACACAGTGTACTTGTTAATCTGGTGGATTTTTGTCTTCAAGTGGTTTATTAATTTATGCAGTCTGCAGGAAAGAAAAAAAAACTATTCTGCTTAGACACATACACAAAAACTTGATGGGCTGGATGCATGTGTAATCAGCAGCTGTTAGCACACGAGTCAAGCAACAGGTTGTGTAATCATATCTTTTTTAATGTTATCTACTTCTCAATATTTTTTAACAGCAATATCCACAAAATATTAACAGTGTGCAAGAAAACATGAGTTATGGCACATTAGAGAACAGTTACAAAAAATATATATATTTTTTTCATAATCAAGGCAAAAGGATACATATACTGTATGCATACACTGGAGATCAGAACGCAAAAAAATTAGTCTCAGATGGCACGCCGAGCCCACTGAGTGATGTTTGATATGACAGTCGACCAGTGAAGAGCCTCAAACTCTCCTCAATGGGACCAGAAATGAATTTTGTCGAGCTCACTTAGTGAATTCACAGTGAGCCATATGCTTCACTTCAGGACTGTTTATTCTGTTGATCCATGACCAGCAATAACACAATATACGCCACTATAAGGCAAACTAACAACTAATCAATCAGACAAACTGTCGGCAAAATCAGCAATTCAGCCCGACTGTCTTTGATTGTAGCCCAGGAAGAGATGGAATGACTGAGAAAAAGTGTATAAAAACAAAAAGGTCAGACATTTTTAGGGCAACAGTGTGTGCGACATGATATGCATGCACATTTTACATTTGAGTATACTTCTCTAGCTTTAACCCTCCTCAATACCGGTTTACAAAATGAAATATAAGAAATATGAATAAATTGTAAATTGATTAATTGACATTAATCGAACCAGAATATTAGTTCTTTTCACACGTCTGTAATTGCTGATCTTTTGCCACAAGTTTCTCCATCTTCCTTTCATTAAACAGTATTTAAGTTGAGCATTAACACTGATTTAAGGATTTGAAACAATAATTGAAAAGTTTTATGAACATATTTAACATATTTAAAAATATGGAACCAAACATTTATTCCTACAGCCATGTCCGTTATCTGTTTGTCACAATTAGTTTAGGCATGTTAGATTTCAGAACAAAAAAAAAGGGGTAAACCTGTAACAGAAAAATCATCCCACTAGCCCTTCTGGAGCTCGTACATTTCTAGAGCAGAAAAGTTGAGAGCAATATAAAGCATTTTATTTAAGAAAACAAAAATGGGAGATTTTGTTATAGTTGTATTCAAACTAAGATAACCAGCTGATGGGCCAACGCTCAGGTTTAAGAGATATTTCATTAACATGTTCAAAAGAACCTTGACTTACTCTTTCATGAACCCAAAGAAGCAAAATGATCAATGTTACAGCTCTTTAATAGTTATATCAAACTTTATTGACTTAAATTCAATTTTGAAATGTAGCTTTCAAAAGGAAAGAAATAGCCTAAGTTTATCAATTGAAGCTGTTAGCATGGCAGACTTGTTTTCTTTTTTTTTTTTTTTTTTACACATGTGCTCCACTCATCCTAAAGTTAGCACACTTTCATAAATAAGTGGATGTTAATTCTGCATTTTTTTTTTCCGTCTTAAAAGTAGAGGCTCACTCTTAGACCAGTTTCATAGGAAAACCGGAGGGATTTGCTCTAATTGTGGTGCAAACTGATGTGAGCAATACAGGCAGATAATGTTTTTTAAATGCTAATTGAACATGTTCACTAATTAAGGTCAGTTTTTCGCCTCTGGTTTATTGCAATAAAAACTGTCTGAATTGTGGTAATAATAGTTAGTCATACCCGCTTTCATTGTTTGCAGTTAGCTAGGGTTATTGTCTCGTTTTAGCTGTCACATCCTTCATAGCAGGTAAAATTAGGCAGTCATGGTTTAAATTTCCTGAAGCCTTTTTATATAACTAAATTAGGATACTGTATATATTACAGGCTAGTCCATCCCTATAGTGTATTTTGCTTCTGACAGGCTGTTTTTCATTTGATATAGCAGAAAATATTTGATATAGCAGACAGCAACCCTAACGGCAACAGTAAAATATTAAGACATTGAACTTGAAAGTCTCAAAGTATTTACAACTGGAAAACCCTGAAACCTGACTGTACTGAGAGTACAAACATTATACTATAATAATGCTATGATTATAGTATAACACAGTTGCCACAGCACATGACTTCTCCCCTTGTCAGACTAACCCTGACCTAGAACTGAAAGACCACAGGTTTGCAACACCATCATGCTAAATGAAACTCAGCAGAACTGGAGACATTGTGCGCTCATAGTCTTAGCATTTTCCCTAGAAATGCAAAAGAGGAAAAGAAAACACCAAGAGAACCCCTCCTCACATGAACACACACCCTATCCTTCATACACTGTCACCCTGAGGTTGTGATTTTTATTGTTCAATATAAGAATTTAGCATTGCTGATTAAAATCTCCTACACAGTCTGGCTTCTGTAAGCAAAGCCCACTTTTATACACTTCTAGGTGTATCATTGATATGAGTACAATACATGCATGAGGAACCATAGGATAGAGGAATCTCTCTCAGTCTTCAATCATCAGCAGCACAACAGGCCAATCTACTGTTAGAGTGTAACTGACCTGAGCATCATGATCTGTAGCCCAACTCTCAAAGTAGTCTAGCAAAAATGAATCTTCAGTCTTTTTTCTATTCGTGCTTTTAGTATCAACCCTCTCAGCATAAAAAGGACCAGAAAAGGAAATTTTATATCTATTGTGTTTCTTGTTGCCCCAAAAATGTTCTGTTTAAGAGCAAAGGAAGGCTAAGGAGGTTAGTTGTTTCCCACTGAAATGAGGTCTGATGTTGATTGATCTCAATCTGTAGCACTCCATAATTGTGTTAGATTTATTTTATCTAACCCTGACTTCTGTTTTTTTTGTTTTTAGCAATGGCTAAAACCAACCTCCACAGTTGCAAGCCTTTAAAAACTGAAAGAAAAATAAAAAGAGACATGATGTTGACTGACAAAAGGAAAAAAGCAGTGTTAAAAAATTTAACATCCACAGATGGGGGAAATTGTGTGTTTAGATTTTTGTATCTTACAAACACTGTACAGGGTAGTAATACTCAACTGATCAGCTTTCATGGACTCCATAGAAAGAAGGTAACATAAAAAATAAAACTGCAAAACAGCTACTCTTCAACTTATCACTTCTGCACGTCTAAAAGAAAGTTTTTACACTAAGTTTGTTTCTCTTAATGTCATTTTCTTTCTTTTTCATTTTCATTTTTTACAATCATGTTTGGTTTTTAGATTGGAGCAGTGTTGTGGAGGAGCAGAGGACACAGAAAGGGGGAAACCAAGATTAATCCCGTCTGTCGCAAAATTGCATTAAATAAAAATCCTTTGCTGTTTTGACTGGATTTGAAGCTACGGATGCAATATTTTTCTATTCAGATACATCTCTATGTGGTTAAATCATTCCCTAAATGTATGAATATGCTCAAGGAAAAAACAAAACAATCAATAAGAGCTGAAAATCTTCTTTATAAAAGTAAAAATTATTTTTCTTTAGGTGCAGATTGATTCTCCAGTGTTGTCAGTCTGTGGCCTTGCTCCAACTTAAATTAAAGCACAAGAAGGTTTGATATACAATAGAGACTTTAAGATCCCATACGGTTAGACCCCTGATTTAAATCTGGTCAACCAAGGGTACCGCCTTGTATCCGTCAAAGTAAAAGAATAAAAAAAAATGTACAGTATCGTCTTAAACGTTAAGGAATGCTTCAACAAAATACCTAAACAAACACTGAGTTCACAAACAAGTACTTCTTGATTAAAAAAAAAGAAAAGTAGTAAACGTCCATGGTTAATAGCTTGAGTTCTTTGTAGAGCTGTTCACTGCGTTCCTCTGTTTGGTGCAGATCTGAAGTCCGCTAAGACATCAATGTTGACCAACAGCAGCTATCACAAGCCAGCAGTGGAACCAGCGACAGCAAATCAGCATCTAGAGACAGGTTTTTGTACAGGTTGGCACAGCTAGAGGCTTGGCCAAAATAGGCTGGAGGCAGCCGCACAGAGGCTGCAGGCGGAGAAGAGGTCTGTTGATACGGATTCAAGAGGGAACATGCTGTGGTCTGACCAAAGCAAAGACTCTAGCTAAAGACAAAGCTCTTGGATTGTCTTTTTTTTTTCTTTTTTTAAGTTTCCGCAGAAAAATAAGCATTTATTGGGCTTTTCAATGCGACACTGTGTCGTGTTTGGCACGGTTGGCTTTGCGCCTACCACTCATTTGTGTTTCCCAAATGCTTCTTCCCACTGCCTGCCTGTGTAGCAGCTGCCCATCGTTTACCCAACACCTCGCTTCATGACCAATGATGGAAAAGAAACAGCTTTTTACTGACTGTTAAGGTCAAAAATCCCTTTTCTTGATAAACAGTTCTTAATTCACCAGCATATGGGGATAATACCAAAGCACCTTGGACCATACTCTGTATCTAACTGATATCACACTGTAAGGGGCAAGATACCTGCCCCCTACTGGTGGTTCTGGGTTGTGGCACTGTTTCAAAGTTGCTAAATTTATAGTGATTGAATTTGTAGCCCTAAAAAGTCAGAAAGGGTTTCTTGATATCTGAGAGAGTGTAGGGACTGATTTTTATTGTAAATGCTAACTTTCATGTGTAAGCCTATGTTAATAGGTGCATCTGTTTTATGTATGTGTGTATGTATTCGTGTTTGTCTGTATGTCTTTGAGAGCTAAAAAGCAGCTATGGAGCTATAGGATGATGCAAGGTTTCTTGTCCTTGAAAGGGTTTTCAGAGGTGGGCACGCCAACCAGCAGAGGGTCGCTACGAGCGTGTTGCTCACAGTAACTCATCAGGTCCGCTGCTGCTTTAGACACCTGGGAGGATGAAAAAAGGAATCAGGTGTTCATAAAAAGAGAGGAAGAAAGATATCCTATGATTTTAGTGTGAAGAAAATCATATAGTGATGCAGTACAAACCATTAAGGAAAGAAGGGAGAATTTTTTCAATCAAACCTTAGATTCTTAGATGGTCACTTCCTTATTGACTGTGTTGATTTGTTTGTTTTCATCTTTTAAGATGTGATTTGGAGACTTGAATAATTTCAGTTTTTCACAAGGGGGTTAAAATACGGAGCAAAATGATACAGACTGCTGGTTAGGGTGGAAACTGAAATGTATGGACCACAAATAATCTCGTGCTACGTTCAGAGCGCACGTGATAGAAGCAGCAAAAAAGCACCTGCTGCCTCATTTTAGATACTTTTACACAATACGGTCAGACGCGCCTCAAAAGCATCTTTGATGGTCCTGAAGCGCATCCAGTAAAGTGATTACAGATGCGTCCGATGCTTCTGCTGCTCCTGTGTTCAATGGCAGAGAGTAGCTTTGCTATATTTGCTGTGATATGTTGGCAAAAAGTTGTTTTAATATGTTTATAGGTGAGAATGTCAACCTCAAAAAATCATCTATGCAGTCAGTTCATCAAGATTACGATCCAGCCTTAAAATATTATTTCGCTTTCAGACAAGCTCTGAACCCCAGTACAATGGCGGTGCGCTGTCACTGAAAATCCCCTTCAACAGCAGCCTCTGGCCCTGTCGCCTTATGGGAGGTTTCTGCTACTGTTCGCAGCGGCTGGAACGGAATGTCAGCGCACCAGAATAATAAAAGCAAACAAAGTTTGCAGGCAGGTTTTGACATTTTAGGTTAGTTTATGAATTAATAAACTGTTTCAGCGGAGTGATCATAGCATTTTGCATCAGCAGTGCTGTATCTGTCTCCCTGCCAGCTCCCAGATCAGCTTCTCTGATTGGGTGATGTGGTGCGTCAAGCAGCACAAGTTACATTTTTTCCAGCTCCTGCTGCTCTAGATGCGCTGCAGGACCTTTTGATGTGCCTTGATGCACGTCAACAATTGACTTTGCATGTAAACCAGCTGCTTCGGCTGATTCAGTAGTGTGTTCTGAACGTCGTATCAGAGTTGACATTGGTTAGTCTAATTAAAGTTACAATCCATCAATGATGTTATTCAGCACTGGAAAAGAAGAAAAGCTTAAATGGAACCTATAATTGGAGGTACAAACTGGTCTTATCGGCATCAAAATGAAAAGAAAACAGGTACCAATATAATTTATTTACACATTTTAGTCAAATTTATAATTTTGTGGAACAACTAGGTTTGTTTTATTGTTATTTTATATTTATTATAAGTGGGGGGAAAAAAACAACCGAGCTGCATTATTACAACATAGTTGGAACAAAGTTGCATTCAAAACAGAAATCAGAGAGTTGAAATATGCAAACAAAGAAAGCGAATGAACAACTAGTTTACCTTAATGCGTTCAAACCCTGCCTCAATCCTCAGCTGCTCCACCAGTTTCCTGGCCTGGGCGATATTATTAGAAGTGGACATATTCATCCATCAGAAGACACCAACACAGGAGAAAACTGCAAGAAGACAAAGAGATGTAAAAATGCTTTTAAAAGGAAAACTCGTCCTGCTGTGGCTTACATTTCTTAGAGAGGCTCATAAAAGAATCTCGACAGGATGAAAGCAACAA
This sequence comes from Cyprinodon diabolis, assembly GCA_030533445.1. Classification (NCBI taxonomy): domain Eukaryota; kingdom Metazoa; phylum Chordata; class Actinopteri; order Cyprinodontiformes; family Cyprinodontidae; genus Cyprinodon; species Cyprinodon diabolis. The sequence goes on along the minus strand of CM060080.1, from coordinate 14,616,841 downwards.
GGTTCAAGCTTAGCATAAAATATGCAAGGCATTTTATGCAATCTCACAAGGGGGGCCTGGTGGGGGCTTTTTCATCGGGGTACAGAAAAAAAAAGTTTAAAAGCTGGAAAGTGGTTCAATCATTTGATAAATTTAAATTCAAAACCAACAAGCCTTTTTCCATTTAATGAAGGGAAATGTCCATGCCAGATAGTTAATTTAAAAGTTTATGTTGTGTCAACTGAACATTCTGTTTGAAACTGTTAGTTAGTAAACCCTTATCATGGGGAAGAAATTTTGGTAAATTCGTTTACCAAATTTTGGTAAACGAATTTACTTTAAATCAAGTTAGTTTGTATGACCACATTATGTAACTTGTGTTTGTGGTGAATAGGACCTCATTGGCTGACCTGATGATAGGTGTGACCAGCGATGTGACACCATCAGCATGCTGATGATGATGCTGTTACAAAAAAATTATGTGCTCGGCTCTATATTTGATTAATATAGTAATCTGGTTTACTGCCTGCAGAATGTGTGTCTAATGGAAGGAAACGTTAATTATGAGATGCTTACATTTCTTTTAATACTAAATTTTGTTTGAATACTTTTACTTCATCTACTTAGCTTTAAACTCACAAAAACTTCATTGTTTTTTATCAGTGTTTTATAAGCATTAAACAAAGACATCCAACACCTTACATTGTCCAATTGAGAATTCAACTGTTATCGAATTTTAATCCTCTAGCTTTTTTTTAGGTAAAGTTTTTGACTTTTGAGTTATTGCACCTCTCTTATTATCCATCTAAGACACAATGTTGGTTTTAGGGTGGATAATGGAGGGAATGATGTGGAGTACAAGGAGGGAAGGATTGAAGTATTGAAAGATGGTAGATAACATGAAGATTGGAAATACTTAAGAAATACGGAAGCAATATAAAGGTGGGATAAGAAAAAAGCAACAGGAGGAAAATGAACAAAGGTCTGAAGAAGGCACAGAAGAAAGGCTTTGATTCTGTAAATAAAGAAAGAAGTTAAAAAAAGAAAGAAAGGACAAGAGGAAGAAAAATCAGGAAGGAAGGAAGGAAGGAAGGAAGGAAGGAAGGAAGGAAGGAAGGAAGGAAGGAAGGATACATTTGATAGAATGTTTTCTATGTTTTGCGATTGCATGTAAATCCTTTGAGGAGATGATATTATGGAGCCATAGTGCCACTTAGAGGTGACAACAGGGTCATGCAACACATAACGACTGAAAACCCTGTTGATACAACATACAAAGTAAACATTGAGGAATCCCATGACTAAAGAAAAAAAGGACACAGGCCTATCTTAATGTTAGCTATTGACCCATAGAAAATATGTATTTGAAATAGCAATGCCTTTCTCCTTATTTGCCTGTTTTCATGTAAGAGTACGCAACAAAAATTGTGTCTACGTTATTTTGCTGCCTTAGTACTTCCAAGAGCATGGATCAAAACACATTAGCCTCTACATACAGAGCCTTACCTGACTGATGGTGTGCAGACAGGACTCTCTCTGAACACTAATGTGTGAAGAAGGAGAGGCAACCTGAGGTAAAGCAGCAGCGGCAGCAAAACAGTCTGCAGGTAACGAGGACAGACCTGGACGGCAGCTGGATTTACATTGGCTTCACTCTGCATTAACAAAAGAAAAGTTACACAAAGATCAGGGCTTATATTACAACTGTAATCAATGACAATTCCTTTATTTGCACTTTGCAAAAATATTTACACCTATCAATGCTTTCGATGTTGTCATATTACAATTACAGAATTCCCTGTTATATTGGGGGAGAACACAGAGGAGTGCTTAGTTGTAAATTGTTGGAAAATGGCACAGCTTATACAGCCCTTTAACCTGACACTACGCAAAAAATCTAGTGCAGCAAGTAGCTTTCTAAAGTCAGTATAGTATTCAATTTAATACCAACTAATTTAAAGCAGGTTTAGACTATGGAATACTGTCTAAATAAAATGGTACCTCTACTGGGGCATTTCTTCTCTATTGTAAATTGATTTGTAGAAACAATGGGCTGTGTGATAGAAATCTCAAGAAACTTATTTCCATTATTTCCATGCCAGCAACAGAAAAATGGTGTGGAGTTTGCTTTTCTTTAGAAAGGAAGGTGATGATAGTTAATAGGAAAATGAACAGAGCTAAAACCAAAGCCTCAGATAGGAAGCAAAAACATGGAGATGTGTGCCCAATTCACCGTCCGACAGGACAGCTACTGTGACCGTATTGCAGTAGCCATGTGTTACAGCAACTCAAAACATACATATATTTAGAAATTCTGTCACTGATTACACTTTTTTAAAGATGTTTTCTGTGCATCTGACTGATTTTGAGCTTTTCTGCAAGAAGTGGCAGATCCAGAAAAAAAATCATAGGGCTGGCCAGTCAGACAGGAACCAGCATATGAAACCAAAAGGCTTCAATACCAGTTCATTGTCAAGCTACACTTATTACCCTGTACAATGTGAAAAACAACGAGGCAAACATCTCTATTTTCCAAACTAAATCCCTAAACACAGAACAGATTTTCATGAAGCCCTTGCTAATAAGTCTACGGGGATATTTATAGATCTATGTTGTCTATACTGGGTTCAGCAATTGTTTGTTATCTTTAATCAAGTAGATGACTCCTAGATGTATGCACAGACTCATACCTTTGTCTTCTCCCTCATAAAACAGTTTTAGATGGAAATTCTAGTTCCAGAAGTGGTAAATTACGCCCACATGGGAACAACCATTCACTTGGTTGGGATGGCTTAGCCCCGCCCCTGTCAACAAGAAATACACGGCCAAAACTTGCAGCTGTAATTACTGGGAAAATTGTCTGACTGAGAATATACCTTTTTATATAAAAAAAATAAATAAATAAAAACTAAAAATAAGTATAACTTTTCTTTAGCTTCACCATTATCTACTACTTTGTGTTGCTCTGTCACAAATATATAACTAGCAAGACAAAACATTGATAATTGTGGTTGGAAGGTTATAAAAGATGAGAGTTCAAGGAGCATAACCAGAATGAAATAGTCACAATATAGTGAAAAGTGTACTGGAAAGATAATCTCTAAAAAACTTCCCTCACATTACTTCCTCTTACCAACAGCTGTAAATGAACCATACTGAACAGTAGATAACGTGCCACTTTTTAAATGAGATTTTCTTTTGCCCTTTAATCCACTATCTCTTCACAAACTTTCTGGTTTTATTATTTCACATTTCAAAGTGGGTACCAGAGGAAGAATTCCTTAACGTCAGGACATATATATATAAACCCCATACCTCGCGCTCTGCCTACAACACTATCAAAGTACTGCCACCCTGTGCCTCAGCGTGCTGCTATGTCTGTCGCCAGTGCTCTCAGGAGGTGGGTCCTTCTTTAATTAATACAACAGTGGAGTAGATCCATGAATCGTGTCTGTAATTAGAGCTTCTGTATATATGAGTGAGTGTGCAAGCATAGAAGATGGAGAGCATAACATGAAGTAATAAAAAATAGAGACCAGTTTCCTCTTTGTTCTTTGAATTTCCAATGTGAAAGTTATTTTTGGATTTGTGGACCGTTTACATACTTTGAACAGCTTCTGAAAAAATATGTTGATGGTATATTACTTTTTATTTGGTCAGAAAGGAGAATAACAGAACAACCAGGCTAAATAACATCCAACGAGAGTTCTGAGAAATTAAAGCAGAGTAGCTTAGCTTATTTCAGAGTAGCTTAGGCTTGGTTTCTTTACACCTGTTTGCATTAAAGTATACATTTCTCGCTACAAGACAGTGATGACTTCAATAATATTTTACAGAAAGACAGAGTGAGCAATTAACTGGTTAGCTGTTAGGGGCGCCTCTCTATGCTGATGACACTGTTTTTAAGTCTGAATTGCATGAAAATTAAGAACAGTGTCATCAGCATAGAGAGGCGCCATCAACATTCTGCTATTCTGTTCTGGTATTTCATTATGTACAGGTACCGTTTGACAATATTCATTAAAATTTAGAGTTTTTAAACATTACAGAGAAAAAATGTGTTAAAGAATTAAGAGAACTCCCCCAATTGAATCAGAGTTTTGTTTTAAGCATATCAACATTTTAAAGAATGAAAACTTTCCTTTTCAGCCTTGCAGTGCACATCTTTAAAATAACTAAGATCACAGATGCACTGTTCTTTAAAAAGAAAATATGTTCATATTTGTCCTAAAGAACTGTTTTGCTGCGCCCACATATTCGTCTTTTATTGACTACAGAGACAACATCTGTATTAATGTTGCTATTTATTAAAGAGCATTGAAATTTATTGAGATGCAAACCTCTGCGTGTTTTACTCTCTCTTCAGCTAGCCCTTATTGTCCACACAGTGTTGCACAAGTGTGCCAACTTAAATTTGCTAGCATCAGGCTGAAACTCTTTCTAAAATGCCTTAATTCTTTGTAGCATTGACTGACCAAACTGCAGCAGTCCTTTTCAATAGATGTTGGACCATATTAAGTTAGCAGCATCACACAATTCCTTTATTATGTCTAAAGCTTGTATGGAGTTTATTAAAATTGAGCAAACTTATTGTCATATTCAAAGAACCAGTATGAGAGTACACACATGCTGGGATAGCCATCACAAGATGGAAATCTCTGATCTTAATGGGAAGGAGATGAGAGATAGGAACATTACTCAAGATAACTGGTGTTTAAACCACCCTAAGGTGGTTCTAGGGAACCAAGGTGCGAAGAAACTATGACACACTAAACATTGCTAAACCAACACCATTGTTGCACAGATGAGTTGGGATGGATTACTGCCTTCATATTGTTGTGCACAAAGTTCTTCAATATTTTTAAAGTTGGAGCTGAAATCAAACTCATCAAGATCTCTTCAGGTCTTTAATTCAGCAAATATTTTCAGCCTTGACCGACTGTGGCTTCTTCAGTTTCCTGTTCTTAGCTGACAAGTGATGAACCAGGCGCTTTACTTCTGCTGTAGCCTTTCTTTTTCTAGGATCAACGTGATGCGAGTTCAGAGATGATATTCTACATAACTTGGTTGTTTTTTGATACTCTGAACGGTTCATCCAGCACAACCAACCATTACACATTCAAAGTCATAAATCCTTTTCTATCCTCATTCTGGTGCTCTGTTTGAACTTCAAAAAGATAACTTCACCATATCTTTCACTTGTATATTTTGTTAGTTTTATTCTGTTTGTTTAAATATATCGTACTCTTTCTGTTTATTTTGATAATAGTTTAGATTTTTTTTAACAGGATTTTCTTATTCTGTACTGAATTTTGTGATTTAGCCCCTTTTTACTCCCTGTGTGCTTATTTTGTCTCCTTTTAATCTGCTGGAATTTGAATTTCCCTGAAGGAATTACCCCAAAAGTCAAATCTAAGATTAACTAGATCCCTAAATGGGCAGTTCCTGCTAACATGTGTGCCTTATAAAACAGTGTAATTTCATTAAAATAATCCATAACTATCTTAGCAACACCTTATTTAGTTTTCATAATGTTACTTAAATAAGAAAATTCTTCCTATGTGCATACATTTTTATGACATTTTGTGATTTGTTTTTTATATATGAATGCATTGGTGACTGCATATTTATATATGTTTCCTTAAACAGTTCTGTTTAAAATAGCGTTTTCTTTTTTAATACAGACTTACCAACATTAATAAAAGTGGAATAAAATATTTTCTATGTATCCAGCCTGTTGATTCTTTAAACTTTCTGAGACCTGTAATAAGTATGGGACCCCACTGAAGTTAATGAAATAACATGCAACATAACACAGCTTCCAAAAAATAACAAGCAAAACACAAAACAAACAAACAAAAAAAAGACCATGACTGTCAGATCCGGACAGGCCCCACCGAGCAGCCAACCAGCGGAGAGCACAGAGGCTCTCAGGACACGCAACCCCCCCCGCATCAATCCATATTGATCTGAGCAGCTGCCTGGCGCTGATCGGGCCTACATGTCCTCTGCTTACAGGCCCTACTCGCTGCTCTGCCCTATGAAAACACAATGCGGGCATTTTGATGGCTAGAACAGCGTGTCCTCTATCCCGTAGCGATCCACGCACCAAACACACACAACATGCCAAGCATACGCGCGCACATACGCACAGGCACCCAGCGCGTTTGCACAAATAAAACTACAAATATTATTCTCCCAGACAAGATCGCATTAAACTCTACAAAACGCCCCCCCCCTCCCCACACACACCATCCGATCACTAGCCGTGGCAGTGGGGTAGTGACACGCTCCAGCAGACCATTAGTAACCGGTCCAACCAGACCGGAGCGCACCCCAAATATGTTCCGCTATTACGCAAATCCGTGGGCCTACTTCGACACATAGGATCCAGCTGCTACTGCTTGTTCTTCTGCAAGCAGGGAGAAATCTTCCACTGACCCTGTCCCCGGTCCTCCCCACCCTCTCTGCCGGCAAAAAAAATAAATAAAAGGTTGGGGGGGAAATCCGGATTCGTGACACCGATGGAGCCCCCTCTCCTGCTGCAGCCGAACATCGGCAGCGACAGCCCAACAGGAGGGGGGGTTTACAGGAGCGACACAAAGGCGTCAGAGTGATTATAAGACAGGATGGGAGGAAAATAGCAGAATATCACCAAACTCACCTCCGAATGCGCTGGATTGGTGATTTAAAGGGCCAGATCCGCTCCGCTCGCTCCTCGTCTCCACCGAGCCAAACGCCTCCCCCACCGTTACAGTGTCTGTCCACTCCTCTACCTCCCCCAGCCCCACCACTCTCACTCACACTCTCTCTCTCTCTCTCTCTCTCTCTCTCTCTCTCTCTCTCTCTCTCTCTCTCTCTCTCTCTCTCTCTCTCTCTCTCTCTCTCTCTCCCTTTCGATAAGCAGCTTTAACCCAGGTGTTTCTATAACATCATCACACACGCACACAGAGGAACAACAATAATCCTTCTAAGAGGGGAGTTATATCCCAATTATATTGATATCAAGAAATACATAGGGAAATATGAAAGATGTAAAAAAGGTAATAATGGATATTAGTTTTTCTCTCTTATGCCAGCCACATGGACGGTATTCTAGGCAGAGGCGTAGCCAAAACATTTTTATAAGGGGGGCCAGGCAATAACCAATGTAGGGTCAATCTATCCTGATCCAACATGACAATGAACAACCAGAACATCCATATTTTCCAAATAAAGACAAACTATATTTTCCTACAACCTTTGCTAACAAATAGACGCATATACAGTATTTAAATATCTATCTAGATAAAAGGTATAGTGGATAAAGTTCTTTCAGGTTTGAGTTCTGGGTCGAACATTTTTTCACATTGTCATTACTTACCTACTTTTATCAATAATCATTTTGCATGAAATTGATATTTACAAGTACTATTTTATCCAAATAATGTCGTAAAAATTAAGCTTGTAGAACATTTTTATCTGTACGCCAATTTCTTTTAAAAGTTAGTCATATATTGATTCATTTTCACGGTAAATGGCTGTTAGTTTTATATATATTTACTGTAATATTCAGTGTTTTTTTCCATTCACTTGATTTACGGTAATTTAGTGTATTTTATAAAGTAAAGGACCGCTTTTTGTTTTACGGTCTTTTTCTGTTGCTATTTTACAGTGTTTTGCTCTATATTTTGCTGCCTTTTTTACAGTGCAAAAATTGTTTATTTACTAACTTTTTATAAGAATAGTTATTTATTTTCTATCTTTGTTATCTATCATTTAAACTGAAGACTGACTTGTATTTTCTCTTTACCCCATATAATACAAAATCTAGTTCTGAAAAGAGCAGGAATTCTGTACTTATCATCTTTAAAGTTAGTATATGGAGGTGCATAATTAACCACAGTGTTTTTGTGGTCAAATAATTGTTAATCTATGAAAAATTTAAATGTTTTGAGTATTGAGAGTATTACTGTAGTTTCACTTGAGAATATAGGCTGATTTATACTTGTCTCGCAGTAAACAAAAAGATGTCCCCGCCCGCTCCGTAGACACTCTGCTGCACCTCTCCCAAATTGTAGGTGACCGCAGACAGTGCCGCAGACAGGAGGACGGCTGGTTTTGTTTTTATGACCGCAATTGTGGAAAACGACTCGTGAAGTTTGGCCAGTTAGAAGAGCGAGGTGCGCAAGAACAGTGGGACTCATTTTCCACCTTGATCCCCTTTTTTTTCCCACCCTCATGTCCCTCCATTGTCGGACAAACTTGCCCCCACTTCCTCACCGCCTTGGCCATATCTAGACCCACAGCTAGTTCCTGATTCTCTTGCATTGTAGTATGGAATATAAGCGCAGACCATGCTTCAAAATTGAGCATAAATCAAAAATGTCTACGTCAAGCTCAGTGCGACACACAGCTGCAGGAAGCATATCTAGCCCTTATTACTGTTGCCACTGTCCCACCCCTGTCCCACCCCACTCTAGCTCCGCCCCTGATTTTAGGACTCCGGTGTCAGCAAGGAAGGATGGATCTTTTCAAAACCGAGAAATATTTAAAGCGTAATTTATTTTTTCAAACTTTATTACTGTTTTTCATACCTCTCAAAATCTTGTCAACTCTTTAGTGAAATGTTTCACTCTTCCAATGTTGTAAACTAAACATTGCCACTATAAACATTTAATTTTTAATTTTGTCTACTGAATATAAAATCTAAACATATTGCAAAACAACACTTGCATGCTTTTCTCCTTGGTTTTGATTCGACTTAAATCAAACCGTAAATCTAGCTTCTCAACTCTATGCCCACTATTTCTTTTATATATATTTGGAATTGGTTTACTTGTGCTGTAAAAACAACTGTACTCCTCCAGAGTTCAGTACAATCTTTAGCCACGCGATGGCGCCATTTACCCGCCTCTCCTGCTGCTAAATCGGGGGAAGAGTGGGCCGCTTCATGCTCAAAGGCTTTGCACAAGCACACCCTCACGCATGATCCCTCTGTCCTCACCTAACAGAGATTTACTCCTCTACAGACATAAAGACACTACTACAAGAGTTTTGGCTAAATGCAGACCTTTCTCTGAGCCAAGAAATGAAAAAGGTTGACATTTTAGAATACCATAAATAGTGCTTCAAACGCTTGATCTGCAGGCTCTTGTTATGAACAAAGACACCAGTTTTCAAACATTTCACATATCAAATTGTCTCTTTCCATTTTCTTTCCCACACCCTTGTTCCGAGCAACGTTCAGGATTACGAATACATTTAGCGGTGGAAGACCATGAGTCACAATGTCAGAAGTGGCGTCGACCCCCATATTTCTGAAGGCGTGTCATTTGACCTAATCGGATAAATGTGTGTCTTAGATTGTGTGTAACAACAGCAGCACGTGTGGACATGGCCAACTAATTAAGATCTAACAGAAGGGGGGTGGGGTTGCGGTTTTCGCCTGAGGATGTGAAGTCCTTGTTGGACACCCCAGCAGCAGCAGGCTGGAAGACCTCTGGCTGTCAAAAGGCATCTCTGTCTCCACCAGAGTAGTCATTCAAGGCTGAGGCAGCATCCACTGTCAACGTCATACTGTCTCCATGGTGACCATGCTGGGGACAGCATGCCCCCGGCAGATGTCAGAGAGTTAAGAAGTGTGAGTAAATGAGGTACAGGAGACGGAGGGGTGGGACATGATGAGACATGAAATTTTAAAGCCTTGTTAAATGTTCTCGATTAAATTGAGTTCTGGACTTTGACTGGGACACTGTAGCAAATAAATATGCTTTTAACTAGACAATTCCATTCCATGAACCTGTTTTAATTATTTTCCAGCTTTTTGAGAGGTTTACAACAAGCATCCCCTGCATTAAGCTCAATTTGGTGGCCTAGTGGTTCCGGCATAAAGCTTAGAATCCTGAAGTTCTGAGTTCGAGCCCCACTATCCCACAACCCTATCCCACAGACTGCTACTCTGGGTCCCTGAGCAAAGACCCTTTACCCCACACTGTTCCCTGGGTGCCGCACAATGGCAGCCCACTGCTCCCCAAGGGGATGGGTTTAATGCAGAGAGTTCATTTTGTTGCTCTTTACTTGTGACAGTGTGATAACAATTAAAGAAATGTATATAATATTTCTATATATATATATATATATATATATATATATATATATATATATATATATATAGATAGATAGATAGATAGATAGATAGATAGATAGATAGATAGATATCCTACCATTGAGTCTGACCAGATTGTCTGTCATGAAGCCACCACCATGTCTCAAAGATGAAATGCTCTGTTCAGCCGTGTTTGCAGGGTCAAAGCATGGTACAAGTTCATCTATATAACACCATTCATCCACATGACAATCCACAATGCTTTACAGGAAATAAAAAAAGAAAAGATGAACAATGAAGAAAAGGAACAAAATCTTGTAGTTCTTTTCTTCATGTGTGAATCATATACTACAATACACGGTAAGGAAAGCTAAGCACTGCTGCTGTTCATAGCAGCTATTGGAAGAGTGTCCTTGGGGAAAAAACATTGTCTTGACCCCATCGGATTCAAGCACTTTCTTTTAAAAGTATCCCTTGCACGCCTCCTAGCAAGCTGGAAATTCAACTTCTTATTATTTTCTTCCACTAATCCATTTTGGCACTTTTCTACAGTACATAAGCTGGATTTATTAAGTGCATACTGTCAGATATACTGATTGGAAGATATCAGAACTTCCTCTGGAGTTACTGCAGACTTCTTGTCAGTTTCTTTGATTACTTGTCCTCCTTGTCCTGGTAGGTTGCAGGATTTCTCATGCTGTTTCAACTAGTTCATAATGGACAAGCATTTCTCTGTGAGATGTAAGGGGGGGGGGCTACATGCTTTACCCATGTATAAGTTAAAAAGTATAACTATATTACTTTAAATGTTGGTCTATTAAAAAACACAAACAATAAAATACATAAAGGTTTTAACTGCAAAAAAGGAAATAACAACAAAATATATACTGCTCAGTTCAAATTTTATTATGAAAATCATTTTGCAGATTTGATTATTGTCATCTACATATATATATTTTTTTTATTCATTTATTTATATATGCTAGTTTCCATTATTCAGAGGATGCATCAGCACAGTATATCTTAATAGGAAGACTATTGCTAGAATAAATATCTATACAATAAAACTGTCTTAATGAAAAAAAGTTCCCAAAAGAGAAAAAAAAAAATACAAAAGCAAACAGTGCTAAAAAGAAATAAACCAATTACCCAAGTCAAACTCAAAATTGTTGAAAAAGAATTGCTTTGCCAAAATTACAAAGATGTTTTTCACAGTTTGTGTCCTTGTTCTCATGCTGGCTGGAACACCAATAGGGACCATGCAGGAATGAAGAGCCAGAGCGACAGGAAACTACCAGACTACATGACCGGCAAAGTCAGTGTGTCACAATGTCACGCCCCCCCCAAACCGCCCCGTGAGAATTTGAGGTGATCTTATGAGATCATTGGGAGGTCAGCAGAGGTTGGTGGGCGTGCTTTTGCTTTTATATCCCTCCTGCGACTCTGAAACTCAGCTGAACAGGATTATAAACTGGGTTTTCTTGGGGGAGAGAGGCCCAATAAACCACAACATTTGTAACGTATTTCATTTTAATCAAATCACATGTGACCAAAGCCCCTTAGGCTGTCCATTATGAAGCCTTTCAGTAGCAGAAAGAACCCAGTGACATGTAGCTAACCAACTGTTCCTACATGAGTATCTCCTTGAGAGCCAGGCTACTTTAACTCCTGAAAAATTCAACTTAATCAAAACTACAATTAAATTTCACAAGGTTGCTCAGTATTTTATTTATGATTTCATAAAAAATAATGATTCGTTTAAAATACGTCACCAGATTATAGGTCCCTGTACATTTCCCCATTTAAAGTTAAGTCGTTGATTTCCCAGTGGAAGTATAAAATCTGAGTCTAATTGGACTTTAAAAAGAAAGCTTGACTTTATGCTAGCTGATGAGCATTTTCCCTAACTGACCAAGACATTACTTTTCTTTCCTTCTTCCATGTTAGAAATGTTACATCATTTGAACATTATTTACAGCTATCTACAGCTGGATTTGAGCAGGGTTAGTTTCTGTCACAGACACACACATAACTAAATGAATGAAGTGAGAGGAGTTTTTGTTCAGGAGGGTCGACTTTTTTATGAACAAAGGATGTTGGGCAAAATGAAAACGTTATGTTTTATAGCATTGAGCAATGTGTTATGACTTTGCATTTATGTTTTATTCATAACAGAAGTTTGAAAATAATCTTTTTGCAAATTAACCAGTTTCTCTATCAGCATGTCCTCATAAAAAGGTAAACTTATCGTTTACTTTCAAAAATATAATTTAAATTACCTTTAAGTTAATAGTTACTTACAGTGGTAATTGGTAACAAAGTGGCAACAATTAATTGTCTACTACTATACATAGTAAAAATTGGATTTTAAGAATTCAGAGTTAAGCTATTTAACTCTAAATTGAGTATTTACAACCATACTGAGTATAAATCTGCTCAACTATTGGAATTAATAATCAGTGTGAAATTTGACAGCCATGCAGTGTAACTTTTCTCTATAGGGTGTCAACTACCCACCAGTCTCTGAGAGGTCTTCTTAACTCGACACTAATAAGAGTAAAATTAACTCTGAAAATCTGACACTCTGACCGAATGTTGTCTGTAGGTGTTGAAGTAACACTCTTTTTTACTGTGTAATACAGGTGCATTTAAACTATTTGAAGACAGCAGATGTATTTCTTATAGGGTAATATTGCTGTATACTTTGAATATCTCCATAGTTTTCTTTTCAGTTATAAAAAATCTTGCCAGAGGCTGACAACTTTCACCTACACCCCATGGCTATTATAGCCATAAAAAATAGAAGCACTTTGATCTCAGTTTTGTTTTAGGGCTTATCTCTAAGAAATATTATGACTGTTACACATTTGTTGTCAATGTAAGGCTTTAAATGTTAAAATAGAGGCATGGAATATCAAAACCATATTAACCCAGTTAAAATGCGTTTTGCAAGAGAATGGTTAGACTGCCATCAAATTATCCTCCACCTTTATCCAAGATCTGTTATAAAAAGACAGCAGACAAATGAATAAGAACATTATGAAATAATCCTCACAGACTGCTAATTAGTCTGAGCCTAAAGCAAACAAGTAGGTTATAGCAAAGGCAGAACAACCACTGCTGCACTTATTTCAAACCAAATTTCTGTACCAATTTCCTGTTTTTTATTTGGAAAATACATACGGTATACTACAATAAATAGATTTGATCAAATTTTCTTAATACATTCAATTACTTACTAGTACCATAACATGATTGCACCTCCACCATGCTTTACCCTGGGTTTCCCTTTCTCCCTTTAACTTTATCTTATGTCATATAGAAAACCTAATAATTATTGTGCGTTACACACTATTTTCCAAGCCAATACAGCACAAATGGATCTTTTTTCTCTCTCTCACACCTTAGCAATGAATTGACCTTACTTTATTTTTTACATAGTTTTGAGCATCTTAAGAAATTTAATTCATTCCAATAATTTAAATCAGGATCCATTTTTATATGATATATCACTAGCTAATGGATTTTCCTGTTATTCAAATAGTTTTTATATTTTAAATCATGTTTTAATCTTTGTACTCCAAAATTGTGAAGGACTGTAAATTTTCTTATTGTCAAAAGTGTGTCCAGTTAAAGCATTTTGGGTGTCAAAACAGTGATATGAAATATAAAAATCCTTTATTAAAAGATTTATTTGCATTTATTTGCTAAGAGGGTTCTTCTTATTCAAGGGGGACAATATTTTAAAGCAGAACTACACCTCCATATGGCTGTTATTTGTCTCTGTGAGAAATGTTGGACTGCACCAGATGTCCCATGCAGAACCTGTAAGCATTCTCCAGCAGTAAGCCAGGGATGTCTGACACATCATTAGCTAGAACAATGCATCGCTCAGGTGTGCACATGAACCACTCATGCAGTCCAAAGTGTACAAATGCAAATGGTAGTTTGGTGCACATACATGGATGCTCTCACTTTTACACAGAAACATCACTGATAAATGGGATGAGACAAGCCATGATTGAACGGGGGCTGATTCTCTCAAGAATCTAACCTGCTCAGTCCACAAACTTAGATGCTCCACATGAACACTATTTTTCTCGCACGGCAGTGGCGAGTGTAGTTAAATTTCAGATTTTCACACCGTGTCTATAAATATATCAATAGCCCGGCTGCCTCCCTCACTCCCCTGTTTTGCCATCCATCCGGCTCTCACATGCTGCCTCATTGCCCCCACCCATCCCTCTCTCTGCTGTATCATATTCCATGCAGGGAGGTGTACAATGCCTGTCTCTCGTTAACGTCAGCAGAACAGCAGATTGCACAAACATGCGCACGCAAACCTGGCATTTGCGTAAAGGGACCAGGCGTATCAAGCTGATTTTTATGCAGTGTGTGCCTCTATTAGATTAGATCAGCCCCCAGAGTTGGGCCTGAAAAGCATCAGAGGTCTTTTGTTTATTCTTTTCTAACCACATGCCCGGTCGGCTGCCACCCATCTATATGGCATTTTTACAACTAGTCAAAATCATGACATTGAAAACTTAATATATACACTATATTGCCAAAAGTATTTGCTCACCCATCCAAATTATTGGAATCAGGTGTTCCAATCACTTCCATGGCCACAGGTGTATAAATTCAAGCACCTAGGCATGCAGACTGTTTTTACAAACATTTGTGAAAGAATGGGTCGCTCTCAGGAGCTCAGTGAATTCCAGCGTGGAACTGTGATAGGATGCCACCTGTGCAACAAATCCAGTCGTGAAATTTCCTCGCTCCTAAATATTCCACAGTCAACTGTCAGCTGTATTATAAGAAAATGGAAGTGTTTGGGAACGACAGCAACTCAGCCACGAAGTGGTAGGCCACGTAAACTGACGGAGCGGGGTCAGCGGATGCTGAAGCGCATAGTGCGAAGAGGTCGCCAACTTTCTGCAGAGTCAATCACTACAGACCTCCAAACTTCATGTGGCCTTCAGATTAGCTCAAGAACAGTGCGCAGAGAGCTTCATGGAATGGGTTTCCATGGTCGAGCAGCTGCATCCAAGCCATACATAACCAAGTGCAATGCAAAGCGTCGGATGCGGTGGTGTAAAGCACGCCGCCACTGGACTCTAGAGCAGTGGAGACGCGTTCTCTGGAGTGACGAATCGCGCTTCTCCATCTGGCAATCTGATGGACGGGTCTGGGTTTGGCGGTTGCCAGGAGAACGGTACTTGTCTGACTGCATTGTGCCAAGTGTAAAGTTTGGTGGAGGGGGGATTATGGTGTGGGGTTGTTTTTCAGGAGCTGGGCTTGGCCCCTTAGTTCCAGTGAAAGGAACTCTGAATGCTTCAGCATACCAAGACATTTTGGACAATTCCATGCTCCCAACTTTGTGGGAACAGTTTGGAGCTGGCCCCTTCCTCTTCCAACATGACTGTGCACCAGTGCACAAAGCAAGGTCCATAAAGACATGGATGACAGAGTCTGGTGTGGATGAACTTGACTGGCCTGCACAGAGTCCTGACCTCAACCCGATAGAACACCTTTGGGATGAATTAGAGCGGAGACTGAGAGCCAGGCCTTCTCGTCCAACATCAGTGTGCGACCTCACAAATGCGCTTCTGGAAGAATGGTCAAAAATTCCCATAAACACACTCCTAAACCTTGTGGACAGCCTTCCCAGAAGAGTTGAAGCTGTTCTAGCTGCAAAGGGTGGACCGACGTCATATTGAACCCTATGGATTAGGAACGGGATGTCACTTAAGCTCATATGTGAGTCAAGGCAGGTGAGCAAATACTTTTGGCAATATAGTGTATGTGAATTACTTTTAAAAAACAGTAAAGCATCCCTGGCCTCTAACTTGTAAAGGGTACTTTAACAAGGTAATTTTGGAGTTTCAGAGGACCTCACATTAGTGCAAAAATACGACACAGCTATAACAACAAATACATTCAGAAAAAAAGAAAAGATAAGTAGTAACAGCCATGATGTGTAGCCTTTAGTTACATATTCACATTTGGATCTATCTGATGAATTTGATGCATTGATAGCATGGTGATATGAATAATATCACTAAACGGAAAATTACAGTACATTGCAACTACAGTACCAGTACTTCCTGCTTATAAAGATTCTCCTTCCAGAAAAATAGGGTAATACCATTGGTTGACAAGGGCGACATCTTACTTGAAGTGCTTTTTAGACCCCCTAGAATGATGGCAATTTATAATAACAATGCATATGGAGCATGTTTGGGGATGCAGACGGGTCATTTCATCCAGTGTTTATAAGTGAGTTGATTAATAAGCAAATCTTCAAGTAAAATGCCCTCCTAAAGTGCTCAGTTGTTGATCCTGCTGCAGATAAAACACAGAGGTGGAGATGAACGAGGAACGGTTTCTGTGCTCTTCCTTTCTTTCTTTTGTCTTTTTTTTTTTGCTTGTCTGTTCCACCCCTAGGAGGAGGGAGCTCAGTTAAAATGGGTTTCTCATCTGTGTCTTTGGGTTGAAAAAGTACATAAGCAGATTACCCACCTCGCTAATTGTTGTCAAAAGTCTATCCTGAGAAAATGGAGAAAATCTGGATCATCCAGCTCAGATTACGCTCCACAAACACAGCCAACCGATACCCTGTTGCTCAGCAAAACCACAACTTCATTGTACTAATGTACTGAACAAATAAAACAATGAGACTGAGAGTGACCTTTGATGACATTACACAAAGAAGACAGAAAGATATTCAAACAAAAAACTAAATGTACAGAAAGATATATTAGTAAAAGGTATTGTGCTTTTGGCTGTCCTGTGTACAACATTAAGATCTCCTGCATGTAAAGATGTATATCAGCCTTATATGAATTCACTTTGGACTTAGGGTAGAGCTTTAAAGTGGAACTATATAACAAATTAAATGTATGTGTGATATTGTGATATAAAGTGCAATATGAGGGCATTTAAGCTGAGTGAGCCCCATGTGTCTAAATGTAATTAGTAAACAGTAACTTTCAGAGCCATATACGTATTTACTCCTCGCTGACAACTGCATGCATGATTCCTGCATACGTGTGTATCCCGTCCTCTGCTTCCTGTTCATGGATAAATGGATGAAGGCGCAGCGGCAGACAGATTCCTTGTAAAGATGGATTAAAAGCCTTGAAATTAATTCATCTCCTCTTGCAGAAGCAATTCTAGGTAAATACATTTTCAAATCTTCTCTACAAGTTTTTTTTAGAGATTATTCGGCATGAATAGGTAGGACTATACTACTGACATCCTGAACCCCCAATCCATTGCCTGTATTTACACAAGTACAACACCATTTTCTGTGAGGTCTTCCTGGTGTAAAAATACGATGTGAGAAACCAGTTTCCTTCCATTAAACCTAAATTAAGCTTTTATTGCAGTAGTATCCTCTTGTGCTAAAAAAAACAACTTTAGTTTAAGTGCTTTTATTAAAACATGTAAAGGGAAAGCATTTTGAAAACGATTCTGGAAAATTTCTGCAGCCAGATAATCAAAAAAACACAGGAATGGTTAAACAGAGACTAAATTAGTCACCAGACCTCCCTCCTGGTTTGATTTCAAGGCTTTTAAAAATATCTTTAACAGAAGTTTAAGTCTGCTCTGCATTTATAATCAAACCAGCAAAGGAAAGACAGTTTACTGAATAATCATTTACCTATATCATCCTATCCATTCCTTCTTCGATGTGCTTTAAATTTAAGGATTTCCGCCCCACTTGGCATGGTTTTTAAAATCGTTATAAAGCAAACAGACTAGAAAAAAAGACAAAAAGAGAAACTTTCACATGAAAAGTGCCAAAGCGAGCTGATATTCTCCAGTTTTTTTTGTTTTTTTTTTGACAAGGAGACATTTTTTATCCCTCCTTCCAGCTTGGCAATGATTATCCAAGGGTACCATCCTGGTAAACAAGGCGGCCTTGATTCTTCTCTCTGTTTATGTGAGTTCACCTTCCTCCTCTTCGGTTATTCTACACCTAATGAAAGTTTTAAAAGGATTGTTGCGTGTGTCAGTGTACAGATAGAAACCTTCTCATTGCAGAAGATTATTATTGAAATTTTTTTTTATGAGTTTTTAAAAAGACCAGTTGATACATCATATTTTTTCCATCTCTGAACAGAACCAATGAGATGAAATCTTTAATGCTGCAGACGTGATTAGCTCCTCTCCTGTGATTGGACGACTTGTTGAGGCTGAACATGTTGCTGCTAGATGGAAGATATTTACACATCCCCATGGTTATATACATCAGAGCCCAGTAGTGGGATTCTGGGAAGTGCCAGGGTTGTATGTTCTGCTGAGTTCTGCTCATGCTGGCAGCCTCAGATATGTGATACACAAATTTAGAGGTATAATCGACTGATTAGGTTTCACCAGATGGCTGATCTTAAATCAAATAAAAATATTCCTAAAGTTTTTGGAATAGTGGAGATGCAGAGGATGGGACTTTGGGAGGCTGACGAGGAGATTAGTTATGAGCAGAGAAGCATAGATTAAGAGATTTATTGTAAGATAATAAATTATTTCTGCTATTCGGGGACGTTGGTTCTCTCTTGATTAAGGCGCCATTCTGTGATCATTCTGAGATTTTGCTGCACTTAGGTGTTGCAAATCGCTGCTGTTTCTGTGTTTCTACCTTCATTTGTTTTCTCAACATTTCCTTGATATCGAGCCAACATCTCACTTCCTCCCACTCAGTCAAACGCTTCTGAATATCTGCTTCTTCCTGTTTTTTTGAACGCCCAACTGAAACAAACAGAGGATGTGTATATTAAGATTCGTCGCACCAGCATTGCTTTAATTGGATACACATGGAGTGGTTTCTTCATCTTGTCCTTTTTCTTTATCTCTCTTGATCTTGATCTAGATCCTCCCTCCCTCCCTCCCTTCTCCTCTCCTCGTTTGTCCTCCCCTTTCCCCTCCTTCTGGCTCTACATCACGCTGCATTTGCCCTTCAGTCTCTCTGCACGGGACTGCTTCCCAGACCGCTTGCCGTCGATGTTGAGGCTCATATTCCTCTTCTTGTCCAGATTGAGGAGCTCCTGGAAGAGCTCTGTGACATTGTGGTTGGTCTTGGCGGATGTCTCCATGAAGGCGCACTTCCAGCGGTTGGCCTGGTCCTCCCCATCCTTGGTTTCCACCTCGCGATGGGTTTCATCACTCTTGTTTCCCACAAGCATAATGGGGATGGCCTCCACGTTGCCTTTTATTGCCAGGATCTGCAGAAGAAATGTAAAAAAAAAAACACTATGGAATCTCATTTCAACACTCACAAAGGTGTTTAACGTATTGTATTTTGTCACAAAGCAACACAAACGTAAGTGTATTTTATTGAGATTCCATGGAATAGACCTAATCTTAGTGGCACACAAGTGTAAATGCAAAAAAGTGTTTACTAATATCTGTTTTAATACATTAGAAATCTAAACTTTGTTTCATGTTTGGATTCCTCTGGTTGGATTACAGCTGCAAGTCCTTTGAAACATGTCTCTACAAGCTTTGCATAATTAAATAGTTAAATCTTTAACCATTATTCTTTGTAAACAGTTTTAGCTCTGTCAGACTGAAGAGTGATCAATTATGAAGATATCCCTTGTCCGTTATTCTCAGTTTTCAAAGTCTGGACGATTACAACCTACACCACTTTTGAAGCACCGGCTGTTTCTTCAGGTATGTTAGTCTCTGAAATTGTCTCAAAGCTTTGAATGCACCACTAAAAGCTGTACAAAACTGTTGACAGCCTTTAACATGTTTTCTTCCAAGATTGCTCATTTATTGCACTATAGCCACTCTTGAGAAGTATATTTGAACAACATAATCATGTTGCTACCATTTTTGCTCACTAGGATGAGGTTTGGCTATTTTCTGCCATGCATGGTAGTAAATGAACAAAAATTGTTCCATTTTAAACCTGAAAATGGAACACCGTCTTCCGCCTGCTGACAGCATTCCACTAAATGGATCATTATCAGATTTGTGAGGAGCACCACTAATAGCTAATCTGTCAATATCAAATTGAGCTATTGATGTTTGCTGTTTTATTTGATTGCTCTTATTGCCTCTAAATGTTTAAATAGAGCGTCAGATTTAAAATAGCTTGGCAAGATGTTCAAAGCTTAGGATTATATTTCACAACCTAACTGTACTTTTTTTGTTCATTGCAACTGTTTTATTACTAATGTTCCAAACCTATGAGGCCTTCACAGAACAGCTCGATTGGAAATGTTATTAAATAAAATAGAAGAGTCTTTAACTGTTAACAAGCTGACATCCGAAGGCTATTGGATGCACTGGATTAAAAATTTTTGTATCAAAGTATAGGAAGGTCTAAGTCAAAAAGCATGTTTCATTTTCAGATCTGTACTTGCAAAATAAGGGAAAATGTTTGGTGTCTGATAACACATTTGATCTTATGGCCTCCTGGGCTTGAAGCCCCAAAGGACAAAAATGGCAACATATGAATATCTGAACGTGTTGTTTGTTTAGAGGTAGCTAAGTCAGACATAGGAAATCACGTTTTGTTTATTGTTCTGAGGGATTTTTTTCTACATCCAGCTCAATATTCCTACAGTTGATGCACAGATCAATGTTTTTTTTGTGTGTTTTTTTTAAGGTCTTGGTTTAAAGAAAACATTAATTTGCTCTGCTATGTCTGTGTCAACAGAATTCTTCGTGGAGCAATCTAACACCAGCAGCTTGAAGGCGATCAGGCCAAAATGTAAAACACATGTCATAGAAAGCATCATTGGAAACTCCTTGAACTACATAATAATGTGCTGATAAAAAAAAAAAAAAAGTATGGTGCATTGCTTGTGTTCTAAAAAGTCATATAAGAACATTTCTATAGAATATATAATTTTATAAACAGCACTGTATACTAAGTCATTTAAATTTCAGAGAATTAACGGATCTATATAATTTTAAATAGGAAACATTGTTAACTGAAAACAATGACATTGATCTAATCGTAACTTCAGTTTTAAAGTCTCTCTTTGTTGTTAGACAAAGACATAGACTTAGAGCACAGGGCAGTTATACGTAGACACATACCTGTTGATAAATGGGTTTTAGCTCCTCCAGAGACTGTTTGCTTGTGATGGAGTAGACCAGGATGAAGGCATGGCCCTTGGAGATGGAGAGGCGCTGCATGGCTGGGAACTGGTGGCTACCTGTGGTGTCTGTGATCTGCAGAGTGCACACACTTTTATCGCAGCTGATCACTTGCCGGTAGGTGTCCTCCACCGTGGGGATGTAGGTGTCCCTGAAAGTACCCTTAACAAAGCGCAGGACCAGGGAACTCTTCCCCACTCCTCCTGCCCCGAACACCACCACACGGTAGTCGTTGCTCTGCTCCGGCATTCTGCCTCTGCAGGCTTAGGCGGTGTTGTACCTGAAACATTAAAGATGGATGCATTAGGAGGGGAAAAGAATGAGGAAGAAAAAAGCGAAAGTGAAAGAAGTTGACAATTTTGGGAGAGAACTACAGTTAATAAGACAGCAAATTCCAACAAGCTAATGAAATTCCTTAACAGTTTTACAGGTTTTTTTAACATCAGCCATAAAACATTTGTGTACTTTGCAACTTAAACATTTTCAGTAACAGATAACAGTTCATCATTTGGCATTTGAAAGGTTCACTACTGTAGTGCAGACCTGCTTAGACAGTAGATCATGGAATAATGTGAACTAAAACTTGTTAAATTTCAATTTCTTTTAGATTCACAAAGCTTATACAGCAAACGGCAGATAGATATTATCTAGCTCGGACCAGCATTACACAACATCATCAGCTTATTGTGCAAAAACAGATAAAATAAATATTTCTGGAGTAGTCCTCCCAAATAAAAGTTTATTTGATGTTTCACATCAACATGAACATTAATTGAGGCGCTTCTCAAATTTATTACATTTTAACTTTCTAAAAGCAAT
Source organism: Cyprinodon diabolis (assembly GCA_030533445.1). NCBI lineage: Eukaryota > Metazoa > Chordata > Actinopteri > Cyprinodontiformes > Cyprinodontidae > Cyprinodon > Cyprinodon diabolis. The sequence continues at coordinate 14,594,838 of CM060080.1, read as the reverse complement.
CCTACAAGAAACCATGTAAATAAAAAAAAAAGAAACAGACTCCTTTCTAACCAACAATCAAAAGTGAAGAGGAAAGAAATTAACCAACTAATCATTTTCATTAAGCCAAGAATAAACTGTTATTGTTATATCTCAGTGTTTATATCCATAATGTTTATACATACTAATATATCTAATGTTTCAGGGCAAAATATATCATCAGTTGGGAAATAAAAAGGCCTACCTAATTCGGTAAAGCTGAACTGCACTGCACAGTCCAACCTGCTACTTTGTCCTTTACTTTTGTGCAGTCTCATCAGACACAATCTGTTGCTATGTTTGTGAGTCCTTGTGTTCACCGTGTAGCTCAATCCTAATGTGCGGAGTATCTGTGCCTCCATTTATCGTCTGTGGTTCAACACTTGCTTTAAGGTCTCATAATAAGAAACTCCCTCGGATGTCATTATGCTGCTCTGCTACCTTCTGCTGTAATAAAAACTCCAAATTGGCATCAATATAATATGAAATAAGTGGATTTCTGTCATGCCTGCACCGCAGGAACCAGCAATTGATGTGCAGAGCATCTGTAATTGCATTGCTGGATTCTAAATGATATCACTAAAGGAGTTCAAAATAAATGGAAAATCTCTGAGCGTTTCTTCAGCTGTAAAAAAAGAGATCTCCTCTTTAAAATCGAGTGACAGCACTGGAAACAAGTGCAGTTTAATTTAGAGGAGAACCCATAGCTTCTGATCATTTCTGTAGCATAGAAACGGAAACCCTCTGGTCAGAACTAAAAAGGAGAGTCTTAATAAATGCAATCTTCTGCTAAGATCAGTTTTGACCAGCCGTTAACCTTTCTGGGCTTTCAGCTGATCAAAGTATTTCTCTTTTAAATCTTGGCAGATGGCTTTTCTGGCTGCGGTAATGGAAATGCGGGCTGCCTGATATGGTTCAGCTGTTTGCAACATTACTCTGATGCAAATCTGAATAAACAGGCAACACTGCCAGGAACGATGATCATCTGTTTGTTCCCTCAAACTCTTGGATTCAATGAGGCCTTGAGTCAGACTAAAGTATTGGGCTCCAAGTTGTTTGATCTGCTTAGCGAGCTCTGCTCCATGTCAAACAGGAAAGCACACTCATGTTATGTCCAACAGGCACACATATTAACACCCACACAAAGACAAGTCTGAGTATGATGGGAAATTAAAATATTTGAAGATTCTTGCAAAAATGAACAACTGGTTTGAATGAACACATAAAAAAAGCTCCTAGAACACAAGAACAGGAACTAGTTTGGATTTTTAAGAAAAATCTGTTAAATAAATTAAGAGTTTTTTTCCCTGCTTTGATGAGCTAAAAAAAAAGTGTCAGTGTTTCAAGAATTTAAAGGTTCTTATAATTTCAGAAGTTTCTCTTTTCATAGTTTATACTTTTCAGATTTAACTTTGAAATAGGCATTCGCAAAGGACCAAAACACAAGGTTTAATTTTTCTAATTGACTTCTTTCGAACAAACAGAATATAATATAGATGATTTTTAAAATGTTGTTCCAGTAAAGGCAGGCTTGGACAAAAAAAAAAAGACATAAAAACACAATAATAATTCAAAAAATATATATAATATAACTCTGACACAGCTCTGCTCCTGCAGCTGTAAATAATCCCCAACTGCAGAGAAGGACTTTATCTAGACACAGTAGTTAAAACTGCCTTTGTTGATGAAACCATTTCTTTGCTGTTTAGTTGTTCTCCCGTGCAAATGATCATTAAAATATAATAAAAAGGCAGAAATGCATTGAATAATGGCTGTTTAAAGTAATGAATGATTAAAATATGAATTAATATGACAAAATAAGATCATTTAAATGAAAGTTGTTGCCTATTATTGACTTATTCATAGTTTCTCAAAGCATTTTTTTTATTTAAGATCGTGGAAACAAACAAATTATATAATTGTCTGCAGTTGCTGTTCTACCCGGTAAATTCAGTCCAGATTCCCATTAATGTTTACTATAGCTTCTCTTAGAAGCCGAATATCAATTTAAAACTTTAATTTTTATGTAACTTACATTCTGTTATTTGTCAAATGTGAATGAAGATAAATTAAGGAATTTTCAACCAGTCATTGTCAAACATTTCCGAGAGAATATAAAGAATTGAAAAAAAATTGGCCCATTGCGAAAAAAGACATTAATCTCTTGCTAATTCTTGAATTAACAATGATAAATTATAAAAAGCTGCCTTAAATTTCATTATCCAACTACTGCACGATCCATAGATTTACAAATTTGCTTAAAGGGGTCATAGAGCAGCTAGGGTATTTGGTGCTGGTCTTTAAGGTCTCTGAATAGGATGTCTAACATTGGTTGGGCTGAAAATGGTATATTTGCTGTTCTATGAGCCCTAATTCCAGCCTGGTTAAAAGCCCTAGAAAGAAATGCAGGTTTTCTTCCTTTTATGGTATGCTCATGAATATTTAGATGAGCTGTGCGGCGTGCGCTCATTGGTTGGTTTACAACGAGCAAAGCTGCTGAGCAAAGACGCATCATAGCAACAAGCACTCACTCACTGAAACATCAAATTGTTGATATGGTAGGGTTAGCAGACGTCCGCCTTTTCCCGGACATGTCCTTCTTTTCATACTGGCCCCCAGCCCCCCTCTTTCAGCTGAGGACGGGCGGCTCATGGCTCTCTGCTGGATCCGGTCCAGTCAGCGGCCCTGCAGTCGACACTTCACCTACCCCCCTTTCCTACAACATCAAATAGGCTAAAATATCTGAAAAAGCAACACCTCATGTTCTAATCTGATGAAAATCAGTAAGAGATTAAAAAACAAACCCAGCAACATCTACAAGTCTGCAAATGGTTAAAATCTATGAGGCTTTGAGACTCAACCAAAAACACTGAGGACAAGAAAGAACACAGAGTCCCCTGTCACATCTGCAATCAAAACAAATGTGTCAATGATTCATGAAAGAGTTCCGGAAATATTCTGTAGCCTGATGGGACATAAACAGAGGATTTTTGAAACCTTGCCTTCATCAAATCTGGTGCAAAAATGACCAACAATTAAAAATAACATACTACTGAATTAAAGGTACTGTTAATAATGTTCAGTCATCCCTGATTTTAAGCTAAGGCACAGTGAGACAGTGATCTAAGGCATTCAGCAAGCCCCTCTCTGAATAGCCCAAAACATGAAATAATTAGTTGATAATTAATTGAAATATTCCTGTCTTTATTTGTTGTTTGTCTTTCTCCTGCTACTTCAACATCCCCTCACCTATTTCTTCATTTTCCAGTCTCTTTTCTGTTTGATCAATAAACTAAAGCCCCTGTGGTTTTAATCGATGGAGCGTGCTTCTCTAGGCCCAGGATGACAGACTGTCCTCCTGCCTTTGTTTTTTGTTTTCAGCCATAGATTCCAGCTTCATCTCATCCAAACCATCCTCCGCTCTCCTACCCTCTTCTTTCACCTGAGCTAAAATTAGCCGCCTCTCTTCCTCCGTCAGCAGCGAGAACTGCACACACAGGTGTGCCCTCGCAGTCACACACATACTGTACTTCAACTTCTTCACCGTTTGTCCTTGACGTGGAGCCTTTGAGATTGATGGCGCTCCTCCCCAACATGAGCCGTCTCGCCGCATTTCGTCTACTCTCCTCTTGTTTTATTTGGAATGAGAGGACTGCAGTTCCCTAATGAATTAATGGTACACTTAAAAATGCATCTGAAGCATTGCAGCCAGACTCCATTAGGGGATAACATTGGCTCGGAACAAACAGGTCCCTCTTCCCTTCTCCCCCATTGCAGATACATTGCAGGCGTCTCTGATTTATTTTACAGGGAGCCCAAAGAAATGTCACCTTTAGTAAAAATATGCACATAATTTACATCAGGAGAGCCCCTTCCACAGCAGCATGAAAGAGGCGCATTAACAAACATCAAACACAATACCATTCAACAGATCAAGAGCGTGATTGAATAGACACCCACAAAGCGGTCCTGTGTTTTCTGTCAGTGAAAGGGTTTTAATCAGGGTGCTCATACTGGAATGCCGTGGGTATATGGCTATTCAGAGGTGAGTGTTTTACAGGATCAACAGATATCAGCTGAAATATTAGGTCCTCTCCTGGTGAAGCAGCAAATTTCCTCTTCTATGTACGCCTTGACTCAGATTATTAGTGGGTCCGTTAAATTGTAGGAAGTAATCAGCATTTTTAGTTTCGCAATATAAACAATTGGGTCTATTTTGATTAGGTTTTAGCAGTTAGTGGAGGTTTATTATTATTTTTTTTAACATATAGACACGTGTTGTGTAGGGCACATAAACTGGGTCCTAGAGCCTTAAACTTGCCCAAGACCTAAAGGTTAAAGACCTGTTGGCTGCTAAATATCCTTGGTGCAGTGTTTATACCTCTTTCTCTCAAACTCTCAAAACACTTTTTCAGGATAGGGAAACATTCCTTCCTTTTTGCTGAAAATAAGAATGTTATGATCTTCCCATCAATGACACGAAAACACACTCATGTTATGACCTGCTTAGCTCCACCCAGTTTTCATTCTCACCCATCAGATCCTGTTCCAATTCTTATTTAAACTGCTACTTCCAAGCCCTCAGTGTCAGATTATTCGAGCCATGTGTTAGAGTTCTGTAGCTTACCCAAGTGTGTTTCTCGTTACCTGATCCTGACTAGTTTCTGCTCCTGGACTTCTGAGTTTTACTTGCCCTTGTTCTGATCTGTTTTGCTTGACCTGTCTTTGGACTTCTTTTTGGATTCTGCCTGCTAACGACCTTGGTTCTGTCTCCCGACCCCGGCTTGGATTTCCCTTCGTTACCTTCTCGCATTTCTAATATTCTGCCCTGGACATCTGCCTCTGCATTGACACTGACTTTGGATTTTCCCTCCGGACACTACTGCTCTTCCTCATCTGCTGGCTTCCGCTCGTCAGTCTGCTCTGCTTCACTCCTGGAACTCTCTGGGCGGTACCCGCTGCATGCTTTGAAGAAATCCTCCAGCTGGATTCCACTCCTCCCTCTGGGCTTGGACTGAACCTAAAAACCAGGTTAGTGACTCAAAAGCTCTTTATAGTTCCCTGTCAGAGTTGGGTGGTCACTAAACTAAGTTTCTATCTCTACAAGAATATCCAGTCATCTGTTCCCAGCTGATGAGCTGCTGATTATTGAGAAAATAATAAAAATACATTTATTATCCAGACAAAGAACCTTTAATCAAAAGCTAACATCAGCATCATTGAACAGCTTGCAGCACTGTCTTCCTACAGTATGATTGAAAGCTTAGGCTTTTCTACCAGCTCTGCAGCATAAAGATGTTTAAAGTCATCCAAGGATGCAAACAATTCTTCTCAAATCACTCATGCCAACCCTAAACAATACAGCACCCTGGGTGGTATGCCATTTTGCCCATAGCAAAAACCACCGCTGCAATTCCCTTCAGTATATATGATATGCAGGTCCCAATCTATTCAGCTGGAAAATCATTGTGCAGATGAGAAAAGTGCAGCCAAGAATTGCTTCTGCATATAGATTCTGTCAAAGCAGGTCTAAATAAATCTGTTTTAAAATGCCATAAACAGTATTTAAACCCGTGCATGCACAGAGCAGCTATTTTCTCTGAGAGATCCTGCAACTTTAGATATGATGTTAACTAGCATAGACACAAAACATTTAGTCACTCACCGAATCACATAGCAGCACTACATTTTTGAAATGACTCAACTGTTTTTCAACTCCAAAGAAAAAATGAGTAAGCCTGTGCTACTCATCTGTGCCAATCCATGATAAATTTTAACATTTGTTTGGAGCATATTGCCTCAAAATCTAAGACAATGAGGCACCGTTGGCCCAGGAGCTTATTACTGGGCTTAACCTACTCTGTGCTTCTGCACTGCTTGAGGTTGACCCAATTCCCAGGAATGGAGCCACCAACTGTCTTTGGGTTATAGACCACCTGGATGCCAAAACCTCCTGAAGAAGAAAGAGTAAAAGTTATGTTGTCATTGAAAATCTGTTTTAACTGACTGTTTATAAAGAGAAATAACCAATAACTTCTTAAGATGTACTGAAAACAAGAGTCATATTTCAGATTGCTTAGATATGCTTTCCCTACGTTTGTAGTTTATGGTTTTAAATAACAACATTGAGGTGAAGACATATAAAATGTTATTAAATACATTGGATTTTCATTTAAAGGAGGAGATCTCTGGTTTGATACCCTTTATTCTAAACAAAACTGAAAGTAAACAGCTACAGTAGGTCTTCTGTGTATATTTATAAGGAAAGGCTACTGAAATGCCTCATCAAAGAGGGTAACCTTATTCATGCTGGTTCTGTGCAGCAGTCGTTGGTGTCAAGAGAGTGTATTAGTTGGGAGTATTAGTGAGACCTCGGGATCCCTGGGCTGCTCCTTCTGCTCTCTCCATATGACCCTGCTAATCCCTCAGCCTGTTGTCTGGGACACACACAGAGGCCTGACTCATAGTAACGGCAAAGATGTGCACCTCAACTACTGTTATGCTTTATTTACAGAGGAGTTTTTATTCATTTAGATTTAATTTATCCATAAAAACCATTAACTACAAACTCCTGAAGCTTTGAGATAAACAGTGCAGGTGGGTGTTTTGGAAGAACTCCTGGAGTGGCAGATGAAAACCGGGGTTGTAGGTCAGGATTGATCCTATCGATCTGCTAAACAAAGATCAGAAGATAAAATAATACCAGTCAATCTCTAAAAGGTTGAACAGGATTGAACAAGGGAATCTCACAGCTTCCAGTCCAAATACAAACCAGCTAGTAGAGCTACGTCTTTTTTTTTAGATACTTGACAATAGATTATGCTTGTATGTCTTGAATAGGAAGTGCTGGATCAGAAAGTCACTCTGGTTATGGTTTAATTATTGTGTGGAAGAGGTATAGTTTGTGATTTCTTAGCAGAACATAAAATGATCCCTTTATGATTGAACTTTATTGATCTCACATTGGAGAAACTCCCACATTTAAACCAGGGATTTTCTTTCTTTTATTCTAATGTTTATTTTTAAATCATTAATTTGTTTCATTTCGGAAGGCATCCAAAATAAAAATGGAAAGGTGAATTGTATCCTTTTTGCTGTAAAACCTTCTTAAATTTACACTGGAGACATAAATAGAGCAATGTTTTCACCATTTTATTAACTTAACATTTTTAGACACAACTTCAGCAACAAGAGTCAACATCAACTCACTAATATATATGTGATATCATTAGCAGAGCCTTTTCCCAGCCTCCATGCCTATCAGGGATGTCTATCCTAATCAAAAAATGCAGAAACTTAACTCTCTTTTGTCTTATTTTGTCTTGCAATACCCGTGGAATTGAGCCAAGGATCTTGCTGCTGTAAAGTAATAGTGCTACAAAATTCCCCACTGTCCAGCTCAGGTGTGCTGAACCAGAGATACACCTAAAAGGTGCAGGACACTGGAGCTTGAGGACAGGAACTTAAGGGAACTGTCCTGGAGGAAAAATCATGCATCATTTATTATATTTTAAATCCTAAAACTGGCTAAAAACTTGTAAAGCTTATTTTCAGTTCCTCTTAATGCACAATCACAGCTGAAGTCATTAGTAATATGTCTCCATCAGCATTGTCCATTTAGAGATCTCAGGGTTTTTCAGCTTCTGTAGGGTGAAACCTACACCAGTCTTAAATCCTTTTCAGATTTTTTTTTTCCTGGACTGTCGTGTAATAATCTCCATCTATAGTCAGATCAAAACTAACCTGCTGTCCTTTTCTTGCTGAAGTAGTGCTTTCCTAAACGTTTGCTGAGTCCTCCACATGATTTAGGTAAACTACAAAGATGCTTTTTATGAGTCTGTTGGAACAACAGCTTTCTTTGTGCGAGACACCCATAAAGTCTTGATTTGTGTGCCTTGATAATATTCTTCACCTGAGCTGTGGATCTTAGCAGCTAAAGGGTTATCATGGGCCCCTTGGCTGCTTCCTCAATTAAGGATCTCCTTGTCTGTTTGGCTGGACAGCTAAATCTGGGTACATTTGTAGTTGTGCCAAGCACCTGAGCTGTGGATCCAAGGAGCTACAGAGAGAATTAGCTTCTGTGATTACTGCTCTTCTCACTCGGCCTGTCAGTTTAGGAAGGCAGCCATTCTTTGGTAGGCTGTCACGCTCTTTTCAGTTTTGGATGTTGGTTAACACACACAGTGCTCAGTGAGATTTCCAATGCTTGGATTCCTAACTTCATGCTGTGTCCTTGGGTCATGGCGATGCTCCCCCCCCCCCCCAACCCCCAACCCCCCCCCCCCCCAGCAAATCCCTATATTTGCTAAAACTAACTAAAACTGCTCTAACTAATTAGGTGAACTCTGATTTCTTTCTTTCTTTGGTGTCACATCAAATGGGTCTGATATAGAAGCAGAAGACACTTGTCAGAAATGTATTTGCAAAATAGATTAAAGGTTTTAATTTCCCTGACACTAAATAATTCTGCACTGCTTTTGTGTAAATCAATCATGTTTAATGACTAATAAAATATATACAATTCTGGGTTTTGGTAATAAGCTAGCTAAATGCCATGAAGCTCAAGGGGTACTTCTGGGCCAGTATATCCCATAGGTTGTCACCTTCCATCAGTGTCATAAAGGCAACTTTTTTTCTGGAAAAGACCCATCATCATAAAACCATCATCATCTTATTTCGGCCACTTTCTCATCCGGTGAAACCCAATCAGGTTTTCAGTAGCATCATTTCCTCATTTTGCTCTTGCCTGTTACCATATATTGAGTCATTTTCTTCACCCTGCCTTAGCAGAGAGGTGTATCCTCTTATGCAACTGTACCGTGACTATTCCACACAGACAGACAGACAGACAGACAGGGTATGAAACGCTGTCCCATCACTTCTCCTCCAACACATGCACATTTAATAGACTCTGCATCTCCACACTATTTGCTCCACCACTCTGCAAAGCTTTACTCTCGGGATTTACAGCCATAAGTCTCCTCTCTTCTTTCAAACCCTTGCACAAACACACACAAACACACGCATGCATTAATGCATACACACGTCTGGCATCGCTTACAGGAAGTCGATTGACATACGTATGCACACATAAGAGAAGGGCCTACATGATTCACAATTTCATTCTTCATGTGATGACGGCTCTCCTCCTCCAGTCACGGCATTGAAAACAAACAGCGCATCAGATGTGGATGAGGAAACACAAACCGGTCCAGACGGAGGATTAAGTGGAAAATTTGTTGCTAAAATAAAAAAAAGAGGCAGGTTTGTGCGTCACATCTGCGAGATATTTCATGTAAAGTAGCGCACGTCGCCATGCATCTCTCCTCTAGGCTGTAGTCAGGAAAGGGTGGCAGGAGAGGGCTTGCCGTCGGTCCGCAGATTGGTGCGCAACGCCATTACAGACCACCCTACTCTGCTTGGTTCATTCATAAATACCAGAGGATCGCCATCTCGCAGCGGTGCATCATTTGGAAGACACATCAGCCCCCACCCCCTCTCTCTTCTCAGTAATAAAAAATGATAATAAAAAACAATCAGTTTCTCCATTTCTGCCTGCTCACTGCCAATATGGCTGTGCGGACATATAGACTGCAATGGATATAGAAACAACACGATCGAGATTTTCCAATAGAATCGGGACTCGGAATTTATGCTGACACGGGTGAGTCTAAAACAGCAGCAGAGATATGAATAAATCGGAGGAGAACAGCGGGAATCCTTGAGCGCGCAAACCTCCAGCAGCCAGGCAGAAAGCAGAGCACAGCGCGGCTATACGCCACCAAATACCAGCATCTACTCTGCGCGTAAAAGAGGCAGCAGAGGACAGCATCTCCATACCTGGTCGTGATGGATATTTAGACGCAGGCTCCGTTTCAGGCTGGTCCTCGGTTCGAAGGGCTCAGAAAACAAACGCTGAGAGCGTCTTAAAGCATTTTTACAAGACTCATGTAGAGCTCATGTCCTCCGATTCCCACTCACACACACGGTACAGCACGCACAAGCAATCTCAGTCTCTCAACCCCCTCTCTCTCTCTCTCTTTTTCTCGCAGATAGGACGAGGGAGGTGCTATACCTTCTCCCTTGTCTGTGGGGCTGAAAAAGTCAGGCTAAGCATTCATTCATATCCGTTGCATTTTTTTATATATCTCCTATTTCTTACCAATGGAATTAATGCATGAATCCCAACTAGGATCCCAAGTTAAATCTGATAAGAGAATCCGTGGGGGAAGCTAAAGATTAGGGTTATGACAGGGAGGCCATCAGACATCTTAGATCATATCAACACATATTAATCCTCTAAATACTAGTGGCGTCATGCAAAAAGCTGATAAACATTTATAAAAACTGACAAGCCAAATTTAGTAACATTTCTAGATTAAATTTACCATGCAAAAACCAACAAGAAAGAACAGAGAAATAACACATCTTTAGTTTATTAAGTCAGCCACAAACCTGTAATTTCTTAATAATTGCTTTATTTAAGCATGGTCTGCCAAAGAAAGGAGGGTTTATGCCCCAAAACAAGATAATTAGATGCACTTGAGAGAATATAAATTATTTTCCTTTTTGTTTTACAAATAAATCCTCTTATTCCATCTGCAAATTATCTTACCTGGTTTAACCAAGGTAATACACAAGTATTTAAAGAAATATGTTTTTTGCATTTTATGTTAGGTACAGGGGCCACAGCCAGTTCTACAGGGGCCCTACTGGCTCTGGTATAGAGGCGCTCATGGCCAAGGTGATGGAAATTTGATCACATTTTCATAGTCATAGGTAAAAATATACAAAAATAGGCTGTTTAAATTACAGTAGCATCTTTGTTATCTTAAATATGTTTTGAAAAGTGCTTTTTAAGTTTAACTTTTCATTTAATCATTTTACAAACGTTCAGCTGTATGACACCTGTTTTCACATGAGAATTTCTGTTGTGTTTGGAGTCGAGGTCTTTGTAATGCAAACATTTCAAAATCACGTCTTTAGTCCTGTTAATACATTCCTTAGGAAGTTGTTTTGGAATGTCTTCCCCCAGTAGTAAATATTTGGGGAATATTTGCCGAAAGCTTTTCTTAGATTGATCTCTTCAGTGCTATAATTCATAGCTTTCTATAGGTTGACCTCAGAACTAATAATTGGCTGAGTGTATAAGATTTTGGATATTCTTCAACCCATGGGTACAGTTGTTGTTTGTTCGCTGATCATTTGGTTTCAGTTTCTGTTTGAAAGGATATCAATCCTTTCCGTCTAAATTTTAAAATGAAATGTTCTGACCAATGTCTAGAATGACCCAGTTCAATCAGAAGAGAGTAATACACTATAACATTATGCAATATAATTATCTGTCTTTTCAATAATAATCACCTGTTAGTCCATTGATTGCTATGTGGGAAAAAATATTTTTAAACAATCTATCTGGTTAATGATTGTGGAGCACTTATTTTGTATAAGTACATATTAAACATAGAGATAATCCTGTGAGATTATTAAATGGTTCTTATAATATAGATACTAATATTAAACTCACATTATTATTTAAAAATATAATTTAGATTGTCTCCTCCCACCTGTGCCAGATTTAACGTTTCTTTGTACAATATCAGCGCCATGGACATCAGCACCATGGACAGCGACATTGCCGCACATTGGAAGGCGCCGGAACTTGGTGAACGCAGCACTTCATACATATTGATAAGGCGAGAAAACACGCAGCGGAAAGAAAAGGCAATGATGTGTTGACGGATCAAACCACGATGTACCAGGAAATGAGCCATCGGTTTATTGATGACACCCAAACATATCCTGAACATAACTCATTGCCGTAATGGTTCCAGAATCTCCCTCTTGCCATTTAAAATCGCGCTCAAACGTATTTAATGGTCTCCTCGTGCTTAAATGATTTTTTTTTTTCTATCCCTGATTTTGTTTAGAGGTTTGCCGTTTGCATGCAAAACCCTGCCTGAATGACTCACCAGCTCTGCATCAACACCAAATAGAGTTTGGCTCCCTCTCTTGGCGGATAGGGGGAACTACATACTGGTTTTGTCACTCAATTGTTAATTTGAAGTAAAAGAGCGTTTAATAATCTAAGGATCTTCAGCAAATTTAGATTAATTTTAGGATGTTATCCCTAGTGGCCTTCCAAAAGCAATAGAAGGAAGAAATGTTATTGGTTTTACTTTGATATTTGTCAAGACAATAAGGCAAGGTTTTAACAAAATAAGCTTCCCAAAAGCAGATTAACCTTTTTTTTTTTATCAGTTCTAATAATCCAGACATCTTCCTCTGTGTACAAATATCAGTCATTAATACATGTATTAAGATTTATCAGCGGGGGGTTCTGACCAGTAAATCAAAAGCATAATTAAAGGCTTCATTATTGTGGTGGATTGATTCATCCAACCAAATTTTTTTCACATGAAAATTCCAGGGTTGGAATCTATAACAAATGACTGATGCGTCATGACTGAACCACAGGCATTAGGTTGTAAACCTAAGTAATCCAATGGACATCAATCTCAGGGGTGGTGGGGGTTCCCCATCTCTAGGACAACTGCAGAGAGATTAAGTCTATTTTTACACATGCTGTTGAAAATGCTAGATAGATTAGAATATAAGTGTATCTCTGAGACGGGTAATATTTGCAGTGATTAATGGATAGATCCATGTATGAGCGTTTAATTGAATTCAAAGCTTTATCTTTCCATTATCCTCTGTGTTCAGATATTTCAGTCTTTACTGTCAGAGGCACACAGCATACACAAAAATCCCAGAACATATCTTCACAGAAACCGTTTCCAGATGGATGCCCTTCTATCCCTCTGGTGCAGACAGACCAGCACGCCGGCTCCATCCACCATTTCTCAGCATATTATATCCAGCGCACAAACACAATTGGCGCTACTTTAGACATCCCTCAAGCATGAATGCAGCACAAAGCAGAAATTAATGCATGGGCAGTTAGACAGACATGATATAATCTGCTTATATGTGACAGATTAAAAGATCAAGGGAATCTGGATCCTGACTTTCTCTAGAGCTTCACATGGGAAAAAAAATAAATAAAAAAACTGCTGAAAACCCCCAGCATTCACTGCGATTATTAGAAACAAGTGAAGAAAAGCAGCAGAGCATGAATTTTGTAAAATTGGATTTTATAAGGTCCAAATTAAAGTGTGTAGTATCGACATGAAAGAAGATGAAGCAGAATGAAACCACATCTATACACAGGTTTATTTCATCGGTGTTCCAGTTTTATTTGTTTTTCTTTTAATCAATGAAGGGAAATAAATTAAGACAGTTTAAAAAGAGCTTTTCCAGTTGATGTCAAAGAATGGGAATGTTCCCAATATCTAACATTAAATCAAGTCTAAAACAGTAAGAGAGAAAGGAGACAGAGGACAAGATTATCAACGCAACAGAAGGCAATTATAAATACATTATAGGGCGAAAAGCTTTCGCGCTACAGACCAGTAAACTTAAAATGTTCCTGAGACGTCTTAGATTTTCCACTGCGTTTACTTGCCAATTAATCAGTAATGTCAACATATGGGTTCAGATGGATGTTTTTTTTTATCTTAAGTCTGAATATAGTGCAACATATTAATCCTGTCCCACAAAACTGATAGTGCAGCCACATGCAAGCAAACAACTGATTTATTCTTAAACTTATTCCAAGCAGTCTTCATAACAGAGAAAGTTCACAAAAAAAGGTCACAGTTTCATTGACTGTCTTCAACGTACCGATGCTCATATATTTTATTTGTTTTTAGAAGAGACAGAAGCCACAGTCTCCATGAAGTGCAGGTCGATCGGCTATCCGTCTTCAAGGAGGATCAAAAGGAGGTGCACACAATCATTCACGCATACAATTAGGAGAGCCGCGTCTATGCTTTTCACTTATTCTTGTCAGAGTTGAGAACTTGGTTAACAGCTGGAAAAGAAAGGATAAATAGAAAATGCAACAGATACCAGGGCAGAGATTTATGTACTTGCATAAAAATAACACCTTAACATTTTATTCAAAAGAGGGTTTATTTAGTAAATTTAAATAGTGTAACATATATATAGTCAGATATATAGTATATATATAGTGGAGATAATTTGACACATTTTGTAAGCTAAGGCTTATATAGTTGGTCCATAAAAAAAGCATTCAGTTTCTCAGAAAAATAGTATATTAGACAAGACCAGTAAAAAAAAGTTTAAAAAACAGCCTACTAAAATGCTTGAGCATGCACAATACATAATATGCCACGTTTGTTAAGCGTCTATCTGGAACCGACTGCTGCTGCTTCAATGCAGAGTTGCATTGCGGTGATGAGCCAGTAGCTCTGCTGAGGTGCTACGCCCAGCTGGGTTCAATAGTGGCCTTGACCTCGTTCCCATTGTTGGCCCTGGTGTCTCATCTTCCTCTCCATGACACTCCAGATTAGCTTTGGGGTTTTGGTCAGGCAAGTTTGCTGGCCAACCAAGAACAGTGATACCGTTATCATTAAACCAGGTATGGGTCCTTTTGGGTGTTTGACCAGGTGCAAAGGTCTGCAGGAAAATAAAATCAGCATCATAAAACTTGTCAGCAGTGCGAAGTGCATTTTCCCACAAGTTAGCTGCTGCTGCTGTTGGCTTTGATAAAACAGAGCAGACCAACATCAGAGGACCCGGCTCCTTGAATCATCACTACCTGGAAAGCTCACACAGGATATCAAGATAGATATCAAGAGCCTCTCAACTCTTCCTGCAGACACTGTACCTTGGTTTCCAAATTAAATGGCCAATAAGATTCCAAAGATCAGACATTTTCAACTCCCAACATTGTATGTTATGGGCCTCTTTTTCTTAAACTGGGGTTATTGTTGCAGCTTTGCATTTTTCTACCACCCTTTTTCCTTCCACTCAGCTTTTTATCAACATCTTTAGAGATGGCACTGAACAGGCAGCTTCATCAGCAATGACCTTTGCGGATTGAAAAGGATGTCAATGTATGTCTGCCGGATAGCTGTAAAAAATCATTGGTCTTAATATTCTAATTTTCTGAGAAAGTGAACATGTTTTTTGTTCTTTTTAATTGACAAAGTCCTCTTAACAAATAAAAACACTTTGTTTACTGTGCAATAAATCTTTATAAGAAAGTCACTTAAAATATTTCTGTTTTTCCTAACCCTAACCCTATATTGAAAAGCTGTACTGTGAATAGGACAGTAAGTTAATGACTCACCCTCTTTTGTCACAGTCTCTGTAATGTTCTTGGCCTTGGAAGTCAGATCACTGACAACCGTGTCCATGGTGGCCTGGTGTTTCAGAAAAAATGGCCGGATCAACCGCTTGTACAACATGTCAGAGCCGTTCCACGTCACTGGAGCCATACACCAAATCAGGAAAATGCACTGGGGAGAAAGCGGAACAGATTTCAGATTAACCTTAGCTGGACTTTTTGGGCTGCCACTTTAGCTTCTGTGCTACATTAAGCTGAAGAAAGACTTTAACCGTCTGTTGGAAACAATAATCTGACATATTCAGAAATAAGGATCCACTAGTTGTACCTCCAACATTCCAAATAAGGCCTGCTATAGCAAGACATAAAGTACAGGACATTTTTCCAAATGCAACATTAGTTAATACATACAGATAAATGCAGGATGTCTGTATATGTCTATATACATAAAAATCATGTTTCTTTACATTTCACAAAGTTTTATGTGAGAGATATTTTATCCAATTTACCTTTGAAAACTATTTCCTATTATCCAACCATCACATTGGGCTAATAATGCAAACAAGACCAATAATTTTCAGACTTAATTGTCTGAGAATCCTGCAATTCACATAATGTGATTCAACTGAAGCAGATGTGAAGAGCTCAAACAACTGTATGCATTTGCATCCTTTACAGAATAAATAAGTTCAGTACACAAACTTCTGCTAAAGGTGCTTTAATACAGATTCTCCACAGGAGGGCAGCTTTTGCCAACTGTATTTAGGACAGTTTTCCGCCCAACCCAGCAGAAAACTACATAAAATCTTCAGAAAGAGTGTAGTTGTAGTGTAAAATGACAATACTGAAAGTACTGAAGCAGGTCTCTTTGATACAGATGGTCCCAAACATTAACTCTGTTAGCTTAAATGCACATACATTGAATTTAAAGGTTTATATTAAAAAATAGATACAAGTCAATTAAGCTTAAAAACACACTTCAGAGACAATTCAAGTGGGATTATATTAATGAATACATAAAGGTAACACAAATTACTGACATTTATCTCCATCTTGAAAACATTCAGTTGTAAACAGTCTGATTTTAAATCGATCAGAACGACAAAGCAACATGTTTTATTAGGAGATGCACTATGTACCTGACATGATGGTGGCTCTTGACCTAAAAAACAAATGTGTAAGCCTATAATTACTGCTCGGCACCTTGATTGGCCTTTTTTTTTTAACAAGGATCCAGTTAATGCTGTTATTCATCCACCCATTAATTTAATAATTTCTTACAAACATATAATGCAAATGTAGGTTTAAGATCATTTAGACCAAAGTGTTCAGCATTAAGGGCTCTATGAGCAGCCATTCTCATTAGCAGAAAATGTAACCTCATCTGGGACTAAAAATTAAATCTAACTCTAAGATTTCTAGTCTCCATAAAAAGATGGGGATTATAAATCCGAAAAATCCAGTGCTAAAAATATGCAGAATAATCCTTTGAATGAGCTTAAGGGCTAACAGCCAAACATGTTTTACCGTTAAATCAGAACAGAAATAACTCTGGAATTGACAAACCACCCTCCGCATGACCCAATGCTGAGGAAATTTATTTCCAACTACTCTGTTTAAGGGTTTGCTTTTCATGTTTTTTTTTATATTAAATGACTTGCTTCATAATCAGTTTCATAATATAGCATCCTTTTGTTTTTTCATCCCAGAAATAGGAAGTTTTTGTAACACAAATCCTTAATGTCTACGATTTATGTTTTTGATAATCCATGGTTAACCCACAACAAGTAAACTTTAAACTTTATAAAATATTTTCCAAATTCTTGTGATTTTAAGTCCAATTAATTAGAACTACTGGAAATCGTGTAGGGTTGATAATCAGGCAATGCAGTACCTTCCTGCTGGATCTATATGTGTGTTTACTGTGACTTTTTCAAGGCTCTGAACTCATAAGCAAACATTCGCTGATGAGTCTGCAGAGGTGGTGCAGTAATAAGGTACAAAACCAAGGTTAAACGTTTCTTATTTTTAACATCGTCATCTGACATTGTATCACCACAGTTGGATTCATTATCGCATCAATATTTATCTTTCAAACAGCCACTGAAAAAGGAAAGGTAGTTCAGTGAAACTGCAGGCGACTGGAAGATGAGAATGGGAGATGCTGCCTTCCTTCAGGCAAAACAATGCTGATTTTGTCCACTGGGGGGAGCCAAAATCAACCAAAACTTAAAGTTCTTTAGTACTGCTTTAATACAGCAATCGCAGTGTTGACTTTACTACCTTTTACTACCTCAACAAGGCTTAACAAAGGTCTTGTCTAAGATCTCCTCCCACATGCAAAACATTTGGCCATGTCAGAGTTTGAACATGTTTTAGAACAGCTCCTCCATGCCAATGGTGGATGCATGGTACGATGTGCCAACACTGTTCATGGTAACATTTAGTTTTTCTTTATAATTTGCAAAAAGCCTCAATCATTCTCAATTACCTGTTGAAGCCAGTCTTTAAATGTTGGATCATCAAACATTTCGTAAAAAGTATTTAGTTATACCGAGTTATAAAAACTCATAATTTGTTGAAACCTCTGCTTACTAATGTGTTGAGGTAGGGTGAGTATATTTCGCTCCATTGATAAATCTGAATTATATATGTAATAATTAAAAATAACTCTAGTATATAAATGGTTTTAGGCAATGGTTTGGTTTCCGCAAACCATTGGAGTTAAATTTACTTTTCAAGTTTTACAGTGATCTAAAGTTGGGAAACTGTAAATTTTTCCATGGCGGGGTGCAAAATGATTAGTTTCAACATATTAGGCAGTTCAAACACAGCACAATAGGGCTTAAGGATTTAATCAAAAATCAAAATTGTGATTTTTTTTTTAAACAAACTTGGGATAGGGATTTAATTTCCCTTTTCCTTTGTACTGAACCCAAGCTTGTAGATGTTTCAACCAAGGCTTTCAGTTTATGTGAAAGGTTCTTATTGCTACTTAAATGCATTAAATCTGTGTTCTAGCTGCATCTCGCTTTACCTCTCCATGTGGCGAAAAACCCACATCAAGCATTTTACTGCCAAATAAAGTGATAGAGGGAGAAAGTTAGTATATTACTCTTGGTAAATATAGAGTGATCAAAATAGGGTGACTGCAATTTGAAAACTGTGTTTTGGTAAACTTAAATTATATTGCAAATACAATTAACTGCCCAGTCCCTGCACACAGCAGGTCAGCCAAAAGAACAAAAAGAATTTATCAACATCAGTTCAGGTCCTGCTGTAATTATAGCAAGAACGTTTGTACAGATTTTATAGCTAAATGAACTTCAAACAGAGAGCATCAACAGAAAAGCCAAAATATTTTGAAGTTGAGTTGACAGAAAAATTTACAACCAAGTCAAATTCTGTTTGTCACCTTTTACTACCTTTCAATGGCCTAAAGTTGAGTTAATTCAATTTACAACCTTTTACACCCTGTAGAAACCTGTGACTTGAGAGCACAACTGACAAACATGTATGCATTTTATGGGAGAACTCAATGCATTAACTTACTTTTCCACAATAGTAAAAGGGGAACCAGGAGAGGAAGATGTCAGAAAAGGCCTCAACAATGCTGAACAGTCCATAAACAACCCAGTAGGTCAGCCACTGGGTGTCATCATCCTTGACGTTGCTCTCAATGGCCTTGATGCTGAAGGAATAGTACAATGTATGTCGATATAAATGTGTAATAAAGAAAAAGTCCAACTAACGAATATGAAGCCTTTAAGATTATCTTATAATATCATCACATTAATGCAGAGACATTTGCATAATTATTTGCATTTTTAAACTGTAGGTAACATCCTACTTCCTTTATAATTTAACAGCTATGTTTTCAAACCCATTCATATTGCCTAGAAAAGAAATGTGTACAAGTTATTTATACGTGCTAATCAGCCCAGCAATACCATCATATTTACAATTTCTGTTGGGATAAGAAATAAAAAGTATTATCTATCTATTTATATGTTTCTAAGCTTAACAGTTCTGATTAATGAGAAACCAGCTGAAAGGAAAGGTAAGTTCTAAAAAAAAATGATTAAAACAAAGGTTAATGGGATTATTTATAAAGGAAGGAAGATTTCAAAACTTGGAGTGAAGCGTTTTCACACCAATTTAAAGATGATGTTATACGTACGAAAAATACGCTGGGTAGATGAATCCGATCAGGTTGCAGAGCAGTGAGGCTCCATATCCAAACAGAAGGTAGAGAGCGATGAAGGCGAGAATACCTACAAAGAAAAATGAGAGCAGAGGGCAGGGCAGGAAGGTGGAGGAGAGGATATCCAGTTACAACATAAATGCTGGGTTAAAGCATGTTATTGTGCCAAATCATAGGATGGAAGGATAGCAGAGAACTGGGACTAGAAGCTGTGCTGACATAAAGCTAAATACCAGTTATCAACTTTCAGTACATTTCAAAAATCACTGACATCTAAGCCTACACCTGTAACTGAAATTAAACAATCAGTAAATACAATTCCACTGTGGGACACTATCAAAATGTACCCTTAAAAGTTAAAACCAAAATTAAAAGTGTCATGATAAAAGGCAGAAAATGAAACCAATTACCTCTTTTTGTCATAACTGCCAGCGCAGCTCTTCAGACTGGTAAATAGTATGTTTATAATTAACATGAATCAAAACAATGTTTTGTTGATATACTCCCAAGTAGTTTGCTTCTAGAATTTTGGCTACAAAACGACCAAAAATATTTGTGAAAACCACAAATTTATGTAAGATATAACTGATGTAATCGGGTAATTTATAAGGGTTACATTCAAACAAGAGGAAACACCATTCTAGGCATTAAGGATGCCATTTGCTACTCTTTACATCTCATTTGTGTCTTGCAGTTCATAAATTAATATCTATACAAATGCAGCAATAAAGAAGAAAGATGAAACAGATTGGACTCCAAGTCGGGACTAGAGCTCACATACAGAAACACTGAAGCCTGCAGAGATCAGACAGACTTGTTGACTGGAAACACATAAACAGCTGGAGGGTCTTCAGACAATGCTAATGAGAAAAAGAAGATGTGAAGTGTTTCAGTTCGGTTTTAAACTTTCATTCAGCATCTATTCAAAGCAACCATTATCTCCCTCCATCATCTATACCCACTTTTCCTTGCAGGGTTTACAAAAGGTCTCATCCCTAACCAACTTCATATTTTTAGAATATGGAGGGAAGATGGAGAATCGGGAGAGAATGAATGTATGCAGACCTCTGGCTTAAGGGATCACACACTGTTAAAAATGCAAACTGTTTTAAAACGAATAATATTACAGCAGTAGCCTTCTTGCGTTGATGCTACCTCTGCTTTCAAAATAAACTATTTTTGAACTTTTTAGGGGGGAACTGTTAAAGGATCATTTTAACTCAGCACCCTATTATGGAATTGGGTCCAAATTTGTCAACAAAACAAAGCTTTTGAGATCAAGTGTTGACCACAAATCCACTATTGGTTTGCTTTCAAAGTACATATTAAGTAGGGTTGAAATAATCAGATTAAACATGATTATTCGATTATTGAAATAATGGTCAACTAATTTAGTAATTGATTGTCAAATGGAGTATATAGAGTCTCTAAAACATGCCTTTAACTGACTCACTTAAGAGTAGTAAGATCTTAATTGTTAAAAAAAAAAATATATATATATATATATATATATATATATATATATATATATATATATATATATATATATATATATATATATTTTATTTATTTTTTTTTTTGCATTTCAGGAAAAATAAAACTTTCATCCATCAATATTCTCTATCCAAAACTCCTGAAGTGGGTTTCACCCGGTTTAATGTCTTAAAAATCTTCTTTAAGGAACCTTTGGCTATCACTGATCATTATTTGAAAAAATAATCGTCGGATTAACCGATTTGTAAAAGAGTTAGCTGCAGCCCTAGTATTTAGATTCAGATCTCACATCCAAGGTGTAACAAAGGTAATCCCTACAAACTTGCAGCTCAGCAAAAAAGCAAAACAAAAACAAATCAGCCCAAAACAGTGACAGTTGAAAGCAAGTAGCAAAAACAACATTTTTGCTGCAGGCAAAGGAAAGAACAAGACTGAGTCTTTCAGCACATTTAACTGCAAAGCTGAAAGCTGATAACATGAAATTAGGTTACTCCACCTTCTAACCTGGTTCTTCTGATTGGCTTTATTAGGATGCCACATTAAGATAAATTCTAAATACTTTGACACTAGTCATAATCAGTTTTCATGTTACAAGTCCACAATGCTACCAGAGTGCAGCTCACAGATTAACTGGTAAACTAAGGAGGCGACATGATGCCACTCAGCTGCTGTTTATCTCTATGTTCTGCTGAACACGAGTTATTGAACAGCCAAGAGCCATTTGATTACAATGCTGAGTATTTACTTAACATCTTTGAATTTATAGCTACACTGCTGACACTTTTTCCATCACAGGAAAATTATGACCATGAAGTTAGTAAAGACTGAACAGCAATAAAGCCGCTCCCCAAAGGTTATTTACTAGTCATTTATAGTCACCATAAAACTGTCACTCGTCACCTTAAAAAAAAAAGTTCATTTTATAATCACAAAACAATCCTCTTACTATATTGATCTCTAACATCTTCAGAGATGAAATCACAAAAGTTTGTCCAAAGTGTGATGTTTAAATATTAATAGCCATTAGAACTGATGGCTATCCATAAATGATCTTTTAAAGCTTGTAGTTTGATTCAGCTTTCTAGTAAAAGCAATGAGTGATATAGAAGCTTTCAGAGAAAAAACGAACAGAAGAGGACCGAGCAATATAAACGGGTAATTATAAAAAATGCACTTAGTTCACTAATGGGTGGGATGGCATTATCAGCTTTAATCCAGGTCCATTTCCTTTGGTGTTCAACCACTTGAAGTGTCTCAGTTTAATAGTATTTACATCATTATCAATCATCTGTAGAAAGAAGACAGGCTTTAGTTTCTATTTTGACTACCGGTACATTCAAGCTGTTTTCTTAGATTTCGGAATTTAAACTGATAGCAAGAGGACCCCTAAGATTACTCAATCTATCCTTCAACATTAAAAAGCTGAGATATTAATATAATCAATGTAGTCTAATTTAGGGCTGAAAGTTTGTTAACAGCTACAATTAAACACACTCACTGTTGCTGCTGGGTCTTTTTTACCCAACTTTTAGTCAATTAACCCTTGCCCCATTTATCTTAGCAAGCAAACCATGTAAATGACATCATTTAAAACGAAGGTGTTAACCAACAAGTATGGAGAAATCAGTCAAACCACTCCTACAATTATTAAGACGGAGGAATTCATTTCACAATTTGTCTGCATGCAACTGGCTGAAACTACAAGAAAGCATGTTATTGGAGTCAAATTATCAAACAATAGTCATTTCATAAATTAAAACAAAGCTAGCTGAATGTGTATCATAACTTTATGAGCAGAGGGCTTTTAAAATAAACAATCAAAATGCCTGGCAACTAAATTTAGTTTTTTTATTTTAGGACCGTATAAAACTGGATCTGAAAGTTTTAAATCAATTTAAAAATGGCCAAGTGTTGTTCCAGATTATCTAAATTGTTTCTTTTATGCAAGAAGAAAAGCTCCACTCTCAGCATAGTGCCTCGGTTGGCATGCGGTTCCCCTCATTTCATTTCCTGCTTCTCTGTGGTCACAGACACACACGCATGGCATTGGGTGAGCACCATTACAGACACAAAGCTTTCAAAAATGTAAAATTGAAGACAACAGCAAGAAGAGAAATATTTAGGAAATATCAGTGAATATGATATACATGGTATTTTGCAGCACAGCCCAAGTTTACACAGCTAGAACACACAAAGTCCTTTGCAAACAGGCTTTTGATCCATATATAAAATACTACAACTGGCTGCACATGAAACCTGCAAAACTCAGGATCAGCTGGCACTATAAACTTGGCTATTTGAATGCAAACTATTGCACTATTGTGAACACATCCCATTTGATGATATTTGAATAAAAATGGTGGGTCTGATGTAGGGCACTCTGCCTGGGAAGTTTCATGCAGCTGCAAACAAAGAACTAGACTGTGGTGTCTGGCTGCCATATATTGACTTCTGCTGTGCATATTGATTCTGCTGAGCTTTGTCAAAACAAAGCTCCCAAAAAGCTAATGGGTGGAGGAGTTTGAAGCTGAATGTCATCCCAGGATATCCCTTTCCATTTCTGCCCTGCAGTTGGTATTTTAGGGCGGATAAAAATACTCTCTGGCCAGCTGCGGGTCCATTTGGGATTTTAACAGCAACGTTCACATAGAAATGTTTTAGAAATAGCATAAAAATGAGCTGGTTGAACTTAGGCATGAAAGAGGGGTAATAAACAAAGAAAGGCAGTCAACTTTGGCAGCCTGCTGTTGCAGATATGGGGCAATTATCAGCAGAATTAGATAATGCTGACCTACAATGGACGGCGCTGCTTTTAAGCCAAACTAATTTATTTAACTGTATTTAAACACCTTAAAAAGTCTCTACAAGGGAGCCGACATGAAGTGTTAACATACCCAGTGTCATATATTCTCTCTTCACTCCCGTTTTTTCTTCCAGCACCGCCAACTGGTCGGTGACAAAGTTTTTCTCATGGAGCAGAGTCACAAAGCGTTCTTTCAGATGACTCATTTTGGCCTTTTTCCTGAGCCTGTGTGCAACACAAAGCGAAACAGCTAACATGAAACAAGCGTGGATGTTTTATAGAAATTAAAGTGAATGTATTTTCTTATTTATTACTAACCTCTGCTTGTCAACTTGATGGCAAAGCGGCAGAAAAACGCCAACTGTTCGCTCGCTCAGAGCAACGGCAAGCGGAGGGGGCGGAGCTTGAATCAGTGCGCTGACCAATCAGGGCACAGCTCTAACCTCCAGGGTTCCTCTTCCTGTTGAAGAACTTTAACCAGTTTAATGTATAAACGGGAGCTTATCTAATGTGTGACTTGATAATGTTTTTATTTTAAAACTTTCAAATGCTAAGAAAACCTGAACCTGAATGCTTTCCACATTTCACTAGAGATGACTAGCTCTTAATGATTCCAATACAGTGCCATGGACTGTTGAATAAATAACATAAAGCATATTGCCAAAAGTATTTTCTCACCCGTCCAAATAGATGACTTTAGGTGGTCCAATCATGTGCACGGCCACAGGTGAATCAAGCACCTACGTAGGTGGGCAGACTGTGGTAACAATCATCTATGAAAGAACGGGTCGCTCTCAGGAGCTCAGTGAATTCCAGTGTGGAACAGTGATCGGATGCCAGTAGTGCAACAAACCCAGTCTTGGAGTTTCCTCGCTTCTAAATATCCCACAGTTACCTGTCAGCTGTATCATAAGAAACATAAGAGTTTGGGAATGATAAAACTCAGCTATGAATTGATAGGCCATAAACTGATGGCGTGGGCCCAGAGGATGCTGAACCACATAGTGTGAACAGGTCGCCAACTTTCTGCAGTCACCCACTATATACCTCCAAACTCCATGTGGCCTTCAGATTAGTTCAAGAACAGAGAGCTTCATGGAATGGGTTTCCATGGTCCAGCAGCTGCATTGAAGTCGTATATCACCAAGTGCATATGCAATGCGTCAGATGCCATGGTGGATAGCACGCTGCCACTGGACGACAGAGCAAGACGCATTCTCTGGATTGAGGACCAACACTTATCGATCTGGAAATCGGTTGGACCAGTTTAGGTTTGATGATTGTCAGCAAAATGGTACTTGCCTGATTGTATTGAGCCTAGTGTAAAGTTTGGTGAAGGGTTGTTATGGTTTGGCATCGCTTTTCAGGAGCTGGGCTTGGCCTCTTAGTTCCAGTGAAATGAATGAATTCTTCAGCATTCCAAGATCTATTGGATAATTCCATGTTCCCAACTTTGTGGGGACAGTTTGGAGCTGTCCCCTTCCTTTTCCAACATGACTGTCTGGTGTGAATTAATTCAACTGCACTGCACAGAGTCCTGACCTTACCCCAAAGAAAACCTTTGGTATAAATTAGAGCAGAGAATGAGAGCCAGGCCCTGTCGTCCAACACAAAGGTGCTTCTAGAAGAATGGTCAAGATTCCCAATAACACACTCATGAAGCTTCCCAGAAGAGTTAAAGCAGTTCAAGCCATAAAGAATGGAACAAAGTCATATTGAACTCCTGTTCATTAGGAAGGGGATGTTTCGTCAGCTCAAATGTGACTCAAGGTAGATGAGTAAATACTTTTGGTAATATATTTTATTTGGAGTATGAACAGTAACTTTTTTCCTTTTTCTTTTGTGAAATTTAAGTGTACAATTCAGGCCAGGAAACTATAAACCATGCCTTCTTCCTTTATCTTGTTCACTAAATAATTTGTCCCTGTTTATGTTTTGCAGCTGAAAATACTAATGGTTGGAACCAATCCCTTTGTAGGATTCTTACTTTCTGGACCAGGGCTGTCCTCCTCTTTGATTAAGATATAGATCTACTGTCATGGGTTGTGTTATTGGCAATACAATAAAAACAAACAAACAAACAAAACATTGATAGTGATCTGTCAGCAGAGGTCAGTGTAGTACAATTTATGGAAGTTAAGTCACTTTTAGGAGCTCTGCGATCCACTGTCATGGAGTGAGAAGAAACAGAGTACAGCCAGGGAGGGAAGTCAGTACAAGACAGGGACACCCAAAACAAAATGAAAATAAAACTTCTATTGTGAAACTGTATGAGAAATTTTAGAGGCCAAACATGGTGGTGGTGGTGTGATGGTCTGGGGCTACTCTGCTGCAGCTGTTTTTGTATAAGTTGACATAAGTGATAGACCAATGAACTTTGATGCCTGATACAAATCTAAAAGGAGAACATCCAGCCACTATTTTTTTTTACCTTTAGCTCAAGTACACTTTGTTTGGGTGCAAAACAATTATTAGAAGTGAACCAGCAAGTCTGACTCTAAATGACTCAAACATATAAACAAACATTAGAAACTTTTAGAGTGGCCTAGTTAAAGACTGGATATAAATCCCACTGCAATGTTTCATCATTACCTTATTGATTGGTAATGCTTAAAAACCCTCCAATTTAACTAAAATGAATCATCACTATAGTGAAGAGAGGGACAAAATTCCTCTTAATGATACAAAACGACTTTCTGAAAGTTATTAGAACACAACTGCTGGCAGTAGTTGTCACCAAGAGCATCACAACCATCTATCAGCAATAGAGGGTAATAAATGCATTTTGTATTTCATTTATCTTTGTTTTGATATTAAAATGTATTTACCAATCCTAAACTTAAAGTGTTTTTAAAAAAGCAAAGAAATGATAATAATAATAAAAAATAAAAAAATCTTTTATTAAGTGAAAATGTTCTTTCCAAGCCTTTGGGATTAAAGTTCACTTCAGAATATTATCATGTATGTTTCATGTGTGTTAGCAACATTTATGTTTCTGCAGCATGTTTATGCATTCGCTGTACATTTGCACTATGCTTGTTTCTAAGATTGAAGCATATCTCTTTTGAGTATTTCTTTTTTCTTTTTTTGGTATAATTTTGCAGACCAACTATTAAGCTTATATTCTGCCACCTACTGGACTAGAGTGCGGACAAGAGGTTGGTAGCAAAATAAAACAAAAAATACAAATATTCACACCTCTAATATCAGTTATGCAACTGGAAGTTGAAGATTGGTATTTTTTAGATTTTAGGGCCTATTTAAGCAAAATCTTCATTAACGTCACCTTAAACCTGAAACTCAAACAAACTCTTCTGTTATTCTTTAGATGAGGCTTTTCCAGAATATGCTAAATACCAATAATAATATATTTCCTTTATGAATTCTTTGATCTGATGCTCAATGGAGTTTCTGTTTTTCAATTCATTTTAAAGATAAATGTATTGGTTTTGATCTTATGCAAGGTTAGGTTAGAGATGGGATAATAATGTGCCCATGTGAAATATTTGAAGGAGGCAGAGTTGGACATAAATCTGTTGTATGTAATCATGTTAAGCTTTTACATTGACAATCACTTTGTTTCTTTGTCTTCTTTTGGTTTTACCTGCTGTATCAGGGTATGTAGCATAAATCACGTTTAATAAGTTTACTTTATATGCTAGGTAATGTTTTCATGAGAGAGCAAATTGATCCTTTTATATATTTCTATAGTCTTGAGATTCCAACCTCTTCCTGGCAGCCTTATCTTTTTATTAAGTCTCATCCTAAATATTTCCTACTGTCCAATAATGTCTGCTCTAATTTTTCTGTGGTTTTACAATCTAAACATTCATCCACATGACTGCTACTTTATATAAACAATGTTTCTTTTAACCCTGTATGTTCAAACCTTAATTTAGTTTAAACACCTTCCTCTCTTCAGTTTCTTCTACAGACACTATTGGCTTTAATAGATTTCTGCAAATTTTAACATTTCCACTATTTCCTTTCACTTTTATCCATGTCCTACCTGTCCTGCCATTTCTTCATCCTTTCTTGTTTTAATGATTGTCTTAGCTTCTAACAGGTATCTTATAATATTGTTACTCCTAGTCAAAATGTTGTACATTTATGAGAAGCCTCTGTAATTAAAGAAAACTTAAATTTTCTGTCAAACAATAACAAAAAGAAAGAAAGAAAAAAGACAGAATAGTTTAACCATAAAAATGCAAGGTGTTTAACATGAACCGCCACAAGGGGGCAATGTGGGGCCGTTTTTAGGAAGGCTCTTAGATTTGGTCTGCAGGAGAAGCAAAGTTACAATAAACGCCGCCAGATGAGTTGAAAAAGCCCACAGGGAGTTCAGACTTATCTCCTCTAACATTGACTCTCAGTTTCACATGAACAGGTGCTCAAAAAATCAGTTTGCATGATTTTAATGCATCACTGCTTAACTGAGTTTCCATGCTTCTGCTGTTCCTGCACAGTGTTGGAAGCTTTAATAATTAAATTTTTTTTAACTGAAATTAAAATTTGAAGATTTTGATGGCAATCGGTAATTTATTTTAGACTTTGCAGCCTAAATGTTTGTCTGGAAATATAGGCAACACAGTCAGTCAGTGCTGGACTGTATGAGCCTCAGAATCACCAGTAAAGATAATGGTGATTATTAAGCTGGTCTGCCATAATGTAGGGCTCACAGAAATGCTTAGAGATACACAAAAACACTTAGTGATGGTAAAGAGGCTGAAAATGAGGGACCATGTCATTGATCATATCTGTATCATTTAAATAAAAGGCATGTTACAATGAATGTTCCATTGTCTCTTAGCAAAAGGACTGGGAGCTTTTTATGGTCAGTTGCTCCTCCATGGAACTGAGAAGATTTAAAGTCCTTAGAGTTCAATATTGCAGGACTCTGACCTGTCAGCAGAAACAACAAGCACCATGACTCTCATCTCCATCATCATTTTTATATTTCTGTTTAGCTCCTGCATCTTTAATGCAGCACCATTGATTCCTTCACCTTAAGGCAAGGATGTCTAAAATGTGTCCGTTTGCAGCTGCAAAAAGTGACTGATAATTATGTGGACCATCAGCACAGGTGCTTTAGACAGATGGAGACTTTTTAGCTATTGATTACAGCAAATTTACAGTGGACATCATTTTCATTTTTTTGTTTAATTAGCTCTGAAAGATATCATATAGTGAATTTCCTTACTTTTGATGAGATCACCACATTAAAAAAAGAAATCTAACACCTGTGGGATGATTTAAGTATTTTTAATAATTTTACACTATTGTTTAATGTCCTAACATTAGATATAATGACAGAAGAAAGAAACAACTAGTGTCTAATAGATTTATTCAAGCACATCTTGCTGACTGAACATATTTTTTTCATGTACTTAAAGAACGTAATAATATTGTGTAGATTCTACTGTCAAGGCTCAGAACAAAGGACCCAGAATTGAAGGCAAACAGACAGACTCTAAAAAGCATTTATTATAAAACAAAGGATCAGCAGTAAAAGCAGGGACGTCTAAGACAGGAACCTCTGGAGAGGAAAAACTCAGGTTAGGAACCACGTAAATCTGACAGAGGATGATTACGAAGGAGTGAGTCACTAACCTGGTCTTAAAGTTCATTCCCAGGATCAGGCAATCAGAACACAAACAGGTACGCTAGCGAACTCTCCCCAAATGCTCGAATAATCTGGCACTGATGACTAGGAGCAGACAGGTTAAATATAGATTGGAGCAGGTGACACAGATAAACGGTGATGGAAAACTGGACGGAGCTCGACAGGTGAATGTAATGAACAATTAAGCCAGTCATCAGCACCAAGATCATGACTGCTACATTATATAAAAAATAACAATGTTCAATTTACCTGTATTAAAACCTAATTTATTAATTAAAGTTTACATGTAAAAGTAGGTATCCAAAATTTTAAGTTTTCTAAGAGAACTTAAGTTTAGTGTTGAATGTTAAGTTTGATATTTTTTGTTAATCTAACTTTGTGACCTCATGCTTCATTTCTGATCTTAGGATACTGCTGTTGTGAATAAAATACAATGTATTATTCATTTTTAATCAAATGAAACTGAATACGCTAATGTGCCATATTTTTTTGTAGTATTTAAACAATATTATCACAGTAATGACATTGTTAAGTTTAGTGGACAGAAAGTTAGAGTGATAAAGTTAACATCACAATAACTTCAGCTAAACAATTCAGGTGAAAAGAGAGTTTCGGGAAAAATAAATTTAGTAAGAGAAGTAGGTTGATTGTTAAACGAGTAAAAACTTCCAAGTGTATTTTTATTATTTGGGTATTTAGGAAGGATAATATTTTTCCAGTCACTGATGATGACTTGAGGACACCACTGTTATAAAGGTCTTAATGTGCCAAGAACGTACTAGACTAGTGAATACTGATGAGCAGAAAGCAATTGAGCATTTAAAGTTATACGTTATGCAGTAAGAAAACATTACATTAACTAAATAAATTAAACATTTTATCTAAGTGAACCCCAGATATTTTTTTTTTATCTGACTCACCTTTTCCCTCCTCACATAAACCCAGGTGTCTGTTTGAATGTGTTTGCTGCTTTGAATGATTGCTGTGCATCACTGCTCCTAGATCAGTTTAAATGAAACTCAGACAAACTTCTCTGCAGTCTGACGGTGAAATTACTCTAAGCTACGATGTTACTGAGTCCACTGTTGATCACACTGCTGCTCCAACTCAGAGGTGAGGATCAAGAAGTTTCTGCTTTCATTTATTCTCAGCTGAAATACAATCAAATGTCAAATCTTCACACATTTGTTCTTTTTCCATCATGTAGGATCAGATGGCAGTCCATCTGTGACTCAGTCTCCTGCAGTGAAGTCTGCTTCTTTGGGGGAGACGGTCTCTCTGAGCTGTACAGCCAGTAGTGGAGTTGGTGATGATCTGAGTTGGTATCTGCAGAAACCTGGAGAGCCTCCTAAGCTGCTGTTTTATGAAATCAGCCGCCGTGATTCTGCTCCAAGTCATTTCAGCAGCAGCGGATCAGAGCCTCAGTTCACTCTGACAATCAGTGGAGTTAAGGCTGAAGATGCAGGAGATTATTACTGTATGGGAGCGTATAGAGGTCCGGTGTTCACACAGTGATACAGAGTCGTACAAAAACCTCTGTCAGTTTCACCAAACACTGTTTGCTGTGCAGCAGCTGTTAGTTTCTGCTACAGACTAGAAGATGGATCTACGGTCCAGTGAAGTTCACACTAGTGTTTGAGGGAGAAACTAACTTTACTTTAAAAAGATCACATTCTAATTCTGTTTAAAACAAATTCAGAGTAAAGAAACATAAATACACATCAGTTGTGTTCACCAGTTCACCATCGGTTATATTTTACAGCTCATGAGAAAAAAGTTGCATTGAAAATAAACGATTCCTTAAACACAGAAGCATATCAGATAATAAGAAAAGCATGAATTACTAAAGCAAGATATTTGAGTTTGATTAATAATCACTTTCATTAAATCAACCACAAGGATCAACTATTTATCCCATTTAATATCATGGATATTTCTGCAGTATTTCAGTGGAAGTTCTGACTATAGAATAACTACATTATGTGTATTATCGTCATTTTATGGCTTACTTAAACTCTTCAGACACTAAAACTTACCTTCTACACAAAATAATGTTAACTATAACATGATTTCTAATACATTTAATCTTTGAAATATATTTTGTCGTCATGACTTCATAATGTCAGCATTGTGTTTGTTATCATCAGAACAATTAACTAATTCTTTTAATGTCTTTTAGATGTTATGAGATTCATATTTTATGCTTAGAATAACATTTATTTATAGACAATCATATTTTCTGATGACACCTCTAATTAATATTTTTATTATATATGTATAGATCCTAGCAGAGAAGGACTTGAACATCAAAATAAAACATGAAAATAAAATCGTCTCCTTTGTTTTAACAAGTTCTTGTTGAATTAATGCTGAAATGACTTTTTGTCTCCTTTATGAAAAAAGAAACTCTCCCCATGATGATGTATCAGAGCAAGCTTTATTAAAGGCCACAGCAAATGAATCCCACTCACATCCAGCCACTGAGCTCCACACATTAATCTAAGTTATTGAACATTTCACAGCAGTGTTGTTCAGCGTCACACAAAGCTTTACTTTCTCTTCCCAACATTCAAACTCATATTGATGAGAGCAGCAGGTGTTTTCCTCCTTCTCTCCCACTCAGAGCTCCTGTCCTGGGCTTCCATCAGCCTCTCTGGCCCTCACAGTGGCTCCTATTGAAGGACTTGATCTGGCTGTGGTGGTGATGGAGGACCCTGCAGGAGTACAGCTCTCCTTTCATCCAGTTCTCCTGGCTCAGGCTCAAGCTGCTGCTGCTGCTGTAACGTCCGCTCTTCTCCTCCTCTGAGCTGCTCAGGACCCCCTCTGTCACCTCGGTGCCGTCCACCTCCCAGCTCACAACGGCTCCCTGAGGAGAGTAGCCGCTCAGCAGGCAGACCAGCGTGGCCGACCCCCCAGAGAGCTGCTCAGAGGAGGGGGGCAGCAGAGAGACTGAGGGTCTGACCATGGGGCCAGCTGGAGGGGAGAGCAGAGACACACAAGGAGCAGATCAACTTCTGCTGGAGGACACACAGCTGGACATCACACAGTTATTATAGTAAATGATACTAGAATAACACAGAGGAGACAGATGTAGGAGAAGTTGGGGTTTATAAATCCATAAAACATGTTTACTTCAGTTTAAGGTTTTTATTTAATTTTATAATTTTATGGAGCTTCAAGCTAAAAAGCAACACTGCTGATTTGTTCTGAGCTCGACTCTTCAGGACTTAGAACCACAATAACAGGAGCAAAAAAAATTAAAGAGAAGGAAAAGAGGAGAATAAAACATCAACTTAAATATAAAGCTAATTAATTTACTGTGAAACAAATGGCTGAAAACAGTTAAAGACTTCCATCTGTCTTTTTCACTTCCTCTTTACAGCTTTAAAAAAACTCATTTTTAACTTAAACGGCTTAAAGTAAATATTTTTCTTTATGTTTTCCTAGAGCTAACAAATTATAACTAAATAAAATAAAAAATTGAAAAACATAGATGTGCTTCTGAATTAGGATCCTGAACATAATAAAAATTATATATCTCTTTTGAATTAAAGCAAAATACTATTAAATGCAGTTTAAGAGAAATTGTTGCTTCAAATAAACCATATAAATTACAAAAAAGAAGAACTCGCCTGTGCTCTTAGTAAGAAAAGCAAGCTGCAACAAACCAACTATATTCAGAAAAAAAGAAAAAGCTCTAGATCTCTATAATATTTCAGATAAAGTTTAATCACCCTTTAATAAGATAAAAGGAATTAAAACATAGTTTTCTTTCTAATATGATGAAATGATGATACTCACAGTGAACGATGAGTTTGGTTCCTCCACCAAAAGTCCACCACAGTGATAGAAACTCATTAAGAGGCCGTACAAAAACCTCCTGCTCTCACAGCAAACAACTTTTTACTGAAGAAAAACAGTTTTTGCCCTAAAACTATAAGTTTACACTTTTTCTAAAGTGAAAAGTTATTTAGTATCTTTAAATAACAGTTATTTATATCAAAGGTCATTTTTAGGACTTTTTTGTGTTTTTTCAGATGTAAAATATGTTTACTTCTCTTTCTTCTTATTCTTTTTGAAATCATTAACTTAGAAGCTTATTTAAACATTACAAAACAGAAGAGAAAGTGAATTACTTAATTCATAAATTAATAGCTGCACATATCTAATAGAAAAAAGATAAGTCAAATTTTCCAAAGGATTTTGTTTAGTTTCAAATTCTGTTTCCTTTTCCCCAAAATTTTAAATTTTCCCTCTTTTCTTTCTATCTTCTCTTTTAATAAAATCCTCAATGGTTTAAATCCAGCAGCTCTTTGTTCAGATGTTGTGTCTCTGTTTGTCTCCAGTGCGCTGAGAGCAGAGAAATCATTTCCATAGAGAGGAGGCTTTGCATGGTCAGCTGATCCTCCAGGGAACTGAGAAGGTTTATAGTCCTGAGAGTTCAACACTGCAGGACTCTGATCTGTCAGTCAAAACAGAAACAACAAGCACCATGACTCTCATCTCCATCCTCATCTGGACGCTGACCTGCTGCTGTTTTACAGGTTCATTCCCTCTGCAACATTTCTAACATGATGTGCTGCTTTTTCTCTCATTTCTTTCTGCTGATAAATGAAGGATTTGTTTTTGTCTGCAGGATGCAGCGCTCAGGTGACTGTGATTCAGCCTCCATTAGAAAAAACTACACCAGGATCCACTGTCATATTAAAATGTAGGACCAACCCAGCTGTAGGAAAATGCTATGGCAGTGATTGTATGGCCTGGTATAAGCAGAAACCAGGACAGCTTCCAAAACTTCTGATATATCAAGTGAATACGCTGCATTCAGGAATCCCAGCTCGGTTTAGTGGCAGTGGAAGCAGCACTGACTTCACTTTGACCATCACTGGAGTTCAGGCTGAAGATGCAGCAGTTTATTACTGTTTTAGTGGACATGTTATAAGGGGAACCAGTGTGTTCACACAGTGATGTGTAGCTGTACAAAAACCTCTCTCAGTCAGACTGCAGACACACTGAGGTGTTACAGCAGAAACTGACTGCACAAAGAGACACCGAAGCTCATCTAAGAACCTCAATATAAATATATTGAAAACTATAAATATAACCTTAGTAAATCAAGAGCTGTTCATCAAATGATGCACCTCAATATCATGAGCTTTTGATTTAGACCTGAATACAGATAGAGGCTAGGATGCACCATAGTGAAATGAAGATGTTAACAAAATTTGTAATTGAACAATAACTTGGGTAGGGAGATAAGAGACAAAATGGAGGATCTAGTAAATACTAACAGTATGAGGAAAAGTTCAGCAGGACACAGTTGTAGACAACAAGTAAACAAATGTGATCAGGATCTACTACCCTGCAAAAAAAAATTGAAATCCAAATAAGTCATTTTTTCTTGAAGGTAGTGAGGTAAGGAAGACACTTTGCCAATGAAAAAAAAACAATTTACATTTAAAATAAGTGCATATTATCCAATTATTTTAAAATCACATTCCATTGGCAAATCCTCTTATTAACCTAGTCAAATTAAGGGTAAATACTCTTAATTTAAAAATGTTTTACTTTTTTCCAGATCATTTTTGCAGGGTAATGAGCTGATGAGTCTGGCTGAAGGAGAAGCAACAATAACAGAACCTATACAAGAAGAATTAGAAGGAAAAAAAATACACACAACAAATAAACCAGCAAGCACTGACAAAATGTAAGCAAACACAACAAATATGGTGAACCCCTAATAGCTAAAATTACCAGACATCATGCGGAAGGAAGGTGTATGAAAAACCTTAAAACAAAACGAAACCATAACCTAACACCAGTGGCTCATGACACTATAATGTTATTCTATTGTTTTATTTCACCATAGTGACTGTATAAAAAACTTTACATAACAATAATGTTATTTATAAAACACTAAAAGTGGGTTAGTTTTGAATACACCTGTCTGTTTGATGTAGAACATTTAAAACAGCCCAGCAAGAATCCCAGTGGATAACCTGATTAGATGCAGGTTAGAAGGGAACACAACCTATAACAGGTTCAGCAGTGAGGAGAGATTGGGAGGTTCCTCAACAAAAGACTTGCTTTACCCAAAGTAGTATTTTCCTTAACAATATTATTATATGAAACTGAGAACCTCACACTGTAAATAGCAGCACTAATTGTTGTGTTTTGAGTCTAAATTTTGTTATCATGGAGTCTAGGCGGAGGTTCAACTGAAGAAACTCATTGCTTTCCTTCATCCAACTGCGACACAGCCATTCAGCTTTGAACCACACCTCTATGAAAGCCAATCCACATTCAAAGCTCATCTTAAAAGGCCTCCGATTTGCACCTGTCTAGTCCTGTGTGCAGGCGGTTGTTGCGCTGTGTGACTTCATTCAGATGACCCCATTTCAACCCACCACCGTAGCTAAAGCTTCATCAGAGTGTCATTCCTCCTGGACTCTTACTGCATTCCCTGTCTCATCTTAACCGGTCCGGCAGAAGGCCGCCATGTTGAGCCTGGTTCTGCCAGAGGTTTCTTCCCAACAGGGAGTTTTTCCTCTCCACTGTTGCTTCATGCTTGCTCTTCATGGACAGGTTCTCTCGACCTGTGTTATCCAAACTGGACTTCCATCTTCCAGGTCCCTGAGTGAAGCTCTAGTATCAGCTCACGCAGTCCACTGGATCTCCCCATAAAGCTCAGCAGACCGTCTCGCTAACCAGCAGTCTACAGACTGACCAATTTCATCTATCTCCACTCTACCAGTTTCAGGCCTGAGGGGAACCAGCCCTGTTCTTTACTCCTGTTCATGCATATCTATCAAAATTAAGCATTATGTTTCCTGCCGAGGTCTGAGCGCCAAAGACTAAGTAATTATATCAATCAATTTTTCTTAATTGTCTTTTCTCTTCATGTGAGTTTTTCAGATTGAAATGTTTTATATGTGCAGTGGGCAGGAACTCAGGTCCTTAAATAATGTTTAATAAGTCTGATATGGTCAGAGGTGCTCAATCCCTGGAACAATCAACCTATTAAGTTGGTCTTAAGGCATAAATAATCAATAAAGTTTATATATAAAGATTAGATGTGACAAAGAAACATTAGACAAGAATGTGTTTTAATCTATAGTTTTATTAAATTTGATTGTTTTTATACAAACTTAAAGTTGGCAGACAGAACAAAGGTGGCAGTAGTAATAGAAAACTCAATGAACATGAAAAGTCAATGTGATAAAATACAAGAACATGATTTCCAGACATGAAGCTGCAGCTCTACTCTGAGCAGAGGTCAGGGTCCAGGGTTTGAGTGACAGGACTCTGTCCACTCTGATTGGCCTCACAGCTCACTGAGCCCGCCTTCCTCCACTGGTCTGCAGGGAGGCTCAGGGTGCTGCTCCAGCTGTAGCGGCCGTCCCTCCCCAGGACCTCCAGGCTGTTAGACACCCCTGAGGACCTGCTGCTGCCCCCCACCTTCCAGCCCAGCCTCCAGGTTGAAGGGAAGCCCCCGCTGGCCAGACACAACAGTGTGACACTGTTCCACTGCTGCTCCTCTTTGGAGGGGGGGAGGACGGTCAGGGTGGGACGCACCACACCCACTGGAGGAGAGAGGGGGAGGAGAGGGGGAGAAAAGACCCAGGAATGAGAATGAGAGCTGCTAAAAACACCTTCAAAGCTTCATTCTTCATGGTTAATGATGACATCTTCATACGTCTCTGATAATCAGTGACTCTTAATAATGAATCCCTGAGATGATTTTCTGATGATTAAACTGAGAGAGCTGAAACACTCATGAGGAAACAGTTCAAACGTTGACATCTGTTTCTTTCACTTCCTTTAAACTACATGGAAAACAAATGAAGCATGAAGACAAAGCTGATCTGAGTTTACTAATAAAATATTAGTTCAGTTTAACAGGAATCCAGATCAGATATTTACTATTAATTAACATCCTAACAAAAGGATGATAAAAAAAGACACTTTAGAAATAAAGAAAAATTAGAAAGAAGTGCAAAGAAGTAAACATTTATGAAAATGAATTAAATACGCTGCAAGAAAGAATTAAACATTAAACCATCTAAAGTAGATAATGTTGATCGACGCATTTTATGGCTGCACAAGAAAATAAGTTTAATTTTCTCTCTGATTTGAACCATTTACAATCCAGAACAAATACTGACTTCTAAGAGTTTCATCCTCAGAGGGTTTTTTAACTTGTCTAGTTACTGCAAAATTTTATTTTTAATTAGTTGGATACAAAAGCAAAAAAAACTAAAACAACACAAAAACATTTCAATTCAAACAATTTAGCAGCATGAAATCTTTCTTGTACTTACAGTCAACGATGAGTTTGGTTCCTCCACCAAAAGTCCACGACAGTGATAGAAACTCATTAAGAGGCCGTACAAAAACCTCCTGCTCTGACAGCAAACAGCTTTCTGCTGAAATGTTGCTTTTCAGAGTAAAAACGTTTCAGCTTATTCCTAATTTCATCTACAAATCACCTAATATTCATTCAGCTTTAAAGAACTTTATAATTTAAGATTTTTTTCTTTGTTACGTTATTAGCCATGAGTTTCAAACCTTAGTTGTCCTCGTTGAAATATTGTAAAAAAAAAATTATAATTGAGTTTTTACTTTGTTTAAACATGAAATAATAAAATTATAATAATCCAGATTATATAATCCTAAAAACAATAATCTCTCTTGATCTTGAACCTTGATTACTAACAAAAGAGCAGAATTGTTCATATACCTTCAAGATAAAAGTGGTTTTATTCCATATATGAAAATCCTTTATGTTGTCTCTTTTCTATCTTCTATTTTAATAAGATCCTGATTGATTTAAATCCAGCAGCTCTTTGTTCAGATGTTGTGTCTCTGTTTGTCTCCAGTGCGCCGAGAGCAGAGAAATCATTTCCATAGAGAGGAGGCTTTGCATGGTCAGCTGATCCTCCAGGGAACTGAGAAGGTTTATAGTCCTGAGAGTTCAACACTGCAGGACTCTGATCTGTCAGTCAAGCCAGCAGAAACAACAAGCACCATGACTCTCATCTCCATCCTCATCTGGACGCTGACCTGCTGCTGTTTTACAGGTTCATTCCCTCAGCAACATTTCTAACATGATGTTCTGCTTTTTCTCTAATTTCTTTCTGCTGATAAATGAAGGATTTGTTTTTGTCTGCAGGATGCAGCGCTCAGGTGACTGTGACTCAGCCTCCAGTGGAGACATTTACTCCAGGATCCACTGTCACTATTGGGTGTACAACAAGGCCTGCTGTTTTAAAATATGATGATGGTGATGATGCTTTGTTCTGGTATCAGCAAAAACCAGGACAGCCTCCAAAGCTCCTGATAAAATACGCAAAAACGCTTCATACAGGAACACCAGATCGGTTTAGTGGCAGTGGAAGCAGCTCTGACTTCACTTTGACCATCACTGGAGTTCAGGCTGAAGATGCAGCAGTTTATTACTGTCAGAGTTATCATACTGGTGGTGTGTTCACACATTGATTTCTAGCTGTACAAAAACCTCCCTCAGTCAGACTGCAGACACACTGAGCTGTTAGAGCAGAAACTGACTGCAGCTGCTGAGGAGGAAGAGACCCTGATACAGACCACTGAACACAGAGCTGACAGAAACCTCAACAAGCACTGAGGTCACTTATGATAGATAATGTCAGTTTAATTTAAAAACTGAAAGGCTGTCAGAGCATCGCTTTACTATAAGTATTTATATTATTTTCACAATTTCAGTTATTTTCTGAATCTCTTTTTGAGTTCACGTCTTTACATTTTTTTCCAAGGCTTTAAATTGTTAAACGACAAATCAAACAAGGAGCAAAATCCTTGGTTCTGTTGAAATCATGAGTCAGCAGTTCAACATGAGAACCATATCCATCCATCCATTTTCTATCACGCTTCATCATTGCTATGGTTGCATGGGCTGCTGGTGCCCATCTCCAACTGTCTATGGGCGAGTCGCCAGTCCATCGCAGGGCAACACAAAGACAAACAACCATTCACACACACACTCACAACTAAGGAGAATTTAGAGAAACCAATTAACATAATAGTCATGTTTTTTGGACTGTGGAAGGAAGCTGGAGTACCCAGAGAGAACCCACGCATGCTCAGGGAGAATGTGCAAACTGCCTACACAAAGACCCTGGGCTGGGAATCGAATCAGGAACCTTTGTTGCTGCAAGGCAGCAGTGTTAACAACTGCTCCACTGTGAAGCCCTGAATCAAAACCAAAAAGTACAATAGGATGACTTCACTCAGTTGTATTCTGAAAATATGTTGTTACAAAGGATCCTGAGTTACTAAACACACACGAACTAGCCTTGAATATACTAACAGATCTGCAGAGTGACACATGTCACATTCTGACCACAACTGTTTAAAATTACCCTGAAATATTTAGTCTTTATTTTCAGAGATTATGCTTCTCTGATTGTTTAAAATGCCTTAAAAATCCCAACGTTCTTGCTAGATTAAAACTCAAAGCTACGAACAAATTATCTGTCTTCAAAGTATTAAAGTAAAGTAAATTAAGTAGCCATATTTAACTGTCTTAAGAAATGTATAGGTTCAATCAAATCTCAGGTTAAACACAAGTTAACCTGTTTGTCTTCCCCTCTGAAATATGAACAGACTTCTATACTTCTATATAAAATATGATCATCAGAACAACAACATAACATAACAAAAGGACATATAAAGGGTATGTAAATTATTGTTGATTATGTTTATGCATTTAGCAGATGCTTTTATCCAAAGGGACTTACTACGTATACACAATGTTGCAGTAGGCATTAACGTGAAGGATCTTTCCTAAGGAACCACACTGGCAGCTCCACCCCACACCCCACCCCTCCTCCCCCAGGGGGATTCAAAGCCAGGGCCTCCTGTGTGCAAGTCAGGTTACTTACCACTTGAACTAGCCAGCTAAGAGGTTCTATATTAGGTGCAATAGATCCATTACAATTTGTTTTATCATTGTAATTCTAGGAATAAATGTTTAACTACGACTAAAAAGAATTTGATAATTTAGACACTAAAGTTCATTAACTAGTAGCTGAGGGTATCAGCTGCACTCCACCTCATTTGGAGAGATGCATGAATCCCCCTAAAATGTAACATTTACTTTTAGTGTTTATGCGCCGTGTACAGTTTTTCACTACGAAGCATCACTATTAATATAAATAATATAACTGCGGATGTCTGGGGGACAGTGATTCGCCTACATGTTATGAATGCTGGCGTACAATAACGAATAAATTATGAACAGTTTAGTTTGTGCCTTCAAGTTGTTGCCCATAGGAAGACGTTACTTGGATATAACCTAACGGAATATCTTCAGAACGGCTCCAAATGACACAAAACTCATATGGGTGAGTAGAACATGATGTAATAATGTAAAATCAAGGGCCCAATGTAAAAAAAAAAAAAAACGGCATTTCCCTTTAAGGTCACAAAAGAGGGGCTGGCCTAATATGAGATTTATGTAGCTCTGTATGTTTACGGTTTCATTCTGTTCTATTTAATCTATATATTATTTAGATTTTTTTTAAACAGATCAACACATAATAATGCATACTTTTGTAGTAGAGGGAAATATATGCAAGTATTTAAAATATACAGGTATTTAAAAATAAAAACATGTGTTTGACATACATTTATGTTTAGCTGCCTTCAACCCTAAATACAAATACATGCAAGACCTTCCAGATTTGTTGCTATTTTTATTTTTAACATATTTAAGATATATAATTTTCCTTCCATTTTTAAATGCACAAAATTGTGAATATATATTTATAAAAAAAAATAAAATACACTGAGGTTTGTAGTTATGAAAAAATGAAAACCCATTCAATAGAATGAGTGCAGAATATTATCATGTTGACATGGTGCTAGACCAGACTCCTAAGCAAGCGACAACTGCGGACACAGAAGCAGATTTAACAGTTTATTTCCTGGTTAAATGGAGAAGAGCTCAGTCAACTTAGAAACAGGGAGAGAGAGAGTCTGACTCTGGATCCTTTTCCAGAGGATGGTATTGTGTTGGATTGAGGGTGGACAGGCAGGCTGATTGTTCCTGTAAGGAGTCACCGGAGAGGAGACAGTTCTAGAGCAGTGAGGAGATGCAGGAAACAGACCTGATCCTGGTGAGCGTCTGATCTGGTTCTATGGAGGACGAGAGCAATGAGAGGTTAGAGGAGACTGTGGGAGCTTAGTTCACTAACAGAGCTTGACCTGTTTTACCACTGAGAGAGCGGAACAAACTGGCAGCTTGCTGTTGTTGTTGTTGTTTCTTGTTTTAATGGCGGTTGACAAGCAACTTATTGGTGTGCATTACCGCCACCTACTGGTAAGGAGTGTGGATCAGGACGCAACTTAAAAAAAAAAACAACTAAATCCTTTCTATCAGTTTAGTTTTCTTAAGAAAGCTTATTAAATAGCGTAAATATTCAGAAGAGGAGCAATATCCCAACATATCTGATGTTTTTAACTGTAACTTATTCTTTAGAAGTCGATATTCTAATTTCTTTCTCTCCTCAGAGTACTTTGGACATAACAACAAAACATGTTCTACTGTCTCTTCTTCAAAACAAAATTCACAATTTCCTGATGGATGTCTTCCCATTATAAATAATGTACTGTTTAAGCCTGTATGACCAAAACGTAACCTGGATATGATATTTTCTTCTTTTCTACTTCTTCCTGTTCCCCTCATTACCCCAACTTTCCTTTGAATGCTATAAAGCCATCTACCAGTTCTTTCCTCCTCCCACTGCTTCTGCCATCTTTCCTTAACCTTTTGTTTTATAATAGATTTTATCTCCTCTTTACTAAATGGACTCAGTATCTCAATGAAACTGTTTTTTGAAGCTTGTTTTGCATATCTGTCTGCCAATTCATTTCCTATTACTCCTATATGAGATGGAACCCATGTAAAAATGACAATTAATCCCATGGCCTGAATTCTAAAAAGTATT
This sequence comes from Cyprinodon diabolis, assembly GCA_030533445.1. NCBI lineage: Eukaryota > Metazoa > Chordata > Actinopteri > Cyprinodontiformes > Cyprinodontidae > Cyprinodon > Cyprinodon diabolis. The sequence continues at coordinate 14,552,496 of CM060080.1, read as the reverse complement.
AACTGAATCTCCAATAGAAGGTCTGGTCTACTATTGGACTGATTATTTTTAATTGAATATAACGATGAGCTTGAATCAGAACAAATTAAACTTCTTAAAGGACGAACCTCTTCAATCCAACTTAAAGCCAAAATAATTCCCATCATTTCCCCTGTAAACACTGATACGTCATCAGAAATCCTCTTACATTTTTTAATATTAAATTCTGGGACGATAAATGACACCCCATTGTTGCTACTTAGGCTTTTAGATGCATCTGTACAGTGGGGCAAAAAAGTATTTAGTCAGCCACCAATAGTGCAAGTTCTCCCACTCAAAAAGATGAGAGAGGCCGGTAATTTTCATCATAGATATACCTCAACTATGAGAGACAAAATGAGAAAAAAAAAATCCAGAAAATCACTGTCTGATTTTTAAAGAATTTATTTGCAAAATGTGGTGGAAAATAAGTATTTGGTCAATAACAAAAGTTCATCTCAATACTTTGTTATATACCCTTTGTTGGCAATGACAGAGATCAAACGTTTTCTGTAAGTCTTCACAAGGTTTTCACACACTGTTGCTGGTATTTTGGCCCATTCCTCCATGCAGATCTCCTCTAGAGCAGTGATGTTCTGGGGCTGTCGCTGGGCAACACGGACTTTCAACTCCCTCCAAAGATTTTCTATGGGGTTGAGATCTGGGGACTGGCTAGGCCACTCCAGGACCTTGAAATACTTCTTACGAAGCCACTCCTTCGTTACCCGGGCGGTGTGTTTGGGATCATTGTCATGCTGAAAGACCCAGCCACGTTTCATCTTCAATGCCCTTGCTGATGGAAGGAGGTTTTCACTCAAAATTTTACGATACATGGCCCCATTCATTCTTTTCTTCACACGGATCAGTCATCCTGGTCCCTTAGCAGAAAAACAGCCCCAAAGCATGATGTTTCCACCTCCATGCTTCACTGTAGGTATGGTGTTCTTTGGATGCAACTCAGCGTTCTCTCTCCTCCAAACACGACGAGTAGAGTTTTTACCAAAAAGTTCTATTTTGGTTTCATCTGACCATATGATATTCTCCCAGTCATCGTCTGGATCATCCAAATGCTCTCTAGCAAACTTGAGATGGGCCTTGACATGTACTGGCTTAAGCAGGGGGACACGTCTGGCACTGCAGGATTTGAGTCCCTGGCGGCGTAGTGTGTTACTGATGGTAGCCTTTGTTACTTTGGTCCCAGCTCTCTGCAGGTCATTCACTAGGTCCCCCCGCGTGGTTCTGGGATTTTTACTCACCGTTCTTGTGATCATTTTGACCCCACGGGGTGAGATCTTGCGTGGAGCCCCATGATCGAGGAAGATTATCAGTGGTCTTGTATGTTTTCCATTTTCTAATAATTGATCCCACAGTTGATTTCTTCACACCAAGCTGTTTACTTATTGCAGATTCAGACTTCCCAGCCTGGTGCAGGTCTATAATTTTGTTTCGGGTGTCCTTTGACAGCTCTCTAGTTTTGGCCATGGTGGTGTTTAGAGTGTGACTGTTTGAGGTTGTGGACAGGTGTCTTTTATACTGATAACGGGTTCAAACAGGTGCCATTAATGAAGGTAACGAGTGGAGGACAGAGGAGCCTCTTACAGAAGAAGTTACAGGTCTGTGAGAGCCAGAAATCTTGCTTGTTTGTTACTGACCAAATACTTATTTTCCACCACATTTTGCAAATAAATTCTTTAAAAATCAGACAATGTGATTTTCTGGATTTTTTTTTTTGTCATTTTGTCTCTCATAGTTGAGGTATATCTATGATGAAAATTACCGGCCTCTCTCATCTTTTTGAGTGGGAGAACTTGCACTATTGGTGGCTGACTAAATACTTTTTTGCCCCACTGTATACACTTGAACATAACCAAAATATTTATTTTCTATATATGATTGGACTGAGCAAGATTCTGAAAAATTTCCTTTTTCCCTCTTCTTCAACAATGATAAGTCTACAATGATTTCGTTAAATAGAGATGGATGAACCAGTGACAGAGGAACTGCATCACTCATTTTTATGGATGATAACTGAAAATTTTTAATATCACTTTCTATCTCCCAACCAAAGGATTTTAAAGTTTTTTCCCTTTTTCCCAACTAGGTTTTAAAATTTCTTGACATGGATGGTTTTCATAATGACCCTTTAAATAACTCCAGTAAGATAATCTTAACTGTAATCTTCTAAGGTCTGGCAGCTTGCTCCAGCAACTGCTCCAATATAAAGGCTCCCACTGATTGTCATCAAGGAGTAACAGCTGGAACCGATCAAGCCTGCCAACCTGTAATTAAGCAAAAACACAAAGACCTAACACATGTATCTTTTATGTGTGTTAGCATCATTTGTGTTTCTGCAGCATGTTTATGCATTCGTTGTACATTTGCACTATGCTTGTTTCTGAGATTGCAGCATTTCTGTTTTGAGTGTTTTGTTGTTGTTTTTTGCATAATTTTGCAGACCAACAATTAAGCTTATATTCTGCCACCTACTGTACTAGAGTGCGGACAAGAGGTTGGTAGCAAAATAAATACAAAAAATAAAAATATTCAAACCTCTGAGATCAGTTCAGCAACTGGAAGTTGAAGATCAGCATTTTTTTTATTTTAGGACCTATTTAAGCAAAATCTTAACATCAACTTGAACCTGAAACTCAAACAAACTCTTCTGTTATTCTTTAGATGAGGCTTTTCCACAATATACTAAATACCAATAATAATATATTTCCTTTAAGAATTGTTTTATTCAATGCTTAACAAAGCTGCCATGCTATTATTTTCTATCTTATTCTATATTATTTTATTCTGTTTTACAATTCAGTTTAAAGGTAAAAGTCTTGGTTTTGATCCATACTTAAATAATATACGTTTATCAAAAATGTTTAATGATATATTGTATAATAATACATTCTGAGATTTTAGATTATGCAAGGTTAGGTTAACGATGGGATAATAAAGTGACCATGTGAAATATTTAAAGGAGGCAGAGTTGGACATAAATCTGTTGTATGTAATCCTAAATGTTAAGCTTTTACATTAACAATAACTTTGTTTCTTCTTCTTTTTGTTTTATGACAGATGGCAAGCATGACTTTAAGGTGCAAACAGCAACCTGCTGTATCAGGGTATGTAGCATAAATCAAGTTTAATAAGTTTACTTTATATGCTAAATAATATTTTTATGAGAGAAAAAAAATGTGCTTTTACATATTTCTAGTCTTGAGATTCCAACCCCTTCCTGGCAGCCTCATCTTTTTATTAAGTCTCATCCTAAATATTTCCTACTGTCCAATAATGTCTGCTCTAATTTTTCTGTGGTTTTACAATCTAAACATTCATCCACATGACTGCTACTTTATATAAACAATGTTTCTTTTAACCCTGTATGTTCAAACCTTAATTTAGTTTAAACACCTTCCTCTCTTCAGTTCTTTCTAGAGACATTATTGGTTTTAATATATTTCTGCACATTTTAATATTTCCACTATTTCCTTCCACTTTTATCCATGTCCCACCTGTCCTGCCATTTCTTCATCCTTTCTTGTTTTAATGATTGCCTTAGCTTCTAACAGGTATTTTTATAACATTGTTACTCCTAGTCAATCTTTAATAAATGTTGTAAATTTATGAGAAGCCTCTGTAATTAATGAAAGCTTATATTTTTTTGTCAAACAATAACAGAAAAGAAAGAAAGTAAAAAGACAGAATAGTTTAACCATAAAAATGCAAGGTGTTTAACATGAACCGCCACAAGGGGGCAATGTGGGGCGGTTTTTAGGAAGGCTCTTAGATTTTGGTCTGCAGGAGAAGCAAAGTTACAATAAACGCCGCCAGATGAGTTGAAAAAGCCCACAGGGAGTTCAGACTTATCTCCTCTAACATTGACTCTCAGTTTCACATGAACAGGTGCTCAAAAAATCAGTTTGCATGATTTTAATGCATCACTGCTTAACCGAGTTTCCATGCCTTTGCTGTTCCCGAACAGTGTTGGAAGCTTTAATAATTAAATGTTTTTAAACTGAAATTAAAATTTGAAGATTTTGATGGCAATTGGGAATGTATTTTAGACTTTGCAGCCTAAATGTGTCTGGAAATATAGGCAACACAGTCAGTCAGTGCTGGACTGTATGAGCCTCAGAATCACCAGTAAAGATAATGGTGATTATTAAGCTGGGCTGCCATAATGTAGGGCTCACAGAAATGCTTAGAGATGCACAGAAACACTGAGTAATGGTAAAAAGACTGAAAATGAGGGACCATGTCATTGATCATATCTGTATCATTTAAATAAAAGGCATGTTACAATGAATGTTCCATTGTCTCTTAGTAAAAGGACTGGGAGCTTTTTATGGTCAGTTGGTCCTCCATGGAACTGAGAAGGATTATGGTCCTTAGAGTTCAACACTGCAGGACTCTGACCTGTCAGCAGAAACAACAAGCACCATGACTCTCATCTCCATCATCATTTTTATATTTCTGTTCCGCTCCTTTGTCTTTAATGCAGCACCATTGATTCCTTCGTCTTAAGGCAAGGATGTCTAAAATGTGTCTGTTTGCAGCTGCAAAAAGTGACTGATAATTATGTGGACCATCAGCACAGGTGCTTTAGACAGACGGAGACTTTTTAGCTATTGATTACAGCAAATTTACAATGGACATAATTTTCTTTTTCTTTTTTGAGTGTGTTTAATTAGCTCTGAAAGATATCATAAAGTGATTTTTTTTTATTTTTGATGAGGCCACTACATAAAAAAATAAAGAAATCTAACACCTGGGGGATGATTTAAGTATCTTTAATGCTTTATTATAATTATGCAGGGAGTTTTACAGATTATATGGACACTGCAATGTAAATAGAACAGAAGAGGAAAAACAGAAGAAGAAGAAAAAAAGAGAAAAGATGAAAGAAAGAGGAGATAGAAATGAGATAATGATAAAACATTTTCAGTCTGCTTCATTACCTGCAACGAGATGTAAAAAGAACAGCACAACCAAAAGACACGGTACGAGACATACAATAAAGTAAAACCTTGAAACTTTCGCTGAAGTAGTATTATTTAATCTGACATGTACTCTGTGTTACCTGAAGATAAGAGTGTGAACATATTTTTTTCATGTACTTAAAGAACGTAATAATATTGTGTAGATTCTACTGTCAAGGCTCAGAACAAAGGACCCAGAATTGAAGGCAAACAGACAGACTGATTTCTAAAAAGCATTTATTATAAAACAAAGGATCAGCAGTAAAAGCAGGGACGTCTAAGGCAGGAACCTCTGCAGAGGAAAAACTCAGGTTAGGAACCACGTAAATCTGACAGAGGATGATTACGAAGGAGTGAGTCACTAACCTGGTCTTAAAGTTCATTCCCAGGATCAGGCAATAAGAACACAAACAGGTACGCTAGCGAACTCTCACCAAATGCTCACATAATCAGGCACTGATGACTAGGAGCAGGCAGGTTAAATAGAGATTGGAGCAGGTGACACAGATAAACGGTGATGGAAAACTGGACGGAGCTCGACAGGTGAATGTAATGAACAATTAAGCCAGTCATCAGCGCCAAGATCATGACTGCTACATTATATAAAAAATAACTATGTTCAATTTAACTGGATTAAAACCTAATTAATTAATTAAAGTTTACATGTAAAAGCAGGTATCCAAAATTTTAAGTTTTCTAAGAGAACTTAAGTTTAGTGTTAAATGTTAAGTTTGATATTTTTTGTTAATCTAACTTTGTGACCTCATGCTTCATTTCTGATCTTAGGATACCTGCTGTTGTGAATAAAATACAATGTATTATTCATTTTTAATCAAATGAAACTGAATACGCTAATGTGCCATATTTTTTTTGTAGTATTTAAACAATATTATCACAGTAATGACATTGTTAAGTTTAGTGGACAGAAAGTTAGAGTGATAAAGTTAACATCACAATAGCTTCAGCTAAACAATTCAGGTGAAAAGAGAGTTTCGGGAAAAATAAATTTAGTAAGAGAAGTAGGTTGATTGTTAAACGAGTAAAAACTTCCAAGTGTATTTTTATTATTCGGATGTTTAGGAAGGATAATATTTTTCCTGTCACTGATGATGACTTGAGGACACCACTGTTATAAAGGTCTTAATGTGCTCAAGAATGTACTAGACTAGTGAATACTGATGAGCAGAAAGCAATCGAGCATTTAAAGTTATACGTTATGCAGTAAGAAAACATTACATTAACTAAATAAATTAAACATTTTATCTAAGTGAACACCAGATATATTTTTTTTTATCTAACTCACCTTTTCCCTCCCCACATAAAGCCAGGTGTCTGTTTGAATGTGTTTGCTGCTTTGAATGATTGCTGTGCATCACTGCTCCTAGATCAGTTTAAATGAAACTCAGACAAACTTCTCTGCAGTCTGACGGTGAAATTACTCTAAGCTACGATGTTACTGAGTCCACTGTTGATCACACTGCTGCTCCAACTCAGAGGTGAGGATCAAGAAGTTTCTGCTTTCATTTATTCTCAGCTGAAATACAATCAAATGTCAAATCTTCACACATTTGTTCTTTTTCCATCATGTAGGATCAGATGGCAGTCCATCTGTGACTCAGTCTCCTGCAGTGAAGTCTGCTTCTTTGGGGGAGACGGTCTCTCTGAGCTGTACAGCCAGTAGTGGAGTTGGTGATGACCTGAGTTGGTATCTGCAGAAACCTGGAGAGCCTCCTAAGCTGCTGTTTTACAAAATCAGCCGCCGTGATTCTGCTCCAAGTCATTTCAGCAGCAGCGGATCAGAGCCTCAGTTCACTCTGACAATCAGTGGAGTTCAGGCTGAAGATGCAGGAGATTATTACTGTATGGGTGTACATTTAGTAAATGGTGGTGTTGTGTTCACACAGTGATTTTTAGCTGTACAAAAACCTCCCTCAGTCAGACTGCACTGAGCTGTTAGAGCAGAAACTGCAGCTGCAGCTGCTGAGGAGGAAGAGACCCTGATAAAGACAACTGAACACAGAGCTGACAGAAACCTCGCCAAGCACTAAGCTCACTTATGATTGATAATGTCAGTTTAATTTAAAAACTGAAAGGCTGTCTGAGCATCAGCTCAATATAAGAATCTTTAATATTTTCACTATTTAAATTTTTCTTTCTCATCTCTTTTTGATTTAATTTCTAAAGATTTTTTTCCAGGATTGTAAATTGTTAATTGAAAAACCACACATGGAGCAAATTCCTTGGTTCTGTTGACATCATGAACCAGCAGCTCAGCAAGAGAACCAGAACCAAAAATTCCAATATGCTGAATTCACTCAGTTGTATTATGAAAATATGTTGTTATAAAGTCTCCTGGTTTACTAAACACACACAAACCAGCCTTGAATATACTAATGGATCTGCAGAGTGGCACATGTCACATTCTGCCCAAGACTGTTGAAAATTAAACTCAAATATTTAGTTTTTATCTCTACTGATTATGCTTCTCTGATTGTTTAAAATGCCTAAAAAATCCAAACATTCTTGGTAGTTTAAGTAAAGTCAAATACGTAGCTATATTTTACTGTGAGTTGTCTGAAGAAAAATATAGATTCAATCAAATCTCCAGTTAATCACAAGTTAACCTGTTTGTTTTCCCCTCTGGAATATGAACAGAGATTCCTTCTACATTAAATAGTGATCATCAATAATTTATCTTTGTTTTATGTGACACTAAATGCAGTAGAAGCAGGATGCTTCCTATCAATGCTTCATTTAGCAGAGGGACCTTCTGACATCATCAGCTGCTGCTAGGAGCTATACAATACCCACAATCCTTTGCATGAAAGGGTGTATAGACACAGCCCTCCTGAAAGAGTTTAACAAACATATATTATTTATTCTCATACACTTTATATAAATTACCCAAAAAGAAAGTATAAAAAGTATCTATTAAGAATTGCAAAGTGATTTTTAGAGCAAACATATTTGATATAATAAGTTTAGCTTTTTAAGTATTAATGAACACGTCACTCATTTAGTTTTATAAAATAAGATGCTGTTTCTAAATGTGGAGTTAATCCTAACTGTTGCCTGTTTTTCTGTTTTGCTTCATGAATCTTGTGTTTTCTGTGAGCAGAATATCCTCATAATAAAAAAGGACCAATGGCTTAAAAACAACAGATAATATGAAATGGGATTTAATTAAGAAAATTAATTTTCTAAGTAAAAAAAATAATTACAAAGACAGTAAGTACTATAAATCTGCACTTTTATTGAAATAATCAGTTTGCTTCAGGTTTTATGGAAGAATATCAGTAATATCAATATTAGAAATCTGTCTAAACATGAAACTTAATCTTCCTGAATAAAATACAAGAACATGATGATTTCCAGACATGAAGCTGCAGCTCTACTCTGAGCAGAGGTCAGGGTCCAGGGTTTGAGTGACAGGAGTCTGTCCACTCTGATTGGCCTCACAGCTCACTGAGCCCGCCTTCCTCCACTGGTCTGCAGGGAGGCTCAGGGTGCTGCTCCAGCTGTAGTGGCCGTCCCTCCCCAGGACCTCCAGGCTGTTAGACACTTCTGAGGACCTGCTGCTGCCCCCCACCTTCCAGCCCAGCCTCCAGGTTGAAGGGAAGCCCCCGCTGGCCAGACACACCAGTGTGACACTGCTCTGCTGCTGCTCCTCTTTGGAGGGGGGGAGGACGGTCAGGGTGGGACGCACCACACCCACTGGAGGAGAGAGGGGGAGGAGAGGGGGAGAAAAGACCCAGGAATGAGAATGAGAGCTGCTAAAAACACCTTCAAAGCTTCATTCTTCATGGTTAATGATGACATCTTCATACGCCTCTGATAATCAGTGACTCTTAATAATGAATCCCTGAGATGATTTTCTGATGATTAAACTGAGAGAGCTGAAACACTCATGAGGAAACAGTTCAAACGTTGACATCTGTTTCTTTCACTTCCTTTAAACTACATGGAAAACAAATGAAGCATGAAGACAAAGCTGATCTGAGTTTACTGATAAAATATTAGTTCAGTTTAACAAGAATCCAGATCAAATATTCACTATTAATTAATGATCACAAAAGGATGATTAAAAAAAAAAAAACACTTTAGAAGAAAAGAAAACTTAGAAAAAAGTGTAAAAAAGTAAATATTTAAGAAAATGATTTAAATACGCCTGCAAGAAAGAATTAAATATTAAATATCTAGAGTAGATAATGTTGATCTACACATTTTATGGCTGCACAAGAAAATACGTTTAATTTTCTGTCTGATTTGAACCATTTACAATCCAGAACAAACACTGACTTCTACAAGGCTCATCCTCTGAGTTTTTTTTTCTTAAACTGCGGTAAAGTTATTGCAAAATTTTCTTTTTTTTTGGTTGGATAAAAAAGCAAAAAGAAAAAAATATCTATTTAGACAATTTAGCAGCATTAAATCTTTCTTGTACTTACAGTCAACGATGAGTTTGGTTCCTCCACCAAAAGTCCACCACAGTGATAGAAACTCATTAAGAGGCCGTACAAAAACCTCCTGCTCTGACAGCAAACAACTTTCTGCTGAAATGTTGCTTTTCAGAGTAAAACAGTTTCAGTTTATTCCTAATTTCATCTACAAATCACCTAATATTCATTCAGCTTTAAAGAACTTTATAATTTAATTTAAGATTTTTTTTTTTTTTTTGCGTTACCAGCCATGAGAATCAAATGTTACTTTACCTCCTTGAAAATATTCTAACATCTTTTAATAATTCAGTTTTTACTTTGTTTAAGTCATGAACATTAAAAAAAAAAATAATGCAGATTATTTGGAAAAAAATAATCCTGATTATTAAATCCTAAAAATACTAATTTGTAGTGATCTAATATATCTTGAACCCTGAGTACTAACAATAGAGCAGAATTATACATTTACCTTCAAGATAAAAGTGGTTTTATTCCATATGTGAAAATCCTTTATGTTGTCTCTTTTCTATCTTCTATTTTAATAAGATCCTGATTGATTTAAATCCAGCAACTCTTTGTTCAGATGTTGTGTCTCTTGTTTGTCTCCAGTGCGCTGAGAGCAGAGAAATCATTTCCATAGAGAGGAGGCTTTGCATGGTCAGCTGATCCTCCAGGGAACTGAGAAGGTTTATAGTCCTGAGAGTTCAACACTGCAGGACTCTGATCTGTCAGTCAAGCCAGCAGAAACAACAAGCATCATGACTCTCATCTCCATCCTCATCTGGACGCTGACCTGCTGCTGTTTTACAGGTTCATTCCCTCAGCAACATTTCTAACATGATGTGCTGCTTTTTCTCTCATTTCTTTCTACTGATAAATGAAGGATTTGTTTTTGTCTGCAGGATGCAGCGCTCAGGTGACTGTGACTCAGCCTCCAGTGGAGACATTTACTCCAGGATCCACTGTCACTATTGGGTGTACAACAAATCCTTCTGTTTATAGAGATGATGATGGAGATGAGTTTATGTCCTGGTATCAGCAAAAACCAGGACAGCCTCCAAAGCTCCTGATATATCTGGTGGAAAACCTTGAGACAGGAACACCAGATCGGTTTAGTGGCAGTGGAAGCAGCACTGACTTCACTTTGACCATCACTGGAGTTCAGGCTGAAGATGCAGCAGTTTATTACTGTCAGAGCCAACATTTTATAGCAGGCTCATGGGTGTTCACACAGTGATTTCTAGCTGTACAAAAACCTCCCTCAGTCAGACTGCACTGAGCTGTTAGAGCAGAAACTGACTGCAGCTGCTGAGGAGGAAGAGACCCTGATACAGACCACTGAACACAGAGCTGACAGAAACCTCACCAAGCACTAAGGTCACTTATGAGAGACAGGTTCAGTTTAATTTAATAACTGAAAGGCTGTCTGAGCATCAGCTCAATATAAGAATCTTTAATATTTTCACTATTTAAATTTTTCTTTCTCATCTCTTTTTGATTTAATTTCTAAAGATTTTTTTCCAGGATTGTAAATTGTTAATTGAAAAACCACACATGGAGTAAATTCATTGGTTCTGTTGACATCATGAACCAGCAGCTCAGCAAGAGAACCAGAACCAAAAATTCCAATATGCTGAATTCACTCAGTTGTATTATGAAAATATGTTGTTATAAAGTCTCCTGGTTTACTAAACACACACAAACCAGCCTTGAATATACTAATGGATCTGCAGAGTGGCACATGTCACATTCTGACCAAGACTGTTGAAAATCAAACTCAAATATTTAGTTTTTATCTCTACTGATTATGCTTCTCTGATTGTTTAAAATGCCTAAAAAATCCAAACATTCTTGGTAGTTTAAGTAAAGTCAAATAAAGTAGCTATATTTTACTGTGAGTTGTCTGGAGAAAAATATAGATTCAATCAAATCTCCAGTTAATCACAAGTTAAACTGTTTGTTTTCCCCTCTGGAATATGAACAGAGATTCCTTCTACATTAAATAGTGATCATCAATAATTTATCTTTGTTTTATGTGACACTAAATGCAGTAGAAGCAGGATGCTTCCTATCAATGCTTCATTTAGCAGAGGGACCTTCTGACATCATCAGCTGCTGCTAGGAGCTATACAATACCCACAATCCTTTGCATGACAGGGTGTATAGACACAGCCCTCCTGAAAGAGTTTAACAAACATATATTATTTATTCTCATACACTTTATATAAATTACCCAAAAAGAAAGTATAAAAAGTATCTATTAAGAATTGCAAAGTGATTTTTAGAGGAAACATATTTGATATAATAAGTTTAGCTTTTTAAGTATTAATGAACACGTCACTCATTTAGTTTTATAAAATAAGATGCTGTTTCTAAATGTGGAGTTAATCCTAACTGTTGCCTGTTTTTCTGTTTTGCTTCATGAATCTTGTGTTTTCTGTGAGCAGAATATCCTCATAATAAAAAAGGACCAATGGCTTAAAAACATCAGGCTAAGTGTAATTAATGTATATAAGGCATTTTTATTAAATACATTTAGTTAACAAAATAAATGTATTTCAAAAAATTTGGGTTAATGAAAAGGTTCTGTTAATACAAATAAATACTTGTAAATATATATATTAAATCTGTGATTACTAAGAGGTTCTTTATTTATGCCTAAAGGTTCATTTACAATATTTCTTTTATTATTGTAATTAGAATAATTGTTCAACTATGACGACATGGAGTTTGTGAATTTAGACACAGTTTCTTAACTAGTAGCTGAGAGTATAAGCTATACTCCACATCATTTGGAGCAATGCATCAATCCCCCTTTGCATTTATTGTTGATGGATTGTTTGCTTTTGTGGAGCAAAACATTAACAGTTTTAATCTCCAGCTGTCTTTAATCTAAATGTTGGATCTAGTTTTCAAAGTGTAATATTATGGCAGCACAGTTTATATACAAGAAAAAAATCATTCATGCCTCAGAAATTACACAGTTCTTCTAATTTCCGTTATTTTGACATACAGCTGATTCTAATTCTTCCTTATAACGGGCTGAAATAAAATGTTTTAAACTGCATTTGGGATCCACTTGTAGGTTGGTTTATAGTTCTTCTCTTACCAACAGATATTTGAACAACAGATAATATGAAATGGGATTTAATTAAGAAAATTAATTTTCTAAGTAAAAAAAATAATTACAAAGACAGTAAGTACTATAAATCTGCACTTTTATTGAAATAATCAGTTTGCTTCAGGTTTTATGGAAGAATATCAGTAATATGAATATTAGAAATCTGTCTAAACATGAAACTTAATCTTCCTGAATAAAATACAAGAACATGATGATTTCCAGACATGAAGCTGCAGCTCTACTCTGAGCAGAGGTTAGGGTCCAGGGTTTGAGTGACAGGACTCTGTCCACTCTGATTGGCCTCACAGCTCACTGAGCCCGCCTTCCTCCACTGGTCTGCAGGGAGGCTCAGGGTGCTGCTCCAGCTGTAGCGGCCGTCCCTCCCCAGGACCTCCAGGCTGTTAGACACCCCTGAGGACCTGCTGCTGCCCCCCACCTTCCAGCCCAGCCTCCAGGTTGAAGGGAAGCCCCCGCTGGCCAGACACACCAGTGTGACACTGCTCTGCTGCTGCTCCTCTTTGGAGGGGGGGAGGACGGTCAGGGTGGGACGCACCACACCCACTGGAGGAGAGAGGGGGAGGAGAGGGGGAGAAAAGACCCAGGAATGAGAATGAGAGCTGCTAAAAACACCTTCAAAGCTTCATTCTTCATGGTTAATGATGACATCTTCATACGCCTCTGATAATCAGTGACTCTTAATAATGAATCCCTGAGATGATTTTCTGATGATTAAACTGAGAGAGCTGAAACACTCATGAGGAAACAGTTCAAACGTTGACATCTGTTTCTTTCACTTCCTTTAAACTACATGGAAAACAAATGAAGCATGAAGACAAAGCTGATCTGAGTTTACTAATAAAATATTAGTTCAGTTTAACAAGAATCCAGATCAAATATTCACTATTAATTAATGATCACAAAAGGATGATTAAAAAAAAGACACTTTAGAAGAAAAGAAAACTTAGAAAAAAGTGTAAAAAAGTAAATATTTAAGAAAATGAATTAAATACGCCTGCAAGAAAGAATTAAATATTAAATATCTAGAGTAGATAATGTTGATCTACACATTTTATGGCTGCACAAGAAAATAAGTTTAATTTACTCTCTGATTTGAACCATTTACAATCCAGAACAAACACTGACTTCTAAGAGGCTCATCCTCTGAGTTTTTTTTTTTTCTTAAACTGCGGTAAAGTTTCTGCAAAATTTTCTTTTTAGTTAGTTGGATAAAAAAGCAATAAGAAAAAAAATCTATTTAAACAATTTAGCAGCATTAAAACTTTCTTGTACTTACTGTCAACGATGAGTTTGGTTCCTCCACCAAAAGTGTCCCACAGTGATAGAAACTCATTAAGAGGCCGTACAAAAACCTCCTGCTCTGACAGCAAACAACTTTCTGCTGAAATGTTGCTTTTCAGAGTAAAAACGTTTCAGTTTATTCCTAATTTCATCTACAAATCACCTAATATTCATTCAGCTTTAAAGAACTTTATAATTTAATTTAAGATTTTTTTTTTTTTTTGCGTTACCAGCCATGAGAATCAAATGTTACTTTACCTCCTTGAAAATATTCTAACATCTTTTAATAATTCAGTTTTTACTTTGTTTAAGTCATGAACATTAAAAAAAAAATAATGCAGATTATTTGGAAAAAAATAATCCTGATTTTTAAATCCTAAAAATACTAATTTGTAGTGATCTAATATATCTTGAACCCTGAGTACTAACAATAGAGCAGAATTATACATTTACCTTCAAGATAAAAGTGGTTTTATTCCATATGTGAAAATCCTTTATGTTGTCTCTTTTCTATCTTCTATTTTAATAAGATCCTGATTGATTTAAATCCAGCAACTCTTTGTTCAGATGTTGTGTCTCTTGTTTGTCTCCAGTGCGCTGAGAGCAGAGAAATCATTTCCATAGAGAGGAGGCTTTGCATGGTCAGCTGATCCTCCAGGGAACTGAGAAGGTTTATAGTCCTGAGAGTTCAACACTGCAGGACTCTGATCTGTCAGTCAAGCCAGCAGAAACAAGAACCATGACTCTCATCTCCATCATCATTTATATATAGTTAGGAAAAGAAGTATCTGAACAACCTGCTATATATATAAGTACAACCACTTAGAAATCATGGAGGGTCTGAAATTGCCACTATAGGTGCCTGTCCATTTTGAGTGACATAATCTAAAAAAATCCAGAGTTTGAGCTCCCTCCGCAGATTCTCTAATGGGTTTAGTTCTAGAGACTTGCTTGGCCATACTAGAAACTAGATATGCTTCTTTCAGAGCCACTCCTTGGTTATAATGGCTGTGTGCTTCATGTCATTGTGATACTGGAAGACCCAGCCTCCACCCATCTTCAATACTCTAACTGGGAGAGGAAGGTTATTCCCCCAAATCTCGCAATACATGGCCCCGGTCACCCTCTCTTTAATACAGTGCAGTCACCCTGTCCCATGTGCAGAAAAACACCCCCAAAGCATGATGCTGCCACCCCCATGCTTCACAGTAGGGATGTTTTTTCTTGGGATGGTACCTTTCATTCTTTTTCCTCCAAACATGATTAGTGGAATTATTACCAAAAAGTTCTATTTTGGTCTCATCTCACTAAATGACTTTCTGCCGTGAATCCTCTGGATCATCCAAATGGTCTTTGGCAAACCTAAGAAGGGCCTTGACATGTGCTGGTTTTAGCAGGCGACCCTTCCATGCACTGCATGTTTCAAACCATGATGTCTTATTTACCAACAGTAACCCTGGAAACGATGGTCCCAGCTCTTTTCTGGTCATTGACCAGCCCCTCCCGCGTAGTTTTGGGCTGATTTCTCACCTTTCTTAGGATCATTGAGACCCCATGAGGTCAGATCTTGCATGGAGCCCCAGTCCGAGGGAGATTGACAGTCATGTTTAGCTTTTTCCATTTTCTAATGATTGCTCAAACAGTGGACCTTTTTCACCAATCTGCTTGACCTTTTCAGACTTGTGGAGATGTACAACTTTGTCTCTAGTGTCTTTGGACAGCTCCTAGGTCTAGCCATGCTAGTAGTTGTGTTCTTACTTATTATTTGGGGTGGACAGGTGTCTTTCTGCAGCTAAAGACCTTAAACAGGTGCCTCTATTTCAGGATAATAAATGGAGTGGAGGTGGAAATTTTGTAGACAGGTCTTTAAGGGTCAGAGTTCTAGCTGATAGACAGGTGTTCAAATACTTATTTGCAGCTGTATCTTGAAAATAAATAGTTACAAAAGTCATACATTATGATTTCTGGATTATTATTTTTTTAGATTATGTCTCACAGTGGACATGCACCTATCATGACAATTTCAGACCCCTTCATGATTTCTTAAGTGGGAGAACTTGCAAAATAGGCGGGTGTTCAAATACCTCACTGTAAATATGTTCAACTCCTGTCTCTTTAATGCAGCAATATTGTTTCCTTCACCTTAAGGCAAGGATGTCCAAAATGTGGCAGCAGCAAATAATGAATGATAAATATGTGGACCATCAGCACAGATTCTTTAAACAGAATGAGACTTTTCTAATATTGAATTAATTGAATATAAAATTGACATAAATTTTAGTCAATATAATAAAATAGGTGCAACATATAACAGTTATTTATTTAAAACAGACCTTTTTATTCTAATCATATTTATCTTTAACAGAATCAAATTTATCTAATTACTTTGCAGAAGCAACATAATTTTTTGTTGTTGTTTTTATGTCAAACTTGGCTAAATACAGCTCCCATTCTTAATTAAAAGAACAAAAATTGTATGGTGTCTTTTTAGTCGTACCTTATTAAACCACATTGAAAAAAGTAAGGTGGGTAAGTAGGCATCTTTAGTTACTTTAACACTATTGTTTCATGTTTAAACATAATTTCCTTTTCAATCTCATCCCTTATTTCTAATTTCAGGATACCTGCTATCGTGACTTAAATAGTTTAATTCAGTTTTAATCTAATGAAATTAGAAATGCAAAACTTTCATATAAGGTGCCTCTAAACAGTATTATTACATTCTTAAAAATATTAAGTTTAGGGGGCAGCAGATGAGTGTGATGATAAATTAACATCACAATATTAAAAATATTTCAGAAGACATTGATTAATATTTAAATAATAATGTGTATCTTTCCAATTAATAATGATGAGCAGAAAACAATTAAGCATATATGTTATGTGTCATGTAGTCAGAGAATCTTATATTAAATAAATAAAGAAAATATTTTCTCTGACTGAACCCCAGATTTTCTTTTTTCATTTCTGTATCTGACTCACCTTTTCCCTCCCCACATAAAGCCAGGTGTCTGTTTGAATGTGTTTGCTGCTTTGAATGATTGCTCTGCATCACTGCTCCTAGATCAGTTTAAATGAAACTCAGACAAACTTCTCTGCAGTCTGACGGTGAAATTACTCTAAGCTACGATGTTACTGAGTCCACTGTTGATCACACTGCTGCTCCAACTCAGAGGTGAGGATCAAGAAGTTTCTGCTTTCATTTATTCTCAGCTGAAATACAATCAAATGTCAAATCTTCACACATTTGTTCTTTTTCCATCATGTAGGATCAGATGGCAGTCCATCTGTGACTCAGTCTCCTGCAGTGAAGTCTGCTTCTTTGGGGGAGACGGTCTCTCTGAGCTGTACAGCCAGTAGTGGAGTTGATGATGATCTGAGTTGGTATCTGCAGAAACCTGGAGAGCCTCCTAAGCTGCTGTTTTACAAAATCAGCCGCCGTGATTCTGCTCCAAGTCATTTCAGCAGCAGTGGATCAGAGCCTCAGTTCACTCTGACAATCAGTGGAGTTCAGGCTGAAGATGCAGGAGATTATTACTGTATGGGAGCGTATATAGATCTGATTACACAGTGATACAGAGTCGTACAAAAACCTCTGTCAGTTTCACCAAACACTGTTTGCTGTGCAGCAGCTGTTAGTTTCTGCTACAGACTAGAAGATGGATCTACGGTCCAGTGAAGTTCACACTACTGTTTGAGGGAGAAACTAACTTTACTTTAAAAAGATCACATTCTAATTCTGTTTAAAATAAACTCAGAGTAAAGAAACATAAATACACATCAGTTGTGTTCACCAGTTCACCATCGGTGATATTTTACAGCTCATGAGAAAAAAGTTGCATTGAAAATAAACGATTCCTTAAACACAGAAGCATATCAGATAATAAGAAAAGCATAAATTACTAAAGCAAGAGATTTGAGTTTGATTAATAATCACTTTCATTAAATCAACCACAAGGATCAACTATTTATCCCATTTAATATAATGGATATTTCTGCAGTATTTCAGTGGAAGTTCTGACTATAGAATAACTACATTATGTGTATTATCGTCATTTTATGGCTTACTTAAACTCTTCGGACACTAAAACTTACCTTCTACACAAAATTATGTTAACTATAACATGATTTCTAATACATTTAATCTTTGAAATATATTTTGTCGTCATGACTTCATAATGTCAGCATTGTGTTTGTTATCCTCAGAACAATTAACTAATTCTTTTAATGTCTTTTAGATGTTATGAGATTCATATTTTATGCTTAGAATAACATTTATTTATAGACAATCATATTTTCTGATGACACCTCTAATTAATATTTTTTATTATATATGTATAGATCCTAGCAGAGAAGGACTTGAACATCAAAATAAAACATGAAAATAAAATCGTCTCCTTTGTTTTAACAAGTTCTTGCTGAATTAATGCTGAAATGACTTTTTGTCTCCTTTATGAAAAAAGAAACTCTCCCCATGATGATGTATCAGAGCAAGCTTTATTAGAGGCCATAGCAAATGAATTCCACTCACATCCAGCCGCTCAGCTCCACACATTAATCTAAGTTATTGAACATTTCACAGCAGTGTTGTTCAGCGTCACACAAAGCTTTACTTTCTCTTCCCAACATTCAAACTCATACTGATGAGAGCAGCAGGTGTTTTCCTCCTTCTCTCCCACTCAGAGCTCCTGTCCTGGGCTTCTATCAGCCTCTCTGGCCCTCACAGTGGCTCCTATTGAAGGACTTGATCTGGCTGTGGTGGTGATGGAGGACCCTGCAGGAGTACAGCTCTCCTTTCATCCAGTTCTCCTGGCTCAGGCTCAAGCTGCTGCTGCTGCTGTAACGTCCGCTCTTCTCCTCCTCTGAGCTGCTCAGGACCCCCTCTGTCACCTCGGTGCCGTCCACCTCCCAGCTCACAACGGCTCCCTGAGGAGAGTAGCCGCTCAGCAGGCAGACCAGCGTGGCCGACCCCCCAGAGAGCTGCTCAGAGGAGGGGGGCAGCAGAGAGACTGCTGGAGGGGAGAGCAGAGACACACAAGGAGCAGATCAACTTCTGCTGGAGGACACACAGCTGGACATCACACAGTTATTATAGTAAATGTTACTAGAATAATACAGAGGAGACAGATGTAGGAAAAGCTAGGGTTTATAAATTCATAGAACATGTTTACTTCAGTTGAACGTTTTCATTTAATTTTATAATTTTATGGAGCTTCAAGCTAAAAAGCAACACTGCTGATTTGTTCTGAGCTCGACTCATCAGGACTTAGAACCACAATAACAGGAGCAAAAAAAATTAAAGAGAAGGAAAAGAGGAGAATAAAACATCAACTTAAGTATAAAGCTAATTAATTTACTATGAAACTTCCTCTTTACTGCATCAAAACAACAAACTTTTAACTTAAACTGCTGAAAGTAAATTTTCTTTGTTTATGTTTTCCTAGAGCCAACAGGTTTGAATTAAATAAAATTAAAATTTGAAAAACATAGATGTACTTCTGAATTAGGATCCTTAACATAATAAAAATAATGTATCTCTTTTGAAATAAAGGAAAATACTATTAAATGCAGTTTTAGAGAAATTATGTTGGCTTCAAATAAACCATATATATTACAAAAAAGAAAAACACGCCTGTGCTCTTTGTAAGAAATGCAAGCTGCTACAGACCAACTATATTCAGAAAAAAAAGCGCTAGGACTCTAACAATATTTTAGATATAGTTTAATCACCCTTTAATAAGATAAAAGGAATTAAAACATAGTTTTCTTTCTAATATGATGAAATGATGATACTCACAGTGAACGATGAGTTTGGTTCCTCCACCAAAAGTCCACCACAGTGATAGAAACTCATTAAGAGGCCGTACAAAAACCTCCTGCTCTCACAGCAAACAACTTTTTACTGAAGAAACACAGTTTTTTGCCCTAAAACTATAAGTTTACACTTTTGCTACAGTTGAAACATTATCTAACATCTTTAAATAACAGTTATTTATATCAAAGGTAATTTGTGTTTTTTTCAGATGTAAAATAAAATGTTTACTTTTCTGTCTTCTTATTTTATCAGAAACTTAGAAGTTTATTTAAATATTATAAAATACAAGAAAAAGTTAATTAGTCAATTAATGAGTTAATCGCTGCAAATATCTAATAGAAAACAGATTATTTAAATTTCCAAAAACATTATATTCTGTATCTTGAACCTTGATGACTAACAAAAGAGCAGAATTATTCATATACCTTCAAGATAAAAGTGGTTTTATTCCATATATGAAAATCCTTTATGTTGTCTCTTTTCTATCTTCTATTTTAATAAGATCCTGAATAATTTAAATCCAGCAATTTTTTGTTCAGATGTTGTGTCTCTGTTTGTCTCCAGTGCGCTGAGAGCAGAGAAATCATTTCCATAGAGAGGAGGCTTTGCATGGTCAGCTGATCCTCCAGGAAACTGAGAAGGTTTATAGTCCTGAGAGTTCAACACTGCAGGACTCTGATCTGTCAGTCAAGCCAGCAGAAACAACAAGCACCATGACTCTCATCTCCATCCTCATCTGGACGCTGACCTGCTGCTGTTTTACAGGTTCATTCCCTCAGTAACATTTCTAACATGATGTTCTGCTTTTTCTCTCATTTCTTTCTGCTGATAAATGAAGGATTTGTTTTTGTCTGCAGGATGCAGCGCTCAGGTGACTGTGATTCAGCCTCCAGTGGAGACATTTACTGCAGGATCAACTTTCACTATTCAGTTTACAACAAATCCTGCTGTTCACAGACCTTTATTTGGTAATGAGTGTCTGTCCTGGTATCAGCAGAAACCAGGACAGCCTCCAAAGCTCCTGATATTTCATGTGAAAAAGCTTCATACAGGAATACCAGATCGGTTTAGTGGCAGTGGAAGCCGCACTGACTTCACTTTAAGCATCACTGGAGTTCAGGCTGAAGATGCAGCAGTTTATTACTGTCAGAGTTGTCATAGTGGCTATGTGTTTACACAGAGATTTTTAGCTGTAAAAAAACCTCCCTCAGTCAGACTGCAGACACACTGAGCTGTTAGAGCAGAAACTGACTGCAGCTGCTGAGGAGGAAGAGACCCTGATACAGACCACTGAACACAGAGCTGACAGAAACCTCACCAAGCACTAAGGTCACATATAGATAATGTCAGTTGAATTTTAAAACTGAAAGGCTGTCAGAGCATCTCTTTACTATATTTATAATATTTTCACTATTTCAGTTATTTTCTGAATCTCTTTTTGAAATGAGTATTATGGCAGCAGTTTATATACAAGAAAAAAATCATTCAGGACTAAGAAATTACACAGTTCTTCTAATTTCAGTTATTTCTACATACAGCTGATTCGAATTCAAATTCTAATACAACGTTTCAAGCTGTATTTAGGAACCATTTGTAGGCGGGACTATAGTTTTTCTCTTACCAACAGAGAACAGATTTTCTGGGGGAAAAAGACAATATGAAATGGGATCTAATGAAGGACATGACGTTTTTAAAGTAAAAATAAATACAAAGACTGTTAGTACTATCAACCTGCACTTTTATTGACATAATCAGTTTGCTTCAGGTTTTATAAAATAATATCAGAAAGATGAATATTAGAAATTTGTCTAAACATTAAACATAATCTTCCTGAATAAAATACAAGAACATGATGATTTCCAGACATGAAGCTGCAGCTCTACTCTGAGCAGAGGTCAGGGTCCAGGGTTTGAGTGACAAGACTCTGTCCACTCTGATTTGCCTCACAGCTCACTGAGCCCGCCTTCCTCAGTTCAAATGTTTACATCTGTTTGTTTCACTTCCTTTAAACTAAATGGAAACAAATGAAGCATGAACACAAGTGTATGTTGAGTTTAATGTTTAAATGACGTAATAAAGAAAAACTTGGAAAATAAAAAGAATAAAATTCAGGTTTGGTTGTGAGGACATGCTTATGTAAACAAATAATAAAATGTTGAGCTATACATTTTATTGCTACACAAGATAATACGTCTAACTAGTTCTCTGATTTGAACAGTTTAAATCCTAAAGAAATACTTTATTGATACAAATCTTAATCATAAACATAGAGTTTGAATTTTATTTAAATAAACCCCACCTTTATTTAAATCGTTTAAAGTAAAAACAAACTGGTTCAATTAATTTACCAAAAGTAAAGTCTTCTTGTACTTACAGTCAACGATGAGTTTGGTTCCTCCACCAAAAAGTCCACCACAGTGATAGAAACTCAATAAGAGGCCGTACAAAAACCTCCTGCTCTCACAGCAAACAGCTTTCTGCTGAAATGTTGCTTTTCAGAGTAAAAACTTTAAAGTATATACTTAATTTAATCTACAAATCATCTAATATTCATTCTACTTTAAATTAAGCTGTCCTTTTTAGCCACAAAAAAAGAATCCTGCTTTTACTAGAGAAGTGGAAGGGTGAATTATGCCTGCTGCAAAAGGCTACTTTATATATTTCTTCAATATTTGGGGGGGGGGGGGGGGGGGGTTTAGATAGATTATATAACCTGCTGAGAAGACTGAAGGCCTGCAAAACACTGTAGATGGAGAAGTATTTAGTTGCATTTAAGATGCATAAAGAACTCGTATATGGTGGGAAATTTGTCAAATCCTGTTCTTTCAGGTTGCCAAACAGAATAAATAGAATATTTTTTAAGCATGTGAATTTGCTCTTTAAAGAAGACGTTTTATATTTTTGTAGGTAAAAAGTACTTTGTGCTTTGAGATGTTGCGCTGACCAGAATGCAAAAAAGAGACTTTGATTTAAACAGTTTGTCTTTTGAATAAATATTTATTTGATCTCTGGAAAATCTTAATAAATTTAAAGAATTTATATTCCAAACAGAGATGGAGCTACTTAATGATGTCTTTCTAATTTTTACTATTTCATGATCCCATGTGCAGCAACCGAAGCACGGATTAGATGTTATTGGATTGTTCCCAGTTGACGTGGGCAGCCATTGTTAGGCAGGAAAGGTTGACGTTTGGAATCCCTTCTTGGGACGGCGCAGAGCCTGAGACGTCAGCGGACGTTGGCTGACTGCAGAATTAAGAAGCAGTCCAAACAGAAGACAAAAATAGACAAGTGGGACAGCAGAGACCAAAGGCAAGCACTGGTTTTGGCTGCTGTTTTGGAAGCTGCTCTTATTCTTCAGATACTTTATCATGAAAGACACATAACATTTTTTTTGTTTTGGTTGAGTCATATTTAATCATTCATTAGATATTAAGAGTTATTTTAAAATATGTTTTTATGAAGTAAAAACATTAGTTATTAACTGTAATTTGAGCTTTAATTTTATGGCCTGTTGAGGAAAAGCTGTGCACCATTTTTATGAATGGGAAAGCTTGTTGGTGGGTACCATTGATCTGTAAAGACATAGGAAAGGGGCGCTAATTGGTTCTTATGTCTTTCCTTTAACCTCTCCAGTAAGCCTGTGTGGCTGTGAAGGGGCCTCTATTAGTGGGATATAGGGATAATCCTTTTAAGCAATGCTTTACCAGGAATCAGTCCGTCAAAACTTCCTCTCTCAGACTGGATGAGCTCCTCAGTGTTTAGGAGGACCAACATCAGATCAGGTTCACAGGCTGTCCCCTGCCTTCAGAAGCCTTTTGGGACACATACGGATCCAGGGGGCCCTTTGAGAGATTTTGGACTTTAGGGGACTGTAAGTGGGGCGAGAGGCCCGAGGTTGGGCTGAAGACTGGGCCTGAAGCAGGATGGAAATGTGGAAGAAGCTGTATAAGCATGTGGTGTCTGTGAAAGTCAGAGAATATGTGAGAGACTACTGCAAAAGGAATGGACTGCTAACCCTCTCTGTGTTTGCCGTCGTGACTGGCTGCGTTCTTGGGTTTGTACTGCGGACATTCAACCTCTCCACACAGGTATGGATGAGAAAAAACAGGAGAAAAAAACATCAACTAGCAAAAAATTTTAATTAAATAAAAATAAAATGAAGCAAACTACTCTGTGAGATTATGAATTATATAAAACAAACAAAAAAACAAAAATAAAACTACTAAAATGATTGCTAATGAGCAATCCAGGAGAAACTAGCAAAAGTCAGTAATGTAATTTGCCCTACCTGTATCATCAAGGTCATGCCAGATCTTTAAAAACATACAGAAATACATCCAAATGTTATAGTAATTATTTCAGCACCGAATTTTGCATTTATTATTTACCTTAAGTTGATTATAAAAAAAAAAAAGGTTATTCAATTGCTCAAGTAATTTGGCTTATTTTCACCATCAATAACTACAGATAATTGTCTGTGTCTTTTGAGTTTTAATCTGCTTACATTTTGTTTAATTTCAAAGAGTAGGCTTTATTTTTTACGTTGGGAATGTTTAAGTTTTGCATTAACATGTTTTGATATCAAATGATTTATATCACGTTCCATAATTCATTTATATACAATCATTACAAACTGCTTGTTTTATGGTACATAGGCTACTCTGCTCACTGTGAAATAAGACATTCTTAGGAGGTTACAGCTTTTGGGCAGGAGGCAAATTACTGATGCACACCCAGATTGGTGTTGCAGGGAAATCCTACAGAAGACAAAAAAAACATAAACAATTTCCTGATATATGAATCGTGGCAAAGACTGAACATCTTAGTTGTTGCATCTTATAAACAAAAAATGAGACTATAATTTTGAAAAAAGCTTTCATATTCAGATAATACAGGAACTTTATCGATATGAAGTATCATAAAGGATAAGTGATTGTAAAAGGTTTTAAACAGGATAAAATAGATAAATAGATATTTGGAGGTCAAAGTTCCCCATTGGGCCATCCAATGGGTGAAGGGCTGTGACTCTACTTTGGGGTTTAGACCATTTTTAGACATTTAACTATGAAAAAAGCAAATAAATATAAAAATACCCATGCTATGAATGTAAAATAAAAATATACGTATTAACAGATTAAAACACGTGTTTTATATGTCAGTGAATCCCTGTTTAACTGATAAGGTAGAACTGCTTCAGTGCTCAGCTTTTTTACCCAGGGCAAAACAAAAGCTAAAGTTGATATAAAATGTCTATATTTTTTTTAATCATTGATTGTTCTAACAGAGAGGTTTACAATTACTTTACATGTTATCCTAAACTGGTATGCATTAGACTATTCTGCATGTCTTTAACAGAGCAGCAGGCTCACATGTTAGAAAATAGTATGACATTAAAAAAAATTAAAAGTACTATTACTTGAAGGTTTATTTCCCTAATTGCTATTTTGCCCGCTCACAGGCAAAGATCTACTTCTCCTTCCCTGGTGAACTACTGATGAGAATGTTGAAGATGTTAATTCTGCCACTCATCACTTCCAGGTAAGGATTTGTTGAACTTGTTTGACAACCTGATAACTGTAACAACCTATTTTGATTTGTTAAATCATTAATTGATTGAGTTTATTGATTTTACATTTATTATATATAGATTACTGATTCAGCTTTAAATGCAACATAATGCTGATTCTATAAATTCTTCATAAAAATGTGCATAAACGTAAAAAATCTGCAACCAAATAACTAAAGTATCAGAAATAAACAGACCTTTTAAGGCAAAAACAAAAACAGTAGCTTAGAATGCATTAATTTTTCAGGATGGTTTATATTGCTTCTAATTTCCCAGTCTTATGTCCGGCCTGTCGGCCATGGACACGAAGGCAAGTGGCCGTCTGGGTGTCCTGACAATAACTTACTACCTGTGGACGACTTTTATCGCCGTGATTGTCGGCATCATTCTGGTGCTGATCATTCACCCTGGAACGGGACAAGAGAAAGATGGCCACCATGGAGGCACGGGGCATGTCATGACCTCTGCTGATGCTCTGCTGGACCTGATCAGGTTAACATTCACACTTTCACATAACAACATAACATAACAGTGATATTGGTCTGGTGAACATGACCGTGAAGGTATACCACAGAGTCCTTATGACTTGTGAACAGGATATGAGAACAGATGAAACTAAAAATACAATTTAATCTCTCCTTGTAAATTTTGGTGTTGTGTTTTTAAAAAGTATTCATGCTTCTTAAGCTTTTCTTAATTGAATTACATTAAAGCTAAACACTGATAGGACACAGAGTACTGTGCATATATGTTTTGTGGATTTCTGGGGTGGCTTGCATTTTCATTTCAGCCCCTTCATTCTAACTTTGGAACCCCTGAAAATAATCCAGTTTAAGCAGCTACGAGCAAAATGTATCTTTTCAGCTTGTAGACTCCATTTTTATGTAATCCAGTCTGAGTATAAAGACAAAGAGACAAAGTCTTGAGGTTTGTTAGTAATATATAATAGAAAGAACACTATGCAGAGCCTGTAAAACACAGCAGACAGCATAAAGATGTCATTATGGAGAAGTTTAAACCAAGGTTAGGGTATAAAGCAATCCCCCAATCTTTTACATCCTAATGTTTAATCAATCGTCAAAAAAATGAAAAGAGTATGGACCAGCTGCTAAGATACCATGATCTTACCCATCAGGCCAGACAGCAGACAGACAGAAAATCCAGACAGGGGAGAATCTGTCGACTTGTCTTGATCTACTTTAATAAGCTGGTACTTTTAAAAGATGTTTAAAAAGAAAATCTTGTTTAAAAAAAAATAACCATTAAAAGTTTACCACAAGCAAGGCAGAGCACAAAGCACTCATGATACAAGCTGATCTGATCAGGAAAGACAAAGCTGTATGGTTAACATGCAAAACACAACTTATGAAAAAAAAAAAACACCACCTGAGCATTACCATGAAACATGGTGTTGGTAGCATCATGCTGTGGGCATTAATTTCTTGAAAAGGAGCAGACAAGATAGCAAAAGTTAATATAGATGGATCTTACTATGGGCTGGGACCGACTGGGAATACAAAACAGCCTGGAAATTGACTCAGCTGGTTGGTATATTTTGTTAATACTGTTAATATTTCCTGGTCTGTTTACTAGACATGTTAAGAGCACATTATTCTAGTCTGTATGTTTGCTTGTATATGTGTTTTGCTTATGTTATAACCAACAGAAATCCCTTCATAATGCTAAACACTGCCTAGATATTAAGCCTTTTCTGAATGACATTCACAAAGAAGTTATCTCATCGCATTACAGTCCCTCTGGCTAAATCAATTTTTTTTAAAAGCTGAAACACACTACATATACTCTGAGTGATGAAGAATTATAAAACAGTGTAGGGTTATCTTCAGAGTACGTTTGCCCCTTTTCGCCTCAGCCATCTTTGTGTTCCAACGCTTTCTGCACTGCAAGGTAAATAATCTGAAAGGTTAACAGGTATTTATACTTATGCAAGGCACAGGATACTGATAAATACAGGTTTTTTATATTGCTTAATCCATCCAGGGATAACTGTAGGATACTGGCAGGTTACATCCTGATAGATCACCAGTTCATCCCAGAAACTCTCAGGACAGATAACCACTGATTCACACAAAGACTCACACAGTCACATCCACAGCTAAGGAATTTGAAAGCAACCAATTTGGCCAATATTCAAATTTTAAGAAGAGTCCACCAGAGTACACAGAAAGAACCCATGCATGAACAGAGAAAACATAGAGACTCTGTGCAGAAAGATGGGCTATAAAACAGACCTTGGGTGATAATTTCAAGTGAAATTTCTAACAAATTAACCAGAAAATGGGGTTTTGGCCAGAGAAAAAAAGTTTGCAGGTGTCATCTTTAAAGATTGCACAACAAAGAAACGTGAAGCACATTTGAACTCAATAAAATTAATGCAAAACCTTGATGGTTCTCAGTACAATAGTTATTTTGTATTTTTAGAGGGCTGAGATCGAATCCTTGAAGAATAATTGCAGCGTCAACCTCCACGAAATGGCTGATCTAAAAGTAGGAGGACAATTATTGTGATCTGATAAGCCTGAACCACCCTTGAATGTCTTTGCACAGACTTTCCCTGCAGGAGTCAGGAGCCTGGGTGCGCTCTGGCTTACGTCAAGTTGCAGCTCCACTAATACCATCGTCTTAAAACTAATTATACTGCAGAGATGGGTGGTTTGTACTTTTCAGTCCTGTTAAGTGTTTGATGACGTAGCTGCCGGGTGTCTGACACCTGCTGCATAAATAAATGCCGTCTAGGTACAGAATGCTGCACCTGCCTATAAACCTCTTACTTTTGTTTATGGTATTCATGTGGAGTCTCTGTTTTTATATGAGTAAGACTAATATATTAATAATAAGAGGAATGTCGCCGCTTCAAGATCCAACTTTCTTATATAAAGCTGATGAAGGATATTTTCAAGCCTTCACATGTAAAAGATGACAGATGTATTGATCTATGTAGGTTCTCCTTTCATTATTTAAACATAAAAACAAGAACAACTAAGATGTTCACACAGCAAGCTAAACAGGCTGTGATTCATACAGTTTGGGTCACTTACTGTGCCTTGCAATAGTTTTCACCCCTATGACCTTTTATCCCATCACAACAATAAACCTTAATTAATTTTATAGCCAGTCTGCATAACTTTGAAGTGGGAGGAAAATTAACAGTGTGCATTTTTACATATTAAAATCCCTCTGTATATTTGTTCAGCCCCTTTACTCTGCAACCTCAGAGTCATTCTGATCTTCTCAATTTTAATACAGCAGGAGAGCTTCAGGTATCATGCTTTTAGGTTGCCACAGTTATTATTAATAATGAAGAAAACAAGGAACAGGTGCTCTGCTAAGACAAAAACTAACCTTTATACCTAAATGAAAATCTCCATATTTTTATTTGCATAAAACGGCATTAATGTTTAATAAATATATTTATTTTTCTTTACTCATATCATTGTAAATCTGTAAAGTATGAAGGAATTGATCAATTGTTGAAGAAATATCTCATTTTTATTATTTTTGATGCATTTAATGGCCCACAAATTCATATTATTAGCTACTTTTTAAGTAATTTTATATAATTAAGTCCTTCATTTATTTCTGTATGTATTTTTAATTATGGCAGAATTGGTCCTCCATAGTGAACAACATACAGATAGTTTTATTGGTGCAAACCTGAAAAAGCAGGTATTTTATATCGGGAACTTTTCAGTTCATGTGTAGGCAGCAATATTAACCTTGTTTATTCAGGCTTTTTAAGACCTTTTGCAGTTATCTAAAATCTAAACTGCCTTGTTTGCTATATTTCTAGGAACATGATCCCATCAAATCTAGTTGAAGCTACTTTTCAGCAGGTGAGAAAAAAAAATAAGGTAGCTGATGCATTAACTTCCATGGATATCCCACTGTTTAAATCTTAAATCTCTTGATTTGTTTCATTTCAGTACCGGACGGATTTGGTGCCAATTGTTCAGAGCATCAGTGAGAAAGAGTCTCAAGCCAACTTTGTGTATGTGATGCCTGATTATCACAACCCTCGACTCGGCCACCCCGTTTTCCTGGAGATCACTCCTGCACCGGACATCAAGTATAAAATGGTTCCCAGTACGAGCAAAGGCATGAACGTTTTGGGGATTGTCATCTTCTCAGCCACCATGGGTAAGGAAATCACTAAACTGAAGCCAATTAAAGAAAAAGAAGAAACAGTTTTTGAAATAAATTTATTTGATGGTTTTCATCTGATGGTGGGATTAAACCCAAGGTGTATTTTTTTGGATGTATTTAGGATGTTTGTAAATTTCCACCATTTTTTCTGCACCATGTCACCCATTATGTAACACTCCTTTCCTACAGTATAACACCTACACAACATAATGCTGCTTCTTTGGTGCTTAACCTTTGAGATGTCATTCTTAGGCTTACATGCTTCCTTCTTTTTCCTCCAAATATAACAAAGGTCCTTATAGCCCATGCTTCAATCCTATTTTTTCTCAGACCAAAGAACAAAAACAAAGGTCTTTGTCTATGAGAGCATTATAACGCTGTCACCTTGCCTTTTAATGCTGCTTTTAACACAATAGCTTCTTCCTTGCTGAGTTGACAAATCCAAGACTGATGTCCCTGACAATACTATAAGGATTCAAGGATTTTTTTATGAACATACTGGCTCACATTTTTATATTTTTGGTATTAAATTTGGACTCATGTCCCAGTTTAATAAACGTAATATTCAAGAAAAGATAGAGACAGACTCTTTGGGTATTTACAAATGCACAAACAATAAACTAAAGTTGTCCACAATGCTCCTCTCAGGAGCTCAGTTTTTTTTTCAAAATGTCACACAAGGTAGCAGGGTGTATGAGGTGTTGCCTTAAGACTCACAGCATGGATTCATTGAACTAAAACGTGTGAATTAAACTATAAGAAGCTTACAAAGCCATGACTTCATCATGCAGGCTCTCCCAAACAGTTCAAAAGCAAGTCCCTCTTAATCTATCTAATCCTCCGAATTTAAATAAAGTCCCATCTCTCATCAATCTGTGATTTTGAAAGTAGACATGAGTTAGTTAATGCTAACTGACCCAAACAGTAAACGTTTCATTTGAGTTTTACAAAACTAAATCATCTCTGAGGGGAGAAACCCCTGTTCTGACTATAAAAAAATCCATCTTTGTTTCCGTTTGATCTCAGGTTTGCTGCTTGGGAAGATGGGGGAACGTGGATTACCGCTGGTCAACGTATGCCAGTGCATTAATGAGTGCGTGATGAAGATAATCAATGCTGCCATGTGGTGAGTTTGTACTTTTGCTCATATGTATCCTCTACTGACATCAAATGCAACCTAAAAACATCCTGCTGTTTATATAGCGGGTCCAGATTAGATTCAAGCATAAATCTTGTCACCTGAAATGGTGAATTGACCTAAGACGTCAGAAAAGTGGGTCGGTTAGAATTGTGATAATGGAGTAAACAGACTTCCAAAAACAAGATCCGACATTTAAATCATTCAAGATTGAAACGGTTAATCTTTGTTGCAAGCAGGTGTCCACAGCACAGGACATTACATCCACCTGCACATTACACATGTGTGATTTTGAGCATCTAATTCCAAAGCCACGGGCATTAATCTGCCCTTACAGCTTCTGTTGCTCTGAAACGTGGCAGTGACCTCAAGAGCATTAGTGAGGTCAGCTACCTGTGCTGAACAAAAAGGACCAGTTCAGCTTGTGTCTTGGTTAATCCCTGAAGATGTGTTACATAAGGTTGATGTCAGGCAGGTCACATTGTTCTACAGCAAACTCAGTAATCTACCACACCAAGTGACTGCATTAATGGAAGGTATTTTTTTAGGGAAAGGTGCAAAGTAATTGAGGGATTAGGATTAAAGCAGAAGTTTTATATATATATATATATATATATATATATATATATATATATATATATATATATTCTTTTTTTTTTTTTTCATAACGGAGCATACATGAGTTAATCCTGTAATAAAAACCCCTTGGTCTTTTCTAATGATTCTGCACAGACAGTTTTGACATTTACCTAAGAGGCCAGTATGCCCAACTTAATAAAAAATGCAACTATAAAAACCTTAGAACCAATTTAAATCTCAGATGATGATCTTCTTGGCAAATAAAAAAACGGGCTAGCGCAAAAAGGGCAGTGAAAAAGAGGAAGTTAAAAACAGTTAAAGTTCCCCTTAACCCAGAATAGACCAAGGAAAAGTTTGTCAATGAGCACATTTAGAGTCAGTTTCAGGTATGCACTGAGAACAAATACCCAGCTTTCATTTTTTGTTGTATTTTCCCATAGCCAGAAAAAATGGGCCTCCTAATGAAATATTTAACCATATTATACACACCTTAGAGAGCATGGGGATAAGCAGGAATGGAACAGAAGTAACAGCTTTGCTGTTATCTCAGCACGAGCTACCATTTAGAGTTTTACAACAGATGTGGCAGAGAGGACTTTAGTCATCTAGTCCAACATTGTGGATGACTATGTCTATTAAATATCCAGCAGAGGGAGACATTTGTGAAATCAAAGACTTATTTTAACTTTACTGTTACAGTTAACTGTGTCAAAGTGGGGTTTTGGCCAAGAACAAGACCCAGCATCAGTCACTTCTTTTTAAAATGACTAATTAATATTATCATTCAGGTCCTTAGGGTCTTTAGAAAAGACTAGAATAAAACTATCTTAAGCATGAACTTGCTTTACGGTGTTATAACATCAAAAATACTACAGTTAAGTGCAGTGTGGGGTCATAAAGAGTAGATAACTGTTTCATACACATGGTTAGATTCTGCTTGTTAAAAAACAAATATACACATAAGCACATAACTTAAGAAGATACATCCTTTCATAAGTAGAATGGGGCATTAAGCTGTACAAAACCAGGGTAAACAGGACTTCATTATACATGTTTGAAAATTGAGTAAAGAAAACAAAAAACAGTATCTGAAAAAAACTATTTTAATGTGACATTAAATAATTTTTACTGTCTTCAAGTCAAAAAAGGGGGTATGTATAAAAATCTACATTAAATGAATGTGGTTTTATTTGGGAGTGTCTGACTAAGCATTTAATTTGTTTTGATTTTTAATTTATCATAGGCCTCTTTGTGTTGATGTAAGGTCTTTAAATCAGTCGGTAAAAGTAAGAAACAAACAAAACATTATTTTCTTTGCAGGTACTTCCCCTTCGGCATTGTGTTCCTGGTCGCAGGGAAAATCCTGGACATGCATGACCCGGCCCACCTGGGAGAGAAACTCGGCATGTACTTCATCACTGTCCTCGCTGGTCTGTTTGTGCACGGCCTCATCCTGCTGCCTCTCTTCTACTTTTTCTTCACTCGCAAAAACCCCTTTGCCTACATCAGAGGCCTGTTACAGGCCCTAGTGATTGCTCTAGCAACGTCATCCAGGTGAGAGATCATTTTTACCTCCCCAAAGCAGGTTATGTTATTAGTCAAGTTTGTGTTTGTTTGTGTGTCTGTCCCTCTGTGTACAGGATAACTTGAAAAGTTATGACATTTTTACAAAAGGTGCACCTCAATGAAAGGAACAATCCCATTTTGGTGATGATAGACATCATAACCCAGATGCAGGAATTGTTTTGGATTCTTTAATATTATTCAGCTGAACAAGCAGTTCCCCCTTAAGCCAGAGGGTGGCAGCAGCGAGTATTAACAGCTTCAGCCTCTTAAAAAGTCTAGAAGTATTTATTATATTGAAAAAAAAAACACAGGAAAGTGAGCCACAGTTGAAGACTCTTTCTGCTGGTTAAACAAGAAAGCAGAGAAAATGAAGAAGGTGAGAGCAGAGCAAACACCAGAGGCTGTAGACATATGCTGTGTCTTATTTCGGACTGTAACAATTATTGGAAACAATTAGGAAATTGTTACCAGGGTTGCACCTCATACCAAGGAACAATTCAATAAAAAATAGATAATGATCCAGATCATCTATGAGTTTTATCTATAGGTGAAAGTCACAATATGGGGCAAAATTGGCTGCTTGAAGGAGGTTGATGCTCTCCGAGTGCTTTTCTAGTTATCAATGAATTCTTTATCCTGAATAAAGCGATATAGTTGGACAAACTTATCCAAGGTTATCCTATTTTTCTGCAGTTCAGCAACTCTTCCAATCACAATGAAGTGTCTCCTGGAAAATTGCGGGGTTGACCGGCAGATAGCGCGTTTTGTCCTGCCAGTAGGAGCCACCATCAACATGGATGGAACAGCCTTGTATGAGGCTGTAGCAGCTATATTTATTGCTCAGGTCAATGAGCATGACCTGGACTTTGGACAGCTGGTAACTATTAGGTGAGGATGGACTAGGAGGAAACTATTCTGCCCGTCATTCTTTGTGTTTAGGTCTAAGCATGTGCTTACATCTTCAATCCATTTCTCCTTCCATCAGCATAACAGCAACAGCAGCAAGCATCGGGGCAGCTGGGATACCCCAAGCAGGTTTGGTTACCATGGTGATAGTCCTGACCTCTGTTGGGTTACCGCCAGCTGACATCTCTCTGATAGTGGCTATTGACTGGGTTCTGTAAGTATCACCTGAGACGAAAAAAACATTGAGTTGAATTTGTTGGGACAGTGGATGAAAATTATTCTCTTGTGTTTCAGTGATCGATTTCGGACAATGATCAACGTTTTGGGTGATGCCTTAGCAGCCGGAATTATGGCTCATTTGTGTAAAAAGGACTTTGAAAGAGCAGCTACCTCGGCTGCCACTTCTGCCACTCCTTCTCCTGCCAATAATGAAAGGGTAAGGAGGATTTGCTTCTTCTTTCTAGTTATGAGCTTTTTGAATCAGGGATAATATAACCAGGGTTGGTGTCCGGAGTGCAGCTATGCACTGGCATACAATACAAATTGTCTTGCAATTTCTATTTTAACACTGGACCCTTTTTCCTATGTGTAGCACATAAACTGTATGGATAAAATGATGGCCATTGCCAAATATAACCCACTAAGAGGGGTTATGATGAAGAGATAATCATTTTGGTTTAGTGGTCATAATGGCATGCCATATTTTAAAAGTACACAGAACCCTGTTAAACCGACGCCTTCTACTAATTTTGATTAAGTCAGAATGGGTAGTTAACTTTCATGCCCTTGTCACGTTCTCAACAGAGAGACACAGTAATATCCTTTGGGAATCAGAGTGTGGCCATGTCCGACACTCCGCTGATCACTCACCGTTGCGACTACGTGTTCGAGGTGGATGGGGACAATGTGCTGGAAAGGCCTGTACCATGCTACAATCTCTGCCAAGTCTGAGCCCCCTTTTACAGAAGGAACGGAATGGGATTCATGAGATTTATTCGTCTCAAGAGGAAATACTTGAAGCAAAGGGAATTTAGTTCTTTGGGAGGAAATATGTCTTAGGCATTTGGTCAGGTGTCAGGGCTTAGTGGCTTAACAGATATTTGCCAGTGCCATGCTGAAAAAGAAACCTCCTGTACTTTATACACTGGGTGAAAGGTATCTCATTTGTAACCTGAATCTTGGGTATGAGTTATTGTCTGAGAAAAAGGAGGTATGAATGTATATGACATAACTGAACACTGATAAGCCTGGTTTGACAGGCAGACACTGACGGTCCTTATAAAGCTGATTCCAAGTTTGATTTCAAGGTTTTAAGTTGCCTTAATATGAAGCTAAGAAATGGAAAGACTTGAAAGTTTATAACTATTTTAGAAAAAAAAAACTTTAGACACTGTTTTAAAAAGGATCAATGGACACAACTCCAGTGCTAAGAAGTTATCTTTCAATGTACAGAATTTTTTTCTGTTTTTATACGTGTACTTTTAAGTTTTGTGTTTGCTTTTATAATAAAATGTTGCAGTACTTCAGAAGTTTGTGGGTGTTTTTTGTTTTGTTTGTTTGTTAATGAACTACAGTTTTTAGAAGGCCTTCTATAAAGAAACAAAGTTATCCTGCAGGCATTTTCCTACTTACCCTATAGACACTGTGGGCTGGTACAATTCATCTTAGATTTTATAGAGTTAATGACTCCAAATCCATGTTGTCAGAGATGTACAGCAGGAGCAAAGCAGAGTGAAAAAGATGGAAAGGCCAAGCTATCTCTTGATGTTATTGTGTAAAGGAACATCAGATAATGGCTGAGCTTAAAACATGGTCGTAAATCTAATCAATGTTAGGAGAGCAGTGTTTTTGTGATCTGCTATCAGAAAGCTTCTGACCAACATTCAGGCATTATTGGTGGGCTATGGGCTGCTCAGCAAGAAGGTTTTGGGTTTGATTCCAGGGCCGGGGTCTTTCTGAATGGAGTTGGCATGTTCTCCCTGAGCATGCATGGGTTCTCTCCCACAGTCAAAAAAAAAAACATGACTGTAAAGTTAATTGGCTTCTCTAAATTCTCCTTGTGTGTGCATGAGTGGTTGTTTGTCTCTGTGTTGCCCTGCGATGGACTGGTGACCTGTCCGGGGTGTACCCCGCTCTCGAACATTGACAGCTGGAGATAGACACCAGCACCCCTCGCGAGCCCACTTTGGATTAAGCGTGTTAAAAAAATGGATGGATGGTGGGCTATGCTATCCAGAAAAAGTTCCGACCAGAGCACCGCTCCTGGCCACTAACAAATTCAACTAGATCCACTTGTTCAGAATGCTCTTTACAAGTGCAAAATCCTGCTCAGAACTCTCACTTATGTAAAAAGCATGTCTAAAGCCAAGCACAGACTTTATTTCTTTATATCTGAGGCTGATCTCATAAAATGTTTCCAATCATGTATGTCTTCCACAGGTGCAGAGCTACCAACAAACTGACTTGGAAAAACGATCAATATAGGAAGCAGAGGATTTTTTCAGGATAATTAAACCCTTAAAGTTTTACCACCATGTCACCTGAGAGGATCCTATTGGACTGAGATTTGAGCATCAGCATAGAAACAGAGTGCAACAGTTTCTGACAAATAGAGAAAATGCAGAGAATGAAACTAGAAGTGACCTGTGGGGCCATTCTGCAGGCCTACAATGAGCTAACATAAACTACACTCCAAAAGGTGAATGGCAAGCATTTGAAAAAATATTAACGTAAATGTAAATGAAGAAATGTTAAAATGCCAGGTAAATATAGTTTTAGAAGTTAATGTAAAAATTCAGCTTTAGGTTTTGTAAGAGTTTTCATTCATGACACATTTTGTAAAGCAAGACTAAACCAATAAAGGAGTGGTCATTTTCCCCATTATAGATGCATGTTTAATAGCTTAAAAAGAACATCCCTTAATGCTCTTGATTTACTGACAGATTTATAGGCATCTGTACATTTAGGATGTTTCTAAATGTTTATTCTAATATTTACCAGATTAGGTGCAATATATAATATTGGTATTCATTAACATAAGCAACATTTTTTTTCTAACTATCGCAACTCCTGTGACCTGCATTATGCACAGAATTCTCTATATATTTATAAAACAGTAAACAAATGCACAGTAGGCGTCTGAAGACATGTAATTTTAGTAATTCTGTAATGTTTCCACATTTCAATGAAGTTACTCAATGTTAGCAAACATTAGATGAAGTTATGTTTAAGATGTTTATGACAAAACAATGTTCCATTAAAAACACTAGAATATGTATAAAGAATAATAGCGTACAGTCAAATAAATAAATGCAACTTATTTTACACTAGTTTATCATATAAATTAAGGCAGACTGCAGTATTCTCTGACTGCCTATCAAACAACTTAACATTTCACACATTTCAAACAAGACTGCACATGGAAAAGAACAAAAGCAGTAACATGTCAGTATAAAACAAAGTGTATAAAAAGTCCAGGACTATTACCTGCTCTCAGCAAGTTTTAAAATATTGCACAAAGAACTCAAACATATGGATATCCTCAAGGTTTGATTTTCTTTTTGACTTGGTTTTAGTCCTATTTTCATGGGTTTAAATACATACCAAATGTTCCCTAGGTCAGTGTCTGCTGAGTTTGGATAAAAGGACATAAAATCATTCTTACCACCTTTCCACAAAATCAATGAAAGCAAGATGAACTGCTGTATGCTGAGCTTGCATTATGAAAAAATTCAGATCTTACCAGAAAAAAAGGCTATATCTGCTACTATTAGTTTTTTTTGAGTTGATATTAAAATATTTAAATACCAAAGACATTTCTTAAAATGTAAATCTAGAAAATATCCAATACACATTTTGTAAAAGCAACCAGATTCATGGGGGGCTATTTATGCAAGAACAGCCAATCCTAACATAAATTCAATTTACTAATCCTTTCTGATCTAATTTTTTGTTTTTATTTATTTATTTTTTTTATCTTTTATATTTTCTTTAAGGATGTTTTCTCTTAAAAAGCGGCATCAACACAATGTAACCCTCCCTCAGTCGTCTAAATTTGATTTCGTCCACTTGATGTTTAATATATGAATTCTGTCTTGCTATTAAATGGAGAATAGATTAGAATCATCACAAACTTTTGGGACGCTGGAGAATTTCTGGTTCGGAAAATTAAATAACAGAACAAAACTCAAATAAAAATTGTAAATAAATGAAAGAAACAAACGAAACAAAACGTTCAAAATGAAATAAAATTTAATGGTTTAATATTTATAATGGAACAACCAAATCAAAAAAAAAAGAAAAAGAAACAAAAGCAAACCTTAACTTTAATTGTT
Source organism: Cyprinodon diabolis (assembly GCA_030533445.1). Taxonomy (NCBI): domain Eukaryota; kingdom Metazoa; phylum Chordata; class Actinopteri; order Cyprinodontiformes; family Cyprinodontidae; genus Cyprinodon; species Cyprinodon diabolis. The sequence goes on along the minus strand of CM060080.1, from coordinate 14,514,572 downwards.
AACAAAGGCTATTCATTTATCTCCAAACTTAGCTCTTCTTTGCACAAGCTTGCAACTTAAATTGAAACAGAAATGTGGCTCCCTACAAAGAAATATAATTAAAACAAAAGAAAAAAAATATATACTAATAGGGGTTGATGTCAGAAAGCTTCACATAATTCAGTACCGATTTAAAAAAAAAAAAAATCCAGAAACATTGCGAGTTTTCTTACTAAATCCCCTAAAAAATGTTTGATGTTTGGGATCTCTGGCTTTGGTCCTTTTTAAATCTTATATCTTGTCTTAATCTTTTCTTTAATCCGAGTTATGTAAAAACAGAGACAAACCCTTAGGGGTACCAAAACAAATAGATTTTTCTGCAAAGCTCTTCACAGTCGAAATGTTACTCAGAGGATGAGCTGATGTTTGTCAGCATCAGAAGATTGATATCCAGATTATTTGCAAACATAACATTCTAAAATTGCTTTGCTTTTATCAAACATGTTCAAAACAATGCCCCGTATTTAACAATTTGGTGTGTTGGCATGTGTAGTTTTTAGTTATTTTTGCTCCATGTTAACCACTGAATTGTCCATTTTTGAATTAGCTGTTTTTTATATTACTCAATTCTTTTTATTGGGAGCCCTCCACTGTCCTCATGCTATGAATCATGCAACATATAAAACAGTATTTTAGATTTTGACCATTTCAATCAATTTGAGGAATTATTATGAATACAAAAACACATTTAAATTGGGTGACATCAAGTCCCGCCCTCACAAAAAAAAAAAAAAAAAAAAAGAAATTAGTATATCAATACGGAAAAACAAAGACATGAAAAGACACTTCTTTAGACAAGTACAAAGGTGCAGAAGAATGAAATTCTCAGTTTACTCAAAATACGAATAAACCAGAAATGTGCCAGACTTTGGCATTAAAATTTATTTTTCTACTAAAAAGCCTGACACAGCCTGTTAACTGCACCCTTCTACACAAACTGTCCATATCAATCTACTTGTGGCCCTTGCTTGTCTTAAAGGACACTTGCAATATCTTATCTCCGAGCCGGTACCCATTCAGACTGGTGATGGCCATCGCCGCCTCCTCGTAGTTTGTCATGGTTACAAAACCGAATCCCTTGCACTTGTTGGTGTTGAAGTCGCGGATCACCTTAACATTTGTGACTGCGCCGAAAGGGCCGAACATCTGCCACAGGATGCTCTCATCAGCATCCTGGCCCAGATTGTAGATGAAGATGCACCAGCCAGACGAGGAGCTACCGGGAACATTCACGCCTCCCATGCCGCCCATGTGATCAACACCCATTGGAGAAAACCTGTCAACACAAAGCATCACCATATTCTTAGAGCAAATGCGACACATTTCATGAAACAAAATGTTGCTCTAGTAAAATATGTTATGTTATTCCCCTAAAAAATTGTAACTATTGATGGTGTCTTTGAAAGCAACCAAACCATTTAACGTTTTCCCCTTTAATGATTTACGATTAGTAAAATTACTATCATAAAATGCACAACGTATTTCAATTAGATATTAATAATTGGCCTAAAGCAAAGCAACACATAACTGTAGAGTGGAAGATAGATAACATTTCCAAAGATACTTTTGATACTTTTACATATAAAAGGAAAAAAAAATTGTGACATGCATATTCAGCTCCCTTTACTTTACTAAAGCAACTCAGCACAAAAAACATCAGTTTTCAGATTTTCCTAGAAGGTTCGCAAGACGGACAAAATCCATTAAATTTTTTAATAGAACTGAATGAGTGAATATTTATTTGAGACGTTTAAAGCAGAGTTAGCTTCTAAAGCACTAAAAGCTTTAACCATCTTACAGTTCAATCTATCACCTGAAGAGAAAAAGGCTAGAAAGCCGCTGCAGTGCAAACCTACCAATGACATGAAAACCCACTTAAACTGACATCCAGGCAATATAAGCATCAACAATAAAAAGCAACCAAACAGCTCATGGTAACTCTGGAGGAGCTGCAGCGATCCATTAGGTGGAAGACACTTTAAGGCTGTTGTAAAAATTTGTCATTTTTAGAATAACAAAAAGAATACAAAGGTAAAGGAAATTAGTAGTCTGTCCCAAAGCATGAAGGAAAAACAGCTGTACTCTGAGAGAAGTTGTGCAGCGAAGAGGACACCAAAACTCTTTATATTTTTTTAAAAGCTAGAAAAAAGTCGACTCAAATAACAAAACTAACACTGCATAACTTCTAAAACAGGTTATCCAACAAAAAACAAAACAGGATGCCCAGAAAACAAGTAACACAGGAGGGCTGAATAAAAGATTCTTGAATTTTCAGATGTTTAATGATGGGAAAAATGTTAATCTATCCGATCACATATCAATAAAATTCACTAAAGTTTTAAGGTACAAAGTAATAATATGTGAAGCTGTTAGGGCCGGATTTATCAAGATCCAATTTTGCGTGCAGTAATTTGCGCTCGCAAACTGGAATTTTGCGCGAGGGGCTGAACCATGGTTTGCGGGTGATTTAACAAGAGTGATTGCGTAACTGGTGGCAGGTGCAAAACTGCTGGAGACGCCCTATTTAAATGATGGTTTTGCGCGTTTTGTGGTTTGCGGCATGGCGAGTTTGGACAGCAGAAGGCGCAAAAGGAAATTCGACCCCATGGAAATGGAGGTGTTGGTGGATGAAGCCAACAAACATTTAAGTGAGCTACAGCAAAGAAGTGTGCCTGTCACACAGAGGAACGCTTTATGTGAACAAATCTGTAATAAAGTAAACGCTGTTGGTGAAACCTTGCGAACAGTGGATGAAGTAAAAAGAAGATGCCAGGATATTAGAAGGCGAACCAAAGAAAAACTGGCATATAACAAAACATCTGCGAACAAAACAGGAGGGGGCACAGTAGATGAGATGCCTCTGACCAGCATTGAGGAACAAGTACAGCTGATGCTCTGTGAGGAGCAAATCACTGGAATTGCAGCTCCAAAATGGCAATACTGGATAAACGATATGTTTTGATGACCGTTTCCTCGTTCATTCCAAAAATATTCACACGGAGTGAAAAAATGCGTTCTCTGCGTCTCCTTGCTTCATTTCGATGTCTCCTTCTTGCGACAAGTGCGCAATTACGCATACAGACCATTTGCACCTTCTTTTGAAACGTGTTAAATATAGAGTCAGATACCGTTAGCAAAATTGCTTTCAGGTTTGATAAATCACTTTGCGAGTGCTAAATTAATATATTTACATGTTCTCCTCCCACAAGACGCACTTTTGCGTGTAAACGCCCCATTTTGCATATTCATAGCAGAAAAAGTACTAAATGGATCAGAGGCGCTATTTAGCACGTTTTAAAGACCAAATCCTTTTAGCACGCTGTTGATAGATCAGTTTGTACATTTTTTAGCGTGCGCAATGAAATAGCTCACGTTTTAATACACGCAAACCTTTGATAAATTCGGCCCTTAGAGTATTAAAAAGTCACAGCATTATTTAAGCTGTAGTTTATTAGTGTAACGATCAAAACAAATAAAAAAAATCAAGCAAATAAAAGTAAGAGCATTAGTAGTTGTGTTACAATGTGTGCTACTCACCTAAACCGTTGTGCCTGGTGGTGCAAAGGCCCGCCAAAGCGCCGAGACTGGTTGTGGTAGAGCTGCGAGATGACCTGCGTATTCTTCACCTGGTTTGGGTTGGCGGCAAATTTCACTGTGATGGGCTCAGAGGCTCCAGGCGGCTTTTGACCATTCAGGCTCTTGACAGCTTCCTCAGCCTCGGCTCGTTTATCAAACCGGATAAAAGCCACCCCACGAGAGACGCCTGGAAACCACAGAACAAACTGTGACTACATTTTCAATCAACGGCATTGGAGGCACACCTAAGAATGGTGGCTCATTCTTATATTCAATAGTTGGAATTATTTTTAAAAAGCAAGGAAGTCATTCACCTGTCGTACCTGAAGACTGATCAACAAGTACTCTGGAATTTATGATATGCCCGAAGCGAGAAAACATTTCCTCCACATCCTTCTGTGTCATGGACCTGGGCAGACCGCTGATATACAAGTTTGCGTCCTTTATTGTTTCAGAGCTGGGCCGTGCGTATGAAACCTGGCAGAGGGAATGAAAACTTCATTAAAAATACAAAAAAATAATAAATTGTTGTGAATGTGAATAAAAATTTGACCAGAAGTACTTTGACAATTCATTTGCGCTTTTTAAATATTAACTTTACTTGAGATCTTTTTTAAACAACCAATATAAAAAAACGAAAAAAAGAAAAAAGCTTAAACAAAAATCAAATTGTTTCCTTCTACTTCTCATCTCAGACCAAAAACTACAGCACCTAAAATCACTGTCAAACTTTTAGAGTCACAAAAAATAAATAAAACCTAAAAATATGTATGTATAAATATATAAACGGCCAGTCAAAATAAGACATGTCAGAAAGGGAAGCAAGTCATTCGACTTCTCAATCCCTTCATCAGGCTGACATGTTATTAGCTAGTTAGCAGACAGCACAGCAACCACAGGAGAGTAAAAATAAAATAAAAACCTTGCTTGGAGAATTATAGAACACCTTAGTAGACGTTACCTTGATAGTTTTGGACTGTAGCCTTAGTCCATTCAGAGTACTGATAGCTCTTTCTGCATCACTAGGGTTAAGATAGTTAACAAATCCGTACCCTAAACTGTGGCCTAGAGAAAAAAAAAGGAAAACAATAAAATAAAACAAAAAAACGTTGTATAGTTCAAAATAATCTGCAAACAAATATTAAAAACCAAAACAAATCTTAATATTGCATGGTGTGCAAAGTAAACAGACCATCAAAAGTTCCAATAACAAATTCAAAGGTGGGTCAAAAACTGTGATTAAATGGGAATATATCTGGAACAGTTAAAAAAAAACAAAAGCAAAAAAAAAAAAACAGAATAGGAAAGAACAGAACCCAGAAACGAGACCATAATCTACCAACCTCACAAAGTTAAGGTCATCTTAAAGAATATATACATAATAAAGGCTAAACTATTTCTAAAACCCAAAATAAAAAAAACCTGAAGTATTATTCAAACATTTTTTTATGTTGCGCTTTAGGTTTAAATTGTGTTGAAGTCACTGATTGTGCAAAAATAGTGAACATAGCCTATGTAACATAACTCAATGGTTGGAGGCTATATTAGACCTTTGCCACCCTGCCTTTGGTAGTCGCATGATGTCTTTCATTTGTTTCCCTTGTCAGTTGAATTGTTTGAGTTTTTTATGTTATGGTTTATTTATTAACTTTTTTTTTTTTTACATGTTTTTATTCTCCACAGTTTTGCTTACCTGCCATTTTATCTCGCACCAGCTTGGCGGACTCCACCTCTCCAATGCTGTTGAAGAGGCTTCGCAGCTCGTCTTGAGTCATGCTCTGAGGCAGGTAGTTCACTATCAGGTTAGTTTTTGCATCCTTCGCCTCATCCCCTCCCATGTGGTCTTCATACCCATTAGACATCTCATACACGTCCTGCAAGTCAGCCAGTTGGCAAGAAAAAAAAAACATGATAAGCACACTCAATAAACAGAAAAGAGACTTGGTAAACTAACTACAGATAAAAGTACACAAATTTTTCTGTAGTTTTTTTTTTTCCTGACAAATTGCAATTGTTAAAATGATACTGAAATGAAGCCAAATAGGCAGAATGAAGAGGAAAAGAGCAGATCAATTTCACCACAGTTTACCCAGGAAATCAGTTTTTATTCTACCAACTTAGAAATGTTTGCCTCCCAGAAAAGAATAAAGAAAATTACACAATAAAAGTGAAACAGACAAATAGCATCTAATGTTAAAAGCTAATTATATTGGTGTCCATGGTCTGGGGTAGAGTACATCCTGACGCTTTGGATCAGTTATATTTCTGTAGAGATGACGAGTGAGGTTTATTTCCAATGTGACAAGTGGAATAAGTTTAATATAGGAGGTGGAGAAGAACCTGAAATTGGTGAAATCACAGCTTGTCCTACATCTTTATGATCATTCTCCTCAACAACAAAAAGGTTCCTTCACTCTGATCTTGCCTGAAACAGCCAAGGTTATGTGAGTTGAGGATTAGTTTGTCATTGAAGCATCACTTGTATTATTGTATGCCTCTCTAACTTTCAGGAAAACCATCCCTTTTTCCTTCTAAAATGTTCCATAGAGATAGATTTATGTAACAAATAATTTTCAACCGACTGTTAGTCCCCATTTTCATTTTTTGACATGTTAATAGCGTAGTTCATAGTTAAAATGCAATTGTCTACCCAGATAGTGTCCAAAATTTGAAAGAATCACAAGGACTGCTTGCATGCATTGCCAGATAGGCTACTGTTTACATCAAACTAAATAAATGGCTCTAGAAGATCACCTGATTTTATTTTAACCAATCTAATTTCAACAAAAAATGAAAAACAAAGTAAAGGACTTCTCGTGTATTTTTTGCCTTGTCTTTAATATGTAACAAATAGATTACAGATGACAGAGTAAAAAAGGTGATGAGGAATTGCTTGTCAACTTTATGACTCATTTTGCAATGGCAAAGTGGTTATGTTACTCATAAACGTAACAAAATCTTACGCCAAGTTGATTTTTCTACAGACAGTTATAGAAGAAAGATAAAACAGCTATAAAAGACTGAGGAAAAAGTTCAGCCTTATCTTCATTTTTTTTTTTTTTTTTGTAGTCACAGGCCCAACATTTGAATTGAAAAAAATAGCTGAAAAGCTTGTGTGGCATTATTGTATTCATTCTAAGATTAAAAAGCTCCATCACCATAACCAGCAGCTAATCTCCATTTTCAGTTATTTTCTTTGGCTAGATGGGTCAAATCTAGTGTGTAAAGATCTCTGGAGTCTGTCTCTCCATCTGTTAAGTTCCTGCAGCATGACTTAAAGGTAAAACTAACCATTAAATCAACCTAAATGAGGAGCATTCAGATCAGCGACAGACTCTGATTATGCAGTCCTTTGAGTGGGAAACACTGTCCATCAGGATGAAAGAGAGCCCTGTTATTACACCAGTCAGCTTGGTGGGGGCAAAGAGCAGCTGTGTGTTGGACATTTATAATTACTTTTATCCAGCAAACCGCAAAAAATATCTGCCAGTTACGCTATCTAATCTCTGGTGAATAACAAAGCCTGCACTTTGTTTTCCTGCAAACAGGTGACACACTACTACACTGCTTGCATTGGGAGCAGGGATTTATTAATACTCACTTTAAAGTACTTATTGTGTCCTCGACGAACTGCCATGAAGACACTTCACTGCTCCTGAGGCTGAGCGAAAATGAGACAAAAAGCAGACAGCATGACTGCCACGAAACATGCCCTACACTACAAAGGACACACAACCGGGGAAATAACTATGATGCTGAATAAAAGAGTCTGTTTGAATTCATTTGGCCTGATTAATATTTAGGGGAGTTCAAGTATAGAAAATGTAATGTTTGTTAAAAATCAATTTAAACTGGAAATAACAGAATTTCACTGGGTTTGGAGTGACTACCATCATGGTATATGGAGATGCTATGGAGCCTGGAAATGCAACTTGTTTGGCAAAATGATGGCAACGAGGAGGATGAGAAATGGAAACAAAACAAAAAAACAACTAAACAACAGTCTGAAACCAGAAGGGAAATAATCTTCACTGTTAGATGACACAATGACTGCAGAAGGGAAATAATCCTTTTAACACAACCCTTTCATGCTGGGCCTTAAAGGGTGTCCAACTAAACCAAGGGTACAACCTAGACTCTCTTCTAGAGCTACTCTGAACCGGGGTTTCTTACTAATGTCTTTTTTGAGCTTATTTCTTTTCTTTTTTTTTTTTTTTATCTTCTCTGCTGAATTCATTAAACTTTTTTGCCTGCTTGCTGATCGTGCCTTTGTGTTTTTTCTCCATATTGGGATTTGGCATTCATACCTCGCCTTAAAGGTGCAGTAGAAGATTTTTTCTGACGCATTTTTTTTTACCATGTGGCTTAAAGATCAGCCGCTTAGCAAGCAGTGAAATAGAAGGTCTGCAAAATTAAACTAAAATAAATGGTCCCCACTACAGTGAGAAATCAATGAATAACCCCAACCAATCACAAAAGACGGCCCATTGTGCACGATTGGTTCCTGACACGTCAATCAGGGTCATCTGCTCCTGTGCACGTACCCTGACACATGAAAGCATGCAGGACGCCATGGCTGGAAGCTAGCCACTGTTATGCTACGTTCCCCCAATGAAGCAGGAGGTTCGGGTCGACTGCTGAACCGCTGACTGGACCGGAGGAGGGGGGCTGGGGACCAGTAAGGTAGGCAGGGGGAAGCACGGTGACGCCTGTTTCGAGGCTGCCGTTACCAGGTCAGGTCTGTTCACTCAGTCACCCGCTGGTTCACTGTTTCGACTATGTACTGCACTGAAGTCTACCAAAATCCCGGACGATTTTTAAATTCCCCCTAGAAATTTTTTTAGGTCTGAAAAGTAGGACATGTTTGGGAAAAAGGGGACTTCTGGTCAACCTATTCACACCTAAAGCAGCAAGAGCAGCAAAAACGCCCGTGCTGTTTGATTGTTGATACTTGAAGTTTAGCTCTGATGCACAGCTGAAGCTTCTTTGCTGCTCTGGCTGTGCAGTGGAAAAAGTGGGATCGATGCACGTTGGGAGAGGCTACCCTATCCTTTCTTTGCCTGTAACAATGGCAGCTATATATTTGAATCTATTTTAAAGTGAGAAAGTCCACCTGAAACCATCGCCAGTGCTCTCAGTTCATCCAGATTACCATCCTGACTTCAAATATAATTTCTCTCGGAGCTGCTCACACCCCTGTACACCGACGGTGCACTGTCACTAGGAATCCCACAGCAGCCTCTGGGCCAGTCGCCTCCTCACGGTTTGCTGCTGCAGCTGAAAGGTCTTTTTCATGTACGTAATCCAAACTGCAGACTCTGGGATAATAAAAGCGAACATGCTTTTCCGGCAGATTTAGGCATTTTAATTTAGGTGTTAATAAACTGTTTTAGAGGAGTGATCATAGCGATCTTCACTGCTCAGACACGATGTTCCTGCTGCTCTAGACGCGCTGCAGACAGCATGCAGGTGCATGTGTTTTGAAGGCTTGGTTTCATTGGGTGGTCTAAAGGGAGAGGCATGGCTGTGCATGTTCAAAAATATAGCTGGCTAGAACCATTTTTCCAAGATCTCTTACTGCACATTTAATACGGAAATTAATATAATCATTTTATTCATATCCCACTTGGTAATCCCTGGCAGAATCCAAAGCATCATTAGCTGTGGGAAAATGGCACAGGTCTCCTCTTTGCTCCGACTATGGATGTAAGGTTGAGACAGCTGCCTGTAAGACAGTGCTCAGAGAAGCAGGGAGAGACTCACCACAGCTCTGCTTTATGTTGTCAGAGTAACCATGGAGTAACGGAAGGTTTCATATGAAGGCTGCTAAACTCACTGAGAAAAAGTGACAAGACTTTTCTCCAGTTGCCTTTAAAAGGGGAAATATGTAGCTAGAAATGTCCCCAAACATACAAAGTTAGAAACACTAGTTTTTTTTTTTTTTTTGACTAGTTTTTCTTCAATATAGAGATCAGTGCAGCACACAGCAAGCTCCATAAGCTAGACACCTTTGCAGCAAGACGGACAAGAGCTGCAGGTTGTTTTTTTTCTCTAAATAATAACATTTCATGATGTTTAAATTAATATAAACTCTTATTGTTAGTAAAGTAGGTGTGCAAAGATGCACCTTGCTATATCACATGATTTACATTTTTTTTTAAATATTTTTTTATTCATTCTGAAAATCTGGCAGCTTTTATTTTGCTGTGGTAGGGAACCAAGATCAATTCCATGTTGCAGGAATCCTGTAGTTCCCATGTGATGTCACATATCCGAATTCACTCTGTCACCAACCTCCATGTTGGTAGGCAGAATCACTTCAGAAACAGCTAAGGAAGTTTAACTATAAAGTATTTATTTTACATTTTTTCCCCACAAAATTTGCAGATGAAAGAATGTTAGATGAAAGGATGTTCCAACCATGCAGACATCTCAAGAAAGGGTAGCTTTTCATTATTTCCTGAAAAAGATCACATATAGGATGGACGGAAAACAGAGGAGTTAAGCGCTGGACATAAGCAAGTCTGGTTATCAATCACCTACCACCGGGATCGGCCATCAAACAGTAGAAATAGACTGATACATCGGTTGACCGTTATTTGCATTTTTCTTTTTTGTATCAGCCAATGCATGCATTTTCCAGCTCATTAGTGAATTCAGCAGCTATGTTTTGAGATCATGTAAAATGCATCCATTGCCATTACTTCCATTTGTAAATTTTTTAAATATTTTCACTCGAGTAACATTTGTTATCATTGTGTCTTTTCTTTTAATCATATAAATGGGAAAGGAAAAACTAATATAGGCTCCAAGAAAAACTGCATTGTCCAGCCCCACACAGAATGATTAGGGCCTCTTTATTACTGGCAGGTATTTTACAACGTAACAGAACAGTAAGGTTAATTAATGAGTGTTAGGGTGCGGTTTAATGTCTCCAAAACATGCTAGATATTTTAAAACAAAATTGCAGAGATATTTATAAGGTACATGTGCTACTGTCGCATCAGTCTGCATCTGCTATTTGTGCACAAATCACTTGTGTCATTCCTCAGTATCAGCTATTTCTTTAGATCATATAGTACTGTACATATGGAGTATTAAGAACATAGGCTGACATTGTAAATACACCAAAAACTTTCATTTACTTTCTCTTTCCATTATTTCCATTCAGAGACAGCTTATTATTGGGACTTTTGACAAAGCTATATTTCAGTTTATAAGCACATATTTAATTAAGCAGTGCATATTCCAGAAAACATCTCAACTTGTAGTGTAGTTTGCACAGTGGAATATCTAAAAATAAAATAAAATCCAATGGGATTTTGTCTCAGCTTCTCACTTTTTTAAATGTAAGTTGATTATAAAACAGTAAACTAACAATGATCTCAACTACCATGATAATAATACAATTTAAACCCCATGTTAATGACATTAGTTGTGTTTTTTTTATAAACAAAATGTACTAGTATTCGTATTTAATCTCGAAGATGAAAAATAAAAAGAAACATTGGAGAACAAAATTTCAGATTTAAAAGAGAGCCGAACTTTACCAATAATTACTATGCACATGTCAAAAGTATATTATTGTAGAACAAATTCACGCTGTACTTCTGAATGTGTTGTCTTAGTAACTAGGCCGTTGCCATGGTGTACCGCATCATCCTATAAGATTGGTTGTCTGCTCGATCCATTTTTCTGCTGTTTGCTCCTTAAAGGCTTCAGTTGACTGATGAAAAATATAGTATCCTGCTTTTTGTTTTCATATATGAAAATTGTATTTTACCATTTTATAATTAAAAAAAAAAATAGTCTACAATGCAGCGGCCCGAGGAGCATTACGATAAGTTAATAGCATAGCATGCTAGCAAGCTGCAGACTTCCTTTCCCGCTATTAAAGATAAAACCCTTGCAGTGAAACTGTATTTGACTCCAAGCAATAGACTGAGTGGTTTTATTTGCAGTAACGTATGGAGCTATCACTTATAGGTGGGGAAAATTGGTCTGTCTAGCAGGGTTTGTGCTACATTGACGCAAAGCATCGCGTCCCCATTTTAGAGAGCGTACTTTCAGCCTTCGTTCGTCGCGGCGCCGAAAACCCGCGCGGCCTGCTAACAGGCCTCGGATGCTAACACCGTTAGCATTCAGCTTCACAGGCCTTGAAAACAGCATGGCGCCCATTCGCATGTTGTAAACTATCGAAACACGAAACCTCGACGTACACTAGTAAATCTCTCCGATTATAAAAAGAAAAACTATATATTCGATTCTTACCAGCTTATGGGGTAGTTGCTGTTTTTACTCCCCGCTTCTATTTATCCTCTTTTTAGATAACGTTGCCTTCAAGTCAGCCTGACGTCGAGAAGAAGCGGAGGAAGGAGGACGTGACCATATGACGCCTCTACAGGACATACTCAGCATGCTCCTTATCTTGCTTACTATCCACTATTTTCATCCACACCAAAAAGCTTCCATTTATTATATATTTGTAAATGTTCATTATATATCACAAATACATAAAAAATGTATTTAAATCTATTAGAGGCGATGAAATACAAAGAAATTAAAAATCACAATTTCTTTTTATTAACAAAAAAAAAACAAAAAAAAACATAAAGAGCATTGGTTATTTGTGCCTAGTAGAGCAAGTTCGTTTTCAATTACTAAAGAGGTACAATTTTAAATAAATACAATAGTAAAACATATGCACATTTTAATATTGCAGCAGCTATAACCAATACATATTAAAGATAAAGAGGTAATTTGTTCTAATTTCAGCAGTATTTATTAACCATTAAAAGTAAAAGATGTCTGCATTTGGTATTTTTAAAATATGAAACAAAAAAAGAACACATTTACCAAAACAAGTGTAAAGAGTTCAAAAAAAAAGACATAAAATAAATGTTTGACAGTTTATTGCAGACATCATCTTTATGGAAAAAGATGACCTGTCATTTTCTAATGCAGTTACTTTAAAATACTTTACTTTTCTTAGTTACTTTAAAACAGTGCTTGGAGCAGTTTTTTTTCCTCCTTTGTCTTTAACTGTAGCGCAGTGGGTGATATTTGAAAGGTTGTTGTTCCATCATCATCATTTGTCCCATCGTAGTAAGCAAAACCAACTGCGTAATATGGAAAAAGGGAAAGCAACATTTTGTTTACTGCCCAAAAGTAAAATATAAAACATACTTAAAAAAAACAACAACAAAAATCTACCAAACAGGATTCAAACATGCCTTAGAGGTATTACTTCTAGGGAATATGAAAGATTCATTTAAGGGTATTTGCAGGAACGGTTTGATAAATTTTTGTGAATGTTTTTTTTTTCTTTCTTATTAAATAGTTTGTAAACACTTTTGGAAATAATTTGATATAATTTTTAAATTTGGTCAAAATGAAAGCTAAAAGACTGAAAGGCCAACATTATACTCACAATAAAATACAAACAACACAAAGACAAAATAAGTTAGCAGTACTCAAAAACAAAATTAAATCAGTTGCCACTATTATTTTGAGTTCTGAAACACAAACATTTGAGTATGACAGAGCTTATATATTTGGAGTGTATTTTAAATGTACATTTTAATTATAATTAAAGTAAATTTACCACTTAAGAGACCTCAAAATTCTTCAGTTTGAGGTATATTAATGCATACTACTGACCCCAAAATGGCAGAAAAAGCTAAATTCACCCACTAGAACATCTAACAACTTTGATTGCCAGGATCTCTGAATATATTGGATACATACAGCATAGGTAGCTTGTGTGTTTTTAAAGGAACTATAAATACTAAAATGTGAAATGGTTTTAGGACAACAAGTAATAACCTCAGGAACACTCTTAGCTCAGGAAAGCCCTTGTATATGTTTGAGTAAGCAATACAAACAAAGATCTGGTCTATCTGTAGTCCACATCTTTAACAAAAAACATTAGCCTCAAAACTATATATATATATAACTATATATATATATATATATATATATATATATATATATATATATATACAGCGGGTGAAATAAGTATTAAACGCGCCACCATTTTTCTCAGTAAATATATGTTTTTAGAGGTGCTATTGACATGACACTTTCCCCAGATGTAGGTAACAGTGCATTTAGGGCTGAAACAATTAATAGGATTAATCGTTTATTGAAATAATCTTCAACTAATTTAGTAATCGATTAATCGTTAAATGGAGTGTGAAGAGTGTAAAACAACCTTAACTGATAGAGTAACTCACTATTAATCCTATCAAAACTGTAAAAAGATATATAAACATTTTGCATTTAGGATAAAAAAAATGTTTACATCTGTCAATATGCTCTATCCAATACTCCTCAAGTGGAAATGTTTTAGTTTCACCTGGCTTAATTTTGTAAAAAAAATTGTCTTTAAGGAAACTTTGGCTATCCAACTATTAATGGATTCATCAAAAGAAATAATTGACAGAATAATCGATTTGTAACATAATTTGCTTCAGGACTTAATCCATTCAATCCAAACATACAAAGAAATCAAACCATAGACCACAGATGTCCAGAAATTATGTATAATAATGTGAAATGGCACATCTTTAGAGATGAGCATAAAGTGAGTCACCACATGGAAAGCTGTAATAGACAAGAACAGGACCGATTGCAAACACTAAAAACCACAGAAAGTTGACTCCAAGGGATTTATTGTTGATCTTCTCCAACTCACACATGGCTAAAATCATGTATAAATCTTCATATATAGTCACACATACACCTACATCTTGTAATGAGTTATGCAATCCAAGTGGAACAAGAAAAAAAAATGTAACTTTATTGATCTCACAATGGAGAAATTAACTGTCTGCATTTAACCCATCACCCTTGGAGGACAGTGGGCAGCCATTGTGCGTCGCCCGGGGAGCAGTGTGGTGTTAAGGGTCTTGCTCAGGAACCCAGAGTGGAGGCTGTGGGGATTGAACCAGGTACTTGCAACCTTCTCAGAGCACAACCGCACTGCTCTAACCACTAGGCCAACATTCCACTTTTTCTTTTCTTTTTCTTTTTTTTTAAAGAAGAAATTGAACTTTACTAGACCAATGACATTAATTTGTTGTACGTTATCATGATCTGGTGTTGCTTTGGTTTCTGTTGGTTAGCTATTATTTCCGAGCACTGGTTGCTCAATGCTCCGAATAGAAATATAAGATAAAAAAAATGACTGAAGAACCCTTATAAGCCATTTTAACTTTATATTGTGTACTGCATAATAAACAACACTGAGGTATGACCTCAGTGGTTATAAGTGTGCTTTTAGGATTCAGGGTAAGGTGTTCAAACCTAAAAAATACTGTATCAAATGTCAGGGCTCGTAGTGGCAGGATCATGCTGTGGGGTTACTTTGTTGCTATTTACCCAATATTTTAAAATTTCCTCAGATAAAAATCTAGATCCTTCCATATGGTGTTTCAACAAATTAAAGCAGGACATGATCAGAGGCCCATCATGTAAAAAAAAAAAAAACAAGTTGTGAACCATACACAATTGCTGGGGCTGTTCAAAGAAGACTGATCAAACATCAGGCCAGAATTATGCAATTTTATGATTTTTTTTTTATTGCTTACAAAAAGTAAGTGGTTGGTGGAGTTTGCTAAATGAAATATAACCTGATAATAATGCGAAAGTACAAATATATTTGAGCCTGCTCGTTTATGTCTTTTCTTTGTTTATTGTTCATTGATTAAAGTTGTTTGTTGTAAGTTATTCCCCTTTAGGAAAAAAAACTTCATTTAAATCCCAAAAAGCTCAGACCATCTAACTGGAGCTGTAACTGGTTGTTTAATTTCAGAACGAGTTGTAAATTCTGCAGGTGTGTTTGATGACATCATTGCACACTTACATTTATAACCAAGGACACATTAACGTTTTTTTCCTTCTGGCTCAATAAAGGTAATAAAATGACATCACCTTGTGAAAACTCCTTTGTCACTTATGCAGTTAGATAATACAAAATCATGGTTAGAGATAATATAAAGGTGATAAGTTTTTTCCCCTTAAAGACGTCTTTTTTTTTTTTTTTGCATTGTACCCAAATCAAACAAGTCAAACTTGTGAAGATGAAATTAGCAAGTGCAAAACAAAATGTATGCTCTCCCCTGCACACAGGTTTTCTTCAGTGATTACCCAAGATACTAAAACTACCCATAATGCACCTCAAATATAACCAATATATATGCTGAATGCACTTACTTTACTGCTTATTGCATCTCTGCTTTAATGCTAAACTACATGTCACTGCTCTGCACCTGCACATGTGTGATGAAAATAAATTCTATCTAATGTAATCTAATCTGATCAATGTGTTGCTTTGCTTGACTTTTTATCATCTCGTAGTAAATGTAGACAGATTAAACATTTAAAAAATATAATGCACAAACCTCAGTTAAAAAACCCAGAAGACAGCTCCACATGATAAAACTCAGGATGAACTTAAAAGTCTCCTCCACCTTTATTTGACAGCCCTGGATAAGAAAAATGTTAGAGAATAAAACCATAAAAATACTATTCCACAAACAGCTTCAGATTAAATGTCTGAATTTACTTTATGTACCTCAGAGTAAAGTTGCCAATACTGATTCACGCTGCCAGTACATGACACAAAGGTAGAGTTACAGCAGCTGCGAGGAAAAAGTTTTCCACCCGTGTGATTGAACCAAGAGGTGTCCAACCAGTCGGTGTAATTGCTGACTCCACAACATTGGAGCTGATAGAGATACAATATATGAAGTCAATCAAAACATTTCACATAAGGTTTTGATGATGGATCACTTTGGAGAACTTCTTGGATCCCTCTGAACAGATAAATGGTTATTTATTTCCCTAAATAGGAATGTCCCAAACTGTTTTTGATATCAGAAATTGGTCTGAGGTTTTCCAAACAAAGAATATTGGAAAATGTTGGCTTTTATCTAAAAACTACGATATAAGCAACCTAATGGAAACACTGTTTTCTTTCTGCTCCTGCATACATTTTATGTAACCCATAGGTCAATAATAAAGGTCAGTTGTTCTCATACCTACTGTCATTTACACTACAAAATGAGAATAAAAATAATAACGGTATATTGAATGAGTTTCCCTAAGTTTTGAAAAGAGCCATCCTCTCCACTTCAAAAGAAAAATGCAATGCATATGCATGCTCTTGCAGTGTTGTTGACAAGTTGCTCTTTGCATCGCTCATACAAGCTTACTTTCCGAAAGAAGATTTGCAATTTTTCCAATCTTACGACCCTTGGCCATTTTCAAAGAAGAAAGGTGAGAAACGAGAGCTTGAATGCTGAAACCGTAGTTTACCACAGATATACACCTGAAAGTGTGCATGCTCAGGAAAAGATAGCTATCTAGGGAGAAGCACGTAGCACGGCCTTACATAAACAAATCACAAGAATGATTGACAATTACTAGGAGGACCACTCATTTACATGATACACCTGGAAAAGAACATCTTCCCATATACCATTATTATTATCAATTATAGCAAACAATGAAATGTAAATCAAACATTAAGAAGACATTAAACACATTCATTTTCTTAACTGTGACCATTTGAGGTTGTGAATTATTACATGACAAACATATTAAGGCAACAAACATGAATATGTTTGAATACGAATGTTTTCTGTTTTTTAAGAGCTACACACCTCCTTTTGAGTTGCATCAACAGTCTGAGAGTTTATGTCCTGACTGCTGCCAGTGTATTTCTCAAACACCTCGCTGAGAGACGCTGTCTCAGAACCCATCTGAAAAAGAGAGAAGGAAGAGAAATTGAATTTTTTTTTTTATAATGAAAAAGTATGAGCTTTTGTGCTGGAGGAATACCTTTCTAAAATGAACGTAGGCCAACGCAGAGGCGGTGCTTCCCAGGCAAAAGATCACAACCAGCAGATACACAAACTTGAGAAGAAAGTGCTTTAGCAAGTGCATGCAAATATCTGGTAATCATGCAGTTAAAGGGGTAACATTATAAGGGGCTGTAAGGGGCATTATTCTGAATGTGGTCTCATACTCAGAGCTGAAACACTCTCACACATGCTACTGAAATGTTTTACATTTATTTCAATTCAAATGGGGGGGTGCTTCGATAGAAATGGAAGGGCGTATGTGGGAAAAAGTTGGATGTTAAGATGAACCGACAGCAGCTCAGTGGCTAGGAAGAAGCTTAAAAGAGGCAGTGGAATAAGCATTTGTAAATAAGGATGCTTATGATTCCAGGAATCATCATTTTAAACTGCATTGCCTGCACTTTAAACACTATTACCTAAAATTTAAAAAGACTGTATTTTGATAGGATACATCAAACCAAGATGTGTTTGTATTAGTTTGTCATTTTTTCTCACTCCAATCATTAGTTTCTGATATAAAACTCAAGCATAAATTCATTTTGGAAGACTCTTTTCAGCTTCACCTGAACCAAATGCAATGTCCCGCATTCAGCTCGAGCCGATCAACTCGGGGGCCGCATCTTCCCTGAGGCCATCTTCCAAGGTCCCCTTCATTTAGCTCCTGACCCAGCTTCTCCTCCTTCATTCTCAGTCCCACTCTATTCCTTCTATATGTTACTCCTCCAAGCATATGTTCACAGCATCAAAGTCTTCTGCCAGGGCGGCGAGCGCCAAAGAACTTATTCCATTCATGTTCTCATCTGCTTCCATCTCCTTGAACCCCAGTCGGCCTCAGCAGATGGCCACTCACACTGAGCCTGGTTCTGATAAATTGAATATTTTCTAATTGCAACTTCTCTTTGTGTGAGTCTCTCCAGGTTGAAATATTGCACATTGAAAAGGAGGTTGAATTATTTTTTCTTAGAGCTTGTCAATGCATTGAGAGTCTACAGAGAGGAGATTTGACCAATATTTCTCATAACAGGCTTTTAGGAAAACTTGATTACCATAGAAGAAGATTATCAATGTTTCTTCATTTCAGTAGTGTTAATAAGAGTGTTTCAGTAGTATGTATGAGTGCAAGTTCAGAATAATATCCCCCATATAACCTCACCAGTCCTTGTAGACAACGGGAGTCCTTGAGGCTCAGCCATGTACCAAGGAAGCCGGTGCAGAGCAGAAATGCAGCACTGCAGAGTGTAAAAATGGCTGAAAGGATGATATAATTCTGAGAAAAAAATAAGCTGTAGTGTCTGTGCGTCATCAGAAGGTAGATTCCACCCATGGCCAAAACAAGCCCCACCACCTTGCAAAGTGAAAAAAAGATGAACATTGTATTAATACCATTTTGGGGCACATCTTTAAAAGCCATGACCACAGATAAACTTGAAACCATAGCTTCCTTTCTTTGATTTTAGGAAGCAAGCTGTTTCTGTAAACAGACCCTTATCATACTATAGAGGGGCTAAAATGTTGTGTTAGGGGCAGATCACTGTGAATGTTAAAGAAAAAATATTTCATCAAACTATTTAACTTAAACAACAAAATCTGAGAAAGTGGGTTGTGCATTTGTATCCTTTCCCCTTTATTCCTTACACTACTGAATAAAATCCAACATATAAATTAAATCAGTATCTTAATTGAATTGTTATTGATCATAGTATAAACGTCTTTGAAGGCTTTCCTGCCTTAAAAAGAATGGACGGCAGGAAAGATTTCCTCACCAACCGTTACCAGCGAGTGAGAGTAAACGGCCATCTTTCTGGACTGTCTTTCACATCTACAGGCTCTCCTCACCACTTCTCTACATCCTCTACACTGATGACTGTCGAAATGAAACCGACATTCGCCACATTGTCAAGTTTGTGGACCTCATTGTCATTGTGAGCTTGCTGGAGGACAGTGAAACAGCACATGGCCCCATCGTGGACTATTTCACAAACTGGTGCCAGGAAGCCATGCTGGAACTGAATGTCACTAAAACAAAGGACATGTGTATTGATTTCAGGCACAACACCTGCAACCCATCTACAACCATCATAAATGGGCAAGACATTGAAATTGGGTCTATTATAGATGACAAATTTACTTTTAACAGCAACACAGACAGACTAAAAACCTGAATTAACTTTCACTGCAAAGACTGGTTGATCCTAGTGATCTGGTACAAACAGAGTTATACTATTATCATATAAAATGCCCAGAGGACCGTGACCAGTTATACATTATGGGTGAAAAGCATCTGATCGCCAAGATTCTGTAGAGTACGGAGTGTACACTGCTGCAGGCCAGTAATCGCTCTTTCAGGGTTAAACATGTTTTCACCCTGGATTTGAGAAAGGAGTAAAGGATGCAAGTTCTTGAGGAGAAACCATCCAACAGGGTGAAAAGTCCTCTGATCCAACTCTCCCCTTTTTAATGCTGTTATTCTGAGCCTGATTGAGCTCTCTGGAAATAAAAAGCAGTCATCCGAGCACTAGTGATTGGTTGTTAGGCTGCAGGTTCTTTTTGCATGAGAGAAACCCGTTTTTGATCTTCACGATTAATTTCTCAATGTACAATGCAAGGAAATCTTGTAAGGCTGAGTTTTACCTGTAACTCCTCAGGTTGAAGAATCATTCTTTAGATGAGACAAAAATATTCAGAAGGAAAAACTTCTAAGATGGAGGAAATATATATATATTTGATAAATACCAGAATAATGAGTAAGATTTTATTTTCTAACTTTCAGTTGAAAAAATACCAATGGAATTTTGGCCCATTTTGACCAAACTCTTGGAGATGACCACTAACATTTAACGGTACTGAGATCAGAGCTTTGTAATGCAGCCATCTGATATAATTAAACTTCTTACAAAATAGCTTCAACAGTTTTTTTCTTCATATGTAATAATTATGCAATTATATATATATATATATTTATATATATATGTATATATATATATATATACGTATATATATATATATATATATATATGTATATATATATATATATAATTGCATAATTATTACATATGAAGAAAAAAACTGTTGAAGCTATTTTGTAAGAAGTTTAATTATATCAGATGGCTGCATTACAAAGCTCTGATCTCAGTACCGTTAAATGTTAGTGGTCATCTCCAACAGTTTGGTCAAAATGGGCCAAAATTCCATTGGTATTTTTTATGCAGAACAGCCAGGATGTATGCCAGGAGTGAGCGAGACATCGACTCACTGATCCACACTACCAGGATCTACAGCAACGACATTGGGATGTCATTCGGACTGGACAAGTGCGGTCGCATGGTCTCAAAGAGAGGGAAGATGATCAGAACCGAGGGGGTTGAACTACCAGAAGGCCACATTACAGATGTGCAGGACAGCTACAAATACCTTGGGGTGCCACAGGCTAACGGAAACCACGAGGAGATGGCAAGAAAGACTGCCACAGCTAAATACCTACAAAGAGTAAGGCAGGTCCTGAAAAGTCAGCTGAATGGGAAAAACAAGATCCAAGCCATCAACACATATGCCCTACCAGTCATCAGATACCCCGCTGGTATAATAAACTGGCCAAAGGAGGAGATAGAGGCCACTGACATCAAGACAAGAAAGCTCCTCACAATGCATGGAGGGTTCCACCCCAAATCCAGCACCCTGAGACTGTATGCCAAGCGTAGCGAGGGAGGCCGAGGGCTGGTGAGTGTCAAGACCACTGTCCAGGATGAAACAACTAAGACCCAGGAGTACATCAGAAAGATGGCCCCCAAAGACAAATGGCTTGGTGAATACCTCAGGCAGGAGAAAACCAAAAGTGAGGACAAGAAAGAGGAAGGAGAACCATCATGGAGGGACAAGCCACTGCACGGCATATACCACAGACAAATAGAAGAAGTGGCTGATATCAAAAAATCCTACCAGTGGCTGGAAAAGGCTGGACTGAAGGACAGCACAGAGGCACTAATCATGGCAGCACAAGAACAGGCACTCAGTACAAGATCAATAGAGGCCAGGGTCTACCACACCAGGCAGGACCCCCGATGCAGACTGTGCAAAGATGCCTCTGAAACAATACAGCACATAACAGCAGGGTGTAAAATGCAGGCAGGAAGTGGATACATGGAACGCCACAACCAGGTAGTTGTCATAGTGTACAGGAACATCTGCCATGAGTATGGGCTGGAAGTCCCAAGGTCAAAATGGAAGACACCTCCTAAGGTAGTTGAGAATGACCGAGCTAAGATCCTATGGGACTTCAAGATCCAGACTGACAAACAGGTGATGGCTAACCAACCAGACATCGTGTTGATCGACAAACAGCAGAAGAAGGCAGTAGTGATAGATGTGGCAATCCCAAGCGACAGCAACATCAAGAAGAAAGAACACGAGAAGCTTGAGAAATACCAAGGGCTGAAAGAGGAGCTAGAAAAGATGTGGAAAGTAAGAGCAGCAGTGGTGCCAGTGGTAATTGGAGCACTGGGGGCTGTGACCCCCAAACTGGGAGAGTGGCTACAGCAGATTCCAGGTAAAACATCAGAGGTCTCTGTCCAGAAGAGCGCAGTCCTAGGAACAGCTAAGATACTGCGCAGAACCCTCAAACTCCCAGGCCTCTGGTAGAGGACCTGAGCTTGAGGATGACACATACCACCCCACGAGGGGTGAGAAAACAGTTTTTTTTTGTTTGTTTTTTATATATATATATATTTGCAAAAAATCTTTCATTGCAGCCCTATTTAATATATTAATATATCATGAACTTATATATATATATATATATATATATATATATATATAAGTTCATAATATATTAAATTGGGCTGCTATGAATGATTAATCTGTTGCTTATTTTTTTTATTAATAATTGAAAAGCAAAAGGTTGCTTTTGATGCTGGATTGTTACACAACCTTTGCATTTAAACATGTCTATTTTTGAACAAAATATTAGTATAAAGGATGGATAATTCAAAATTGTGGTAGCCTATCTTTGTATTGTGATTAAAACTGTTAGATGTGCACCTTCTCTTGAAAATGTTACCCAAAACAGTTGCGCAGATCCACAGTTCTCTTCCTAATATTCCGACTGATATAGGCCTTTTCTGATGTTTTCCCCTTGGAACGGTGCTCATGACATTCAGATATGAATTTGCAAGGAAACTTGATATTAAAAGCTTATAAATCCACATGAACTCTCACAATTTTTAAGAAACACATTGTCTACTTGGTGGATATAAATTCTGGATTGTGAAGAAATTATTTTGAAAAATAAATCTAATTAACCTGCTTTCATCAAAAACAAATAGATTTAGTTATTTGACAAAATACGGAAAACTTTTAGTTCTCTTTATTTAGAAACAACGAGTTAAATCAATGTCCTGTTCCATATGTAAAACATCTGGTTTCAGCTGCTTCTATTTCCTTCTGCTTTACGGTAATGCACTTTTTTGTTTGTGTGTCATAATAAAAAGTTTTGGGTTGTTGGGTGATGTTTCCATTTGCTTATCAGATCCCATCCAGATGATTTAAACAGGTTAGGAAACCATTTTTGTGTGCCTTTTTCCTACATTAAGCTGCCGCTCACATGATGGGCTGATTGTGTCATATGACAGATGAGTCAACAATGAAAGCTTTGGCTTGATTGCAGACTTATAAATAGATAAAAGCAACATGTGAGCCTCTTTTTTTTGAAAAATTGGTTTTAGTTTTATTGTGAGTGAAATATTTTGAAAAGGAACAAGAGGCACATATACAGTATAACGCTTAACTGCTCATCTTTATGTAAAGAAAGGTTTATTTTTCATATAATGAAAGAAAGAGTAAAATAAAGAGCTTACCCACAGAAGCTGACATATCAGATGAAGTATTGTTTTAAGCTTGTTTCGTTTCAGACAACACATCCTTTAATTATAGGGTCTCCAAGCAACTATCTACATGACCTGCCGATGTGAGAAATGCAGGAAGATAACTACAGCACTCCTTTGCATAAAAAACACCTGGTTTAGAGGGAGTGGACTCTGTTATGGTGCCGTGGGTCAATGCAAACTTCCTTTTCTGCTTTTTCAAATCAGAAACCTTCCCCATAAGTGCAGGAATTAAACCCACCAGGTTTAATTTAGACTTTTCCGGAGTTCATAGAAGAAGTGAAAATAGCTGATCCCCCTTTTTTTCGTTATTAAGATAAATAATTGTGTTAAGTTATAAATTCTAAAGCTGGACTCGAGTGTGAGATCAACAGCGCCCTCTAGTGACTTAACTGCGAAAGTGAATCCAAAGGACAGCTAAATGATACGACATAACTATCTATTCTGTGGCATAATTTACTGTATTGAATTAAAACGATGAAGTTTTTCAAGAAAAAAAAAAGATTTTCCTCTACAATATTTTATTTATTTATGCATTATGAAATGTACTGATCAGAAGTGTCACCAAATAATAGGACTCTCTGTAACGAAGAATTATTAAAAATGGAAATCGAGAATCTCTGGACATTTATTTCAAAACATATGAAAAACCATAACAAAGTTGTTTTAATAGGAATAAAAAAAATACATCACTGCAAACATCTCCATGATATGAAATGGGATAAAGCTTCTTAATTAACCAAAATAGGATTCTACCACAATGTTTATTAATGATTGATAAACGTTGTAAAGCTCACTTTAAACTCCATGCTGTTGTAAAGTGTGTTTTCATTATGATCTAGAATGGTTTCTGATTCTGAACAGTTAATTTTTTATGTGAGCTTCCTTTCATGAGGTGCAGAATAATTTGTAGTGGACATAATTAATAACATGCTTTGTACTCTGATTTCATTAAAAACATGATTAGAATGTGATCTTTACTGATAAAGATTAAATTAATACTTTTCTAGTTTCTCCGTCTTACAGTATGTTCCACCGATTAAGCTCTCCAGCTCAGCAATATCTTCACACATAGAGTCATTGACATTGAGACATTGTCCAAAATGTATGCTGGCTTCATTAAAGGAATAGTACACCCAAAACATGATTAGCCTTCATTTTCTACTCACCCCCATGCTGAACAACACTCTGGAGTACTTTTTTGATATCTTAAATGCATCTGGAGATCTGGGAGGCTTCTTGCTGTCTGCTGACATTCAAATAATGGAGGTTATGGCGCCCGAAGCAAAAGGTCTATAAAAGTCCACAAAGAACGTGTCAATATTCCTCCATACTGCTCGTCCAATGTATTCCAAGTGTCCTGAGTGGGTAGCGTCCATAATTTACTTGAAACGAAGTCATTTAGAATGTTTTTAGAGCATAAACAGTAGTGTATAGGATTTCCTAAAAGCGTGTTCACGAGTCTACGGAATACGCGACAGACCAAACCAGATGAAAGTGCGCATTCAGCTCGGCAAAGAACTCATGCTCTTCCTCAACACTGAAGTCCTCAGACATTTTTCTTTCGTTGTTTCTTTCTTTGCACAGGTAAACAGCACATTTCTTCTTCTACGCTTGCATTATCGGCAGAGCAGACGCTGAATGCGCACTTTCATCTGGTTTGGTCTGTCGCGGTTTCCGTAGACTTGTGAACGCGCTTTTAGGAAATCCTATACACTACTGTTTATGCTCTAAAAACATTCTAAATGACTTTGTTTCGAGTAAATTATGGAAGCTACCCACTCAGGACACTTGGAATACATTGGACGAGCAGTAGGGAGGAATATTGACACGTTTTTTGTGGACTTTTATGGACCTTTCTGCCTCGGGCACCATAGACCTCCATTATTTGAATGTCAGCAGACAGTAAGAAGCCTCCCAGATCTCCAGATGCATTTGAGATATCAAAAAAGTACTCCAGAGTGTTGTTCAGCATGGGGGTGAGTAGAAAATGAAGGCTAATCGTGTTTTGGGTGTACTATTCCTTTAGCCTCTAAGAATAATTACCTAGACCAGAGTTCTTTAGTTCTGGTCCACAAGGTCTGTTGTCCTACACCTTTTGGATGTTTCCACACACATGAATCAAAGGGCTATGATCTCCTTAGTCTGCAGTCCAGTTCTCCTGAGTCCTGCTAATGACCTGATTATCTAACTCAATTGTTGAAGCAGAGCTATGTCTAAAAGATGCCGAACAACAGACCTCCAGGACCGGAAAAGAGGAACCCTGACATAGATCACCATCTCTAATGAAAATTCTTATGAAGTGATGTTTTGATTTAGTTTCCTGAATAAGCATCATGTTAATTTTGTATACGCTAAATACAGAGGAAATACAAATGATTTCATTTCTGCTACAAACAACCAATAAATATAAGTTAAATTCACACATTTAACAGTGATTACATTAATGGGGTGAAAGAGAATGAAATCTAAATGTTCAGTATATGAAATTTAGAGTTCCTACTCCAGTGAGTTAACACTCTCTCTGCATCCCAAGGGCGTAGGTTTGATTTGAACTTTGGTAGGGACACTATTGGTCGGGTTTCATTGGTGCTATGCAATATGCATGCCCTTTTTTATGCTCGATGTGAGCATCCGTACTGATAAGAGGAATTCATTGTTAAAAGAGAAAAGCAACATTTTGCTCCATTAATAAAAATGTTATAAGCTCTACACTCATTAGATGCTGTTTATCAATGTTGAAGTATCACCGGCTCTGATGAATGTGGAATTAGGACTGTTTTCCACTTTGAAAACGGTTTCATTTGAACGACTAAGAGAGAAGGTAAATACAGTATTTTCTTTTGAAGATATAGAATTGTGCAGAGTTAAACCCCACTCTAATATTTGTACCTACTATTCTCTCTCTGTATGAAGCAAAATAATACATTAATTAAAATATTAACTTCACTATAAAAGTTGAACATCTGGGCTGTAGTTACTCTGTATAGCCAATTTCATGTATTTCATCTGGGGCTGAAAAAAAAGAATCATTAATTGATTATTTCAATAATCGTCAACTAATTTAGTAAGTGATTCATCATTAACTGGAGAATGGAGACTATAAAACATACAGTAATATAAATGTAAAATGTCCCTTTCCCCAGAGAGCAACCCACTTAGATAAAAGTCTCAAGAACCAGGGATATTAGATTATTTATTTATTTTTTTTTTTACTCAAAGCTGAATCCCTTCTTAAAAGCAGCTCATCTGAGGTTATTCTGTTATGATTGTTTAGCTCACAATCTGAACTGGGAATCGGATGCAGAACAGGTCTTTGTTGTCTTTATCTCTCAGCTCCCACTCCACAACACATTTGATAGAATGATACTCGCTCTTTACTGGCAATGAAGCAAAATTGTAAAAATAAAAACAAAAAAAATGAAAACAGTAATATCAACTAAATATCGGTAAAAAGGAAACCCTCACATTTTCTTTTTTAGTTGGCTGTGGCTAAGAATCAGAAATGTTGATGGTTTACAGCCTTTATTTGCCCATTTTTCCAGCAGTCTTCAGAACTCCTGGCTGACTCAGAATATTTCGTTTTATAAAAGAAAAAAAAAGTTTTTTGTTTTTTTAGTGTACATGATATTCATTTTTTTTATTGGGACTAGTTTTGTAGCCTAATATTAATTTTTAGTAACCGCTGCATTCTAGTGTGAATAAATTTTCAATGTTGTGCTCCAAGCACACGCGGACTAGAAAACAGCCAATCAGAGAGAGAGAAGGCGGAACTTAAGGCAGAACAACCAATGAGAGTTGAGTTAAACAGCGCAGCACAGTTCCATGCGCTGCTACGTGAAAGGGACAGGAGATACCAGGCAGAGGAGCTGCGAGAGGAAAAGAAGCCACTGCTGCAACAACTACTGCTGTAAATTATAGACATGTTGCTCACATCCAATTATTGGTCGGGACAATTAGGTCGGTTCAAAATGTTGGTAGGGACATGTCCCTATGGTCCCTATGCAAACCTACGCCCATGCTGCATCCTTTAAGTGTGCGAAACTGTTCACGTAAGCAGTGGTGCCTGTCAGTCTCCTTTAACACCTTAAAACAATCTAGAAATATGTAAACATTTCTTAAATTAAGTGTATTTACCCTCAATTTGAGAAGCTAAATAAGATGATTTGCCAATTGAATAAGTATTTTTAATTTTAAAATAAGATAATTAGATACTATGCACTTGAAATAAGAAAATGCAATGTTTTTTTTCTTATTCTAAATGTAAATTGTTTTGTTTCATTGGCAAAGTATTTCACTTACCTCCTCAATTCAAGAAGAGGTGCACCTATTTTAAGATAAAACTGACTTGTTTAGATTTCTATTTTTTGCACTGAGCCAAGCTGGTAGATCTGAGGGAGGTCTTTTTTACAGATTTGTAACTCTGTGTGCAGGCCTACTATGCTTCCACAAACAGTTATAATATCCTGCCTTAGCTTCATTCATAGTCAGCATGAACTGAGGCTGTGATCCACCGCTGCTGAAAGGCCTCTACATCAGATGCACGGTGGCTGGTTTTATAAAACAGCAGGCTAGGAGGCTGTCCAGGTTTCTGCAGATACAGTACCAATTCAGATCATCATCAAGTCGACTACCCTAACCCTAACCCTAACTTAGCATGAAACTGGACTGTCAGTATTTGGGACAAGATCAGAAAGACCTTCATTATCATAAAATGAAATCATACACTGTGAAACTGAACCAGACAGCTTATTGCTTTAATACGATCTGATGCTCCGGGGAAGTGGGGCATCACCTTGTTTTCAAATTAGAACTGGAGCAGCGCATGTAGGGCTGAATTAGAAGTCTGATTTTAATCAAAGTACAGCGAAGACTGGTACTGCCCTCTTGTGACATATATATATATACATTTATATATATAACAGGGAAACCAGTGATTTAACATTTGGAAATTGAGTCTATATCACTGCTAGGTATGACCCTTCCCATGACACACATCTATGATAGACTTTCCAAATAAGACTAAGGACTACAAGATAAAAGCCTCTTCCTTATACACACTTATTCATTGCGACATACTTTATGGCTCATAGTTACGACCCACACTCAACCAATTTCTTGAAATCACAACCCAAATGACCCTTGTGTGTCATACATTGTGTACGACTTTTTCGCAGCTTTCTGTGCCAATGGCCTTTCCCTTTTTCTGTCCTTCAGGAGCCCTCATAGGCGTGAGCAATCAATCTGGGGAGCCCCAATGTCACTTCTATGGGGGGCTCGGTTTTGGGGGCCACCCATTACCCGGGTTGCCTTACCAGGCAGTAGGTGCCCCCCTTTCAAAATTTATTTTTATATTAAATTTATATTAAAGAAATTATGTATTTTTTCTCTTCCAATTCCTGAAGTTGAGCCTCATATAATTGATTATAATATTTGGCAAATGTATTTGATACAGCTTTTGTGTCAGTTTTCAACATTGTTGGAATTTAGATTTTTTATTTTAGGAATTATTTGACTAGCCTGTGCCTTCTGTAGTTTAGATGATAATAACCTATTAGCTTTCGTCCTGTCTCATAATATTTTCTATCAATAAACCTAAGGGCTCTTTCTGCCGTATACATTAGGGTGACCATATTTTCCTTTGGGAAAACCAGGACACCTTGGAGCGGGGTGTTGGGATCTCTGTTCCCATGCATAGAGATGTCTGTGGCATGCACTCACTTAACATAGACCTACGTAATCCTACAATAACATGATATTTACAGTTGATTTATTAAAAATGCTTTTCAGTAAAATTCAACAGCAATAACTCCAATAACAAACGATAATTTCATTCAAAATGTATTTATTAAAAATGCTTAACAATTCCTGTAATGAATGAATAGCACAATGAAAGAAATAATGTCTCATCTAAACATCCCTCACTTAACAATAAAAGTTAACAATAACTCTCAACTCCCAAAAACAGATGATACTCAGCCTCAGCAATGAACGAAATGGAAAAAATAAATTAACAAATGAGCTAATTAACAAAAATATACCTCTTGTGTAGCAAAAATTATTCAAAATGTACCAAAAACGAACAAACATATCAATAGACTATCTTTACTTTCGGTGTCCAGGTGGCTTTTCAGATCCCTTGCACCTCCATTGGACACCGAGACATATGTGCCTGCTTTGCATACTGTGCACAAGGCCTCTCATTTGTCTCGACCCGTTCTGAAAGCGGGGAAACTCTTTTGTAAATCGTCGGTAAACATACATTTGGGCTTTTGCATGTTGTTGGCGTACTGACAGCCACGCAATCTATCTTCTGATTAAGAACAGGGCTTCCCGCACTGCCAAAAAAGTAACTGCCAGTATTTCTACTTTTCTTTTGATTTAAATCTTGCTCTAAAATCAATCATTGGCCTTATTGTTTATGTACCTGTTTTTGTTTTTTTATTTTTTTAGCCCCATGTATAAGTATTTTTTTCTACCCATATTGTAAATGTTTGTACCTCAACGAGTGTTTGTACACTATTTGCTTGATATATAAATAAAGTTTGAAAAAAAAAAAAAAAAGGGCTGTCCGCACTGACGCGGCTCAGGGATTACGTCACACGCAGTGTCGTGCGCAGTGCCCTAGTGCCTGTAAATTTAATGGTCCAATTAAGGTAATTTAAAAAATCAGGACATTTCCTCACTTTCTAAAAAAAACCCGGAACACCCGGGACAGGACGTGAAATACGGACATTTGGTCACCCTATTATACATCAGTATCTCATCTAACTTGGCTCTATTCTCTTTAAGTTTATTCAATACTTCTTGTTTTCCACTTCACTTATGTTCATATTCTAATCTCTTGATTTCAGTTTCTAATTCTAGTTTTTTAAGTCTGTCTTTCTCTAACTTTGATCCTACAGACATAATTTCCCCCTTACTGCTATCTATGCTTCCCACAAAACAGAAGGTGAGGCCAAAACATTGTCATTCAAAGCAAAATATTCTAATATTACTGACAGGCTTTGTTTAAAGGTTTTATCTTTCTAGCCTGTATATAAAGTTTGTGCAAGTGGCTGATGAGATTAACTCTATAAATGGTAAATGGTCTGTAGAGGCCTTTTTCAAGTCAGGACACTTGACCCAAGTGCTTTACACTACATTCATTCATTCACCCACACACTCACACACTGATGGTGACAAACTACATTGTGTCCTTGAACCCCAGTTGGCCTCGGCAGATGGCCGCCCACACTGAGCCTGGTTCTGCTGTAGGTTTCTTTCATTCAAAAGGGAGTTTTCCCTCTCCACTGTCACTGTAAGCATGTTTGGTGTGAGGGATTGCCTTTGAGTCAATGCAATTAACTGGTTTTACTTAGATAGAAACCTTTGAAGCATTTTCACTGTATGATCTGGTTGAATTGTAAAGTGCCTTGAGATGACAAGTTGTTAATTGACGCTATATAAATAAACTGAATTGAATTGAACAGCCACAGCTGCCCTGAGGTTCACTGGCAGAAGCACGGCTGCCATACACTGGCACCACTAGTCCCTCTTACCACCATCAGTAGGCAATGCAGGTGAAGTGTCTTGCCCAGGGACACAATGACGCTGAAAGTCGGAACCAGGTCTTGAACTAACATCCCTCCAGTTGCAGGGAAAACTCCTTCCTTCGACGCCATCTTTAGTTGGAGTTTATCAAAACTCACCTACAGGTAAGTATGTTTTAAGTTAATTTTGACATTTACTGGTAAACAACTCAGGCATCTTTAAATGAGAAATGTTATCTATCTTAAGTGACCTTAGTGCTTGGTGAGGTTTCTGTCAGCTCTGTGTTCAGTGGTCTGTATCAGGGTCTCTTCCACCTCTAACAGCTCAGTGTGTCTGCAGTCTGACTGAGGGAGGTTTTTGTACAGCTAGAAATCAATGTGTGAACACACCACCAGTATGATAACTCTGACAGTAATAAACTGCTGCATCTTCAGCCTGAACTCCAGTGATGGTTAAAGTGAAGTCAGTGCTGCTTCCACTGCCACTAAACCGATCTGGTATTCCTGTATGAAGCTTTTTCGCGACATATACCAGGAGCTTGGGAGGCTGTCCTGGTTTCTGCTGATACCAGGACATACCCTCATTACCACTAGAATATCTGTGAACAGCAGGATTTGTTGTACACCCAATAGTGACAGTGGACCCTTGAGTAAATGTCTCCACTGTAGGCTGAGTCACAGTCACCTGAGCGCTGCATCCTGCAGACAAAAACAAATCCTTCATTTATCAGCAGAAAGAAATGAGAGAAAAAGCAGAACATCATGTTAGAAATGTTGCTGAGGGAATGAACCTGTAAAACAGCAGCAGGTCAGCGTCCAGATGAGGATGGAGATGAGAGTCATGATGCTTGTTGTTTCTGTTTTGACTGACAGATCAGAGTCCTGCAGTGTTGAACTCTCAGGACTATAAACCTTCTCAGTTCCCTGGAGGATCAGCTGACCATGCAAAGCCTCCTCTCTATGGAAATGATTTCTCTGCTCTCAGAGCACTGGAGACAAACAGAGACACAACATCTGAACAAAGAGCTGCTGGATTTAAACTATTCAACACCTGAACAAAAGAGAAGAAGATAAAATAGAGACAAGAAGAATTTTGGTATTTGGATTTTAATCAAATCTCTTTTAAAGGTATATATAATTCTTCCCTTTTACTAACAGATATTTCAAATATTCTAATACAGCAAAAGTTGTAACAGATCAATATAACTTAATAATTTTGAAATTTGTATAACTTAGATTATTTTTGGAAAACCTACTTTAGCTTTTACCCAAAAAAAACATGAATTACTGAAGAATGTTACAACACTCTCCCATGAGGCAAAGAAACATTTGCCTCTCTTGGGTGATAAACTAAAAATAAAAAAATAAATAATCAATTATTAAACAATTTAAAGCTGAACAAATCCTTGAGGATTTGTTGAAAAAATGAAATATAAACTGTTATGTTTTTACTATGAAAAGCAACATTTCAGCAGAAAGTTGTTTGCTGTCAGAGCAGGAGGTTTTTGTATGGCCTCTTAATGAGTTTCTATCACTGTGGCTGACTTTTGGTGGAGGAACCAAACTCATCGTTGACAGTAAGTACAAGAAAGATTTACTGCTGCTAAATTGTTTAAATTGATTTGTTTTCTTTTCTTTTCTTTTTTTATCTAACAAACTAAAAAGAAAGTTGTGCAGCAACTTTACGGCAGTTTGGGGGAAAAAAACTCTGAGGAAGAGCCTTGTAGACGTCAGTGTTTGTTCTGGATTGTAAATGGTTCAAATCAGAGAGAAAATTAAACTTATTTTCTTGTGCAGCCATAAAATGTGGAGATCAACATTATCTACTTTAGATGGTTTAATGTTTAATTCCTTTTTACAGCCATATTTAATTCCTATTCAAAATCGTTTTTCTTCTTTACCCTTTTTTTCTAATTCTAATCCTTTTGTTAGGATGTTAATTAATAGTGAATATTTGATCTGGATTCCTGTTAAACTGAACTAATATTTTATTAGTAAACTCAGATCAGCTTTGTCTTCATGCTTCATTTGTTTTCCATGTAGTTTAAAGGAAGTGAAAGAAACAGATGTCAACGTTTGAACTGTTTCCTCATGAGTGTTTCAGCTCTCTCAGTTTAATCATCAGAAAATCATCTCAGGGATTCATTATTAAGAGTCACTGATTATCAGAGACGTATGAAGATGTCATCATTAACCATGAAGAATGAAGCCTTGAAGGTGTTTTTAGCAGCTCTCATTCTCATTCCTGGGTCTTTTCTCCCCCTCTCCTCCCCCTCTCTCCTCCAGTGGGTGTGGTGCGTCCCACCCTGACCGTCCTCCCCCCCTCCAAAGAGGAGCAGCAGCAGAGCAGTGTCACACTGGTGTGTCTGGCCAGCGGGGGCTTCCCTTCAACCTGGAGGCTGGGCTGGAAGGTGGGGGGCAGCAGCAGGTCCTCAGAAGTGTCTAACAGCTTGGAGGTCCTGGGGAGGGACGGCCACTACAGCTGGAGCAGCACCCTGAGCCTCCCTGCAGACCAGTGGAGGAAGGCGGGCTCAGTGAGCTGTGAGGCCAATCAGAGTGGACAGAGTCCTGTTACTCAAACCCTGGACCCTAACCTCTGCTCAGAGTAGAGCTACAGCTTCATGTCTGGAAATCATGTTCTTGTATTTTCTTCAAAAATATCACTTTTCATATTCACACAGATTTCCAAATCATTGTAAAATGTTCTTTAATAAAACCTGAAGTAAACTGATTGTTTCTATAAAAGTGCAGATTTGTTGGAATCATTTGCTTTGTATTTGTATTTGTGTTGCAACATACTTGTTGAAATCTCATCTAATGTTGTTTTTAGCCTCCTTTTAAGTTTTCTAAAGCATTTTAAAACCTGCACACGTAAAAGTGCTGAGGTTTATAAATGGAGCAAAAACTATTTATAATATTACAATTTGGTATTCTATAAGTATACCAAATAGTAAAAGCAATAACATTAATATTGATTTTAAACACATTTCTTCCTATTTTTTCGTGATGTTTTTCTTGTTAGAATTCGTTTAAATCCATATCCAAATAACCAAAATTATTCAATTACAATTGTGAAATGTAATTAATGGGTAATTTTATCTTCCTCTGTCTATTAACCATACAGCCTTAATAATACTAATTTAAAAGCTACAACAAACTAAGATTTCCAACAAAATGTGTAAAAATGTGCCTTTAACGATGAGCATGTAAATCCTTATTAAGTGTAAGTGTGATGGTCATAAAGCCCAGCAGCTGCTGGAAAGAAGGATCTAAAGTTCAGACATCACTCATTAGTTGCTCAAGTTAAAGTTTTTTTTTCTTTATAGAAAAATCTGGAGAAGTGCGCCTCCATTTAGAAGTGTCAAAATGCTGAATGCAGATCACAAAAGTTGGGAATCCAGGTTCATTATAACATATCTAAGAAGAGAATTTACAGATATAATTTACAACTGAAAAGTGCAAGAGAATCTTTCTTCTCTGAAACCATTTGCAAAAACATCAACAATTCCCCAGGTTTCTTTACCACAGTGACTGTAGCCCCTGAACTCCACCAAACCAGGGCTTATAACAAATGGGCTTATTTCCTAACTGAAATAATTCATAAGATTAGAGGGGCAGTGCATCCATATTAAGTCCAGCACCAAAGTTGCCTCCAACTTGAACTGAGAAAAATTTCCCATTTTTACCAAAAAAGCTACAAAAATTCAGAAGAAATCCAACACCAGTTAAGCTCTTTTTCCTGCTGTCTCAATATTATACCCACAGCCTTCCTACCTAAAGCTCTGCACTTTGATTAACATTTAAAGAAAAAATACTTTCAGTTCACTGAGTTTCAGCTTTTTCTGTCTACCACCATGTATAACATTGTGGTATGAATGATTATGTTTTTTGGTGGGGAAAATAAAATGCTGTAAAGTTTATAAGATATTTTTATGTGTTCTGTAAATGTTTTTACAACACTCATATGTTCTATCTACAGCCAGAATGGTTTATGTCATGTGTTGTGATTTCCATTCATCAGTGTTTTATACTGAGCCCATCAGCGTGCAGATTGTTATTATAAATGTTAATTCATTTGATGGGTTGTATGAGTACTGTAATTTGCAAATATATATATATATATATATATATATATATATATATATATATATATATATATATATATATATATATATATATATATATATATATATATATATATATATATATATAATGTTCTGTGAAGAATTATTGTTGGTTTAAAAGTAAAGCCTGATTTTGCAGGAGAATTGAAGGGCTTTGAAGATTGTGTGTAGAGTTCTGAGAATATGTTTAAATGTTCAAGAAAAAAGGGTAAAAATGCCATATAATTATATATATATCTATAAAAACAATATATAAACAAGATAAAGAAGTGATCTGATCTCTCTATGGTCTATGGGATCTGAAAGATAAGCTCAGGGAGTTAGAGAGTAAGCACTGGAAAATGCAGTCCTAACTTTTCCTGAGAGAAATTGAGCTGCCCCATTTTGGGCCCACTTGATCCTGAAAAGGTTGTCAGGTCAGAACCAAAGACCAAATGATACTAAACAAAGGGGCTTGCGATTCTTTAAAAAACACAACAGAGTCTTTCAATTTTGGATCTCTGGCACTGTTAGAACATCGTATTGACCACTATTGATTGATTGATTAGTAAACATATTTATTTGCAGTTTTTCAAAATTGCTAAAACGCGTTTGTTGAAACCTTCTCCCATTTTCTTATAACCTTAAACACGAATCCAATAAACTAAAACTGCTGTCATAAAACCACAGACTTCTCAATTCTAATCAAACTTTTACATCAAAACCATTTCTCATGTGGTCAAAACCAAACAATGTCTTCAAATTATGCTCCCAGCAAGTAAAAACTGATTCACCAGAGTATTCATTAGACACTACAGAATATTATTCAAGAAATAGCAACCACTATATGAAACCGAAATAAATTTTTTATTATTTAACATGAAATATATTTTACACAAAATGAAAATTGTAAAAAAAAAAAATAAATAAAATAAAAAGTAAAGGAAAAAAAGAAAGAAAAGCACTTAACTGGCTCTGTTTGTTTTCACCAACAACTTGTCTTTGTACAGGGTCTAGCCAGAAGACTTCATCCACATCACAGGCTATATTTTTCATTCCAAAACAATAGGAAAAGGACCCTTTTTTGCAGGAGAATTGAAGGGCTTTGAATATTGTGTGTGTTTATTATTATTTGTAGAGAATATGAGAATATGTTTAAATGTTCAAGAAAAAAGGGTAAAAATGCCATATAAGTATATATATATATATACTTACCCTTGTACAGTGCAGTCAGTCATAAACATTCCACCACCATGGAGGTAAAAACTCCTGTATTGGATTCACAAAGGGGCAGTCGGGTGGAAGAAAAAGCCTTGATAAAGAGCTGATTGTTGGTGAACTACTCATGGATCAGGGCAGAATGGTGAAAACTAATGCAGTCCCAACCCATGATACACTAGATGCACTGCTTGCTGATCCCAATGTTCACATGCATTCATTAAATCCTGAAGACCACCAAGAAAGATTAGGAGATGTTCAGTGATATTTGGCCCCAAGCTTGCATGCAAGGGGAGAACCCCCTGGTTACTTTTGGCTGCACAAAGGATAAGGGTACATATTCACCACTCTAGCAGGGACTTCCAAATATTCTTTGTAAAAAAAAAAATGAAAAGACAAAATGAGTACAGTACTGTAAGTGACACAAGGGGCAACTTTTTTGTACTACATTTACATACAATAAAACATTTGTTTACTGTACTATAATACAACATTTGCAACCATCAACCTAAAGTTATAGTCAGCCCGTAAGCAAAGAACTGGAAGTGTGTGCAGGCTACACTTATTTGCACATACCGTTATCTTAGATTCCTCACTCTTGAAGAATTGTGCTCAAAGAGTACTCTGTACACTTCTTTCAAAATAAGTTGGTTATGTTGACAAACACGGTCAATAGTCGATACAGACACACTATTAATGCCATCAAAGTTGACATTGTCAATTTCTCTTTGCTGGATTTCTCTGAGCACCACATCCACCTTTGTTTGGTCGTCTTTCAATTCTATAAAGGAGAAATTAGCTCAAAGATGTGCACATGCAGTAAAAACAGCATCATAGTGAACCTTACAGTTATACCAACAGAAAAGTGTTCTATATGTCAATTACCTGTTCTCTTCTCTGAATGTCCTGATGATGCTGGCTACTGGGAATCTGCTCAAATTAGACTGGACTTTTTGTCCTGCTTCTCTCATTTTTAACCAATGAACAAAGACATGATATATAATAATAATCCAGATTGCTTTGAGGATGATTGATTTCTGTCTTCCTCCGTTATGGTTCTCCCCTTTTGGACTTCTTTATGTGTTTTCAGTTATTTATGTCATTCTGTATTCTTGGTCATTGGTGTCAATTTAAGCTGTGTTATATTTTTTGTGCTACTCTCTGTTGCCCCCTTGTGCCAGTCTCCTTTCCCCTTGGCTCCCTTCACATCACTTCTTTCCACACCTGCTTCATATCAGCTGATTTGCCAATTATTCATTCTGTCCCCCATATTTACACCTCCTCTGCAGTTCCTCATTGAGGGCTCCCCGTTGTTACTTGGCTCCTCATGTGTGTTTTCCCCTAACTTCTCCTGGTTTTTGGTTTTCTGCATTGTGTTCCTGAATTTTGATTCTGTTTCCCAATAAATTAGTAAAAAAAATCACCTCTGCCTCCTCATCTCTGCATTTGAGTCCTCAACCAACCTCCACCCTATGTTGACATCCTCTGCCTCTTCCGTGTCTCATTCCTCCTTGTACACCACATCTTATATGTACTCATCTGCCTGTCCTTTGTGGCCCTTGGCACATGGGCCACCTGTACTTCAGGTTTTCCTCTTGTGTCACAGTTTTCATTGATTGCGTTGATCTGTTTGAAGAAACTGGGAACCTCTCAGTCTTCATCATCACCGTCTCAGTAGAGCAACAGACACCCCCTGCAAATGACTTGACCCTTTTGCGAAACAGTTAATGCTGATACTTCAGTGATCCTACCACATAGAATTACACGTAGTAGTTGACCACAGCAAGATGGAGGCAACGCATGTCTCCAGTGGCAGGCGATAGCGGTCAATGCAGGGTCCATTTATATACATTTTTATGCTGATTCTGCTGATTCAGACACCTGAGAAGGATGGACCTCTCATTACGGCAATAAGTTTGGTC
Organism: Cyprinodon diabolis; assembly: GCA_030533445.1. NCBI lineage: Eukaryota > Metazoa > Chordata > Actinopteri > Cyprinodontiformes > Cyprinodontidae > Cyprinodon > Cyprinodon diabolis. The sequence continues at coordinate 14,476,438 of CM060080.1, read as the reverse complement.
TTTGGATCCTTAATTACAAGATGAGCAGCAGGCCTTGTTACTTATGTTGCAGATTGTATTTTTTATTTTGAGGCTTTTGTTTTTGACTTGAAAGCAAATAAAGATGCAGGGGGGAAAAACTCATAATATTGAAAGTAGTAATATAGATTTGATGCTCTTTCAGTTTATAAATTAATCCAGATTAACCAGTAGGAGCATTTTTTTTACTGACACAACTTATAAAAGGCTTCCTATGTTTCTTGCCTCTATATTCAGATTATCTAAACAGCGGAGATTTACTCTGGCTTTTGATTAAAAATGATCTTTTTACGAATCTGTGGTTTGAAACTTCAGACTTCACCCATTAAGTTGCTCCAGTTAAAGTTTTTTCTGTGAAGAAAAAGTCTGCAGAAGTGCCCCACCATTTAGAAATTACAAAAAGGAATGTCCAAAAGCTGAATGCATATCACGACAATTCTGGAATCTAGGTTCAATATCATATCTTTAAGAATTATACAGATATAATTTACAACTGAAAAATGCAAGAGAATCTTTCTTCTCTGGGACCATTTGCAAAAACATTAACAATGCTTGAATTTTATTTGTCACAGTCGACAGGCTAAGAAACCCTCCTGTGACTGTAGCCCCTGAACTCCACCAAACCAGGGCCTGTAACAGATGGACTTATATCTTAACTGAAAAAATGGTTGGGTATACCCTGGGCAGGTCACCAGCCAATGACATGACAACACAAAGACACTCAGTAAAGAAGAAAGGAGGATAAATCCACGAGGAAAAGCATTTTGGGATAACATCTTTATGGACACTGACTGGAAAAAAGGCCTGGTTATTGCCTTATCAGTACTCTATCTCAAATAAGATAAAGGAGATTGACAACAAAATTTTGCACAATATATACGACAAATTCATATTTGTCTAAATTCTCAGATATTGAAGGTAAATTCACTTTTTTTAATATGCCATCAAGCTGTACAACTCCTCACTTTGGGGTTTGAGGAGGTGAAAGGAAGAGGGACAAGGGTCAGCACCCATCTCCTTGGACATCTTATGCAAAACATTACTTATTGTCACTCGTGCAATATTCTTTTCTCTCACTGTGTAATAACATATTGCCAACTACTGTATAGCCTGTGTAATTTTTTTTTTTTGTAATTTTTTCACTAATTTATAAGGTCAGTACATCTCTGCATTACAAGTTAAGTAATCCAAGTCAACTACTCTGTAGTCCATTTAAATTTCATTTATTTATATAGTCAGTACATTTCTGCAGTGCATGTGCAATAACCCAATTCAACTAATTTGTACTCTTCCCTTAGCTCTCTACTGTGCAGATATATTTTTATATCTAAGGGAATCATATCCCAGGACATTACAACTTTTTTTTTTTTTTATGCCTTTTTGGGACTATATACACTATTTTTATATTGTCTGTCATTTTTTTAAATCTTTAATAGTAATTTGCTCTAAATCTTTGTACCCCATATAAATTACTGGAACTAGAACTTCCCTGAAGGAGTAATCCCAAATGCGATAAATAAAGTTGAGTCGAAGTCTAAGTCTATATGGAACAAGAAACCTTATCTCATTTATTCTATCAATGTGCCCAATCTATCAATTTCTTATGGACTCTTCTTGAACAATATAAACTCGCAACATATATTGTCATTGACTTTAAGAGTATAATACTGTATTTTGCCCATGGAGACATTTATTACAAACCTATTCATTTTGTATGGCAAATTTCATATACATAAATGTAAATATTCCAAAATGTCCCCAAACTTCAGATGTTTTTTGCATTAAAAGAGTACATTAAATCCCTTATATTAATTGAATTCAATAAGCAAATCATGTAATTAATTGAATAACATTATTTCAAAGAATAGTGTAAAGTAATTACACTCCTTTTAATTATTTTATTTTAGAGCACCTGTCTAATGTTCTTCTGTATAATTGTTTGTTTGTAAAACCTTTCAGATTAAATTTATATATATATAAAAAAGACACTCAGTGGAAACAGCCATAGGCATCTACATGGAAAGATTCCCACAGATGAAGGGGCATAATATGTAGAGAGACCACATGCCTGAGTGACTTTCAATGGAAGAGAAACTAGTGTACAGTTATGAGAAACGGCACAACCAGAAAAAATAAAATGTGAAACTGAAACAATACTCATCTAACAACGGGCATATAGAACCAGCAGACTAAAATTTACACACACAAAAAAAAAAAAACAATGCCATTAAAAACAGGAAGCCTTGGGTGAAGCAGTCACTGAAGGAGCTCTCCATCTCTAAAACTTAATATAATAAAACTTAAAATAATGGTTCACACTGCATCAATCGATTAAGAATTATTTTCAACAAGACTTACATCTCTTGTGAAAATGGTTGTAAAATTATGTTTTGATTTAGTTTTTACTTAGAATAAACATAAACATGTTAATTTTGAACAAGATTAATTCAGAGAGCCCCATTAGTCCTAAAAACAACCAATAAATATAGTTAAAATTTACACCAGAATACCCTACTGGTGTGAGTCATGGTAAATAAAACCCTCAAGATGTTTTATTAATACTTTTATATGTAAAATTTATTGCCTGTAAAAAAAAAAAAAAAACCTTCTGGTGGAAGTAGACAGAAGAGAAAATTATATGCTTTCCTCCTGAGCATTTTATTTCACAATATCATAAAAATGAAAATAGATGTTCATTTCTTAGAGTTAGATTTGAACATGACTAAACCATTGGATATGTGAGAGATCGAAATGGAAATGTTCAGTATATGAAAGCCAGATATTTAGTTCCCATTCCTGTAAGTCATCACCCTCTTTTTTCTCCCTGTATGTGTGAGTGGGGGGAAACTTTTCATGTGAGCAGTGGTGCATGTCCATCTCCTTCCCTTCAGATCTCAGAGAGGTTTTTGTTTGGGTGTGTACGCTGCATAGATTCACAGTAATTATCTGCTGCATCAGCCTGAACTCCACTGATTGTCAGAGTAAACTGAGGTTCAGATCCACTGTTGCTGATGATTCAGACCAGATGACCTGCAGTTGATTTTAAAAAAGCAGCTGAGGAGGCTGCCCAGGTTTCTGCAGATACCGACTCAGAATATCATCAACTCCATTATTGGCTGTTCTGCTCAGAGAGACCATCTCCCCCAAATCAGCAGACTTCACAGCAAGAGACTGAGTCACTGACCATGAATCTGAACTGTCAGCAGTATAATCAGACACCTCTTTGTCAATGTAAATATAAATAAATCATATCATATCGTACACCAAAAAAATGAACCACACAGATTAGTGCTGATGTTCAGGCGATTGTAGCTGATATTCAGATTAAAATAGGAACCACACAGGTGGAGCTGGATGAGAAGTTTCACTTTTTACGACATACAGCAAAGTAAGGTACTGCCCTCTTGTGCCAGAAAACAAAATGCACATTAATTAAACCATAAGCCTATATTGTCTGATTGTATGGCAGATATAAAAAGATATCAGGAAGAAATTGAAGAAGAGCATATGGGTGAGATAAAGCCGACCATGTAAAGATAATCCAATCCAATCCACTTTATTTATATAGCATTGTTTAAATAAACACAAGGTTTCCAAAGTGCTGCACAAAAAGATAAAATAACTAAAATAAATACAAGTAAATAAAATAAAATAAAATAAAATAAAAGCACTGCCCACACAGGATAAAAATATGCATGTGTATACATAAAATCAACATGTGTACATAAAATCAACACTCTACATGGTGTTAAAAGCCAAAGAAAAGAGGTGGGTTTTAAGAAGTGTTTTAAAATGAGACAGAGAGGTGGCCTGTCTAATGTGCAGCGGCAATGCATTCCAGAGTTTTGGAGCTGCAACAGAAAACGCTCGATCCCCTCTGAGCTTAAGCCTTGCTTTTGGCACCGTCAGGAGCAGCTGATCAGCTGACCTGAGAGATCGGCTGGGAGCGTAGGGGTGCAGAAGCTCAGAGAGGTAAATTGGGGCAAGGCCATTCAAGGCTTTAAAAGTAAATAAAAGAATTTTAAAATGAATCCTAAAATGGATGGGCAGCCAGTGGAGTGAAGCTAAAATAGGTGAAATGTGCTTGTACTTGCGTGTGCCAGTTAAAAGACGTGCAGCAGCATTTTGAACCAGTTGAAGACGAGCAATTGAGGACCCAGCAATCCCCACATAAAGTGCATTACAGTAATCCAGCCGAGTGGTCACAAAGGCGTGGATTACTGTCTCAAAGTGCCGTCTCTGAAGGACTGGTTTGATCTTTGCCAGCTGCCTTAGCTGGAAAAAGCTAGATTTCACTACAGCTTTTATCTGGCTGTCAAATTTAAGGTCTGAGTCCACTTTTACCCCGAGATTTCTTACAATCGGTTTACAATATTGCGCTAGAGAACCGAGATCAACTAGGGGGGGGGGGGGGGGGGGGGGGGGGGGGGGGGGGTCACAGATGTGCCACCAAAGACCATGACTTTTGTCTTTTCTTCATTAAAATTCAGAAAATTTAAAGACATCCAAGCTTTAAGGTCATGTAAACACTTTAACAGTGGTTCAACAGAGTAGGAATCAGCCTTTTTGAGGGGGACATACATCTGGCTGTCATCAGCATAACAGTGAAAGGAAATGCCATGCTTCCTGAGAATGGAGCCAAGTGGGAGTAGATAGAGAGAAAATAAAAGAGGGCCAAGCACGGAGCCCTGTGGGACCCCACATGAGAGAGGAGCAGTGGAGGACACAGAGTCATCAAGGCTGATACAGAAAGTCCGATGTGACAGGTAGGACATGAACCATTCCAGTGCTAAGCCCCTGATGCCCACCCACTGCTCCAAACGAGCAATCCGGATTTCATGGTCCACTGTATCAAATGCTGCAGTCAAATCTAAAAGTACAAGGACAACACAGTGTCCAGAGTCAGTAGCTAAAAAGATGTCATTAAAAACTCTTAAAAGCGCTGATTCTGTGCTGTGCAATGTTTTAAAACCAGATTGGAAAATCTCAATAACATTTTGTTCATTTAAAAAGTCCATGAGCTGAGAATAAACAATCTTCTCTAAGATTTTTGAGAAGAAAGGCAACTTAGAGATAGGCCTAAAATTCGACAGAACAGTAGGATCCAGCCCAGGTTTTTTTAATAAAGGCTGCACGACTGCATGTTTAAGATTTAAAGGGACTACTCCAGAGGACAGACTGCTATTAATAACTGTGAGACACAATGGCCCGATAGTGGGAAAAACCTCCTTAAAAAATCGGGGTGGGACAGTATCATCTGGAGACCCTGAAGGCTTCAAGTGACCCACAATCTCCTGCACAAAAGGCAGGGTCACAGGCTCAAACATGTCAAACACAGCAGAGCAGGGGACAAACACCGAAGGATCAGAAGCAGGAGGTGAAATAAGTGCTCTGGTAGAAGTGACTTTATCAATAAAGTAGTGAAGAAAGTTCTCACACACAGCAGGGGAGGCCTCAATTACAGTCTGTGGTGCATTCAGAGCAGAGTTGATAACTTTAAACAACACACGAGGCTTACCACAGTTTAAAAGAACAATATCAGAAAAGTATCTTCTTTTAGCCTCTTTCACAGTGGATTGGTAATGACGCCAACAATCTCTCAGTAATTGAAAAGATATTTGCAATTTGTCCTTTTTCCACTTTCGCTCAGCTCTTCGACAATTCTGTCTGGCAGTCCTGGTTGTTTCATTCAACCAAGGCTCTGATTTAGCTTTCTGCTGCCTGATCTTTAATGGAGCCGCAATGTCTATGGCAGTTTGACAGGTGTCGAGAAACCATGAGTTAAGAGCCTCTGTATCCTCATACAAAGACTCAGGATAAAGTAAACTACAGGGATGAAATTACAGAGTAACAGTGTGAAAGTTACACTGTGTGCAGAATTATAGGGCAAGTCGTATTTTTGAGGATTATTTTTATTATTTGGCCACAATTGTGTTCTCAATCAACCCGAAAGACTCCTTAATATCAAAGTTTCATATTTTTGGAGGTAATGTGTTTTTTTAGATTCGGCCATTTTATAAGGATGTCTGTGTGTGCAGGTAAATATTACTGTGCAGAATTATTAGGCAACGTAATAAAAAACAAATATATACACATCTCACTTGTTTATTTTCACCAGGTAAACCAATACAGTATAACAACTCAAAATTCAGAAATAAATATTTGCGACATTCAAAAAAACAAACAAAAAAAACAAATCAGTGACCAATATAGCCACCTTTCTTCACCATGATGCTTAACAGCCTTCCATCCATATATTCTGTCAGTGTCTTGATCCGTTTGTGATCCACATTGCGTGCAGCAGCCACCACAGCCTCCCAGACACTGTTCAGAGAGGTGTACTGTTTTCCCTCGCTGTATATCTCACATTTCATGAAGGACCACAGGTTCTCGATGGGGTTCACATCAGGTGAACAAGGGGGCCATGTCATTATTTTTTTCCTTTTAGACTTTTTCTGGCCAGCCACACTGTGGTGCATTTTGATGCGTGTGACGGAGCATTGTCCTGCATGAATATCATGTGTTTCTTGAATGAAGGCGACTTCTTCTTGTTCCACTGTTTAAATAATGTGTCTTCCAGAAACTGGCAGTAGGTCTGGGAATTGATCTTGACTCCATCATCAACCTGAAAAGGTCCCATAAGCTCATCTTTGATGATACCAGCCCATACCAGTACCCCACCTCCACCTTGCTGGTGTCTGAGTCGATAAGGAACTTGCTGCCCTTTACTGATCCAGCCTGGTGCCCGTCCATCTGGCCCATCAAGACTCACTCTCATTTTCTCAGACCAAAACTTGGAGAAATCAGTCTTCAGATATTTCTTGGCCCAATCTTGAAGTTTTGTCTTGTATGTCTTGTTCAAAGGTGGCCTTTTTTATGCTTTCCTTACCCTGGCCAGTACCCTGAGTATTGAGCACCTTGTGCTTCTTGGCACTCCAGACATGTTGCAGCTCTGAAATATGCCACAACTGGTGGCTAATGGCTTCCTGGCAGCTTGACACTTGATCCTTCTCAATTCATGGGGAGCTATTTTGCGTTTTCCTTTTTCAACACGCTTCCTGCACCCCTGTTGGCTATTTGCCATAAACCACTTGATTTTGCGATTTTGTTACTTTTCAGAGTCTATCAAATCTCTTTTCTGACCCATTTTGCCAAAACAAATGAAGTTGCCTAATAAGCACACCTTATATAGGGTGTTGATGTCATTAGGCCACACCCCTTCTCATTACAGAGATGCACAACACCTGATTTACTTGATTGGTATTTGGCTTTCAAGCCTATACATCTTGGAGTAGGACAACATGTATGAAAAGGATGATGTGGTCGAAATACTCATTTGCCTAATAATTCTGCACACAGTGTAGATAAAAACTGAATATAAAGAAAAACACAGATTTTAAAAATGTTTGCCGCTGTTAGTTACTTAAATGAAGTAACAATATATATTTATATGTATTCATTCATATTATGAGATGTTAAAGGTACAAGACATTACACAATACACAGACAATGTAACAAACTCAGTATAAATTTAAACATGTTATAGATGATACTTCATCTATAATCTAATGCTCTAAGAATCAATTCATAAATCTTAATAGATACTTTTTATACTTCAAGCAAGTAACAAGAATGTTTGGATTTTTTTAGGCAATTTAAACAATCAGAGAAGCATAATAGTGGAATAAGGAGTAAATATTTGTGTTTAATTTTCAACAGTCTTGGTCAGAATGTGACGTGTCGCCCTGCAGATCCATTAGTATATTCAAGGCTGGTTTGTGTGCGTTTAGAAACCCAAGAGGCTTTATAACAAAATTTTTTCACAATAAAACTGATTGAATTCGGTATATTGGACTTTCTGATTGTGGTTCTCCTGTTGAACAGCTTGTTCCTGATGTCAACAGAACCAAGGATTTTGTTCCATGTTTGGTTTTTCAGATGACAATTTACAGCCCCGGAAAAAAGAATCTTAGGAAATTAAATCAAAAAGAGATTCGGAGAGAAAAATTTAAATAGTGAAAATATTAAAAATCTTTATATTGACCTGATGCCCTGAGAGCCTTTCAGTGTTTAGATTAAACAAACATTTTCTTATAGAATTTAGAATTTCTTTTTAATGGACATTTTAATTTTTTAATCAGGTTTTTTTGCTGCTTAGGATTGGTATCCAAAGATTTTTTTTCATATTTGTATATAAAGTATATATTTTGACATAAAATATAAAGTATAGTAGGAATTGTAAGCATGTCCTAAATATTATGTATCATGTAAGTCTGTCTTTCTCTAACTTTGATCCTACAGATATAATTTCCCCCTTTAATATAGCTATCCATGCGTTCTAGTATTACTGCCAGACTTTGTTTAAAGGTTTTATCTTTCTAGCCTGTATATCAAGTTCGTGCAAGTGGCTGATGAGATTAACTCTATAAATGGTATATGGCCTGTACAGGCCTTTTTCAAGTCAGTAGACTTGACCAAAGCGCTTTACACTACATTCATTTATTCACCCACACACTCACACACTGATGGTGACAAACTACATTGTGTCCTTGAACCCCAGTTGGCCTCTGCAGATGGCCGCCTACACTGAGCCTGGTTCTGCTGTAGGTTTCTTTCATTTAAAAAGGAGTTTTTCCTCTCCACTGTCACTGTAAGCATGTTTGGTGTGAGGAATTGCCTTTGAGTCAATGAGTCGATGCAATTAACTGGTTTTACTTAGATAGAGACCTTTGAAGCATTTTCACTGTATGATCTGGTTGAATTGTAAAGTGCCTTAAGATGACAAGTTGTGAATTGATGCTATATAAATAAACTGAATTGAATTGAATAGCCAGAGCTGCCCTGAGGTTCACTGGCAAAAGCACGGCTGCCATACACTGGCACCACTAGTCCCTCTTACCACCATCAGTAGGCAATGCAGGTGAAGTGTCTTGCCCAGGGACACAATGACACTGAAAGTCGGAACCAGGTCTTGAACTAACATCCCTCCAGTTGCAGGGAAAACTCCTTCCTTCGACGCCATCTTTAGTTGGAGTTTATCAATACTCACCTACAGGTAAGTATGTTTTAAGTTAATTTTGACATTTACTGGTAAACAACTCAGGAATCTTTAATGGATAAATGTTATCTATCATAAGTGACCTTAGTGCTTGGTGAGGTTTCTGTCAGCTCTGTGTTCAGTGGTCTGTATCAGGGTCTCTTCCTCCTCAGCAGCTGCAGTCAGTTTCTGCTCTAACAGCTCAGTGTGTCTGCAGTCTGACTGAGGGAGGTTTTTGTACAGCTAGAAATCACTGTGTGAACACATAGCCACCATTTACTTTGTGTATGCTCTTACAGAAATAAACTGCTGCATCTTCAGCCTGGACTCCAGTGATGGTCAAAGTGAAGTCAGAGCTGCTTCCACTGCCACTAAACCGATCTGGTGTTCCTGTATGAAGCGTTTTTGCGTATTTTATCAGGAGCTTTGGAGGCTGTCCTGGTTTTTGCTGATACCAGAACAAAGCATCATCACCATCATCATATTTTAAAACAGCAGGCCTTGTTGTACACCCAATAGTGACAGTGGATCCTGGAGTAAATGTCTCCACTGGAGGCTGAGTCACAGTCACCTGAGCGCTGCATCCTGCAGACAAAAACAAATCCTTCATTTATCAGCAGAAAGAAATGAGAGAAAAAGCAGAACATCATGTTAGAAATGTTGCTGAGGGAATGAACCTGTAAAACAGCAGCAGGTCAGCGTCCAGATGAGGATGGAGATGAGAGTCATGGTGCTTGTTGTTTCTGCTGGCTTGACTGACAGATCAGAGTCCTGCGGTGTTGAACTCTCAGGACTATAAACCTTCTCAGTTCCCTGGAGGATCAGCTGACCATGCAAAGCCTCCTCTCTATGGAAATGATTTCTCTGCTCTCAGAGCACTGGAGACAAACAGAGACACAACATCTGAACAAAGAGCTGCTGGGTTTAAACTATTCAACACCTGAACAAAAGAGAAGAAGATAAAATAGAGACAAGAAGAATTTTGGTATTTGGATTTAAATCAAATCTCTTTTAAAGGTATATATAATTCTTCCCTTTTACTAACAGATATTTCAAATATTCTAATACAGCAAAACTTATAACAGATCAATATAATTTAATAGTTTTGGGATTTGTATAACTTAGATTATTTTTTGAAAACCTATTTTAGGTTTTACAAAAAATAAAACATGAATTACTGAAGAATGTTACAAAAAAATGTTTGCCTCTCTTGGGTGATAAACTAAAAATAAAGAAACAAATCATAAATTATTAATCAATTTAAAGCTGAACAAATCCTTGAGGATTTGTTGAAAAAATGAAATATAAACTGTTACTTTTTTACTCTAAAAGCAACATTTCAGCAGAAAGCTGTTTGCTGTCAGAGCAGGAGGTTTTTGTACGGCCTCTTAATGAGTTTCTATCACAGTGGCTGACTTTTGGTGGAGGAACCAAACTCATCGTTGACTGTAAGTACAAGAAAGATTTACTGCTGCTAAATTGAAATGTTTTTTTTTTTGTTTGTTTGTTGTTTTTTTTTTTTGCTTTTTTATCTAATAAACTAAAAAGAAAGTTTTGCAGCAAATTTACTGCAGTTTGGGGAGAAAAAAAACTCAGAGGATGAGCCTTGTAGACGTCAGTGTTTGTTCTGGATTGTAAATGGTTCAAATCAAAGAGAAAATTAAACTTATTTTCTTGTGCAGCCATAAAATGTGGAGATCAACATTATCTACTTTAGATGGTTTAATGTTTAATTCCTTTTTACAGCCGTATTTAATTCCTATTCAAAATAGTTTTTCTTCTTTACCCTTTATTTCTAATTCTAAGATGTCTTTTTTCATCATCCTTTTGTTAGGATGTTAATTAATAGTAAATATCTGATCTGGATTCCTGTTAAACTGAACTAATATTTTATTAGTAAACTCAGATCAGCTTTGTCTTCATGCTTCATTTGTTTTCCATGTAGTTTAAAGGAAGTGAAAGAAACAGATGTCAACGTTTGAACTGTTTCCTCATGAGTGTTTCAGCTCTCTCAGTTTAATCATCAGAAAATCATCTCAGGGATTCATTATTAAGAGTCACTGATTATCAGAGACGTATGAAGATGTCATCATTAACCATGAAGAATGAAGCTTTGAAGGTGTTTTTAGCAGCTCTCATTCTCATTCCTGGGTCTTTTCTCCCCCTCTCCTCCCCCTCCCTCCTCCAGTGGGTGTGGTGCGTCCCACCCTGACCGTCCTCCCCCCCTCCAAAGAGGAGCAGCAGCAGAGCAGTGTCACACTGGTGTGTCTGGCCAGCGGGGGCTTCCCTTCAACCTGGAGGCTGGGCTGGAAGGTGGGGGGCAGCAGCAGGTCCTCAGGGGTGTCTAACAGCCTGGAGGTCCTGGGGAGGGACGGCCGCTACAGCTGGAGCAGCACCCTGAGCCTCCCTGCAGACCAGTGGAGGAAGGTGGGCTCAGTGAGCTGTGAGGCCAATCAGAGTGGACAGAGTCCTGTCACTCAAACCCTGGACCCTAACCTCTGCTCAGAGTAGAGCTGCGGCTTCATGTCTGAACAGATTTCTAAAATCATTGTAAAATGATCTTTAATAAAACCTGAAGTGAACTAATTGTTTCAATAAAAGTGCAGATTTATAATAATCATTGTCTTTGTATTTATTTTTGTGTACTTGTTGAAATCTCATCTAATGTTGTTTTTAGTCTCCTTTCAAGTTTCCTCAAACCTTGTTGGCAATCCATATTTAAAATAACAGATTCTCTGTTAGAATTGGGTATAGTATAAATATAACAAATAGTAAAAGCAATAAATGAATAGTTTGAACATTTTTTTTCTTTTTTACAGCAGCCTCTGAAATGTGTCATTGACTTAGTTCTCATGATCTCTCTAAACCTGCAGCCCACAGTAAGACTGAAAAAGGTCTACATCACTTTGTAAACCCACATTCAATCACCATGGCAACCCAGACATTAATAATCTTCAGCATATTCATCCAGAACACCACTGATGGTTAAAGTACAGATGCATAACATTTTCAAGGCTGATTTGTGTGTTTAGGAACCTAACTGACTTCACTAGAATATATTTTCCCAGTTCAGCAGAGTGAAGTCAGTATATTTGATCCTTTTGATTTAGTTCTCCTGTTTTACTGATGATTAACTTAAAAGTGAAAATAAGTGCAGAAAAAAACAGAACCAGTGGCTATAGTGAAAATAACCATATAGACTTCATGTGGGACTGGGCAGTGGAGAAGTTTGATGCGCTGATGCCTTGGAGCAAGAAGTTTTTAGGTTCGATTTCAGTCCCGGCTCTTTTTGCATCGAGTTTGTATGTTCTCTCTGTGAATGCGTGGGTTCTCTCTGGGTACTCCGGCTTTCTCCTTTTAGGTTAATTGGCATCTTTAAATTGTCCTTTGAGCTGAGTGTGTGTGCGTGGTTTTATATCTTTGTGTTACCCTGATGGAATAAGATGAATGGGTAGAACTTATGCTTTGGCAGCCTTTTAGTTTATGTAATACATTGAACTATAAAAATGTTATAATTTTGTTTACTGATTAACATTTAAAAGATTTTTTTTCTTTCTAGCCTCTATATTAAGTTTGTTCAAGTGGCTGATAAAATTAACTCTATACTTGGATTATTCATTTAACAATTAACTTTTGTTTTTATTACAATCTTTATTTGGAGTTTTGTGATAAGCTAAATAAAAGCATTTTTAAATACTTTTTGACTACTAGTAAACAACAAAATAAGCATCTTTAAATGATAAATGATATCTATCATAAGTGAGCTTCGTGCTTGGTGAGGTTTCTGTCAGCTCTGTGTTCAGTGGTCTGTATCAGGGTCTCTTCCTCCTCAGCAGCTGCAGTCAGTTTCTGCTCTAACAGCTCAGTGTTTCTGCAGCCTGACTGAGGGAGGTTTTTGTACAGCTAAAAATCACTGTGTGAACACATAGCCACCATGGTAGCCCAGACAGTAATAATCTCCAGCATCTTCAGCCTGAACTCCACTGATGGTTAAAGTGTAATCAGATCCAGATCTACTGCCTCTGATTCTGGATGGAGTTCCTGAGAACAGAGTTGAAGCGCTGTATATAAGAAGTTTAGGAGGCTGTCCAGGTTTCTGAAGGTACCAACTCAGATCAGCACCAATATTAGAACTTCCTGTGGCGCTGATGGTCACAGTGGCTCCAACACTGACTGACTTTGATCTTTCAGACTGAGTCAGAAAATTGTTGGCAGATGAAGCTGAAATGAAAGAAAAATCTATTTTAATTCAGAAGATTAAAGAAAAACAATAAATAAAATGTTCAGTTTGAGTTCAAAGAAAATAAAAAATCCAACAGGTTTAAAAGTCAGTCTGACCCTGAGTGAGAAAACCCAACAGAGCAATCAGAGTTACTGGAGACATCATCCTGATGCAGGTTTCAGAGTCAGAGCAGAAACACACGTTGGACCTTCTGTAACAGAGGAACTTAAACTGTGAGGAGCAGAGATTAATTTAGATCATGCAAATCAACACCTGCTCTGATGAAACAGGAAGAACAGAGATAATCCAAACCGCCACTTCATTTTCTGAGAATATTTAGTTTACCTTTCATGTTCAGCTCAGTTATACTAAAAACTCAGTCAAATATTTACATGAAATAAATAGAAATCTGAAGTTTTCTTAAATGAAAAATACATAAGACGGATAGGTAAGTTCAATCTGTGTATTATTACCTGTCCATCCATTCATCCATCCATCCATCCATCCATCCATCCATCCATCCATCCATCCATCCATCCATCCATCCATCCATCCATCCATCCATCCATCCTCTCAACCATTTTGTCCGTCAGGGTTACGGGGGCATGGTGCTACATTTCCAGCAGTCTTTGGATAAATGGCGGGGTACACCCTGGACAGGTCACCAGCCAATGACAGAACAACACAAAGACACTCAGCAGAAACAACCATAGGCGTCCACTCTCATCTAAGGGCAATGGTAACATTAGCAAAATCTAACAATTATGTTTTTTTAGGGAGAGAGGAAGCAATAGTACAATGAAGGAATCCCAGACATGAATGGGGATTAACAATATTTAGAATGAAAACAGGAATGATTGACTGAGTGTGATAGCTGACTAAGCTACAAAATATTTTTGTAACAATGGGCATAAAATAACAGCAAGCTCAAAGTTACAACTCAATGTTTAAAAATGTGGCTTTAACCATTATGTTAATCCTTATTAAGGGTTTTTTTTTGGGGAACAGCAATGTTCATAAAGTCCAGCAGCGCCTGGAAAGAAGGATCAGTGGTGCTTAACTTCACACATCACTGATTAGGTTGCTCCAGTTATAGTATTATTTTTCTTTTCTGTGAAGAAAAAGTCTGCAAATCACTAACAATGCACATGTTTTATTTGCCACAGTCGGCAGGCTAACAAACCGTCCTGACTCAAGCCCCTGAACTCCACCAAACCAGGGCCTGTAACAAATGGGCTTATTTCTTAACTTTAAATATTGCGCGGTACACCCTGGGTAGGTCGCCAGCCACTGACAGAATAACACAAAGACACCATAGGCATCCAGATGGAAAGAATCCCACACTTGACTTTCAATAGAAGAGAAACTAGTGTACAGCTATGAAAAACGGTACAACAAGAAAAGATGAAATGCGAAACTGTCTGTGATAGATTGAAAAATCTACAAAATTTCTATCTAACAACAGGCATATAAATTATTATGTTTTTTTTCCCATGATTAAACTAATGTTACTTTTATTACAAACATACTCATTTTGTATGGCAGATTTCATAAATATAAATATTCCAAAAAGATGTTTTTTTGCATTAATTCAAAGGGTACATGGAATCCCTTACATAATTGATTTGAAACAAAGCATTACATCCGTGGATATTTTTGACAGATTTTTCAAAGGATTATGTAATTACACTTTTTTTTATTGTTTCTTGTTTTATTATATTTTAGAGCACATTTCTAATATTCTTCTGTATAATTGTTTGTTTGTTTGTAAAACCTTTTCAATTACATTTATATAAAAAAAAGACACTCACCATAGGCATCCACATGGAAAGAATCCCTCACATGAATGGAGATGACATGTAGAAAGATCACATGCCTGAGTGAATTTCAGTAGAAGACTAGTTTACAGCTATAAAAAATGGCACAACCAGGAAAAAATGAAATGTGAAACTGTCCGTGACAAAATTTACATCTAAAAACCATCATAAAAAATCAGCAGGCTAAAATGTACATACACAATAAAAGAAAACCTATGCCATTAAAAATAGGTCTGATCTAAATCCTTAAGTTTTTTTGGGACCAACGATGGTCATAAATTAGAATAGAATAAAAAAAAAATCCCTTTTATTTTCCCACAATGGGGAAATTCTTGAGACCTTAGAGCTGCTGGAAGGAAGGATCTGCAACACCTCTCCGTGGTGCACCTGGAGTGAAGCAGTCACTGAAGGAGTTCTCCACCTCTAAGACTTCATTTAATGGTTTACACTGCACCAATTAATTTAGAATAATAATCAACAAGACTTGCATCTCTAATTGAAATGGTCGTAAAATTATTTTTTGATTTAGTTTCTACTTAGAATAAACATAGACATGTTAAGTTTGTAAAGGGTAAATACAGAGAGCTCCATTAGGGCTAAAAACAACCAATGAATATAGTTCAAATTTACACCTTTAACACAAGTTTACCCTACTGGTGTGAGTCATGGTAAATAAAACCTTAATTAATTAATTATAAGATTTATTGTCTTTGCCAACAAGTACAACTTCTGGATGGAAGCAGATAGAAGACAAAATGACATGCTGTCATCCTGAGCATTTTAATTTATATCACAAAACTTCTTTTTTAGAGTTAGATTTGATCATTACTGAAATTTTGGATATGTGAGAGATGGAAATGGAAATGTTCAGTATATGAAAGCTAAAGATTTAGTTCCCATTCCCTTTCCCATACCTCGAATGTGAGAAGTGTTTGTATGGGTGTGCACGCTCCACAGATTCACAGTAACATTCTCCTGCATCTTCAGCCTGAACCCCACTGATTGTCAGAGTGAACTTAGCTCAGATCCACTGATGCTGAAAAGACTCAGACCAGATGACCTGCAGTTGGTTTTAAAAATAGCAGCTTAGGAGGCTGCCCAGGTTTCTGCAGATACCAACTGAGATTATCAATAAAAATTAACCACACAGATTAGTGCTGATGTTCAGGGAAGTGTAGCTGATATTCAGATTAATATAGGAACCACAAAGGTGGAGCTGGATGAGAAGTTTCACTTTTTACAACATACAGCAGAGACAGGTACTGCCCTCTTGTGTCAGAAAACGAAATGTACATTAATTAAACCATAAACATAATTCTGATTGTATGGCAGATATAAAAATATATCAGGAAGAAATTAAGAAAGAGTGTATGGGTGAGATAAAGCAGACTATGTCGAAGATGAAGTAAAATAGAGGAATTAAATTACTGCAGAGTTTAAAATAAGAATAAAAACTACTTTCATACTGAGCTCAAATCAAGAACTGAATTCCTTCTCTCTCTGTTCAGTAGATGTGAGATCTCTCTGACTGCGGTCTAAGATATCAGTTAGCTGGAGAAGCCAAATAGTCAGTCATCTAAAGATCAGCCCAGGGAAATGTAGTCTTTCTTGTCTGTTCCTGTTAGAAAATAAGCTGCTGCTTTTTCTATTCATTTTAATACCTCCATTTGTTTCTAACCCTGCATTTACCCAAAGCTAAACAATTAAAGGTAAATGCATTGCGACATCTGTCCTTCATCTGCTTTTAAATCTCAGTGGTAGTCCAGACACGCTTACCCTAGAAATGAGTGTACATTTTAGGTACAGAGGACGCAGGATTCAGGCAAGACAGATAGTGGAATAACAAATAAAACGCTTAGTTAACAAAGGATTAGTGGATCCACAGTGTATCACAGCTAGGGCGTCACAGGAACATCTAAGAGAGAAACACAAGTTAGTGACCACAATAATCTTATGGAGGATGATTATGAACGTGCGAGTTACTACCCTGGTTTTACAATTCAGTCCATGCCTAAAGAACGAGGATGATTCCAGCTGGTCGGCTGACAAGAGGCAGTGGATGCTGCCAGAGAGTTCCAGACGTGGAAGCCTAGAACGCTGCAGAGCTGACAGGAGATCAGATCCGAGCTGACGAAGGAAGGTAGAATAATCCACACGGCGAAGTCAAGAGGCAGATCCAGGTTCAGTCCACAGAACATACCTAAAGGAGTCAGAAGACAGGCCAGGCAAACAGATCAGACAGTGGCAGTCAGGCTCAAAGGTCGAAATACAGAAATGGATCAAGATCAGGCAATCAGAACACTATAGAAATACTAGAGAACTCTTAACACCAAAGGATCAAGAATAATCTATCACTGATTGCTGGAAACAGGCAACATAAATAGCAGCTGGAACAGGTGGATCAGATGAGCAGTGGTGAGAAAACAGGGCGGAGCTAGAGAGGTGAATGAAATAAGCAATCCAGCCAGCCATCAGCACCAAAATCATGATAATCTGAGCCTGTAATCAGCCCAGACTTCTATCCATAAACTAACCCGAATGTACCATACACAAGAATTGTATATGGTACATTCAAGGCCCAAGCACTGATGCAGGCCTAGAAGGTTTATGCACGCATCTATATCTATTTTTTGAGATTTTATCCATGCATTTTATACATGCATACATGAATTTTAAATCCACTAAAAGGTTTATATACTATGCATTTGGCTGATATTAATTTTCTCACCACTATTTTCCCTTTTTTCTATTTATTTTTTTCTGTCTCTGAAAAGTTTCACTCCCAGTCCACCTGCAATGTCTTCAATTTAACTGGGCTTTTTTGAGCCATAAACCAAAATATATATGTTGGACATTGAGGATCAATTTAGGATCAGGCTGGTATTAACTTTGATAATTATTTTAGGGGTGATGCAGTTTTGCTCTGCTCTTGGACTCACCTTGCCACTTTCTCTAAACCCCCTTCTCACATGGGACATTGCTACTTGGACATTTGGTTCTTTCCCCCAGCTTGCTTGGGGTCTTTTGCGGCTAATCTTGGGCCAGCCACATAGAAGAGTCCACAGGAAACCAGAATCTGCAGACCAACCAAAGACTAAGTGGATCTGGTGGTTAATCTCAGAACCAGATTGCTGTAAAAACACACTGTTCTGGCCTGACATTCTAAGCAAGAGAAATTACATGTCATCAGTCAAACAATATGGTTTTTTGCTGAATTGGATTGTTTCATGCACTTACTGTTATGAAAGACGTACTAACAATAAGCCAACGCTGACATGTTTTGAGATGTTGTTTATAAAACTAAAACAAACCTTTTTTTTACTAAAGGTTTAAACACTGATATAACGTTGACGTTCATCTTTTTTTTTACTCATATGCTCATCACATTTAGTTACCAAAATATAATCACTTATTTAAGAGGAGTCCCCTCGTGTCTGCCAGCTACCAGCTCAAAAAAGGTTAAGGATCAATTAACTAAAGGTTATTGGTTTCTGATTAATCACTGATAAATCCCTTCAGAAAGTATATCTCTATCAAATAATGTTTTATTTAACTCTCGGATTTACAGTGTGAATTGATTTGAACATGTTACACTCACTCTAAATTTGTTAAACGGTAATTAGATCACATTACAAATTCTTCAAGATAAACTTTGGTTCTCAAACATTAAATCCATGCTGAACTGTGATATCATTGTATCTTTTTATGATTTTGTTTTTTCTACCAGTTTACATCCCTTCTTCTCTGTGTATAAAATAGCTCAGTTTAGTGGAGTTTCACTAGTTTAGTCAAATTTCAACTGAAATATGTTTGATATGGGCTTGAATGATTTTTGTTAATAAATTCTTATAGTTTGAATAGGTGTTGTGTTGAATTTATTACATACATGCGCAGAGTTGTCTGTTTGTGTCATGATCTGGCCTGTTTGCTCTCCCTTAATTGGTCATTTCTTTCACCTGCTGTTTTCCCTTCCTAAATCAATTATAATTTAGTCCCTTCACCTGTTTCCTCTGGTTTATATTCAGTTCAGCCTGAGCATTCAGTGCCAGATCATTACTTGCCTTTCTGTTAGTCTGTCTGTCTGAGTTTATTCCTTGGTTCATGTCCTGGATCCTGGCAGCCAGTGGAAAGAGGGTTTTAGTGTTTGTCTCGTCTTTTTATCCAAGTAAGCCTGGCTCCAGGGAGGAGACCAGTTTAAAGGTCCTGCATCAAGCTCTGGTTCCACGTCCGGGTCTCGTCTACCCACTTCCACTGAGTCTGCTCATCTGCACCTGATCCTGTCTGCTCCTGTGCGTGACCACCTGGTCATGCTTCTGGTCCCTGTCAGACTCTGAACCCTCCTGGGAGCCTGTGGATGCCTGGAAGTCTGGATCCTGCCACCTGTTTCTGTTCCTGCCTGATCTGAATCCTGTCCCTGTCTGTTCCTGTCTGTTCTGGATCCCTGACCAGGATCGGCTTCCAGCATGTCCTCTGGGACTCCAGCTCTTGGGGACATTCTAGGACTGGACTGTTAAACCAGAATGTCTGAGATTGGGCAGTGCCCCACCCCCCTCCTGCAGTGTCCGCGAGCCACAGCTCTACTTTAGTTTTTGTTTTATTTAATAAACATTTTGAACTTTCCTACTGACTCTCTCCTTGAATACTGGGTCCATCTGTCCTCTGTTCATGATAGTTTGACCGTGATTTGAGCTCAAATCACACTGTTAACACATTGCCAGTTGTTCACAGAACAATATACGACACTCCAATATTTTTTGATTAAATAACATATTTGTCACATCACTGGAGTAGGCATTGAATATATACTTATTGCAAAACAGGTGATAGCCTTTTCTTCAAATTTATTCAATATCTTTACCACATGACGGCAAAGCGACTCGGCTGACTATAATGTTATCTGGCTGGGCCACTTTCCACCTTAATGTGTGCTTAACAGTCCCTCCTAACTGCTGCGGATCCAAGCAAGCATCACACTCTTTGCAAACATTTTATTTTTTTTTATTCAATCTTCTACATTTTCACAATTATCTGCATCAAACTTCAGTGTCATATCTGTTCATTTGTGTTCATCCATGCCTTCGTTTCTTCAAGACCAGATTACTGTAACAGCCTGTTTACCTGTCTGAGCAAGAAGGAGCTGGGTCGCCTACAAATTGTCCAGAACTCTGCTGCAAGACTCCTGACCCGTACAAATAGGACAGCCCATGTAAATCCTCTCTTGAAGTCCCTACATTGGCTTCCTGTTGCTTCCAGGATACATTTTAAAATCCTGGTCCTTACCTTCAGGGCCCTTCATGGACAGGCAGGCGCCTGGCTACATGACAGGTCTGATCCAGCCGTATACGTCGGTCCGTAGCCTAAGGTCTTCAGGTCTAAACCTGCTTATGGTTCCTCGGACCCGTTTTAAAACCCGAGGAGACCGGTCCTTTAAAGCGGTGGCACCCCGTCTCTGGAATGAACTCCCCCTGTCCCTGCGCTCTCTGGACTCGGTGAATATCTTTAAAAAGCAGCTAAAAACACACCTGTTTTCACTAGCCTTCCAAAGCACATAGCGTATTGTTTTATTCCCTTATTTATTATAGCTTTTATTGCATTTTATCTGTTTTTACTTGTGTTGTTTTTGTTATCATGTGAAGCACTTTGTGACTTCGTCTGTGAAAAGTGCTATACAAATAAAGTTTACTTACTTACTTACTTACTTATTTGATTTTAAATTTTGAAAGCAAATGAAGGTTAAATACAATAATAGAATAACTTGTTTTAATGAGCGTATATTTTTATCTTTATGAAGGGAAATAAGCTAGAATGTTTTTGCTTGAATTTTACTCACGCTATCTCTTTGATCATCCATTTATAGTGATATTTTTATTTGCTAAACTTACCCTTCCATTCATCCCAATTTAAAAGATTCCAGACATTTATCTTGTCTTACTTTCTTCTGTCTGCAAACATTCCTGTCTAGAATAATTCCATGTTTAACATCTCCTAGATTACTATGTCTTTCAGTTAAATGGGTATTTCTATTGTAACATAGTGGTTCATGCCTTAATGTGTCTCTATGGATAGGGTGCAGTCCTGACCTAACTTCAAAGACATCAGTTAAACACAAAACCCTTTAGCTCCAACTTTATTAATAATTTATTAACTCTTTGGATTTTATTTAAGGACAACAGTTGCTTATCTCACGATTGTCTAAAACAGTTTCTTTTCACACTTTCAGGTCATACAAACACATTTGGATTATTTGTTCTGGTTTAAGCAAATAACTGAAGCATAGTTTTTTTTTATTCTTCAAAGTTAACCTGTCAGGTACTCAATAAGAATTGTACTCCAGTACACACTTGTTAAAGAGACATTTTGATGTTCTTATTTTCTATAGTAATCCCCTGGTTTTACTGATAATCTAACATGAAGCTGGATTATTAAGGTATCACAGTTTGGAGACCATAACTCCACAAAACTAGGGGACTGACACTGAACCAGAATATAAAGAGAAACATAGATTTTAAAAATGTCCACCGCTGTTAGTTACTAAAATGAAGTAACAATATATATTTATATATTATCAGCTGTTAAAAGTACAAGACATTACACAATATACAGACAATGTAACAAAAAATAAACTCCAGTATAACTTTGAACATGGTATAGAGGATAATTGTGTTGCACAGGGATCAAAAGATGAAGAGAAAGAATGACGCCAAGTGAAAGATAAACGGTGCATGCAGAGGAGCAACCATATAAAGAAAAAACTGAATGCTTTGTAAGATAAAGTTTTTATCAAGTAACCTGCATTCAGATGAGCTTGCATAGATTGTGCCCGCAAAAGGTACTGGAAACTTTACAAAAAGGTTTGAGATGAATATCTGGATAATGAGATTTGCAACATATAAGAAAAAGATAATAGAAAATAATTCAAAAGTTGTATATTTTGTATGATTAAGTATCCATCATTAATTGTGATAACTCGATTTTACTGATTTTTACGGTTTAAAAAAAAATGACACTGATGAGTTTTTTTTTCACAGCACAAAGAGAACAATGTCTCATTCTGGGCCCCAGCACAGAAAAGTTTTTACGGTTCTAGGACCAGACTAGAATGTAACTAAAGACTAACAGTGAAAATAGTTGCAGATGTAATATGACAGAGTTCGTGCAACAAGAGATTCCCCGTAAACACTTTTTGGGGTTAAACTTTTTATGCATTAAAAGAGTTTCTCTTCTGACCTGTCTGACATTGCATTTCTGGATTGTTTCAAGCAACAAGCTGCACATGAGACTATTAAAGAACTCCCTTTGGCGTCAAGCAGCTTTTTTTTTAGCGAAGCAGAGATTTATAAGAGTATCAGTCCAGAAACAAAAGAGAGGGTGGAGCAGCACCTTAAGACAACTAGGAAAACATAAACATTGATACACTTCTTGTTATCATATATATATAAATCACAGAAAGACAGTAGGTGGTCCGTGTAATTTTTTAAAAAGTCTTTAAACACAAGGGGGCAGAGTGGTGTTAGCGATTGCTCTTCATTGCCTCCTTGGCTGCCAGGATGAGAGGCGTCAGACTGGACAGAGGTTTTGCCTGCTTCAGGAATGGATGCTGTAGAGAAAAACGGAAAAAAGGATGCAAGACATTGATTTTCTCATATTATTAGTTGCACCTGAAGCGCGTTAAAATATGTCCTCATTGACTGTTTTCTGGTTCTAAAGAGAGGTTGTACAATTAAAATCAAAATGATCAACTACAGTTAAAAATTAACAGAGCTGTGGGGAAACTGATCAGATAAGCGCTTCAACCATTTTAATAAAGCACCTTTAAATATGAACAACAATTAGATGCAGAGTCCTGAAGAAACCATGAATAGGGAGGTGTACAGGGCAGAAGTACTGCTTTATATTGATTAAAATGACAAAGACATAAAAAGCTAGTTAACTCATCTACAGGCTTAACGCAAACATCTCTCATCCTAAATATTCAACAAAACGGAAAAACAAGGTTGTGATTTACTAATGTTGGGATATATATTTATCAAAGATGACGATCTTTGGCATAATTAACATTTATAAAGTGTCATTTAAATGAGAACATAGATAAGCACTACTAAACTGTCTTAACATCTCAATGTAAATCACACATTTACACAGAGGTAAAGACTATTACACTTCTGCAGGTTCCTCCAGTTTACAGTGCAGGGAAAACAATATTTTGCTCTATAAAGATGCTTAAACACACAAGAATATAATCTCCAATATGCCTTAAAACACCTGGGTGACTAAAATAAGGACTATTTGTTGTACCTGCAGCAACTCTTTACCAGAACCTCGTTTCTCCACATCCATCTCCAGAGAGCAGGACAGGAAAGACCTGAAGACGGGAGATAACTTCTCTGGACTCTGCAGCTCAGGAGTCCCGTTGGTGGCGATCAAATACAATGCCTGAGTGAAGGAGCCATTAGAAAATATAGTAGAATTATTTTTTCTAATAGAGCATCTGATTATAGAACAAAAAAGCTTAAGGGATGCTCAACATTATTAGGGTTTTATATTGGATTGATTATTTTGCTTTCAATTTCTGATCCAGATGTTTCCATAGTTAATAAATCAAAGCAGGAGGCATTTCAGCCTCTTCTTTTAAAAGCCATTGCTTCTGGTATTCAACTTTCAGCCACATGATGGCGCAAGAGAAAAGGTCTCTCTGATTAAAAGAAAGAGAATCCTAAAAAAATTTTTTTTTATTCCACTCCTTCATTAAAAGTAATGTTATTTAAGTCAATACAGTCAACAAATGCAGAAACATTTACACTACATAGTAGATGCTGAGATTGCTACAAAAAATTATCCAAATATTATAACACCCTCACCCTGAGAGGATTCTCATTGAGATACGGAGGCTCTCCTTCCACCATTTCTATAGCCATGATCCCCAGAGACCAAATGTCCACTTTGGGTCCGTAAGCCTTCCTGGTCACCACCTCAGGAGCCATCCAGTATGGAGTTCCCACCATGGTGCTGCGCTTGCTCTGCTCAGGGGTGATCTGGGCACAGAAGCCAAAGTCGGCTGCAGAAGAGAAGAGAAAAGTTGGGTTGAGGTACAAAGATTTGTAAGTCCTTTAAGAACCATATGTGTGATCACGGATGAATCAATCTTTCCTTACTGAGTTTGACTGATCCATCCATCCCTAGAAGTACATTGTCGCTCTTAATATCTCTGTGGATGACCTGGTTGGCATGAAGAAACTCCAAAGCCTGCAGGACCTAAATACAAAGAGTAAAGAAATAATTTAAGTATACATGAATAACAATTAAAGAGTGCATTAGTATTTAGTGTTGGTGGATCATTATCTATATATATCTATATATATATATCTGTATAAATATAGATATATATACCAGATTCTTATCGGGCGATAAAAAAATAATCACCGTTAATCTATTCTCAAAGCTGGTTTGGGAGCTGGGTCTATATTGAGTAAGCTATAATGACTTTCACCTTGATATGTTAGCGCGAATGTATATCTGACGTTGATGTATATCTGGGGGCGAGAATGAAACAGTCTTCCAACCTGAGTAGGCCTACTGTGAAATAACCACATAGAACGTGACGTGCTGACATGGATGCAGCTTTAAAGGCGCAGGATTTGCTTAGGGGAAAATTTATTTTTAAGAAGCTTCCTAATGGAAACCTCGACAAGACTAAAACCACTTGCTCCTTGTGCAAGGTGGAATTAGTTTACTTCATGAGCTCTTCCAGTTTCAAGTACCACCTAAAAGCAAAGCATCCCTTAGCCAATGCGGAAGATGCTGGCGTTACTGTACACCTCATCAACGCCAGCTGGGAACTTCTTTCCTTCGCTTTAGGTAGGCTATGGTATGTAATTTTAAATTAAATTTTACCTTAACACCACAAATGATTACCACAGCATTATGTCGGGTCTTGATGATTGCTCGGGTGAATGTCGGTAAAGTGGGACGCTTTTTTAATCTATTTTCATCAACAGTTATCATAGCAGAAAAGCTTCCTGAAGCAGCTTGTGATGTATTTTGGAAACAGGAGATGAGCCCCTGGTCTAAGGCGTCACCTGGTTCTAGAAACCTGTTCAAAGACTTACTTTTACTTATTTAGGTAGCACACACGTATCATAAATGCCTTTGGCAGAATTCAAATGAGGCCTTTTAATCAAGATTAATCTAAATTAATTCCAAGATTACACATGAAAATAATCTAGATTAAAGACAAATCTATGCCCACAACCAGTATTTATGTATCTTGAACTTATCCATATTTTGTCATGTTAACACATCAATATTTAAAGTATTTCAAGGGATTTCATGAGATATACCAACACAATAAATTGTGTATTATAAAGGGGAAGGAAATGGATCCATGTTTTCAAAAAACATTACAGTCCAGATAAAATGCTGAAATAACTTGTTACCATCTACCTTTATTTTCTAGTAGGCCAAAGGGAAATAGATTTACTCAAATCTAACCAGAGCACCACCTCCCATGCTTTCTCTTTTGTCTTGTTGTACATCTGAGGGTAATCAGCCGCAACTGATTATTTTAGTCCAGCAGAAGAAAATTGGGATGAATTTTAAACCATGTCACACATTTCAGGGTGTATTTATAAAACAAAATGTGAAGAAATCCCAAAGTAATACATTGAGGTTTGTGGTCATAGTGAGAAATAATGAAAGCAGAGCAGCGTCACTGTAAGCAATCAGATGGTTGCAGAGGATCTAAACTTGTAACCTGGTGGAGCCTGTTTGATGTCGTCTAAATAAAGCAGCATAACTGATTTAACAGGTTTTATTCAGGTTCCATGATGAGGAATGAGATGAGTTTACCTCTCTGCAAACGGCAGCAATCTGAGCTTCGTCCATGCACGTCTCCGTCACCACATCAGTCAGAGAGCCACCGGCCAAATACTCCATCACCACAAAAAGCTCATCCCCAACCAGGAAACTGCACACAGAAACAGCTAAGTCTGCTGCACTGAGTTGTGGTTTCTCTCTACTGCATTTATAAGCAAGAAATACCTGTCTACAAAGTTGACAATGTTGGGGTTCTTCAGCTCTTTCATGACCAGGATTTCATTGATGATGAGTTCTTTCTTTGGTTGTTTCTGCAGGTTGATCTGTTTTATGGCCACCTGTAAATCAAAGCATTTAGGAAATGCTCACAGACTACGCCAATGGTATGTCTTAAAGAAGACTCTTTTAAAACATGTTTACTTATTTGCTTAAAAAAAATCTGATTAAGAGATGCAAGAGGAGGACAAATGAAGAAAGTGTTTGTTGCAATAGTGAGAAGCTCACCTCTTGACCTGTGGCAACATCTATGGCTGTGTAAACTGTACCAGAGGCCCTGAAAGAAAAGGAAATCACAAGATAAATCAAAGGGATTTGGGTGTTTTCTTTTTCACTAGCATGTACAGCTCCAATCCGATGTGTATACCCATCATGGGCACCAAAGTCGCATTTATTTAGAAGTTTGAAGGGGTTATATTTTTAAGAAAGGACGATCATAAGGTTTATGTATCTTTGAACACAAGAAGTGGTTTCAATCTATGGGGGATTTTCGTTAATCCAGTAAACTTAATGTTATATTTCATGTCTATATTTCAATACGAGGATCAATGTACTTTAGCAAGCTGCAGAAAAATCTCATGTTTTACTCTCATTAACAAGCTTCTGCAATGATTCTGATATTTTGTTTTAAGTCAGGTGAAAGCTACGAATATTATTGAGACTTGAAGGCGACTAATTTTTGTGCAACTTTCAGCTGCTGTAAAAATCTCCAGTTCATGTCAGGCTTTATCCACCGTAGTTCTTATTTTGTTTCAGCACATCCTTAACCGGCCTGTTTATTTGGGTAGACAACCAGGTCAGTTGTCCAGGGCCAAAATTAGAGTGGCAAATTAGAGTGGTAGAGAGGCCCTGAATCAGCCCCATCCGTGGCCATGGATATTTTTTTCCTTAAAAAATGTTTGCGAAGAAATACGTTTTTTATTCTTAAGTTCCATAAAATCTTTTCCAATAATTAATTTCTTCCAATTATAACTTTTAACCCACCTCCCATTCCTTCTAAATGGTTTTGGCGCTGACTCAGCATCTTTAAAGTTTATTCAGCTGCTATACATAAGGCTTGCAGCACTGCAGGTAGAGACAGGAGCATACAGGACATAGATTTTCCCCTCCGTGCTGGGTCAGGCAGCAGCTCTAGTGATGCCACTTTAACTGAGGAAGCTGCCTAAAGCTGCAGGAACAGTTTAATCTTGAACAGTTGTCACCTGCAGAAAGTCACTGGCAGTCACAGCTTGTTGGCGCTGTGATGCCGCAAAAAACTCAGCAGTTTGTCCAGGATTTGTTCTCTATCTTTGCCAGATGAGGCTATAATTAAGAGGCAGCAGCTGTTGTTAAGAGGTTGCAATGTTTTGAATTTGACTGATGTGAAAACCAGGCACGTCCAGGGCGGCATCAGCCAGGTGCTGCGGCGGAACAGGTGAATAAATACACAATTCTGCTGTACAGCCTCAAATCCTTAAGTAAGATTTTGACCATAACATTTTATGCTCCAATCTAAACATGTCACACAAGCAGAAGCCTATAAATAGGATCAGTTGTGACAGGAGCAGGTATGGAAAGCCAAAAACAGCCAAGAATTCAATAAATTAAAACGGGGCAAGATTTCTATAAAGAAAAGTGTTATTTGTGATCCATGCATTACATAAAGAAATATACTTTTTTATCCTAAATAAATAATCAAATATTTGTATTTATGCAATAAATTATTAAAGACACAGTTTCCTTACTTCTAGAAAAGGTTACGTAAAAGTTTAACATTTGTTCCAGGCCAAAAGCTGTCAGCTGGCCTGATCATAAACTATTTGAATCCATCTGAGAGAGACTGTTTGGGTCCTACAGTTGAAACTTGAATACAATTGGAAAATGATCCCAAACAAATCTCAAAACTGAACTTTCAAGACATGGGAATAGCAGCAGGGATGTAGGTGTATATTATAGCCGTGACCAAGATGATATTCATGTTTTAGGGAAGTTTATGTAACTTTCTAACTGGAGCATAACTTCCTTTTATTTCAAAGTTTTGACGTTTCATATTCTCAGTTCAGCTAAAAGTCTGACTCACCCCTGGCCGATCTTTTCGAAGCGAGTATATTTCTTTTTGGGGTCTCCAACACTGACAATACTTCCTGAACATCACAAAAAGAAGAAAAAATATACATTAAGTATATATTAAATGTGGTAGGATTGAATGCAACTTTTCTTTTTTGTTATCTGACCATAATTTGTCGTGTGTTAAACTTACTTAATTTCTCCATAATTTCTTCATCAGATATCTTGCCCGTCCTTGGTTTCTGTCGGTCTGCCGCCTTGGAACCGTCTGACTCCAGGGCATGGGATGGGACCGACTTTGTGTACACCTTTAAAAAACAAAAAAGAGGATATAGTAGCTTTACTTTGCTCTACAGGCTTATTGAAATGTTAGAAATAAGTTCTAGCTCTAGTCAGACTCACCGATTTTGTGTGCTCAGGCCTTGGTGCAATAACTGGAGGTGGCGAATCGTCGTCATCATCATCACCATCTCTTCCTAACGGAGAGGTAGCTGTACCTTTTTTGCCGGACTGCAACAGTGAAAGTAACCAAGAATACAAAATTATGCTCAGGAACTGCTTAGGGTAGAGAAAATTAATTAATTTGTGAAAATAATTATTAATGCTTCTCACCATCTGCGAATCTTTGTCTAAAAGAGACAGAAAGATTACAGCTCAGTATCAAAGATCCTCTTTACGTGATTTTCTATAGGGATGCAAACCTGACCTGAAGCAGAAACACTGAGATATTTCTGTTTCCCACTGGTGGAGTCGTAGAACTTAAGAGCATCAAGGACAGCCTGGGGATTCTTCTTCTGTTCCGATTCACTGATGTTGGAGGTCTGAAGAAGCCGGGCCCATTGCTCCGGCATTCCCTGGACAAACAAACATGCAGGCAAAGCTTATACTGATCAGTATCTACACTTAAAAGAAGGGAAATAAATAATGGGAAACACCCAAAAAACACAGAATTAGTGGTCAGATACACGACACTATGCTTAATGATGCAGATTTGTTTTTCAGTTTTAAGAAAAAAAATCCTATTAGCTCAATCTACATAACTCAGGTCTGAACAGGAGATCATTTGACGCTTCCTGTAAAATTATCAGAATGAGATCAAGTTCTCTTCCACATCAACTTCAGCTCCTCCAAGCCATTCAATTTAAAACTTTGAAAGCTGTTAAAAGACATTTAAATTTGTATTTAAACATCTGATATATTCTCTTCGGAGGCAAACCCTTAAAGCTACAGTGTGTAATTTTCAGCGACATCTAACGTCCAGACTGCAGACCGCAGCAACATGAACATCTCCCCCCCACCGCTTCTCCCCCCCAACAGTACGGCGAGCGTTACGGGACAAAATGTCTTCGACGACGTCCGCATCACCTACCTTCTCAAGTGATGAGGTTTGTTTACATAGATAATTTTACAGATAGTATTTCATTAGTCTGTGTGTTCAGTACCGTCTCAGTTCATCTCTCTCAACTTGCCGTAGTTACTTTCGAGCGTAATGGGCGATCTCGCAAATCGCTAGTTTGTTGGCTCTGCGCTGCCGTAGCGCAAAGATGTCTGCCTCCATGGCTGCGAGACCCGCTCCTATGTAATTATAAATAAGGAATTCTAAGGCAACGCAAATATTAAGGTTAAGAGGCTGAGCTCGTAGATGATGATAAATAACATAGTTATGTATAATATATTACATTTCTGACAGTATATCCCTGTAATTATTACACACTGTAGCTTTAAGTTTTGTTTCCTTATATTCCCCTGTAAGGGCTTATTTCCTTGTGTATCACTGGTGGAATAAAAAGAAAAGAAAAAAACCTGACTTGCCCATTCCACTGAAACTCAACTGTTTGGAAATATTTCTAAAATAAAAAGCCACGTCGGTAAAGATAAAAGACCATCCCTGTTATTGCAGGTAATGCTGTTTATAATTAACCGTTTCCAACAGACCAACTATATGTTCAACCGCAGACGGCGGAAGCAGATAGCCAACTAATTACCAGACAATATTAATTAACCTACCATATTTTGAGTTGTGTTTAAGCAAACAGAAACAAATAGTTTACGTTTAACATGTATGTTAATAATGTTGCCTAAATCCAGACATCCATTGCTTAGTTATATGGGGCTTATATCCCTGAGCGAAAGTAGCAAGAAATAACCCTCATATACAAACTAGAAGCAGAATGGCTTCAGCCAGGACAAGAGCACCCATGGGCCAGCATGTTTTCTATATTACGATGAGATTGATAAAACTGATATATGGCGTTAATTCACAAACAATATTGTCCTAAGGGCCTTTTAGAGAAAGGCACAGGATTAATTCAACATACGAATTCATATTTTGATTTAACTCATTTATGGTTTTTAGTGGGGGTGCACCCAGTGGCGTAAAAAGTGGGTATGCAGCATATGCAACGCATAGGGGGGCGCTGCACTAGAGCGGGCGTCAAAGCCCCCTCTAGAAACATTTTTCTAGTTTTTCTAGTTGGCATCTTCTACATTTAACAGCATAAGATGATCAATAACAGAGTGACAGCACTGATTTTGCATCCTTCTGATCCTTTACCTCCACTCCTATCGCTCCTCCTTCCACACAGGTGGCTTGGGCACACGCACCTAGGAGGACGCACCCAGGAGCGTTTTTTTTTCTTTTCGTTTTTTCTAATTATTCTTAGACTATGGCTATGTTAAAATTCATGGGCTGCGTCCTCCAAGGACCTGGCCTACCTGGACTGGATCCTTCGCAGTCTGGGGCAATAATGTGTTTGCATCCACCTCAAAAATATGTAGTTGCGCCCCTGGGTGCACCGATTACAGTTCTCTGGCCAATCAACAATCTTTTAAAAGCCTGACCTGCGAGTTCATATTTCTGCAAATACCGATTGTAATTATATCTAACATAGTCAGGTGTTATAAATCGAAATGGAGCATATATCCCCTCTGAGATCTTGTAATTAGCTGGATCTTATATCAGATGAATGATCCAGAAGTCGGATCAAGTAATTTCTATTTTAATGGTTATGATACACACAGATGTTTTTATGAATATAACGCTGATTGCATCATCGAACACAGCACACACAGCAGCTAGTGGTTCATTTAAACCTGTCTCAAGCTTCCCGAGATATACGGTTCATTCATTCAAAGTAGTATCGCATTGGTATCGGATATCAGCTGAACCCATGTATCGTATTGGATTGGAACTGAAAAGAAATGGTGCATCTCTAGTTATAAGGTCACAACACACTTTTAATGTTGTAATCTTAGTTTTAAAAACTATGGAAATTACCCAAGAAACAACACAAACCTGTTTTATCTGCACAGGAAGTAATGCTCTCTAATTGAAATAAAACATTTTAAAAAGCGCAGACGTCTCCCAGAATGACATGGAAGGGGTTTTGCACAGCCAATCAATTGATCTAGGGTATAGTCCTCGTTAAGACCTTTGACAGTGGCTGATTTTCAAAGCTTTATAGAGGAAGATAAGATTGGTTGACAATATCAGTTTCACATGTAACATAGACGATTGACCTTATAATAGAAATCGGACTCAATCTATAAGCCCAGCACTAATATTTAGCCCATAACAATCTCATACCAGCTAATGCCTGCTGTAGATATGGATACATTTAGATAAGTTTGCTATTTTCTTAAAAATACTTAGTGAAACAAGTAAATATCCCCTCATTACATTTACAAAGCAGCTAAGAGAAACTGGCTTCAATATCACAGTATATTCAAACCACAAGGGGAACAGGAAGTCATGGATTACTAATTAAAGGTTTCTGAACACACAAATCGAACTGAAAAAAAGAACACTTCATGTACATGTGTTTATATAAAAATGTAATAATATATATATATATATATTTTTTAAATAAAATTCTTTAAATCTGATTGTGGCACAACTTTACAAGAGCAGCAGCTTTAACTGCACAACTTTGGCTACGGTCTCTTATTTATCAGTCTCAGCCGAGGAAAGATTTACATGAAATATTCAAAGCAACTAATGAAGTCCTCAAATAGTTATTCTGGAGGAATCAGTTTAGTAAGAGATATAAATCTCTGGGAAAAAAAGCTTAATCTACCATTAATTTTCTCCTTGGTTAGCCTTATCCTAATAGCGAAGGAGAAGAAGAGGCGACTATGAAATGTGAGGTTAAACATGAAGAAGATGCCATACCCCCACAGGTTGGAACTCTCCGTTCATAAAGGAGAAGATGTGCATATTAAATGAGATTTAACGCAGTCAGTCACACACTGGAATCTAAAACATCTCACGGTACAATAAAGCAAACACTTCCTTTTACACAGTTTTAGGTGTAACATCCACATATAAATAAAAGACAAAGCTTTCACAACTCTGCAGTCGCCTAGGTAACCTGAGTCGGAGTTAGGCATGGTGGAAGTGTTTGGAGAAGGGTTAGTTTGTTCTGGATGCCTTTATTGAAGGATTACTTCTCATTAGTAAATGGTTTCAGCCATTCATATCGATGATCAACTTTTTCTTGGTCTCTAAGTAAGCAAATGTTCTACAATAATCTTCTACGCCTCACTAATAATAAACATTCAGCAGCTTACATTGGTTCTCATATCATTTTAGTAGTATGTGTATTTTTCCAGGCTTTATTCTAAACAACACAAACTAATTGGTGCTTTCATATAACAGTTAAATGTATCTGTCAAATCTCTAGCATCCTGTATTAGCTTCAAACCAAGCATCAACGTCAGGATTAAAAAATAAGTGAAACAAGCATGCAGTATTGTGGAGATAGACAGATTTTTATATTTTTGGACTATATTCATTTTTTTCCTTGTATTGGTGCCTAGTTTGTCAATACCTTCGGCAGCCATGTCTTGAGATAACATTAAACTTATGCATTCCTCCATTTGCTATCAATTCTTAATGTTTAGTTTGATCTGTTAATAAATTTTGGTCTATTATGTAAATGTAGGAAGAAAATGGATATATTGCAGCCTTAAAGACCCTGTGTCAGTGGACCTCACACTGCCCTGCTTTAGTATTCATCCCTTTCATCCATAGGTATTAACAGGATGGAGCATCTCGCTGATTGAAATCATCCCCGCTGAAAGATGCTTCAACCAACTGTGCAGACGGAGCATTCAGGGTGATGTTCTGTTTGTTTGGTATTTTGGCATATGGGCCATATAGTGGAAATTAGCTGTTCTCTAACCAGAGTACTTTCTTAAACATGTTTGCTTTATTCCTGAAGCTGTTTGTGGTAATCCTTTAATGCCACCTCCTGTAGTTGTTTTTCCTCTTTTCTGTCCTTATTAACGGTCAAACACACAAAAGTGTTTGCATGTTAAATTGAAATATTGTTACAGCCCCCATATGCAAGACGACTGAAAGTTACTTTAGTGTTTTTAATGTTTACATTTTTTTTTTATTAAAAAAAGTAATTGGGTATTAAGAATTCATTATGTTAATAATTCTTAATGTAAAAAAAAGCTGGAGCAAACAGATCTCCGCTGACCTGATGGCCTACAGTGTGCGTCCAAGGACAATGAAAGCTACACACATACCTAAACCGCCTTTGTTTTGTATAACTTTCAGGGACATTTAATTGACATGCATTCATTTCTATTGCCTAACCCAGACCCTTAGCCTAACCCTAAATATTACAAACATAAACCTCACCCCAACTCATAGAGGTAAATTTTACCATTTGGGACCCATTGAATTTCCCCATTGAAATTCCCCAGTGTTGCTGTTTTACAAAATCTTGGTGTGGAAAGTAGAATCATCCAGGTCAAAGCTCTGAAAAACATCCGCAGCTCCATGCAGTTACACTTTGGTGTGTGGCTGTCCTTTTCTTTGTTTAACAACAACCTGTTTCTTTCGTTCAGCTTTAAAGATTCCTTAGGAAATGTGTTAAAGGGGTATGATTACTTCCATAATGAGCCATTAAAACAGACTTACGGTGAATTCTCCAGTGACAGCATCAAAACCAACATGGATGGTGTGTTCAAAGTCTGATGGGGAGGAGATTTCAGGCCTGTCCTTGTCCTTATCCTTCTTTTTAGATCCTGCAGGGAAAAGGTCAAGGGTCATTCTTTACCTTTCAACTAATTGTTATAGAAGCAGTAGGGTTTTTGGAGGTATTCTTTATGTGTTGGTTTTCTCCAACTATCTCACCTTTCTCACCTTTATCAAACATAGAGATGATCTTGTTCCTGGGTTTCTTCTCCTCTGGGGCAGACGGCAGTGGCCGAGAGCTGTGATTGGCCGACTGGGGATCCTTGGCTCCTCCTCCTTGGCTGCTCATCCTGACAGGGGGGGCGGGGGGCTTATCCTCACACACTCCGCTGTCACACATCTACACCTACGGTCAACCTGCAGAGTCAGAAAAAGGGACAAAAACAAATCAAATGTAGGATAAAAAACATCCAGATTAACGCATGTAAAAGAAAAAAACTAAAGAGAAGTAGTTTGAGCTCACATCTTCCTGTTTTTTTTTTTTTTTCAGTCATGTTTCACAATGCACAACCAACTGTTGCACAGCAGGCCACGCCGCTACAGGAAAACAACTTCAAAATCAGTTAAAACAGACAGAAAGCAAAGACAAGGACTTACAGAGATTTAACCAATCATCCATGCTGCAGTTGGGTGTAAAAAAAAAAACTGGAATGAAAGGAGCAAAGCGCGAGCAGGAAACAGGTCCGAATGGACAACGTAGCGTGCCGAGTCTCGCTCGAAGACACAAAATAATGAGGAAGGAAAGAAGGCAGTGTGAGACAGAGCGCGAGAGCGCAGTGTGTAGATGAGTGGCAAAGAGGAGCTGTGAACACTGATGTAAAAAGAGAGATTACTTCTGCAAAAACGGGTGACTTTCACAATATCTTATATTTAAATAAAAGGATTCTGTACACTGTATACTAGAATATTAAGCTAAAATGCACAGCATAATTATAAAAACCTCATTACAAACTGCTGAGACATTATAATTTAAAAAACCCTTGGCATCCATAGTGATCCATAACATCAAATAAATACCAACTAAAGTCAGTGGTGATTTTAAAGTGTCATCAAACACTTTTACTGGAGTAACATAGAAATCAGTACTATTTAAACACCATGACTATTAAAAACATTTCCAAACAGGCAGGGGCGGATCTAGAAAAATATTTATGGGGTGGCAAGAGGGGGGCAGGAATTTTTTAGGGGTGGCAACATATGGCATTTGTTTACACTGAATTTAATCACAGTTATCACAGTTTGGTGAGAATAGTATGTACAGTACTAGTGTTTCATGTGAAACAGTTCATATTAATAATACATCGTACAATGTGATCTCACTTAATAGGAGATAGAAGAATGATAACACTACTTCTAGAGGGGCCTTATGACAGGAAAGGTATTAAGGTAAGACACAGGTGCTGAGTCACAGATGTGTAAGATTGACTGTCAGAGAGGCAGCTTTGCAGCATTTGCACAAGAAGAAACTATAGAAAGAAAAAGTTACCCATCAGAGATCTATGGACTGAGCTGTACTAAAGTGAGCATAACTACACAGTAGAAATAAATGGGTCAAGGCACCCGAACAAGGTACCAGACATCTATGTAATGTTTACTCTGAACACACATTTACCCCATTTGTTCCTCAGTAACTTAACATACAGCAGTTAAGGCAACATGAAAGGGACATTTCATGCATGTAAATATGCTGTAGATAGAGCTGTATATGGAGGACCAACTCTGCCATATTTAAAAATAAATACAGAAATAAATAAATGCTCAATAAATAAATAAGCATACAATTAATTGCCACCAAAAATACAATCAACAAATAAATGTAATTAGAAATTATATTATAATGGCAGGCAGAAATGTTAAAAGGGCAGGCAGAAAGAAATAGCGGCGAAGAAATAACTAGGGTAAAAAAATACAAAGAAAGATTAAAACAGACAAAAATATGATAACATGCACATAAATAAATACTTAAAAATATAAGTAATTAAAAAATGAAGTTGAAGATAATAAATGACAAAAAAATAAATAAGGTAAATATTAAAAAGGCAAAGAAATAAAGAAGCCAATTAAAAGAGTTATATACCTTTATGACTAGCTGTATAATTTAATTTCTACTTACATTTATTTGTTGTTTGTATTTTTGGTGGCAATTAATTGTATGCTTATTTATTTATTAAGCATTTATTTATTTCTGTATTTATTTTTAAATATGGCAGAGTTGGTCCTCCATACTGCTGTATCAACAAATCAACAAAAAGGCGGGTTCTGTATGTTACATCAAAATCTCCACAAATCTGAAAAGAAGCAACATAAAAATACATTTTGCTTGTGAGTAGGTTCATACAGGTCATTTCTGGATAGTTTCATATTATATATAGAAAAAAGAAACAAACACAGCTTCATATTAAGCAGGATTCACACCAGTATCACATTTTTAACTTTTAAGACTTTTGGTTTTATTAAATGAAATATCAGATTTTCTCAGGTGCCAAAACAAAATGTAACAGCTCTGTAAAGGCTCACCAGAGAGCATAACATAAAGTTAACATGACTATAACAGCTGAATGCGGCGATTTCCATGTTGCTCAGCAAAACACTTCACAACTTTATTTAGATCCAATGCCTTTGTGCGTTTTGATTTGAGTACAACCAAACTTGATCGTCTCTTTTCTGTCATAGTTGACCGCAAATATGTCTTTATGAGCCTGAAACGTCAGGCCTAACTAACATCATAGATAGAGAAATAACGTTCTGCAACCTGATTTTTATCATCTCAAAATCAGCATTGCAGCTATGCTAGCAACATTGTGCTTTCATTATGATTTCATTTCTCGATAGATAGTTAATCAGTTTTTACCAGTTTCATCCCGTGTCTCCTCTCCCCATGTCCCCTGGCTCCCTCGCTTTGCCTCATTCGGTTTTCAAAACAATCAGTCTCAGTCGCTCTCGCGTCATCTCGTGCTGCATTCACTGCAGTACGACATTGGAAATTAGCGATCGTAATTCTCAAATGATCCATAATTTATAAGCCTCGCCACCCCTACCGCCAACTGGGGTGGCAGCAGAGGTGACAAGGCTGTCATTTAGGGTGGCATTTGCCACCATAATGCCACCCTATGCCACCCCAGTAGATCCACCTATGCAAACAGGTAAATATGTTTTTCATGCAAGCAGAGGAAAAGTGGGGGAGACTCTTTTTAGCCACTGGTAACATGCACCAACAGGTGTGGGAGGGGGGAGGCCAAAATTATCTTTTTTTTAAGAAAGGAGTCATTTTACCATAAAAATCTAAAAAGCTCCCACAAAGGTCTCAAATGCCAAATTGCCTCCTGTTCAACAGAAAGCCACAAGCTCTCATTATGACTTGAGTCTGATGAGGAAGGGGGTTGGGGCATCGTTCATTCATCATTAAAGGCTCTCCTGAATGTCTTGACTCCAAGTTCTCAAGAAGTTTCTGGTTAGAGATTGCTTGATCTCTCTGTGCATGCACTGGTTTTTCTCTTGGTACTCCAGTTTCCTCCTAAGTCCAAAAACGTATGTTGGGTTGATTGGCCAATCAGAACTAGTTCTGTGTGAGTGTGTTTAAGCAGGACAGGGTGTCTCTGTGTCTCTAGGGTCCTGGTGTAGCCACCTGTTGAGTTTACTCAAGATACTGCCGATCAATGGCTGCATATAGGCAAACTGCAAGACTTAAACGGGAGTACAAAATATGTGTATGTATTGTGGAATAAAATTGAATTCTTCAAATTTCTTCAGAGATTCTTTCCAAAAACAAAGATTTGGGGCAGAGTTTGATCCCACCTTCAAACTGAAAAAAGATATATCCACCACTAAGCTCCCAAACTCTGTAGGAGTCTCTCCATTAATGGTGCTTTATGACGTTTGATGATCCAGATTTCAGATGTTGGAGAAGTGATTTCCAACATCTGAAACCACAAAAATGTGTGGTTTAATGACCATAAAACACTTTACCTAACAGTTAAATCTTATTTAATGTCATTTTTACATTAAGGATGCTAATGCAACTAATGCTACAGTAACAGTATGGGAGTAAAAGTCATTCCATCTGTTAGCCTAATATGGTAAAAACTGAGATTGCAGGCTGTCTCATACACCGGTACCAATGTACACACTCATGAAAAAACCGAACAACCTCAAAAGCACTTCATCCAGTCTTGCAGAGCAAGCGGTACGATCAAGTGTGAGCAAAAAGCGACGCTCTGGGTGACATCACAGACAGGAAACAGGAAGCAAACAAAGGTTTCCTCACTTCCTGCGTCTGACCGCCAATGACAGAGGTTGCAGGAGAACAAAAGTGAGAAACGTGGCTCGGGTGGGTTTGACCTCTTCTTTACACACAAGCCCTCCTTCTGCAGGTCTTATGCACACCTGACCCCCTTACGAAGCTACATCCGAAACCAAACCGTGCAACCGTCTGATGTAGACTAAGATTCTAAAGAAAATAATCAACAGGCTGTGGAACAGGAGGGCTTTGTTACAGAGGGGTTGACTTTACAAACTGAAAACAAACTTAGAAAATAACTCATGTGCAGGAAAATGTTGCTGTATTATTTGAGCAGCTCCAGAGGCGAGTGCTGAACTCATATCCTAATCTTTATCCTGTGCAATGACTCAAACAGCTACTTACAACAGTCTTTTTCTATTGCAAATTACCACAAAATTTGCTGAAAAGGACTCACTCAGCTTGGTCCATTTAAATCTCAAGGTTTAATCTGTCAAACACTCACCTGTTTGCAGCCTCCTCTCTGCCCGACAGAAGACCTGGTAAATTATGAATGAAGCCTTGTATCCCAGTTGAGTATATTGACTGCTCTCTTCAACACTCCTTTACTTATTTCGCTCTCTCAGTTCTCCTCTCCCTCTCTTTTTTTTACCCCTCTCAGGGCAGGTCTTTGCAGGCTACCTCATTCCTTAGCTTACTTAGATATGGCAAGCACATTCTTGCCCAGACAAGATAGAATTATACCAAGTAGAAAAAGACCTAATGAGCTGATTTTGGGTGCATTGGGCCAGGTTTGGACAAGTTACTTCTAAGTAGGAATTCCATAGCTGCAGGGCTGCTGCACTGTTCAGGGCAGCTGGGTGTATTCACTCTAAATAGTACAAATAAACACACACACCCACAGTAGTTTAATACGTGTCTTTGCCCAAAACACACATTCCTCTAGCCAAGACAGGTTCTATTATGAGCAGTTGAAGATGATTTTCTGTAGCTTGAAGGTAGACTCTTGGAGTCAGGATGGAAAAGTGCGGACGTAAGCAGTGTGGGGTTTTATCTCTGCTTCTTCATGTCAGCAGTAGTTCTATACCGGTTGCCTTCTGAAAACTCAAATCTGTTTTATTTCTTTGAAAATATAAAATACAATCCAGTGTGCAATAGTCCCCACATAAAACGCTTTTCTTTATTCTACTTTAAAAAGAAATCATGCATTTAACAAACCTAAAGAGATTTTTGCAAACGGTCACAAGCTAAGATGGAAGTCAGAATAAAAATCAGATCATTTTTACAGCGAATAGTTAAAATTCCTGGTCACCCTCTTTGCTTTTCTGGACTTGTTGCAGCATTTTTCCAGTTCTTGCTATTGTGTCATTTGTTTTTCTTATCTTTATAAATATTTTATTACATCTTACTGTGTATCTCTATTGATTACATATATCTCCTTTGTTATTTTACCATAGCTTTGGTTTACTTCTACATTCCAGTCTGTTGCTGTCTTGCAGTAATCGATCATATAAATTTGCATGCCCGTGCTTATTTATCCCTCAACACAACAGCTTTTAAGTATGACCTTTAAAAAAAAAAGAACTTAGATAAAGTGAGAGACTCGCTGATCTTGAGTCTTCAGTCATGGACCAAAAAACTGTGAACTTAAAGGGTTTTTATTTTCATCATAGCAGAGAATGTTTGCTGAATTTTGAATATAATTAACATCTAAATCTTTATCTTCTTGTTGAATAAATGCACATTTATTCAACAAGAAGATACCATAAGGAGTTATGATTGAATTACATTCATATATTTATTTTGCATTTTTACATATTTTCTTATTGGTTGGAGAAATTATACTTTTTACTGCACCGACTTGCCTGGAAACTATATTTTGATGGATAACTTGGTGAAATAATGAAGTTGATGTTCAAATAAATTGGATATGATCGCATTTATACATCTGATCATACTTGATTTAAAATTTCAGCTCCACTTATATTATTTTTAAACGTTGGCTTTTTAATTCCTTCAGTTTTATTTGTCACAAATGCTCTAAATTCCTGGTTTGCCTCAATAATTTTTCCATCTGTCCTAAGGTTACAGAAACTCTTTTCAGAAATGTGTCTCATACACAGTTCCATCCCTCTACCCCTTCATAATTTCTGTTCCCCATTTTTTCCACCCTCTCTCTGCATCAAGAGTACTTTCTATTCCCCGTGGCTGGCAGCCATCAAGGGAAACCCACTTCCTCATCCTGGAACTCCCCCAAGCCCAAAAGAGTCATAGGATCCAGCCCGACCAACCAGAAGGCAGCAGACACAGCCGCCAAGCTGTTTACAGGAAGTGGACAACAAGCCTTTTGTGTTCAACTTCTATAAAAGGATATTCAGAGGAGGACTTCCTTGAAGGAGTCATGGAACTGACACCATGTCCACGTCCTCTCTCTCTCTTTAACCAGCACAGAAAAAAAAACTTCATGCACATGGCCAGATTGTAAGACATACAGTGTTTATAGTAAATGTAACTTAGTAAGGCCTTTCACCACATCCCACTAGTGGAAAATGAAGCATAAACTCAGAGTACAGCTGCATACCTTCACCTGGTATTCAGACAGCTGCCTCACCCATCTGTCAATATTTGGACCATAAATCTGGCATCCTGGGAGTGTGGAGCAGGTAGAAATAAAGACACAGTGTTAATGTGTGTAAGAGTTTCAACACGTTCAGCATCAGAGGTCTAAAAAGGAGAAATGGCAGATTTTTGCAATGAAAGATGGCTGCCCTCAGGACAACCAGTGAAATTACACCATAGCAGATGGTCTCTTTATATTGTCATTTTAACTGTAAGATCATAAACTTATAGCTCTAATTCTCAACATCTATGCAGCAAACCAACAGTTGACTTTTTATGCTCTGGGTTTCATTCAGAGTTTAAGTGTATTACTGTTACAGAGGTGTTACAGAGGTGTTCTGCTCACCTCTGTAACAGATTACTATGGGTAAAGTAAATAAAAAAACTGAGTCACATAATGTGAATTCATCTTAAAGTAGCTGTTTGATATTACAGTTTGTGTAAAAAAAATAATAGATTATATAATAATTTGAAATGATGAGTTAAAATGATGCTGGACATGTAAAGTTAGTGATGTTGCACCCACAGAGAAAGTCTTTGTTTTCTTTCCTCCAAATTAAGAATAATAGTAAGTTTATATGATGGAAAACAATTATTGAGCAGACATTAAATCACTGGAACAACAAATGAGAAAAGAGTAAAAATAAAAGGCTCCCTAACGTACCTGTAGTCGGCCTTAAAAGTAGGCATTAACTTCATTAAGGTTGAAAAGCAAAGTATCTGTCCAGCACAACCTCAGATTTACTTCCAATAAAGCTCAACTGTGAAACTGCAATAGTGCAACTAAAGTAAAGCTTAGTCCAAAAATAAAAATTAAAAGCCTTTCTAACAGGGAGACAAACATTGGTCTGTCTCGCCGGGTTCTCCCAGCTGAGTTTTTTTTTTTTCTTTCTTTTTCGTTCAGTCCGGGGAGGAACCCAGCAGAGGGGAAGCGGAACAGCGCACAAGAAAAGTTGTCTCCTGTGCGCTTCCGTAGCGCCCACCAAAATATTCACATTCCAGGATGTGAATTTGCTAAACTTTCAGAATAAAAGCACGGGGAATTTTTTTTTATCTATAACAAACCAATAGTGTACAAAGTCTCATTGAGGTACAGACATTTCAACGTCGGTAGAGAAAAAAAATAGACAGAAACATGGGGCTAAACACAACGACAGATACATAAACAATAAGGCCAATGAATAAAAAAAGAGCAAGATTTAAAACTAAAGAAAAGTAGAAATACTGGCAGTTACTTTTTTGGCAGAAACAGATTTCAAATTTTTAAATGAGGAGTAATACAATTTAAATTGATTAAGAAAAGCTTCAAAACAAGGACTAGAACCTCTCCATTTACAGCAATGTATTTGATATTTGACAAGCAAAAAAACAATATTAACCATATTTGAAATCTTACTATCAAGGTCATAAACATAATACAACACGTGGGTGATTGGTCCTCCATTTTTAAGGGACAACCACAAAAGGCACAGCATGTTAAATCAAATTTAAATCTTTTATGCAAAAATTCTGCCACTGGGTAAATATTGTGCGAGATTTTAAAGTGAGTCTCTTTAACCTTTGGTGAAACTGGCCATTTAACAAATTTAGAGAATGCCTTCTCAATTAAGGGCAAAAGCATGGGGAAAGTGGCTTAGTGCTTCGATATTTGTGCAGATTCTTACAACATATCTATCATTCAGCTAAGGATAAATATCAATTTATTAAAATTAAAAACTCGTTGCTGCTTTTAATTGTTGGTTTTACTTTTGATGCTGATTTAGATGGCTTTATAAATACCGTGTTGTTGTATTTTTGTGGGCCATTTTGTCTCAGCTATATGGAGGACCAATTCTGCCATATTTTAAAATAAATACAGAAATAAATAAATGCTCAATAAATAAATAAGCATGCAATTAATTCCAACCAACTCATACAATTAATTCTCATTTCTTCTCATTTACATAATGAGGCAGAAATGCATACAGAAATGGCATTGAAGAAATACATAGAGTGAAAAATACAAAGGAAGAATAAAAACAGACAAAAATATTATATCATGCATATAAATAAATACTTAAAAAAATTTGTAATAAATAAATAAAGTTGAAGATTATAAGGGACAATGAATAAATAAGGTAATTTTTACAAAGGCGAATAAATAAAGAAGCTAATTAAAAGAGATGTCTTACTGTACAATTTAATTTCTACCTATATTTATCAGCTAATTATATTTTGGGGGCAATTAATTTTATGTTTATTTATTTACTGAGCATTTATTTATTTATGTATTTATTTTTTAAATATGGCAGAGTTGGTCTTCAGCCAGTCAACTGATTTGTTTATAAAGATCAAGATTTCACTTATTGCTTAGCATGTTGTTTCTCTGAACAGGGCGTTGTTTTTAATACTATTAAAACATGCTACCATACATTGATGACATCATTCTGAAGTATACATGCAGTCACTGCCTGATCCTTGACAAAGCCTTTAGTCTAGTGGTAAAACAACTGGTCTTCCTTTTCCTCCATATTAAAAGCCAAGATGACAGTTGGATAGGAAGAAATGATGGACAACAACGGTCAACCACCTTAATAAATGGCTGACATAAAGGGGACATTTTTTAGAAAGTCTGCAAGGACCGGTATAAATCACCCAAATCATATTCTGCATACAACAAAAGACTGCTAATACCTGCAAATGAATCAGAATCCCAAAGACAATTCTTCAAGCACCAAGGTGATTGTACAAACAGCAGAGCAGAAAAAGTATTCATATTTAAGCAGAGACATGTTCTGTAATCTAATAAGAGATTTATCTGGAGCAACGAGCATCTGCTAGGGGAGTTCTGCAGTGGGCTGCCTCAGGTGTCGGGTGAGACCAGCCAGCGTGCCCGCTAGAACTACAAGAGCTCCAAACAGCCCTTTTGAGCATGCAGGGCCAGAAGGCCCCTGGGATCGACGGGCTCACCGTCAAATTCTACGAAGCTTATTGGGACATCCAATGGTGACAAAAGTACACACATTTGGTACTTATGTAGAAGTATAGATACTGTAGTTTAAAAACACTCTGGTAAAAGTTGAAGTATCAACTTGACCTCTTTACTAAAGTAAAAGTGAAAAAGTATGTGCTCCAAAAACTGCTTAAAGTATAAAAGTATAAAGTAACCTTTAAAAAAACAGCCAGATGCCACTATATGAACTGAAAGCTCAGGGTAATGAAGTATTTGCACTTCGTTACTTGACACCTCTGGACACATCCTAGCTCAAGACCTGCTGGATGTACACAACAAGAGTCTGGCCATTGGTTCACTCACGTTGTCATGCCACAGGGCAGTCTTCACCCTTCTCCCAAAGAAACACACCATCGTCCAGGCCTTCCAGGAGTCCATGGTGTATCCCACAAAGTATGTCGCCGCACGACAGGACAGGTTCCCTTTTCCCTGTCTTCCAGTTAAACACATTTGATCAATTGCATTGAGAGACTAGCTGACAAGATCAATTTTTTGAGTTCGGGCGATATGAAGAGAGCTCAAGACACAGCAAAGCAGGGACAGGCAGGGAGGTGCAGGAGCAGCAGGAAAATGCGACCGCCTCCTTCAAGAGTCAGAACAGAATCATTAGTATGTGTGTATATGCACATGCATACACACACCTATATACATTCTTTAAATGTGATTAAATAATCCAGTGTTCTTTAAAAATCTAATTGATTGGTTGAATTTGATTTACTCCC
This sequence comes from Cyprinodon diabolis, assembly GCA_030533445.1. Taxonomy (NCBI): domain Eukaryota; kingdom Metazoa; phylum Chordata; class Actinopteri; order Cyprinodontiformes; family Cyprinodontidae; genus Cyprinodon; species Cyprinodon diabolis. The sequence goes on along the minus strand of CM060080.1, from coordinate 14,431,651 downwards.
TAAAAGAATAATCATAAAAAAAATCCTAATTTCTCTCTATTTAGTGTTAACTTTAAGTGCTGACGTTCCTGTGACTGCTTATTACATTCTAATAATACATGTTCCACTGTGTCCATCTCATTACAGTGATTACAAGTGCCTGTTTCATATTTCCTTATTCTGAAAAGAGAACTATTTAGTCCAGTGTGACCAATTCTAAGTCGAGATAGGACTTCCTCCTCTTTCCAACCTCCATTCATGCAACAAACCCACACAGTCTTTTGAATTTTATATAGATCTCTACCAATGTAAAGGAATCCTTAAGTTAATAATATCTGATTTAAGGCCTGTTTAGCTAATATATCTACTTCTTAATTTCCTTTAATCCCTACATGAGCAGGAATCCAGACAAATTGAACAAAACATTTCTTATTATGAAGCTGAACTAGTAGGTGATATATATCTAATAATAAATCTAATCTACAACACTTGCCAGATTTGATACTTAATAATGCAGCTTGACTACCTGATGCAATTATATAACTATTTTCTTCCCTAACATTATCATCAAGCAGCCATTCCTAAGCTAACATAATGGTAATTATTTCAAATGTAAAAACTGCTAGATGATTTAATTAAGACTTGATGGTGTGGGATTTTCACAGCTGCTCCTGTTCTGCCACTGTTCTGCCATCTTTAAATCTTCCAAAATAATTTTTACCTGTAACCCAATCTGGAGTCTTTCCCTTTTTAATAAATTCCTATGTTCCTACTTCTTCTTCTTGTAGAGTTTTATGGCGGTTGGAAAACAACGTAAAAGGTGCATTACCGCCACCAACTGGTAAGGAATGTGGATCTTCTTGTTGTATTTTATGGCGGTTGGCAAACCAATTATAGTGCATTACCGCCACCAACTGATATGAAGTTACACAAGGAAACAAAAAGCCAGACTCATTGCGAGAAGAAAGTAATAAATACTAACAATTTACCGACTTTGAATTAACCCAACATAATAAATGACTAATACTAATACTCTGGGGATTTCCCAGGCCTCTGAGCTTTTGGACATTTCTATGACACGGTCGATGTTGGGACCAGTGGAAAGTGTTTATATAGTCCTTTAGGGGCATACATAGGACTCCAACAGGTTTTGCGCCGTTTTTTTCTTCCTTGCCTCTATGAGGATGATCTCAAAGGCTGCGATGAACAGGATGGGGGAGAAGGAACATCCCATGGCAATGCCAACCTCCTGCTGTTGCCAGCCTGTTGTGAAGTCCTGGTTGGTGCAGCACATCTGGATGTCTGCAAAGTACCTGGCCACCAGGGTGCGAGTCGATGAACTAGTATGGGAAAGACCTGTATGCGATGGCAAGGTCCAACCACATTGCATGCAGGTCTCTTTGCTCTCTGGATCTGCTCCAATATGACTACTGAGTGTTCCTTAGAGGCACCCCAGCCCTCTGGCAGCTGGTGTCAATAAACCTGTTGTTCATGAGGTAGCTGGTCAGCCTGTTGGACAGGATGGAGAAGATTTTCCTTCAACATTCAGGACCGCAATGCTCCTAGACTGGCTGATGGTAGAGCGGTCTGCTTCCTTTGTAATGAAGACTGTGACAGGCTTCTAAGGCTATTTCTCACTACCTCCCACTAAGACATCAGGCCCTCCCTCTCCTCTGCATCAGACTTTCTACTCTGCTTCCGTACTGACATCACCTTTTCACCAGTAGCTAATCTCCCTCTCTTCTCCCCTTTTGCTTTAGCCCAATGCTCTGCTTCCCGCCACTGCCCCTGCACTCATCGTAGAGTATTACTCCAATGTTGTTTAGCTTGGTTTCCACCTGACCATGCAAAGAGTGATGTAGCAGGATACGGAGGTCCTTATCCAGCTGCTGCCAGTCTGCTATTTCATTTGCTTCTTGCCATTTGACTGGCTGCCTCTGCCCCAGTTCTCTCAACTCTGCCCTCTGCAGTGGATCTTGGATGTTGGAGTTTGTTGGTATCCTAGGGTCTGCTGGTGTTTTAAGGGTGCTCTCATTGTTGCCACCTTCAGAGGAAACAGGGTCCACCATGAGCTTTCTTGAACTCACTGCCAGCCCTCCATCCACGACGATGGAGTCCTCAGCACTGTGGTTAGCAACCTGGATCTGGGTTCCTTTTGTCTGACCTCCTGCTCAATTTAGTTCAATTCAGTTAATTTATATCGATCCAATTCACAACACATGCCATCAAGGCACTTAACAAAGACAATTCAACCAGATCATACAGTCAAATTCATTCAAAGATTTATATCTAAGGAAAACCAGTTGATTGCACCGACTCACTCGAAGGCAATCCCTCACACCAAGCATGCTTGTAGTGACAGTAGAGAGGAAAAAACGTACAATAACTTATAATAAAATAAAAACTGTTTTACTCAATCTTTTAATTGGAGCGTTTAATTCTTATTCATTTATTCTTTCCATCTAAAAAAGCAACAACACTAATATGTTACCTGAAAGTTAGTAAGGAATCAAAATAAATACAAAATAAAATCATATTATGAACCTGTATTTAAAGAACTGGAGCTCCTCTGAGTAAATGGCTGGTTATGTTGTAGTGCTTAGTTAATGTTGTACGCTTTCTTTAATGTTGTAGCATTACGGTTGTACTGCTTTCCTTAATGTTGTAGTGCTTTCGTTGATGTTAAAATGATTTATTTAATGTTGTAGCGCTTTCGTTAATGTTGTAGCGCATTTGTAATTTTGCTTCTATGATGTTGTCGTAGTTTGCACCTCAGGGCCACCGTACTAACAGCAGCAGGGACACTCGAACGCATCATCACCTACGTAGTGCGGAAGTAAATGGTCTTTCATCTGACGGTAGTGTGGAAGTAAACAATCCTCGGCTGACGTGGTGCAAAATCCGTGTCGGATCACCGCCTGAAATTATTATTACTGTTTGAACGGCTGCTCGTTTATTCACAACTGTGGTTGGTGTAAGTTTAATGAACGTAAATAACATTTAGTGGTGCTGGTGGTAAGCTCGACTGCAAAGTAGATGGCGTCAGATGAGGAGACAAGTAGGCCGTTCGCTGGATTATCAAACGTTTCTATATCGGAAGAGATACCTGTGGAAGGGAACATCACTGTCCCCACCGGCCCTTCCACGAGAGACGATGAGTTTTCTACTCTAGACGAGCCGGTGAAGGAAACTGTTCTACGTGATCTCCGCGCAGTGGGGAAAAAGTTCATTCATGTGATGTATCCTAAGCGGAGTTCAGCTCTTTTGCGAGACTGGGACCTGTGGGGTCCTCTGCTGCTCTGCGTAACGCTGGCTCTGCTGCTCCAAGGCGGCGCAGCAGACAGCGACGACCAGGGGGGACCGCAGTTCGCAGAGGTAAACAGGCAGTAATATATATATATATATATATATATATATATATATATATATATTTAAGGTTAAACTGTTCTAAAAGTCAGTCTAAGGAGAATGTATAGTTCTTGTTTCTACAAGTTAAAGTGCATAATCAGATCATTATTTGGCTTTAAACTGTGGCAAAACAGTTTAGAAATAAACCTTCTGGTGAAACTTTACATTTCATATTGTGGCAGCTGCAGTTTCTACCATATAGGATACCATTTAACAGTTTATATTAATTTTCGTTCACTACATATTTAAAGGACTTTTTAATTAACTTGTATGACCTGGACCTAATAACCGACTGACTGGCCAACGTTAAGGACATGGTTTAGCAGAGATCACACTCCATATCCTAGATAAGTTGGCAGTCCTCACTGGCATCAACCTGGGGCTCTAAATGCTTCAACACATTTTAAAATTAGGCTATTTCTTGACATACTGATGACACAAATGCAATTTTGCTTACTCCAACGCTGGTGGAGTAAAGTACTACAATAAAGAAACAAAGCTCTACTCAACTCCACCACTAAAAAGCTCAGAATGTACAGGATATCAGCTCCTTTACCATTATCATTTGAAAGCCTGGGTCTTTTGAAAGACCAGGTAACATTTCCATACACATTACTTTCCCAGGGTTATGCGCCCTTTAGAAACCCAGTATTTCCTGGGCTTTTTTTATTTTATTTTTTAGAACACATAGAAATCTACATAGACACACATATTGTTTGCACAAATGAAATGTACACAAACCACCAAAGCTGTAAAGCTGCAGCGTTTCATTCAGTCAGTGGCAGCAGTAACCAATAAAGGTGAGTTAACAAATGTTAAAAAAGTGATTTAAAGATCTTTTTGTAATGATCTGTTGAAGGGCTTGCACTTTTCCTTGTTGAGGCCAAAAATATACATTCTCCTTAGACTATCTTTTCATGTAAACCTAATTTAGTAGAATAACCATTTATATACATGTGTAAATACACTTTTTAAAATGATTTTATGCTCACAGGTCTGAGTGAAATCACAAGTTGTATGCTGTCTGTTGACTTTCAGTCTTTGAGCTTTACTTAATAATAATCTGTGCTCGTGTGAACATGGACTAGATAAATAACAGTTTGACTGAAGATGTTTCATCATTGTGTTGTAGATATCTGAGATTTCCCTGTTTATTGTAATAAAAGAAAATAACGGTAAATTATTTTTTGTTTTTTATTTTAAATGTATCACACGGTTAAAAAAGGAAATCTGTTTAAATGCAGATTTAAAAAAAAACTTTTTAAGCTTTTGGATTTATTTTTAGCTGGTTGGCACTGGAGATAAAGGTAGAACCACTTGTATCTTCTCACTACTGCCACTTGCTGGATTGAAGCTACAAGTGCAGTTTGTCTCATTTGTAAGTTTGACAATAATATAATTGTCTTTTTAAAATATATCTTGTTTCAGGTCTTTGTTATCATTTGGTTTGGCTCCATCGTCATCACTCTTAACTCCAAGCTCCTGGGTGGCACCATCTCTTTCTTCCAGAGCCTCTGTGTGTTGGGATACTGCATCATGCCCCTGACATTGGCCCTGGTTGTGTGTCGGATCATCCTGCTCGGAGGTACAGGGATCGTGAGCTTTTCCGTGCGACTGGCAGTAGTGACAGCATCTTTTGGATGGTCCACGTTTGCTTCCACAGCCTTCCTTGCAGACAGTCAACTGTCTAACCGCAAGGCACTCGTGATATATCCAGTGTTTCTCTTCTACTTTGTCATTGGGTGGATGATCTTGACGTTTTCACCAGGAAACTGACAAATGACACTTTATATGAAGTGAGAAACGAAAGAAAATCGAATTTCTTTGTTTAAATATGGGGAAATAGTGTAATGGCTTCTTTTTTTCTTCTGCTCATAGTCGGGGCAAAACATTTCCTTTTTTCCTTTTTTTGTAACAAGAGGGATTTTTTTGTTTTTTCCCCCAAGAACTTCATTTAACGTTATAAATGGTTTATAACTGTTTGCTTCTGTAAAGATACATTCAACTTTATCATTAAAATCAATTGAGAAATAGGATGAAATTGTAGTTTTTTTTGCTCAGTTATTGTGTTGCTACACCTTATTTATCATCTGTACTGGCAAAAAACTGCAAATAGGAAAAACAAGTTTTGCTGCAACTATTCATTTCTTTTGTATGTGTAATCTCTTATTCTAATGGTGCATTCAGACCGGAGGCGGTGGACGTGGTGATTCCAGCGAGCCCCGCTGCAGCATTTTGGATCAGCTGAAGGCTTTTTAATAGGTTGTGGACTTCCTAATAGCAAAGAATTACAATAGTCCAGCCTTGAAGTAACAAATGCATGGACTAGTTTCTCAGCATCACCCCTGGACAGAATATTTCTAATTTTTGCAATATTCTTCAGATGAAATAATTAAATTTTAGAAACCTCTTCGATATCGGATTTAAATGACTGGTCCTGATCAATTTTTTTACTTTATTATCTGAGATCAATTATATCCCATCCAAATAAAGTGACTGACTAATCAGCTTCTTTTTTCAAAGACTCTGGTCCAAAGACTATAACTTCTGTTTTGTCTGCATTTAGGAGCAGAAAGTTAAGAGTCATCCAGGGTTTTATGTTTTCAAGACATGCCTGTAATCTATGTAATGGGTTAGCTTCATCTAGTTGTATAGACAGATATAGCTTGGTATCATCAGCATAACAGTGAAAATGAATCCCATGCTGTCTAATAACTCTACCGATTGGGAACATGTATATATTTAAAGGAAAGAGAATTGGTCCTAGCACTTATCCCTGTGGTACTCCGCTGGTAACCTTTGAGCACGATTTGTCAGTAACGTAAACAAACTGAAATCGGTCACATAGATACGATTTAAACCAGTCCAGCACTGTTACTTTTATTCCAACAAAATGTTCAAGGCTTTCTAAAAGAATATTATGATCACCTGTGTCAAATGCAGTACTGAGATCTCACAGGACAAGTACAGATAAAAGTCCATTATCTGAGGCCATGAGAATATCATTAGTGACTTAAAACCAGAGCTGTTTTAGTGCTATGATGAGCTCTAAAGCCAGACTGAAACTCTTCAAAAGGTTCATCATGGTGTAAGTGGTCGCACACTTGTTTGCAACTACTTTCTCAAGAATTTAAGATAACAAAGATTGGCTATAGGTCTATAATTTACCCAAGTCATCTGGGTCAAGAGAAAGCTTCTTAAGTAACTGTTTGATTAAAGTAACCTTAAAAGCCTTTGGTACACATCCCTGTAACAGATAGATTAATCACATCTAAAATGAAGGAAGAGATCAAAGGGAATACCTCCTTAAATAACCTGGTTGGAACTGGATCTAACATTCAAATTGAAAGCTTAGATGAAGACAATAGTTTTACTAACTCTGTAAGTTCAACAGGATCAAAGCAGTCTAAACCCAGTTCAGATTATATGGCTACCTCAGATACTGCCTCACCTTCCAGAGATAAACCAATCATAGTTAGAGAAGTGTTAATGATCTTATTTTTAAAAAAGATCAATCTTATTTATAAAGAATCCTATAAAATCATTACTGCTAAGAGCAGGTGGGATGGACTGTTCAACAGAGCTATGGCTCTGGGTGAGTTTGGCAACTGTATTTAAAAGATATCTAGGATTATTGGCCAGGTCTCCCTCGAAAAAGAGATTTTATCTCAAGGGACTTCCTGGTAGAATAAAAGTTAAATAAAAATATTCTTATTCTCCTCTATTAATGAGAAAAAAATGTGGCTCCTGTCTTTCCACAGTGACAAAGGCAGGGCTATAGGTAACCACCTCGCAGTGGGGCCCTTGGCACCCACCCTAATGTATGTGATGAACGGTTTGTACTGAAAGTGAAATCTCAATTACAAAGCAAACTGTAGTTGACAATAAATAAATTGATTGATTGATTTTTGTGCCCTGCTATTAGCCAGTTTCCATCCTCTTAATTCAGCAATGAAAAATTATAAATACACACTACGAGTTGGAAAACTGTCTTTGGTGACTGACTCTTATTTGTGTCAAAAGTTGGAAAAAGACCAATTCTCTTGCCATTTAAAATAACACAAAACAGCATAAGAAGACCTCATTTATTCATTCATTTATATTACAATTTTGTAAACAATAACTGCCAATTACTGTCGATATTGCAACCTTGACATGATTATGAGAGTTGTTTTAATCGAGAAATTGTGAAAATGGTCAGTTCCGGCAGATCCGCCTCTCTGGCTGCAATGCGAGCTCACGACTCAGGGGGAACAGATTTTCACAGGGGAACAGAATTTGGCACAAGACCGGAAATCCGGAGAAAAATTGAGAGGCGGGGCCCGTGCCATCCGATCCGTTCTGCGCATGCGCGAACAGATGTACATCCGGGTGTCCATAAATACTGTAATTATAGTACTAAAACTACTTATTTATATCCTTAAGACCAGATTTATGTTTAAATCCAAAGCCGAAAAAGTTAGCCACCGGAAGTAGCGTAGGATCCCATTTCTGGTGGAGATCGGGCACAGAGTGATAAAGCAAAGGATTTTAAGGTATTTATTTTTTCAGGAAGTACAATATTAACCTTTAACACATATTCTAATACGTTTACTATTTTGGGGGAGGGAAAACGTCATTTAGGTATCTTTAAAAAAATTAAATCGAGGACGACCAGTATGTATATCTGGATGCACAAATGAGCTGATAGCGCATGCGCAGAACGGATCTTGCTTCCGGGACGGATCAGGTAGTGACAGCCCGGACCAGGAGGGGTGGCCAAGATGGCTAATTGAGCAGCCGTGCTGTGAATAGCTCAGAGTACCAAAGCCTTGCAAATCAATACAATAAATGTATATGTCAACTAAACCCTGACTTATTGGATGTAAGACTGTAGAGATCTTATTAATATATCCCAAAAACTGAAAGTAACTCTCAAAACCTCCCGAAAAACGTCATCGTAGAACATGGCTAACGTTAGCATCAAAGCTAACACTAAGTTGAAGGCGCACCAAACACACGACTATTATGGTCCAGTGAGGATGGAAAATAAAAGTAGAGGAACCGAAAAAAACACCTTAACATCTCCTGCCAAACCACCAGCGCCACAGGAAAAGTCCAAAGCAGAGGACGTGGTGGATGCTGAAGCCCGTGTTGAAGAAAACTCTACCGCTGCGATCCTGACTGCCATCGGCACGCTTCAGAACATGATGCAGGATTTCAGAGCGGATTTGAAACAGAATACATTGACTATAACCAACATCGCCAAAGCAGTGGAGTTTAACTCTGCCGAAATCAAACAATGTAAAGAACAGTTTCAAAAACTGGGCATCGAGGTGAAACAACTTAGAGAAGAGAACGCAGAAATTGGAAGAAGAATTTGGAAAAAAGAGCTGCAGAGAGGGAGTGCTATAAAAGAAAATTGAACCTGCCAGTTATTGGCTTACAGAAAGAAAAAGATGAAAACACGAGACAAGTCATCTCTGATATCATCGAAAAGATTGCGCCTCACTGGTGGGAGAAGATGGATTTCATCCTGGATTCTGTGTACCGACTGGGACTAAACAACACCAACCACCTTCGTTGAGTCATCCTGCAGTTCACAGGACGCCACTTCAGGGACGAGCTCTGGAGGATCACCAAACTTCACCCTGTCTGCAGGGAGCTGAACATCAGCTTGGCAGAAGATCTCACCAAGGGAGACAGGGATGCACAGAGGGCTGTGTCGCCCAAAGTGGAACAAGCAAGGAAAGCAGGACTAAAGACAGTGTTCCGGGGCCCCCATGCCTTCATTAATGGACAAAGACTCTCCCCATAGACACAATTGGCCAGGGGGTTTGAATCCAAAAAATTAGTGAGTTTGAGTGAAAAAGTATTTTCAAGGTTTGATACTATTATATTTTCCTAAAAGGGAACCATTACTGTTCTAAGCTCAGGAATCCAGTGTTGCTGATTGTTAATTTGTTTTTGCCCTATCTTCAGTTTAAAGAGCAATATTCTTTTAATATCTGTTAATGCAAGGGGTCTACACCTTGTGCACCTTGTCCACAAGGTGTAGATGTATATCTACGCCTTGTGGACAAAGGACATTCTTTTGAGGACCAGAATGTTCACATTTTGGATAAAGAAAATAGGTGGTTTGAGAGGGGCGTGAAGGAAGCCATCTATGTTAAGAGAGAAAAAACAACCTTAAACAGAAGTGGTGGACTCAGATTCCAGCTTCCAAAAACTTACAATTCAGTTATAGAGATGATCCCTTCCAGATATCACCAAAACCCCCAACCCATCACAGAGGAACAAAGAACGAAATAGCATCAGATCATTGATGAATAATGATAATGAAGTCCCAGATGGAAAAGTGATCTCTACAGAAATCTTTAAATTCTATAGCCAGCTGTATAGCTCTAAGTTCTCCCACATGGACTGTGATTTTTTCTTTTTCTTGAAATTGTCAAACATATTCCCAAAGTGGAGGACGGCCTCAAACAAACATGCGATAATCCAATAACAATTAGAGAACTTAATGCAATGAGTGGTCATCTTTCTATTAACAAAGCCCCCGGATCTGATGGTCTCACAGGAGACTTTTACAGACACTTTTGGACAGATTTAAGAGACCTGCTGCTACAAGTTTTTACTGAAATAGTTGAAACCTGTGTGCTTCCTCCAACAATGAGACATGGAGTTATCGTCTCAATTCCAAAACCTGGGAAAGATCACAGATTCATAGATAACAGAGGACCCATTACACTTAGAAATTCAGACTACAAACTTATAACTTACATCTTCAAGTCTCGTCTCCAAACAGGGATTTCAGATCTAATTGCCGATACACAGTCAGGATTCTTAAAGGGAAGAACAATCCATAAAAACATTAGATTAGTGATGGACATCACTGAATATAGAAACCAAATAGAAGATGATGGTTTCTTTCTCTTTTTAGACTTCTATAAAGCGTTTGACTCTGTGGAGCATCCATTTATTCTTTCAGTTGTTAAACACTTTGGTTTTGGAGTCAAGTTTAGAGAATTTATCAGTGGACTGTATCGAGATATTAGCAGTTGTGTCCCACTACCCATTGGCACCACCCCAAGCTTCAAGGTTAATGTAGGGTTTCCTCAGGGCTGCCCCATGTCACCATACCTGTTCATCTGTGATTCAATGATATTAAAACTTAATGTACTTGGTACAGACATAACAATCAGCCAACTAGCAGATGACACAACAATATTCTTGAAAGATAGACACTAAATTTAAAAAACTATTGCTAAAAATCGACAAATTCTCCAAAGCCTCAGGCCTAACATTAAACCTTAAAAAGGGTGAATTGCTGGCTGTACATGAGACGCGACTGAAAGACATCTGTAATATCCCTATTAATTCTGAAATTAAATACCTGGGGATCCACTTATCCAGAGACCAAAAACGAATCCAACTTCTGAATGTAGAAAATAAAATAAAAGAATGCAAGTCACGACTAAACTTATGGCTACAGAGGGATTTATCAATACTAGGACAGATCTACCTGACTAAGATGGAATGCTTATCTAGATGTATCTACCCGGCTTATTCCAATGCCATTCCAAACAGATTAATTAAATCTATTAACCCAATCAACCTAAATTTCATTTGCAGAACTAGACAACATTATATGAAGCAGCAGCACTGAGCAGCAGCAGAGACAGACAATCTACAGGACATCTTGGCCAACAACAGGCAAGGCATTAGCCTCCACCACCAGACCAAGCCAGGAGCCTCCGACACCAGGCCAGGCCAACCACCACCACCAGGCTAGGCATTAGCCTCCACCACCAGGCCAAGCCAGGAGCCTCCAACACCAGGCCAGGCCAACCACCACCACCAGGCTAGACATTAGCCTCCACCACCAAACCAAGCCAGGAGCCTCCGACACCAGGCCAGACCAACCACCACCAACAGGCTAGGCCCCAGCCTCCACGCCAGGCCAGCCACCACTACCAGACCAAGCCCCAGCCTCAACCCCAGGCCAGCCACCACCACCAGGCCAGGACCCAGCCTCCACCACCAGGCCAGGACCCAGCCTCCACCACCAGGCCAAGCCAGCAGCCTCCGACACCAGGCCAGGCCAACCACTACAACCAGGCTAGGCATTAGCCTCCACCACCAGGCCAAGCCAGGAGCCTCCAACACCAGGCCAGGCCAACCACCACCACCAGGCTAGGCATTAACCTCCACCACCAAACCAAGCCAGGAGCCTCCAACACCAGGCTAGACCAACCACCACCAACAGGCTATGCCCCAGCCTCCACACCAGGCCAGCCACCACTACCAGACCAAGCCCCAGCTGCAACGCCAGGCCAGCCACCACCACCAGGCCAGGACCCAGCCTCCACCACCAGGCCAGGACCCAGCCTCCACCACCAGGCCAAGCCAGGAGCCTCCGACACCAGGCCAGGCCAACCACCACCACCAGGCTAGGCCCTAGCCTCCACGCCAGGCCAGCCACCACTACAAGAACAAGCCCCAGCCACCACCACCAGGCCAGGCCCCAGCCTCCACTATCAGTTTTGGTGGAGTTGCCGGTGGCGAGAGGAGAGGAGCAGCTGACGGTGGAGGAGAGAGGTTAACAAAGCTAACTGAAAAGCTAACTGGAAGTGGGCAGAGGCTGGTTTCACGATTTGACTAAGAAATTGGATGAAGATGGCATTGAAGGTAATACAGAAAGATATGGAAGAACTAAAGGACGCCATGAATATGATGTCTGGTGAGTTGGCGACACTGACAAAGCAACAGTCAATTATAACAGACTTGCTAACTGAGATCAAGCAGCTAAAAATGCAAAGTGCAGAACAAGCAAAGAAAATTGACATTTTGGAAAACAGAGTAGCAGACCTAGAACAATACTCTCGAATAAACGATGTCTTGATAACAGGACTGGATATAAGATCAAGCTGTGAGAGGGAGTAGGTTTGACATAAACTCTGAACATGAAGCTACAACTGAGGAGCAGGTCATTACATTCCTGCAAAGTAAAGACACTGATGTTGAAAAGGAGAACATTGAAGCTTGTCATACTCTACCAGTTAAAAGCCAAAGAGGAAAGAAATTACCATTACCAATAGTTATTTGGTTCACTAATAGAAAACATAAGATTGATCTGCTTAAACAAGGAAAAAATTTGAAAGGTACAAGTGTCTATATAAACGAACATCTCACAAAAAAGAATGCAGAAATTGCAAAAGAAGCCAGAACATTAAAGAAACAAAATAAAATTCAGGCTACATGGACGATGAATTGTAAAGTTTACATTAAAACAAAGGATGCTCCTGAAAATGCCAGAGGTCTATGGATTAGATCCTTAGAGCAACTGGACAAGTAAATAGTGGATAAATAGAGGACGGACAACAACTGTGAGATGACTTATATCAATATTATGGGTTTATTAAGTTCTTTTCAAATTTGATTTTTTTATATATTTAAACACAACAAACAGTATAAATGTATGACTATGAACTTTCAGAATCTAAACTGTATGATGTTAATTTGATAGCTGTAGATCCTTTTCCAGTTATTGAGCGTGAATATTATAATGATGAGCAATTTAACAACAGTAAAATGATAAATGCAGGCTTCTCTGTAATTCACCTAAATAGTAGAAGTATAAACTCAAATTTCTCAAAAATAACAGATTATTTAAAACGGTTGAATGGACAATTCAGTATTATAGCAGTTTCAGAGACTTGGTTGAATGACGAAAATAAAAATAATTTTCAAATTAATGGATATGAATTACACTGGGTGAATAGAAGTAGTAAAAGAGGTGGGGTGTTGCTTTGTTTGCTAACACTGAAATAAGGTGTAAAATAAAGGACACTATGTCAATAACTGTTGATGGTGTTATGGAGATGATTACTATAGAAGTGATAAATGAGAAATCAAGAAATATAGTGGTGAGCTGTGTGTATCGAGCACCAGGATCTAACTTAGAACTATTTACTGATAAATTAACAGAGCTCATTGAAATGAGTAAAAATAAAACATTATTATTTTGTGGAGATTTTAATATAGACTTGGGAACCCAAACTGATTCAAATAGTATGTTTGTTGATACAATGTGTAGTTTGGGTTTCTTCCCATTGATATCAAAACCAACAAGAATCACAACACACTCTGCCACAATAATTGACAATATATTTACTAACATAAAAGATGGAGAGGTGCTGAGTGGACTCTTCACAATTGATATAAGTGATCATTTACCAGTTTTTGCTATTTACAAAAATCATCAGAACAGTATTACTGTACCTGCGCCAACAAAGAAAGTGTTTAATACATCAAAAAAAAATTTGGATAAATTGAAAGATGATTTGTGTAAACAAAATTGGAATAGTGTATATGTGGATGATGTAAACAGAGCATATGATGAGTTTATGAATATTTTGGGAGTTTTGTATAAAAAACATTGTATGAAAACCAATTTTGCTAAGAAAGATGCTGTTGACAAGCCATGGATGACAAAAGGGTTGAGAAATGCCTGTAAAAAAAAAGAACAATTTGTATTCATCCTTTTTGATGTTAAAAACAAAAGAAGCAGAGGATAGATATATGAAATACAAAAACAAATTGACATGGATTATAAGAAAACATAAAAAAGAATATTATAGTGACCTATTAACCAAAAGTTATGGTGACACAAAAGCAACATGGGCAGTTATAAACCGTGTTTGTACAAAGCATAAAATAAAATCTGGTATTTCAAAACACTTTTTAAAAGAAAATACAGAAATTTATGACCGGAATGAAATAGCAAACGAATTCAATCATTATTACGTAAATGTTGGTCCAAGACTTGCTGCTCAGATACCAAAAGATGATAGCGACGTGACTCAAAAAATTGGGAGTTGTTCAAACAGCATCTTTCTTGGAAAAAAGGATGAGGAAGAAATAAAGAGTATTGTCAATAAAATTGTGGATAAAAAATCTAAAGATTGGGTAGACATGGACATGACCTTTGTGAAGGAAATCATGTCTTATGTAATTAAACCATTTACCTATATCTGTAATTTGTCATTTTCATCAGGAAAATTTCCAGACACCATGAAAATTGAAAAGGTAATTCCCATTTATAAAAACGGTGAGAAATGTATGTTTAGTAATTACAGACCGATATCGTTGTTACCACAGTTCTCAAAAATTTTGGAGAAGTTATTTGTAATCAGATTAGATATATTTATTGATAAAAATAATATTTTACGTAGCAGTCAATACGGATTTAGAGCCAAAAACTCGACATCAATGGCTCTTATGGAACTGATACGGTAGAACAAATAACAAATGTAATTGATCAAAAACAATATTGCGCCAGTATTTACGTTGATCTAAAGAAAGCATTCGACACGATTGACCATAGCATTTTACTCAAAAAACTTATTAAATACGGGATTAGAGGGCCGGCATTACAGTGGATCTACAGTGGAGTTATTTGGAAAAAAGAAAACAGTTTGTACAAGTACATGATACTAGATCCGAATTTTGTGAAATTAGATGTGGAGTTCCACAGGGTTCAGTACTTGGACCAAAGTTGTTCATCCTATATGTTTATGACTTGGTAAATGTGTCAGGGTTTTTCAAATGTGTCCTATTTGCGGATGATACCACTTTTTTTTGTCAAGGTACAGATATAGAATGGATGTTAGAAAAAATGCAAACAGAATTTATGCAAATACAAAAATGGTTTAAACTTAATAAATTATCTTTAAATTTGGGTAAAACAAATATGTTATTTACAAGGAGACAAAGAACTGTTAATATTCCATTTAACGTTGATGGTGTAGAGATTTGTAGAGTTAGTGAGGTGAAGTTCTTGGGTGTGATTATTGACGAGAGATTAAGATGGAAATCCCACTTAAATTATTTAAGAACAAAATTAGCCAAATCAATTGCAGTGCTTTATAAAGTAAGGGATTTTCTGAACGATCATGCACTGTATATGTTGTATAATGTATTAATTGTTCCACACTTGGTCTATTGTGTTGAGGTATGGGGAAAGGCATGTTATACTAGTACAAAATCTGTTTTTGTTTTGCAAAAAAGGGCTATAAGAGTTATTACTCGAAAACATGGCAAATACCCATCCAATATATTGTTTTGTAAATTTAGGTTATTGAAATTCTATGATTTAGTTGATTATAATATTTTGTTAGTTATGTATAAGGCACACCTAAATACATTACCCTCAAACATCCAAAAAATCTTTGCACAGAGAGAGAGCAGTTATAACCTTGAGGGGACACAGATTTTTTAGAAACCCATTTTCAGAACCAGTTTGAAAGAACGATGTACCTCGATACAAGGAGTCAAACTGTGGAACGAACTACAAAATGATGTTAAAAATGCCAAATCATTGCACATGTTTAAGAGAATGTTAAAGACTGGATTCTTGAAGAAGAATGAAATAGTATAAAGTGAGCTCATACTATCGTTGTTTAGTTGAAATTGATGACTGACTTTGTTTTTGTTGCAGAAGATAACCATTTTTTTCCCTGTTTAGTTTCAGAGCTGAGAAAAAAGGGGCAGATATTATAAGATTGTTTTCTTCTTTCTGCTGCCTTTCATTTCATTTTGTTTTAAAATTTTGAAATACATATGTAGTATGTCTGTGTGTGTATATATGTATGTAATGTATACAGATGGATATGTAGGTATGTATGGATGGAGTTGTATTTTTATTTTTTAGTATATCACAAATTTGATAGGCTGTTTTTTTTGGTATTCAATGAAATGAATGAAAATAAATAAATAAATGAAGAAAAGCAGTATGGTTAAAGACGCAAAGGATGTAGGTCTCAAAAGTTATTGATTTTGACTGCCTAAATGGGACCCTAAAAATAAATTGGTTAAAATCTTGGATCAAACACAGCAATTCCTTTTGGTTTTGTATTCCAAGGACCTTGTTCAAGATAATTGGAGGATTGGAATTTCTTCTGAGAGCGGACTTTGATGTAGGCCGATTGCCAATATCACTGTCAGAGTCTTACAAACAAATCCTCTTGTACTGGAAAATGTTATATGTGCATAACTTCTCACCCCACACAACTGTTCTCTGGAACAACAGATATATTCTGCACTGCAACAAATCTCTGTTCTTTAAAGACTTTTATGGGAGAAATATATGGTCCATAGCAGATTTAATGGATACCAACTGGGTTTTTTATAGTTATTAACAGTTTTGCATTAAACATAATTTCAAACCTTTAGAGTTACATTTTATTAAATCACATAGAGCACTGCCCCAAGAATTTGTCTTTTTAACCAAAAATACTTTGCAATATCATCCAATTCACCCACAATTAGCTACTCTGTCAATTCAAGGGATTAATAATATGGATAGAAAATGCACTAACCATTTTATTAGAAACTTTTTTAATGAATACCTGTGATGGCTGCAACTACAGCCACCCAAATCTGGTAACATTCAATCACAACACACACTAAGTCAGCAAGTCTCATTTCATTTATATTCGGATTTCTTTACATTTAGGATTTCATTTACAGAATTTTTGTAAGGCATAACACTGTATTCTAGAATAAGTGCGTACATTTTAGTTTACACTGTTATGTTCTGCTTGATTTAATCTTTGTTTGTTTTTTTGAGTCACCTCAGTGCTGGCTGCTCCAGTCCTTCAGGAGAACAGAGGTGGAGAAGGGGTGGAGCCAGCCCATTGAAGCTGCAAATTGGTTTACACCACTTCTCATCAGCAAGAGGGGGGGAATGGGATTTTCCTCTGTTAATTTCAGTTAGGTTTTTGTATGTTTCCCCCTTTGTATCTTCTATGTGGCCTGATCAGCCAGTATTTAAGTTTTCCCTTTGTCTCATGTAGCAGGTCTGTTTGTTTCAGTAGGTCTTTTTGTTAGCCTGAGTTAAATTCTGTTACTTTGACCTCTTTTATGGGCCCAACTTTGTAATTTGTCCTTTATTGACCCCAGTTTTTTGTTTTGAGTTCAATAAAAAGAAGACTTTTTTTGGATCTAAACCTGTGCCTGAACTTCCTTTGACTGCTCAGACCATCACAATTGGTGTCAGAAGTGGGATGTTTGCAGTCAGAGGTACAGGTTTATTTTTTATTTTTTGATTAGTCCCTCCCCTGTTATCAAGCCATGCACAGAACAGGAAGGAGTGCCAAAGGATCAAAATGAGATCCTCAAAACCAGGCTGTTGGAATGGAGGAGCAAGTTGGAGAAGAAAGTGGAGCCTCTGGAGGGGTGGAATTAATGAGGGTAAGGAGCCAACAATATCTGAAGTAATTTCCATTCTTTGTGCTCATATGGGCCAGCAGGAAGCCCAGGAAGCAAGACGAAGGGAGGAGTTTGATCGGCAGGAACAGCGCTTCAGAGCACTACAACACCAATTTCAGCTATTACAGGTGGAAGTGCAAGCTCGTACCACCCCTGCTCCTGAGCCTCAAATGGATGAATCACAATCAGATGCAGGTGATGATGATGATGATGATCCTCCACATGGCAGTAATGAGCTATGGGATGCTCCCTCAGGTCAGTTTCACTTTCATGAACCCAGACTTGAAAAACTGACAGATGAGGATGATATTGAACATTTCCTGACAACATTTGAACGCATGGCTCTAGTTTGCCGGTGGAAAAGAGCGGATTGGGTTTTCCATCTGATTCCACTACTCACTGGTAAAGCAAGAGGTGCGTATGTTCATATGGATATGGATGACTCTCTGGAGTATGATAAAGTTAAAGAAGCTGTTCTTCAAAAGTATGACATCAATCCTGAGACATACAGATTGAGATTTCGATCACTGGAAGTAAAACCAGATGAGAATCCAAAAGAACTGTATGCAAGACTGAAAGAGTTGTACGGAAAGTGGGTGATGCTAAAACAAAAAACTGTGCATGAGGTCAGTGAAATAATCATTTTGGAACAATACTTAAGAATGTCTCCTGAGTTGCAGATATGGATTAAAGAACATAACCCAAAGTCTGCTGCAGAAGCTGCGCAGTTGGTGACGTGTTTGTGGCCGCACGGAGAAAGGGACAACCATGGAGTCAAACAGCATGGAAAAGGAGGGAGGTTTCAAAGCCTGTTCCCCACTACCAAAAGGCAGGGGTGAGTAAACCTCTAAAGACCCAGCCATTGAATGCACCATCAAGAGCCCCAACCAAGACAGTGATTTGTTATCTGTGTGGGATGGAAGGGCACACAAAACCAATGTGCCCGCAAAACTCTACAAAAATAACACAAATGTGTTTTGTGCCCAGAAAAAGTGTGGACTCTAAAGTGCCGTTTGGCTTGAGGACGACCTCAATTGAAGTTGAGGGTAAGCAATTAAAGGCCCTCATTGATTCAGGAAGTACACAAACCCTGGTGCACAGAGACTTTGTTCCAGCAAATAAAGTTAATGTGGAAACAATCCCTGTCCGCTGTGTTCACGGACATGAGTTATTATATCCAACAGCAGAGCTGTATATTAAAGTACAGGGCCAACTCTACCTTTTTAAATATTGGTGTGGCTGACAACTTGCCATTTCCAGTAGTGTCGGGTCAAGATCTACCGGTGTTGTGTGATTTATTGAACTCTAGCAATATGTGCAATGTGGTATTAACCAGATCTCAGGATAGTAAGAGGGAGGAGTTTCTGCAACCACTCTGTGCCTTACCTTTTTATGATGCGGACCTGGAGACCACGCCCGGGAAGTCTCGCAAGTCCCACAGGCAGCGACGGCAAGAGAAATTTCAACACACTGTTGTAGAACTATCTTCTAGCTCTAAGCCTGAGTTACCTTTGGGGTTTTAAATCCCTGCTAACATCATCAAAATGCAACATAGTGATCCAGCTCTAACACCTTTATTTCAGAAAGCAGAGGGAAACCAACAACCTGAACGAGGATCAAAGAAGCTGGAGGAATTTTTTTTGAAAGATGGCATCCTGTACCGTCAACAGGGGTCAATGTTGCAGTTGGTGGTTCCCAGACCAGTCCAGAAGGTGGTGCTGTCCTTAGGACATTCCATTCCATGGGCTGGCCATCTTGGAAAGCACAAGACAATGGCCCGCATCAGAAAATATTTTTAACTGGCCTGGAATACAATCTGACGTGGCTCTCTTCAGCAAAGGCTGCCCTCAGTGCCAAAAGTCTTCTCTAAAAATCCCCTCGAGAGCTCCTCTTCAGTCGTTACCAATCATCAACACACCGTTTGAACGGCTGGGAATGGACATTGTTGGTCCCCTGGAAAAAAGTAAATCAGGCAATCGTTATCTGCTTGTGATTCTGGATTATGCCACAAAATATCCAGAGGTGTTTCCTTTGAAATCAATAAAAGCTAAAGCAGTTGCCTTCTGTCTCATACAGCTCTTCTCACGAGTGGGGTTTCCTGCTGAGATTCTTACTGACTGTGGAACTAACTTTCTGTCCACTCTGTTGAAGCAGGTGTACCAACTCCTCTGCATTAGGAGCCTGAAGACCACTCCATACCATCCTCAGACAGATGGCCTTACAGAGCGCTTCAATCAGACTTTGAAACAGATGTTAAGAAAGTTTGTCAACGAAACCAGTACAGACTGGGACCAGTGGCTGCCTTACCTTCTCTTTGCATATCGAGAAGTGCCACAGGCCTCCACTGGTTTTTCACCATTTGAATTGCTATATGGTTATGATGTACGAGGTCCTCTATCTCTCCTAAGGGAGACATGGGAAGGTGACAAAGAAAGCTCTCAAGCTGTAAATGTTGTCTCTTATGTTGTCCAGATGCGGGAACGGCTGGAAAGGATGACTGCATTGGCCCAAGCTCACAAAGAGGAAGTACAGAAACATCAGAAAAACTGGTATGACCAGTCAGCTCGCCACAGGTCCTTCAGGCCTGGCCAGAAAGTGCTGGTGCTCCTTCCAAGTGCTGACAGTAAGCTGCTGGCAAAATGGCAAGGCCCGTATGAAATCCAGAGCAGACTGGGACAAACAACCTACAAGATTGCCATTCCAGATCAGCCCTGCCATTCCAGATCAGCCCCGCTCCACCAGAGTACTTCATGTCAACCTGCTTAAAGAATGGGTGGAGAGACCAAAGGCAGATGTTTTTCTTATTCAGGAGGTTCTAGAGGAGGAGGAAGAGGATACTCAATATCTGCCAAAACCCTCATTTCAGTTTCTAGACCTGAATCACCTCTCTGAGGAAAAGCAAGCTAAGGTGAGAGATCTTTGTAAACCAAACATGTTCCAGGGAAATCCTTGTAAAACAGAACTTGTCCAACATTACATTGTATTAAAAAATGGAGCTTCTGTGAGAAGACTGAGTTACAGAATACCTGAGTGCCTGTTGGTTTCCGTAAAAGAAGAAGTCAACCTGATGCTGTCACTTGGAATTATTGAACCATCAAGGAGTGAGTGGTGCCACCCAGTGGTTCTGGTGCCAAAGAAGGACGGCAGCATACGTTTCTGCATTGATTTCAGGTATCTGAATGGAATAACAACACATTTTGATTCATATCCAACTCCCCGCATTGATGACATGGTTGAGCGGCTTGGGAAAGTCAGATCTTTAAAACCATAGAGCTCTGCAAGGGTTATTGGCAGGTACCCCTGACGGAACGTTCAAAAGAACTGACTGCTTTCCGGACCCCCTGGGGCCTGTTCCAGTTTAAAGTCATGCCATTCGGATTACATGGTGCCCCGGCAACATTCCAGAGATTGATGGATCAGGTACTGTCTGACATGTCTAATTTTGCTGCAGCCTATCTTGATGACATAGTCATTTTCAGTTCTACCTGGGAAGACCACCTGAAACACCTGGAGAGGGTGTTGGAGTGCCTCCAATCTGTGGGGTGGACTATTAATCCAGCCAAGTGTGCAATTGCCAAGGCTGAAACTGAGTACCTTGGGTTCGTGATCGGAAATAGAGTGAAAAAGCCTCAAATAAATAAAATTGCAGCTATAGAGTCTTGTCCTCTGCCTGAGACTAGAAAGCAGTTAAGATCCTTTTTGGGTATGGCAGGATTCTACCATCGTTTTATCCCTCATTTCTCAGCCAGGGCCGCTCTACTAACAGACCTCACTGGTTCCCGAAGCCCCCATAAGATCGTCTGGACGGAGGAGGCCAAGACAGCTTTCCAGGATCTGCGACAATCTCTCAGTAAGAGTCCAGTCCTGCACAGCCCTGATTTTGAAGGAAATTTTATTCTTCAGACTGATGCCTCTGAGAGAGGTTTGGGTGCCGTTCTGTTACAGGGACCACCTGGAGATCGCCATCCAGTGGCTTTTATTAGCCGCAAACTCTTTCCAAGGGAAGTGCGATATTCAACTATTGAAAAAAGAGGCACTGGCCATCAAATGGGCCCTGGATTCCTTCCGGTACTACCTTCTTGGGAGATAGTTCACCTTAGAAACTGACCACAAAGCTCTGCAATGGATGGAGAAGATGAAAGACACAAATGGAAGGATTACGCGCTGGTACCTTGCAATCCAGCCATTTCGATTCACCATCCACCATATCCCTGGCAAGGACAACTGCATTGCGGATTGTCTCTCTCGCTGTCCCAGCAAGAGATTTGAAGAGGGGGAGTGTGTGATGGCTGCAACTACAGCCACCCAAATGTGGTAACATTCAATCACAACACACACTAAGTCAGCAAGTCTCATTTCATTTATATTCGGATTTCTTTACATTTAGGATTTCATTTACAGAATTTTTGTAAGACATAACATTGTATTCTAGAATAAGTGCGCACATTTTAGTTTACATTGTTATGTTCTGCTTGATTTAATCTTTGTTTGTTTTTTTGAGTCACCTCAGTGCTGGCTGCTCCAGTCCTTCAGGAGAACAGAGGTGGAGAAGGGGTGGAGCCAGCCCATTGAAGCTGCAAATTGGTTTACACCACTTCTCATCAGCAAGAGGGGGGGGGAATGGGATTTTCCTCTGTTAATTTCAGTTAGGTTTTTGTGTGTTTCCCCCTTTGTATCTTCTATGTGGCCTGATCAGCCAGTATTTAAGTTTTCCCTTTGTCTCATGTAGCAGGTCTGTTTGTTTCAGTAGGTCTTTTTGTTAGCCTGAATTAAATTCTGTTACTTTGACCTCTTTTATGGGCCCAACTTTGTAATTTTGTTTTGGGTTCAATAAAAAGAAGACTTTTTTGGATCTAAACCTGTGCCTGAACTTCCTTTGACTGCTCAGGCCATCACAATACCTTTACCCTGAAAGACAAAATAAAAATAACATCCTACAAAAATTTGATAAACGCTCAATAACTAAACTCAGAACAATGTATCTCGCACTACCTATACCCCCAAAGATGAAAGAAACAGACTTCAAAATAATGAACATTTACCCCTCTAAAGAATTATTGAAACTTCGCTTTGGTATAGATAATAACACATGTATGTTCTGTGAAAATGATATCGAAACTACACACCATGTGTTCTTATGTTCAGTGGTACAAATATTTTTGCTGTGATTTGCATAGATGAATTAAACAACAGCTATCTTCATCCCCAACTTTTATCTCCAGGGACAATATCACTTTTGGTCTAATATTGCAAAGTAAGGCTGAGCTCTGCACTCATACAATTGTATGTCAAGCTAAATGTCATTCATAAATGCAGAATTGCAAACTCATCTCCCAAACTTTTTTTTTAATGAGTTTAAGCTTTATTTAAAAACATTAAATATTCTGAAAAGTCCTAAAGCACACAAAAATTATATCCTAAAACACTTCCCAACAGAAGTAAACAGCTAAACAAAGACTGAATTCTCCCCTCATGTTATACTTATAATTTTATTTTTTATCATTGTATTTTATAATTATAATTTTGTATTTGTTCATTTGGTTTTGTTTTTGCATGTTTATGTTAATAACCCTCTATATTATAGATATATTTCATATTTGTAAGAAGAGATGCTCCCCCTAGCTACATTTTCTACGTATCCAAACTTGAAGAAACAAGCTCTATGCAGCCATGTTTGTCTGTAAATTTTGATATTTTCAATAAAAATAAATAGAAAAAAGCATGCGAAGAATGGATCGTGCTTCCGGAACTGTTAGCCCGGACCTTATATATCGCCCCGGACAGTTTTACGTGTAACACTCGAACATCTTCCGGTGTAAACACTAACCTGCTGTTTCAAAAAAAATCGCTGATAACTTAAAAACAAGGATATCAAAATAGTGCTGAGCTTTTATTAAATCCTTTAGGAACTAGGTAAGTTTTCGTTCTACACGCTGAGTGAATGAAATAATGGAAGGGCTGCCGCAGCTACCGCCTGAACTCTGGGTTTACGTATTTAGCTACCTTAGCACAGAGGAAAAACACGCGGTTCGTTCCTGCTGTAGGCACTTGAAGAAACTTGTTGACCACCCATCCTTGTGGAAAGACTATACGGTGGTGATGTCCGAACTACGCCGCTACACCTACGGCTTCTGGCATACATTAAATTACCGCAAACTCACTCGGGTCACTGTGCGTCACCTACGGCGAAAAGAATGGCGACGTCTCGTTAAGTTCCTTCCGTCGCTAACTGCAATAGTGTTTGTGGATGGAGGGCGACAGTATAAAGAGAAATACATGGACAACCTCGCTAGATTTCCTAATCTCCGGGACCTCGGGGTGCGAAACGCGACCTGGGATGAACCACTGCTGGGTCGCTGCCTGACTGAACACTTTCAAGAACGACTTACACACCTGAGCGTGTGTAACGTGCGGCTGCCCAGCACCGTTGAATTCATAAGAACTGTGTCGCAGCTGGTCAACCTCCGGTACCTTCTTTTCCACCAGCAGAGTGAAGGTTACGGACTGGACACGGTGAGGCCTGTGCCCCGAGCCGACTTTCATTCAATGATGGTGAAACTAAAGAAGCTAAACCACCTGTCTTGGGGGATGAAGGGGGAGCCACCGGATCCGCTCCCTGACGACTACTTAAGTCCATCAGATCCAGACTTGCCAGGTGAGTCCATTCCTCATCTGTCTTGGGGAGTTGGGGCCTGGTGGTTAGGGCATAGAGCCTGGGATCCTGAGGTTCTGAGTTCTAGCTCCACTCCCACAGACTGCCACTCTGGGTCCCTGAGCAAAGACCCTTAACCCCACACTGCTGCCCGAGGTGATGGGCTAAATGCAGAGGTGCATTTCTCCAACGTGAGATCAATAAAGTTCAATTATTATTATCCTCACAACCGACAGCCTATATTATGTGCATATGTGTCAAAAGTACACACATTTGTTACCTAAGTAGAAGTATAGATACTGCAGTTTAAAAACACTCTGGTAAAAGTTGAAGTATCAACTTGACCTCTTTACTCAAGTAAAACTGAAAAAGTATGTGCACCAAAAATTACTTAAAGTATAAAAGTATAAAGTAACCTTAAAAAAAAAACAACTAGATGCCACTATATGAATTGAAAGCTAAATTTTTCAACTATATCGGAAAAATATTTAGACCAAGGATGACTGAGATCTTGTTGGTCATCGTCTCCCGATACGCTCTCGTCTATGTCCGACCTTTCAGACATTTAAACATGTTTTTCTGAATCCGCCATTGTAGCATGGCATAGACAATTCCCGTGTGCAGTTTGAAGAACACCTGCTTAGTTCTGATGATTTCCAATAAGTGTTTGCGTTCTATGACTCATCAAATTACCCTAGTTTTTACTAGATGTGGATGGTGCCATTGAACTGCATTGGATGGCGCACATGACGTGAAATAAGTATTTATAAACATTAAACCGAAGCCAAGAGTAATGAGTAACGTTTGTTTTAAAAATGTAAGGAATAGAAAGTCCAGATACTGTGTGAAAATGTAATGAGAAGAAATCAGAAGTAGGAGAAAAATAAATAATGGAGTATAGATACCTAAAAAGTGTACTTAAATACAGCAATAAAGTATTTGTACTTCGTTACTTGACACCTCTGATTATATGCCATGCTTTCTGTCCAATTTCAATTTCATAAATGTGATGTTTGATTACAATTTTACCTCACTCCAAACATGCTCCAGAAAAAAAATTGGATAAACATACAGCATTTTTTATTCTAGTGGAAAAATATCAAAGCCATATTTAGCTGTTTGATTAGTGAAAATAAAATCTCACCTTTAGGAGTACTGTATTTATATTCACAAGATAGTCTTTCAAAAGCGGTAACAGCTTGATTTTCTACATGTTTTTTGGCATGGTTTTAATACTTTTTTCCTGTTTTTATTACTTATTGATCAACTTTAGTGGTTTTATAGACATGTTTTATAGTTTAAACGGAACATAAACAACCACTGGCATCCCTTTTAATTATTTTAGTTTTGGCTTATTTTAGTTTAGCCTTAAAAAGTCTTAAAGCCGCTATTTAGGACTGTAACGTTGTCTTTTTATGCTGTAGGAGTGTCTTCCTATTGTGGGCCAACGCTGACCAGCCTGGAGCTTGTGGACTACCCAGAGACCATCCTTCCTGAAAATGCTCTGAGGAGTCTGACCTCCCTTAGGTCTCTTGCTATCCGCTATCGGTACATTAGAGAAGGTATAGAGTGTCGACTCGGGTCCTGGCTGAACCCTCTGCAACAGCTGAAATCACTCTCCATCATTGGTGGGTTCTGCAGCCCTTTTGGCTCAAAGCTTTATTTTTGCCTTGTTCAATATGACTGTTCTTCTGTAGCTGTATTTTTTTAGATAGTTGTGTATAAAAAGACAAACTTTATATGCTCATAGTTATTTTGCTTTTCATATGCACTCACATTAATGAATAATAATAATATCATATTTAAAGTACTTTCAGAAGTTTGAATTCTGAATATGAGCGGACTTTTTCTTTAAACAAGTTCTTTTTATGTCTCATTCGTCTTGGAGAGCTCATCAGGGAAATAACACAATAAAATGCATTTATCATTCTATGATTAAAACTAGGGACTGCCAAAGAGATGAAACGCATATAATTTCCTTGCCGTCAATTAATTTTCATCATCATAACCCTGGTATGGTTTCACCCACACACGTTAGACAAAACATGAAGTGTTTTGTCTAACGTGGGCGGATAATCTCGTTGGCAGGGGGAGCCTTCCTAGGATAATGGTAGGGTAAACACTGAAAATTTAGTCACGCACACCTGAACATGTTGGTAGTTATAGGTAAATTGGGCACTTTGCCAATACGCGTTGATACTATATCACAGAATACTGACACCTGCTGGACATTTAAAGACACTACAGGCAGTTTATTGGACAGACTAAACTAAATTGATTTGATGACCTAGTAAAATTATATAATTTATCGTAGATTAGATTGTATTATTTCATATCTATGTTTAAATTGTAAATATTTTTGATATTTTAAGATGTAGCCTATAAATAATATAAACACCATAATGTGAAAATTTGGGGGAAACTGAATGAGGATGTTTGTGGACTAGGATTTTAAATCATAATTTTAAAACAATAAGTACAGTAAAAACATTAAATAAACTAAGAGTCAATTTGAAATGAACTTTAATTCAGATAAGTTGAGTGATAACTGAGAGGATAAGTATGACACAATGAGAAAACTAATGTAAAGCAACGGCTGAGACGTTCCTATTCCTTTTAGGCTGCTCCAAAATTCTTGATAACTTTAATGATGAACCGCAAAAGATGTGAATTTTTTAGCAGATGCATCATGTTGACAGATACGTTTTTAGACAGTTTAGTGAGTCAGTCAGTTAGAAACAACTCCTGTATCGGTCGCATGACTTTCTTGCTCTATGGGCTCGACGCATGCACCGACGCATCAGTGTTGCTGGATCCATCACTACATGTAGGTTCAGAGGATGCTTTTCAAATTAACATCCAATGTACTTTGTTTCTGAAGGTGGGAATTCCCTTTCTACATATACAACTAATATCCCAGAGAGTGTGACCAGACTGACACTGAGAGTTGCCATAACTCTGAAAGACATGGACTCCATTGCACCTAAAGTTCCTGGACTTGAGCACCTGGATATTGAGCAGAACCGCTCCAGTGGTAGCCTCTGCAGACGGATCCCGATGCTTTTTCCTCAGCTCACAACTCTTAGGATTCGGTGAGTGTAAATGTTTTCAGAAATATTCTGTTATTTTACACAAATTTACACCAGGAATGTTTCCACTAATGTTTCAACCCTAATTAAAGATTAGATTCACAGCCAAACGTATGTTCATCATGTTGGTGGTGATGTCATGATATTTTGTTTTTTATTACCTAACCAAAGACAATGTTTGGAAATTATCAAATCTTTTGTTTGATGCACGTATATCTACTTTTCTGTTGGAAAAAAATTAAGCCATTAGAAAAATTACTGGTGTGCGTATATATATTTATGCCCCACACTCTCTTTTAAAAAAAAAGAGGGTTTTAAATCCCCACAAGACTTTTCTGGATAAATGCAGATTAAGAACAAAAATAAAAACTAAACTTTAAGGAAAAAATTTGTTGATCAGTACTAGTATGTTGCCAAAAGTGATTAATTTTCAAAAACTTTATAAAAAGAATTTGAAAAGACCATAGTGTTTTATTATTGCAGATTGATGTAGGCCAGAATTCTTCAACGTTAAATTGTCTGAGCAAAACAACAGAAACAAAACTGAAAGAATATAGTTTGACTATGATTGACAATGTTACTGCATTGGCCCTCTGTCCTGTGTGTTCTAAAGGAGTCCCCACAGCACAGCAGAATTCGTCCTATTCACTCATCACTAGCCTATTAATCACTCAAATAAGTGAGTCAGCCATGGGGGAAAATATAAATCATTCAGGACAGCGGGGAGTATGGTTGAAGACCCCTAATTAATTTGTTTCTTGTCGGAGAAGATGAATGTGCACTTCAGGATTTTTAAAAAGCTTTAAAAGTGGACCAAGACCCTTTTAAAGCTACCACTGATCTGTAATTTAAATTCATATCTCTACATAACAAAAGACCAATTTATAATCCAGCTTCACCACATGAGTCATTTACTGATTCTACCTAATTTCTGTTTTATATGTGAAGATTTGTATTGATGCCCAGCCGTAAACCAACAATAACACATTCTGAGCCTGGCTTTCAAAAGGTTTGGGTACAGAAATTTGATAACGTTTTAACTGCTGATATTCTGACCTAATCAAATTGTATGTTGCAAACATTTTATATTCATGAGTAAAGCAAAACATTAGCTGATTACCAAAACAATTCAGTTATTGGGATGGATATATGCAAATTACAAATCCTGAAGCAGATTATGGGTGTCTCTGTATTAGGGTTTACATCCAAACTTGCATACAAACATGTCTGTAATCATTCTTGCCAGAGAGGAAACGCATAGTAGTAGAAAGAATCCTTTGAACAGATTTGGACTTTCAGGAAACAGTTGATACCATTGATTTAAGATGGATTTTGAGGGACGTGTTTTAGTGGTGCAGTGGTTCGCATGATCTGTACGGGGGCCTTAGTCCTCGAAGTGGCCGTCCCAAATTCTTATCTGACTTGTGGTCCTTTGCCACTCATCTCTCCCCCTCTCTCCTAACCTCCTTCCTATCTGACTGTAAAAAATGAGCCACTAGTGCTGTAAAATCCTCAAAAAATGTTTAGATTTTTGCATAGTTTTTCATTATATTGCCAGATATTTGATATTAATGTAATGCATAAACTTCCCCTGTTTTCCTGTAGATTTTTTCGTCGTGAGCCTGAGAAGGATCTCCTAAGTCTCCACAAACTCAAACATCTGGTGCAGCTTGAGCTATTGGTTGAACGTTCATTTATCCTGCGAGATTACCTAAATGGCCACCCCTGGCCCAGCCCCTCTGTGCAGGAGCTTATCAATGAGCTTCGGGAGCTATCCGAGAACCGGATCAACGTCATCACCACAATGCGGCCAAGAAACCTTCTACGAGAGTGTGACTGTTTGTGGGAAGGGGACTGATCATCTTCATACCAGTGCTGGGCACTGATATTGATTTATTTATTTTTTTTTTAATCTAGATTAATCTCACTGTCATCTTGGAATTAATCTAGATTAAAATCGCTTATTTGAATTCTGCAAAAGGCATTCATATGTATGTGCCACCTCCAGAATGTAAAAGAAAAGGTTTACTTTTTTATGCTTGAAAAATCACATGCAATTCTATCTTCTTAAGATTTTGACAGAAATATAAAAAGTTTTGCTCATTTGTTACTCTGTTTTTGCAGCAAAAAAGTGTCCCACTTCCAATTAGAGATGTCCCACTGAAACAAGATAGTGTCTCCAAAAATCTGACACACACGTCACTTCAATCAACTTCTCATCTTTCCACAGCGTGCTGGTCATGTATTCTCCTCATGATAGTTCGACTCGCAGGTAGTTTGTAAGATGGGTCACCTGTGGCCGCCTGGAGAACAAGCTCTAGCCCATCGGCCATGCTTATTCTTTTTTTTATCGCCCAATAGGAGTTTGCCGTTAACACCAATAATGTCCCACCACTACTTTATACAAATTTTAAAAAACTGTTAACCACTTCATAGAGCTCTACAGAAAGGACATCAAGTCAGAAATATTTAAAGGTTCTCTTTTTGCCTGAAGTAAAACATTGATTCTATATGTAAGCATCTGTCAATAAAAAAAACTAATTCAAATCTGTGGCTTTGAAGATTGAAAGTGACAATTTAAGTTGTTTCAGAGTGAATCTGATTTCTCTGAATTTGCACTTTTTTTTACTACATATTCTGTGGTTTAGAAGTCCACAATTTACTACATGCTAATGCAACAGGAGTTTAGCAATGTGAGCAAAATTGATGAATATAAAAAAATATTTCAAGGTTAGATTGTTCCATACATAATTGTTTTGAAATTTTTCCCAGATCTCAGATTTTGAAAACAAAAACAAAAAGTCATATACCTATTGATACTAACTGTAATATGGGGAACCCGGTTCAAAACCGTCTTACTGATTCTAGTATCTCATTGCTTGAGTTTAAATTTCTCAAGAGGCTATGATCGTCACTGATCCTTGCATAGAACTCAGAGCAACTATACTGAAAGTTCACCCCGAGTAATGAGCAGTGATTCCGAAGTGTGCAGTCCCATACGGTTTCTCTCATCAGTATTGTTCATAATATAAAAAACATGTCCGACGGGCATTTGTGCCAGGAAGGTACATGGCAAACTGGCAGATGATAAAAATGTTTCTAAATGGAGCATGACTTTGAAATGTATGCACATTTCTACCGAGTGCTCATCTGCAGGTGTTGACATTGTGTTCCACTGTTCAGTCTTTTTTTGATGTGTAAGTATTGACCGAAGCGACTTCATCAATCAGCTCTGTTTCACTGATGCCAATCTGTGGCAGCTTGGTGGAGACTCCCCTCAGGGAGCACTCAACCTCATCCCTCTCTGGTGCATGCTCTAGCAGTGTTTGGGAGAGGCACTGCGACTCAGTGAATGGAGAGCTCCACTGCTGGAGATATGAAATGCAGCAGTCAAAGAAATTCTGCACACCGTTCTTGAACACATCCACTTGATGGCGCTATTGAAAGCCAACCACAAGACCTTTCACACACAAAAAAACAACTACTTTTTGTTATGCAATTACTGAAACCATGAACAGGTGTTACTATTAAATTGATATTTACACTACAAAGTATAAAACTGTATGAAAATGATAAATAATGGCTATGAAATGTGTACCTGTATTGATAATGTTAGTCTTATTTGATGCATACAACTTACCTTTAAGCCCATGAAGGTGCCGCCTTCCTCTCCAAGAGATTTTCCTTAAGACTACAAGAAAGTGCTCCACATTGGAAGACTAACTGTATTTTCAAAACCATATGGCGCACCGTACTAAAAGGCGCAGTCTCAGTTATGTGTGCCATTACTGTATTTAACACACACATAAGGCGCACCGGATTATAGGGCGCGGGTTTTATGTACAGGTACATATCCTCTACTATGTTTAAATATCTCTACTGCATATTTAAAAATAGAGCAGGAGCAAAATTGAGTATGTTTGTGCTTTATTCATGTATTTATTTCAAAGTATTAATCAAACCTGGGAGCTGGCCGCGAGACAGACACATTGCTGATGACACAGAGCGCTGTGATCACTCCTCTGAAACAGTTTATTGACGCATAAATTAACTTAAAATGCAGAAATCTGCTGGCAGAATATGTTCTCTTTTATTATTCTGGTGCCTGCAGTTTAGATTATTTAGATGAAAAACACCTACCAGCTGCCGCGGTGAACCGCGAGGAGGCGACCCGGCCAGAGGCTGCTGATGAAGGGATTCCTACTGACAGTGCACCTCTGGTATGTGGGGGTCTGAGCGGCTCCGATAGAACTAATATTAGAAGGCAGGATGATTATCTGGTTTTCACAGGGCGGATTTCAGACCTCCGCATGAATTCTGGTAATGTCAGTGGAGCGGTAAGTAAAACATATAACTTGCTATGCTTAGCTTGTTGTCTGCTTGGTATGATAATTTAATTATTAACTTTAATCGCTTTATATACCTTCAGTCTGGGTCGGACAGAACACCTCTGATATCACCCTTAGCACAGGTTCCCCTCAGGGCTGCATCCTGAGCCCCCTGCTGCTCACCCTTATGACACTCGAAAGCGTCCACATGTTCACCACCAAACACAATGTGAAGTTTGCAGATGACACCATGGTGGTGGGCCTTACCAGAGACGGCAACGACCTGGAATACAGAGAGGAGGTACAACAGCTGGTGGACTGGTGCAGAGATAACAACCTGATCCTGAATGGGGAGAAAACAAAGGACATCATCATTGACTTAAGGAAGAACCGGCCTAACCACGCTCCACTGGTCATCAACTGCTCAGCTGGAGAGGTAGTCAGCAGCACCACATTCCTTGGGGTGCGCATCACAGACACCCTCACCTGGAATGCAAACACCACCTCACTGGCCAAAAGGGCACAGAAGTGCATGTACTTCTTGCAGAGGATGAGTAGAGCCCACCTGCCCCCACCCATCCTCACCACCTTCTACAGAAGCACCAAGAGAGCCCTAACCACTGTGTGGTGTGGAGGCTGCAGCGCCTCAGACTGGAAGAAGGTGAGGACTGCAGAAAGGATCCTGGGGCTCCTCTTCCCTCCATAAAAGATATTTCATCCCAGTGCTGCATGTCCCAAGCCTGTAACATCATCAATGACCCCTCACACCCCCAACATTGACCATACTCCCTGCTCTCTGGGAAGAGGGTTTCGAAGCATCCGATGCAGCACCAGCAGATTCTGCAACAGCTTCTTCCCCACTGCCATTAGACTGCTGAATGTTGAATGAACCGACAAGGAAAAAATTTTGGTGTCTATGTCAAGTTGTTCCTTTTCCTTTTCTTTAACAGCTATTCCTACTCTTCCAGTTCAGTACTCTTCCTACTCAGATCCATTTCTTAGCTTTCATGTTTTGTTTACACTTTCTCATTTAGAGATATTGATAAACTACACAAAGCCATTCCTTACATTTCACTGGCTATATTATTAATTGAGAGGGCTTTTAGTTCAAGAGATTTATTAAAATCAACATGTCTCCCGTATGCATTTTGTCATTTGTTGGTGCAAAAATCTACTAATTCATAGTGGAGTTCATTTTATTTTAGCAACAGATGAACAACTTAGTCTCTGAACCGTACAAGAAAAAGTAAAAAAAGATTACAATTATTTTTCTTTTGGAACAAAAAGCCTCTCTTCTTATTGTCTCAAAGCTTGAAAGGAAAAACAAATTAGAGGTCCAAATATAACTTCAGAAACAATCCAATAGGTATACAGAGGGCAGTGAAGACAAAAAAGAACAAAAGTCAACATGAATGCATCCTAACAGGCATAACAGGAAACTACAAAGCCATAAACAGCATCACATTTGATGGTCAATCAATTGAAGATTTTTTTGTTGTTTTGTTTTTCTTTTATTTGCAAGACCTCTATTATTGCACAAAGTAAAAATTCTTAACATTGTTTTGGCTGTCACTCTTTAATGGAGAAAATAAAACATGTTAAAGACTCACAAAATATGGAAATCAGGTTATAAGTCCTGTGTATTCAAAATGTGCTTCAAAATTCCAGAAGAAGTGATTGTGGCTCCAGAGATTCAAAGATCAGCTCTTGTTTCTGCCCGTACACTCCATGCTCAACCTTCATGCCCTCGTTTGAGCACTTTGTTGAGTCCGACATGAGCCGCCTGCAAGCGTCAACTAGGTTTGAGAAAAGCTGAGCACCCCGCCATGGCTCACATCCCTCTTTGTAATGCATCCTTCTGTTGGCCAGGGACTCACCAACCAAGGAGTCTTGGGGAACCAATAAAACATTTCCAGGAAGGTCAAGAACAGACACAGTGTGCCTGTCTTTTCGAAAAACTTTAGCTTTCAGGAAGTTGTTCGCTGTTTGGGCAAAGATAGAAGATACAAAACAAAAGGTGACTAACTTAAAGCAGTAAGTTAAAGTTAAAATATGTGATATATAAAATATATAATTCCCAATTCTTTATATTTTAAAGAACGGGGGTGTGGAAAAATTTGCCCTTCTGACGAGGGATCAGTCTAAAATGTTTTAGAAACCAACATAGAGAATAAATATCTTACTATGATCAGAGATCTTATCAAGTAAATGCTTCTGCTGTTAAAACATGCAGATAATTCATATGAGCCAATGTTTTAAAACCTAATTTGTAAAATTTAGAAACCTCTTTAAGTTACAAAAACATACAATTTTCCTTTGGGATACATGATGCAAGAATATCATGTGATGCATGTTTCTTGTAATGAGGGAGCGTGTGGCCTAAGCAGTTCAATACCCTTTTGCACCGTCACAAGTGAATTTATCCATTGTGAGATCAATAAACTTCTATTCTATTGTATTCTATTAAAGTTTGCATAATTATTTAGCATCAGCATCATCTTACCCCGACAAAATGCTCCACAAAAGGAAATAACTGACTGAAAAGTAAAAAAACAGCAAATGGTTTTTCCAAGGGATATAGCACTCTTAATACTGAGGAATGATCACAGAACCAATAAATATTTGACTATTCACTATTTGAACACAATCAATTTTGTGCAAATAGTAAAAAGGGTTAAAAGAAACCAAAAAGAATGGTAAAAAATTACCCATTCTCTCCAGTGTTGTCATATTTGAATCGAATAATTTAGGGGTAAATGAAAATGTTGCACATTAGGACATTTCACATTGAAAAAGATGCAGTATTTATGCTACACATGGGACTGAGCACTCGAATGCAAAGCAGACACAGGCAAGCTCTAAGAGGGCCTTCATAGGTAATTTAGGCCTATGCGTCTCCCCTCACTCCCCTTGGTCTCTGCTTAATACCCAAGTGCCTGCTTTTAACACCAGAGCATGCTGGTACATACAATTTCAATTATGTTTACATATTAAGAATGGTTTGACTATAACCAGTGTTGGGCACGTTACTTTGAAAAAGTAATTAGTTATAGTTACGAGTTACTTCTCCCAAAAAGTAACTGAGTTACTAACTGAGTTACTCCATAATAAAAGTAACTATTGCATTACTTTTGCGTTTCTCGCCCCCGTAACCCTCACCACCCAGCCCCCACCTCCTCGCCGTGTGTTTCCAAAGCCAGCTGAATAGAGTGGATGACAAAGACAAGAACCTGCAGAGAGTTTAGCATTTATTGCAACTCAACGTAAATGACATCTGGTGAAATTAATAACTGGGGATGTCTAATTCTGAAATCCTGTGTGTTTGGGTGTGTTACAGTAGGTTGAAAAGGCAGAGCATCCATCCATCCATCCATCATCCATCCATCCATCCATCCATCCAGATTTCTCCCTATCATTTGATCGTTCACGCTCTCCATAGTTCTCCTGTGGCGCGAGCACAGGGCGACTGGTGCGCGCCTTTAGCGAGCATGCGCATTTCCTGTCGCTTGCGCGGTGACTCGTGCCGCCTGCGCTGTGCGGAGATGCAGGGGAAACCGTATGTGATGGGGAAACGCAGCTCGACGTAACACCGGTATTTCCATGTGGAAAACGCTGTTTGCTGCTGGATCCTCCTCACTCTCCATCTCTCTGTGTGTGCTGTACGTTAACACCCACCAGCGGAAACACCCACCTACCCAACTGACAGACGGAATCTCACTATACATCAGCCATTCTCATCCTCCCCTCTCTCATGACAAGGCGCGCACCTCTGGATGACCTAAAAAATTATCTTTAATATCTCTTAAACAAAAGTAGCACAAACAATATTTTTCTTCTGCACAAATCTGCACTAACGTTGCACTAACCATTCAGTCTATTTGCAGAGTTTTTTGACGTGGGTGGGGTGTTAGCTTCACGCAGCTGCGCACGAGTCCTATCATGAAAAAAGGTTCATTGTGCGACCTGAGTAACGCGCAGTAACGGGGTGTCTGCAATGGTAACTGCGTTATAGTTACAGTCAAAGTAATTAGTTAGATTACTCGTTACTAAAACAAGGTAACGGCGTTAGTAACGCGGTTACTTTCAACGCCGTTAGTCCCATCACTGACTATAACAAACACCTTTCTGAAAGGTTATTTTTGCCTACACATATAAAATGTAAAATCATCCAGTTTGACTCTTTGGAAGAATAATGAAGTTGAAAAATATCTCACCCATCTCAAGTGTGACTTCCTCTGTAGCTCCATGAAAGAAGCATACATATACGACCAACCCCTGATCAATCTAAAGATAGAGACATGATCAATTAGAAATTGAATCTAAAAACATAGAAAACAGCTTTGTTTATTCATTATGTTTATGCATTGGGCAGACACTTATCTAAAGCAACTTGCAAAGGAAGATGTAACAATTACAGCCAATTTCAAAGCTATCAATCAGCTACTTAGAAAGAAGACAAATCAGATGCTGTCAGCGAGAACAGGCAGCGGTGTAGTCCAGGGTATACGGCGTATACCCACTTATTTTTCAACCTGCATTGTGAATACTCACTTCTAAATCCCCCATGTTTAGAACTATTAGGCAGAATCTCCAAGCCAAATTTCCCATTTTTCACTAGGATGATGAAGCCATCACCTGTGCTACTCTGCTTCTAAATGGCTAGTACTCTCTGACTTTACTGATTACATTGGTTAACTGGAGGCATGACGACCAGTGAGCCAATTGGGGGCAGAGAGGGGCGGTTCATGCTGAGGTTAATATTGCTCACATATTAAATAACATTTATAAGTTTACTTTAAATGATTTGCAAAGAATCGGTAATATGAACTGAGCTAGTCAAACAACACTTTCATTTCCTTATTAGAAACATCCTCGCTAATTAACATTAGCCAATATTTCGGCTAATATTTCGGCTAATATTACCCCGTCGGACAAGATGCTGGAAAAAATTAAATAAAAAATGCAGAAACAAAAAAGAACATTAAAAACAGTTGGAGTAAAGAAAATAAAAATGTTGAACTAATGGTCTTTCAGTTGAACTGTTTAACTTATTTCCAGTACTGAGAATATATTACTAGCATATATCACTGATGTAATAAATAATAAATGAATTATTATTTTGAAATGATGAATGCATTATTATTATTTATTACCTTTAAAGTTACTCTAATCTTTTCAAATATTTATTTTTTACTCTGAGAAATTGGACCCAGACAATCATAGGGAAATTTGACAGGTTGGGTAGGTTCAGTAAATTTGAAAACAAATGGGAAATAAATAACAAGAAGCAATTATTGGACTTCTCACTCACCTCAACCCACTCAGCATCAGCACCATCTACCGCTGGCCTGATCTTAACCTTAGCTCGGCTGCACTGCTGGATGATCGTTCGGGCCTGAAGCTTTTTAGACTTCTGATGCACAAGTGGGCTTTTAACAGACACATAATCAAAAAAAAAATGTTGAACGATTACTTAACATTAGAATATTGCAAAACATAAAAAAAACAGGTAGTTTTCGTATATTACCTCTCCACTCTGGTTGGTGGCTGTGCTGCCTCCGCCAATGCAGTGTTTGCGATGGTGAAAACGGGCCATGGTTTGGAGCTTGGGGCCGCCATTGGCTCCAAACCACAGCTAGAGTTACTCTCAGTTAAACTGTCTCCCTTTTCACTTCTCTTTCTCTTTACGGAGGGCTTGTCATTGTGCTGGCTCTGCAAATCTCTAGATTTTTTGTTCCTTTGTCCATGATTATTTTTCAGAGTTTTAATTTGTTTGGGGGTAGGATGCAGCTCTTTGAGAGGTAGGGCTGTACTTTGCTCTTGGATGAAATGATTCAGATCATTACCATCCTCAGTGCTACTCATTCCTTTTGTATCTTCAGGCTGAAGTGGCTGCTGCCTCAGGGTTTGGTTGCTTGACTGAATCTCAGAATTGTTGAATGCGTCAGACTGTACAGAGGTCGTCTTTCCTTGCGGCCAGAGCCTGGTAACAATTGTGGAGTTGGGAATCCTAGGTTGAAGAATGATAGAAGTTTTGGATGGAAGTTGACAGGGAGTTCTCAGATGGATAAGAATAGGAATTCTTGGCTGTGGATTGGTGGGAGGCGAACTGGAGGATGAAGGGATAGATGGCGTTTCTACAGACTGTAATAGGAAGAAAAACAAAGGTCAGATCTATAACCATATGTTAGACTTTGCTCTGATAGTTTTGAAACCTAATAAATGAGTGTTTCTAACTGTACATATGGTTGATTAAGACAAAGACTTTCTTGTCTAAATGCTCAAACTACAGTGATTGAGGCTCACTACTCTTTATTGGGTCTCTATAATGCAAAATCAACTTTTATGAAGCATTAATATGCTAAAATAATGTCTATTGAAAGCGATATTATATTTGACTCATGCACAGCTGAGTAACCCTCATAAATTTTACTCTGTGAGCAGCAGCCCCTCCCTGTCCTGGCAAATCAGTGGCCATGACGGCTCTTTATGGAGCAGAGAGGAAAGCATAACTAGCTTAACCACGTACTGTCTGTCAAGCAAACAACACCCCCACTTTCTCTGATCAGGGAGCGGCGATGTATGGCAGAGTGTGATCATTTCTACACGAAGTTAAGACAAAGTGGCTCTTCTAGCAGCTAATCTGCAAAGTGACAGTAACTGTTCATTTTGTACCTAATGTCTACGTTATTGAAAATGTGTTTTTTGGCTGTGAGCGGTTTCAGACTCCCTAAAGAACTAAATCACCACTTCTAGCGATAAGCTTCTAAAAAATGTTTTTTTAAGATTTAAAGGCATTAATGTAAACTCTGAAACCCCATCCATAACTGTTATTAATCAAGTTTGTGAAACGGAGCTAGCTTCACCGGGAGTTTATCCACGCTAGCTTTTACTTTAGAAAAGGCTTCAACACAGGAGAGCCAAATCCTCAGAACAGGGCTCAGCTGTTCATCTACACCTGAAAGCATGTAGATGAACCTAAAGGAGACTCACTTGAGGACATTAACATCCAAATTATTGCAAAGAATGGTTTGAGCGAGGGTTTAAGGAAGCCATCTTTGTTAACCTGGAAAAACCATGTCTCAACAGAGAAGGTGGCCTTAAGCCCTATTTAAAGAACATTTTTGAAACCAGTCCGAGCACGTGTAATTGTTGAGTGTAAATGGCACGCAAACTTAACCGGATGGTGCAAGACACCACCGAACGGAGCTAAACTGGTACTAGTTCATCA
Organism: Cyprinodon diabolis; assembly: GCA_030533445.1. Lineage (NCBI taxonomy): Eukaryota > Metazoa > Chordata > Actinopteri > Cyprinodontiformes > Cyprinodontidae > Cyprinodon > Cyprinodon diabolis. The sequence continues at coordinate 14,392,711 of CM060080.1, read as the reverse complement.
GTAGGGCTTGGCACGGTTCAGTTCTGCCACAGTTCTCAGATAACAATGAATACATGAGTAGAACGGGTGTCAGTCAGCCTCCGTACACTGCAAAAACGATCTGAAAATAAGTAAAAAATTCTTAAATCAACAGTATTTACCCTTAATTTGAGTAGATTGATAAGATGATTTGCCAATTGAATCTCTTAAAATAAGATAATTAGATAATATGCACTTAAAATAAGACAATTCAATAGTTTTTTTCTTATTTCAATGTAATTTGTCTTGTTCCCTTGGCAAAGTGTTGAACTTAGCTCCTCAATTCAAGAAAAAATGCACTTATTTTAAGAACAAATTACTTATTTATATTAACATTTTTTGCAGTGTAATAATGAAATTTAAGACATTCATGAAAAACTACTAGCTTTCCTACCGTGCCACACGATTTTCAGAAATGCTTTTGCTTAGCACGGTGATGAACCTCAACGTCTGTCGTTTTCTGTGTCTGTAAGCCCTGATTAGACTATCATTTGTTGTATCCACTTCCCAAAAGCAGACTCTGTCAAGTAAATTCACCAAAGCCTGCCTTCTTTGCCTGACTCTCCTCAAACAACGAAATATCGCAATTATAATCAAACTTCCTGAATGCTACAGGCACCGCCATGTTGATTTGCTTGTTTCCCTCTAGAGAGCATAGTATTACCATAGATCGTCACGAGGAACTGTGCTAGCGTGATGTGTAAAATTTGTCATAAGGAACCGAGCTTGGCACGGTTAACTGATCCAAGCTCAGTCCGAACTCTGCATGGATGGATTTTCAGAGGTACGGTAGTGTAAATGGGGCTATAGACATAACATTTTACCCACCTGGAAGGCACTTTAAGGAACATTACCCGGAATATTCACCTCCCACCAGCCCCCACCTGGCTCACACTTCACTAAGGTATATGACCCAAACCCCTCTGACGAGGGAGTTAACGACCCATCAGAACCCGCTAACGACCATTAACACCATGTGACCTCCTTGGCCAATCCAGTGGGAGCGAACAAAGCAACTTTTTGTCCCCCCTAACTCTTTGTTACAACTACTATATAATGATCTCAGCCCTCGCCATCACTACTGAACTGAACTTTTTCATGCTATTTCCCTCATTTAAAGATTATTTTGTTTTCAGTATACACCATGATCTTCCAGATAAAATGTTGATATCTGGCAAAGAAAACCTAAATAAGTTTGAATTGCAGTAATCGTAATAGCCCACTGCCCTAAAAGTGTTTTGGCGAATGTCAGACACTGATGTTATGAGTCTGTTTATGTTGTTTTACTGTTTTACTAAATTCTTTTACTTGAGGCTTGCTAGGGGGTTTTCCTATATACAAAATCTGTCCAAGGTGATGCAATCATGCTTAAATTTGGCCCTTAACAAAGCAACCACAAAATATCAATTTCGATGCAGTAGGCTGTTTAGAGCAGGCATCCCCAACCCTGGTCCTCGAGGCCCGCTGTCCTGCAGGTTTTAGAGGTTTCTCTGCTTTAGCACAGCTGATTATAACGATTGCAGTAGACCAGAAGCCTGTTAATCAGCTTTCAATTAAAATCAGCTGTGCTGGAGCAAGGAAACCTCTAAAACCTGCAGGACAGCGGGCCCCAAGGACCAAGGTTGGGGATGCCTGGTTTAAAGCACAGACTTGTTTTACCTTATCGTGGCGAATAAGATTCAGACGGTCTTGAAAACCCACCATCATCTCCACAGACTCCAGTGTATGCTCCTCTACTATGCCATCTCTTCCACCACTCTCAAAATCTTCATCATTATCTCCGCCATCAGCTTCAATATCTACAAAGCCATCCGCTCCATCGCTGCAAGAAGGGGAAAAAAATAAGTATGGACACAACCCCAATTCTATGACATATAAATACTGTTCTTTCAACTTTGACCAAAACAAATTAAGTTTGTTTTATACTTCAGTTTGCTTAAAATCTTGGTTTATAAGAGGTGTAGAAATAATCTGAGCCATGGTCATGTTAGATTATCAGGGCAGTGGTGGATAGTACCAATGTGCATTTACTTGATTACTGTACTTACGTAAAGCAAATATACTCAAAAAAAGTACTTGAGTAACTTTTTTTGGGGGGGTACTTATAACTTTAATTCTACTACGTCTCAAAGTCAAATATTTTACTTTCTGCCCCACTGCATTTCGAGGAACCTGCTAGTTACTTGTTCCTTTTGGCTGAGCTTAGCTTTATAATCTGCTGTGGGGGTTTTTCTTTCTTGAAATGCAATTTCAACATGCAAGACAGCAGCCCTTAGGATTGAACTCAAAATAGGTATGAAAGCACTACTGTTGTTTTGAAAAGCTTTGCATTGGTTTTTGTTTGTGTCCTCCCATTTCTTTTTATGAAATACAATAATTTTTTCAGATAAGTTTGATGTATTTCTGTTTGTCTGATGTGTTTTATGATACCCGTTTTCCTTTAAAGACCTTGGATTTACTGTAAATATGAATATTGTCATAAAGATAAAGCTGTTCAAACTTTCCTAGGCTGTAATTGAGCACAGTGGCGGTGCATTACTGCTTTTAATGATAAAAATAGCAGTGAAAAAACACCTGTGTGAGTCATCTTCTGTAGATGTCAGAGAGTGAAGCATCTCAGATCTTTCCACCTCTGCTTCACGACATGGTTTCTGTCTTATTTTCACGCTGCACTGAGAACAATTGTTTATCCACTGCACCACATCCGGCTTCATGGTTTGCCAGTAGTACCTGTCAGAGATCGGACTTTGTAAAATAATTGTATGAATATGAGTAATAAGTAGCATCTAAGGATAAAAATATTGAAAACCTTTCGTTGAGTAATCTGAGACACTTGTTGACATTAAGGTGGTTAAGGTCATTGTGAAAGTCCATAAGAGCAGTTTCAACCTGCTGCCTACTCCTCAGAACCAGACGCATTTGATCTCTTGTCACCACGTGCAGCTTGCCATCTGTCAAAACAGGGAAAATAAAATGATTGTGTTGATTTTTGTGGATTTTAATACATTTTGGTAAATATGAAAACTAAATGAATACAGTCCTTGAAAAAATATCTAGGATTAGAAAAAAGAAACAACTCACATGTTCTGTTAAAAAAATAAAATAAAATAAAAAAGAAAATCAGCAGGAAGTGACAATTGAAAGTAAAATGGACAATTTTTGAAAATCATAATTTTTAACTGATAGCCTTAAACTTTCTTACACAACAGCCTCCAGAAGAACTCGGATTGTAAAAAAAAAAAAAAAAAAAAAAATATTTTGTGTGTTTATTCCGCTGCAATAATTCAACTCCATCTTTTCTCCCATGATGTGAACAGGACTCAACCTGTTTCTGTTCCTTCTGAAATCTACAATCATCTCCATTCACATTGAGGCCACAAAGTGGCACACCAGCTTCTTGTCCACCTTTGATACACCTAATGACTGCATAGTGTAACTGCAGAGTTTCTGTAGATGACAGGACTTTCTTTTAATGGAAATCAGAGGTCTACAGAGTAAAAAGGAAGGAGCAATTCCTGTGGTGTAGACTAATGTTTATACAGTTGACCCTTCAGTCTCACAAACTATGGTTTGTTAGTCAGGTAGTCTTTTAATATGTCACTTAAAACGATAAAAACTAGACATCAAACCCGCATCTATGATCCTCTGCCACCAGGTTAAAAATCCCATTTTGAGGCTGACATCCTATCCAGATCCGTCTGACATCTCTCCTGCCAAGCAAACATAATCTCTGATCTAATAACTAAAAATTCCTCGAAGTGTTAGCACCCTTCATATGAGCAGTTAAGTTTAAAATGCTATGGGTAGGAGTATGTTTATCCCTAGAATAAGTTCACCCATCTATTTAAATCATGTGCAAATACACCTATTTCAAGAAAATTTTACTTAATTTTAGTTCGATTTTTGCTGTATTGTTGGTGGTTGCGACAATTCGTCTGTTTTCAAGACTGTGTGACACAAAACAGATCAGAGAATTTGATGAACCTATGATGGCGTATCTTTTGCAGAATCTCCTGAAAGTGTTCTTCTCTACATATGTCAGTCCAGGAGGGTAAATGCGTCTGCTGATGTAGAGCTCCACTGCATTGTACTTGGCAAAAAAAGCCTGCTGCCACAGAAAAATATGATTAGAATTTCAAGGCATGGTAAATTGTTTCTTAAAAGTGTTCCCCCATAGCTACGTACTTCCTCTGCTGCTGGTGTCGAGGTCAACCCATCTGCTTGTGTCTGTGGAAGCAAAATAACTATTATAGGCCAATCAATAAAGTAGAGGAAGTGAGCCTCAGCCATGCCTCTCTGTGTCTCACCTTTGTGTCACTGTGGATGTTAAGTGTGGGCACTGCATCTGGAAGGAGGGTGAGTTTCTCCCTGCTGCTGTCGTAGCACTTCTCTGTAAAATGGGCTGAGCAAATGGAGGACCAGAGCCGAGGATGCCAATTCCCACGCCCACAAGCTTTCAGCCACTGAGTCAGCAGAGGCACATTATGAAGCGGAAACCTGGATGCACAGCAGGTAATACAAAAATAAGTTTGCTACATTTTGTCAGGCATCTAAGAAACTATAGATAAAATGTAGTGTAGATAATGGGGAAACTGCTCCATGATGTATGAATAATGAATTAATATTCAGAGACACACATGAATAATTTTATAAAATGTGGGTCATTAATGGCCGAAGTGTTTAATGCATTTCAAGGGTCAAAAAAGCTGGTTTCTAATAAAAGAAAATGGCTGAAAAATACACAAATAAAAACATTAATGACAGCATTGCAAAAGAGAACAATATTAGAAAAGTATATTGTGGTTGTCTTGAATGATTTTCAAATAAATTTTTAAAAACATAAGATTTTCACAAGACAATTGAACTCATACCGATGAAAAATAAGTCCGAGTTTTCTCTCAACTGGACCACAGCGGTTGGTGCACTTGGAGACGCTGCAACGAATCATCTTCCTTTTTGATCTATTGACACATGTTTGGCAGCTAGAGATCCAGCTGGCCAGGTCACGACTCAAGCTCCCCCAATGGTAGTGCTTTGAGATCTGTCTCTGGCAGATCCCCTGTCCAAAGTGGCCCTGGTTGTCATGAAACTGTTGCAGGATGGAATTTACCTGGAAAAAATGTTTTTTTTTTTTTTTTTTAGTTCTGAGTAAAATCATTTATTGTCCTAAGCTTTGCTAATGTTGCATTTTCTCTAAAAATAAATACTGGATTTGGGCTTTTTGTCTCTGTCTAAAAATGAATTCACTGTATCATGGTGATAAAATCAAGGAAGCTTTACTGAGGGTAATGTGATGTAATACTGACAGATCTGTTATCAGCATTTGAATTTACCTCCTCTCTGCTGCGAGGAACTCTGAGCGGCGGAGAGACTCTGGTGTACATCAGCACTCCATCTGAAACAGAAATGTTTATCTTGTCTTATTTATACTTTATCTAAATAATGAAATAAGTGATATTAGAGCCATTGGACCTCATGTACATTGGACCTCACAATATGTTTATATTCTTGTGTAAATTCTCTTACATTTTCTCCTATATTGAACTATTACGAATGTGCCACCCCAGACTCTACACACGATCTTAACTTCAGTAAATGGTCGTCGTAAACCTGATGCTATGCTTAAGCGAGCGAGCATTCCAGACAAATGCACATTTGTATAATTACCAACTGAATAATGCAGTACAAGTGAGGAGGCATGACTTCCAATGCTTGCCAGAAGGGATTCACTCTTAAAAATGGCATTGAAGACAAAGAAGAAAAACTCTACAGGTTCAGAGATCAAGGTTCTACTGACTGAAAACTGAGCAGCAAATCATTGGGGAATAAATCAGAAGAGCTGAAATGATGTGGTTGTACTATTACAAAAAAATTGAAATAAGAATAATTTGATCCAAAATCCATTAAATGAAAACTACTGATGGAGGCAAGAGGTGCTCAGTCATTGTAAATGCTTAATATCAGTTCACCATCAGCCAACATGACCCACACACTTGTACTGTTCATCTACAGACCACGTCTGTCATCCCTTTATCACACTCTCCATCTCTCAAACAACGTATAAACAAAAAGCTAACGGAGAAACTCTAATTGGACAAATTCAGACAGACCTTAACCCAAACATTCCACATTTTATGTAATAAAGCCAAGAAGCTGCAATGGAGTGAAGTGAATGCAAGTTTTACTGTTAGCAACACGTTTCTGAACCATGTTTTCTGAACTCTCCATCCATTTTCTGTTCCAGATGTTATTACAATAGCAGTTTGATCTCACAGAGCTCACTGACGAGATAAAAACATTTTAAACCAGTGTCCCCTGGATGCTTGCCAGCTGCAGGTATAGTCGCCAACAATTCTGTCATCAGCAAATAAAACTGCCATTTATGATTGCAGAGTTGCATAACATATCATGAAGTATATGTACTTCAAATAAAATGGACAATTGCTTTTAAGTAACAAAAAATGCTGTCATTTATTGAAAAAATAGGTTTGGATAAAAGCTGACTAATTGCACAAGGCTTCTGGGTCAATCTGAAGATAGGAGAAAAGCAGTGAATGAGTCCTTTTCTCCTAAATCACTCGTATGATTTAAAAACAAATTTGCTCGTACAAAAAGTTCTTGCATGAGGCCCATTGAGCTCTCCACTTACCTATTAGACTAAAGCGCTTGGACATTCGCTTTAAAGCTGATCTGCTTCTTTTACCCTGCATAGGTAGGACCCTGGTACTCAAGTACCTGTGGTACAAATATACAAACATGATACAAAATTAAACTTTGATAGGATTGTTCCCTTGTGTTTATCTGGAGATTGTACCTTGCAATATGGTTGTAAGTAATAAAGCTTGGCTCGACGGTTGTCCTCCGCCTGTTCTCATTCATTGTCAAGGCAGCCCTGGAGTCTGGAGCGGGGCCTGGTAAACAGTACTGATGTTCCTGCAGCTGCAGAGCTTTTTCAGACAGATTGGCGGAATGAGACCCCTGGTCTGCAACGGCAGCCAAATGAGTTTCACTAAGCTCATCGTTCCATGTTTTGCAATAGTTGAAGTTTTCATCTGACTCTCCAGGCACCTGAAAATCAAGAAAAATTACCTAATGTAGTCTTGACAAGTATTTGAAGCCCTGCTTCTAATTCAGGTCTTTTATGAATAAATCCAGAACAAAATGTTAGCATTTATTTTACACTTTAATTGTGAAGTCATCAAGACAAGCTTAGAGTTGGCTTCAATCTTATAACCCAAAAAATGTAGCCATCATTGGATTTGTCCTCAAATAATCTGTTCAGCTAGTTCATCATTAACCTCTTAAGCCACAGGTGGTTCTCCAGAAGTTTGTTAAAATAACCCAAAACTCAAAATAGAGTTAAAATTGGAGAATGTTTCACAGCAGCTGCTATTGTTTCAGGTAAAATCAGAGAAGAAGCTAGAAAAATTTGAATTTCTATGAGTTATACATATAACCTTTTCAAAAATTATGAAGACGACCCCTTTGCACCCATACGGTCATATACAAGCACTCCATGCAGTCGCATACAGGGCCAGACTCTAAACATATTCCTACAATCCTCATACATACACTATCCTCCCAGGTTTAGGGGCCAATGTTCTTAGGGGAAACAGGCCCACAGACCAAGGAGGAGATATTTTTCTCTTTCTTCTTAGATTTTTATTGGAGTGCCCATACTTTCTGATTCCTATGGTTGTGTGTTGTTTTTGTTTTTTTTAACCTGTGTTTGTGATAATGTTCACATCAGTTTTTAGCCAAAAGTCTCATATCTCTGGGGACACCATATATGGCTATGTTCAACAAAAAAAAAACCTTTGAATGAAGCACCTAAGAAAAAAAAAATAGAAATTGTTCCCCAAGTCCTGAGGGGGGGGGCAATTTTGCTAAGCTTTACTTCCTAAAGCTTAGGAAGTAAAGCTGAGCCAGAACGTGTGTATTACCTCATTTCCATGGACTGTAACAGGCCGCTTGGTTGGTTCAGCATCTGGGGAAAGCACCAGCTGACCCTCTTCAGTGAGTGAAAAGCATGACATTTCAAAGTGTCGGGAGCAAATATAGGAGTTGGCACGTAGGGAGGCTTCATCCCTCTGAGCCATGTGCAACCACTTCTTGCGCAGTTTCTCATCTTTAGGAAACCTACAGACATAACGGAGAATCTCTGTATCACACATTTAATTTTACCTAAAAAAAACAACAATAAAAAATGTGTTTTAGTTTATCACAGTGCAGTTTTTATTTATTTTCACATAATACTGCTAAAAATGAGTACACTCAAATAACACATCCTAGATCTGAATAAATGAACTATTCTCATTGAATACTTTGTTTTGTTCAAAGTTGAATGTGCTGACAACAAAGCTCATCATTGGAAATCAAATTAATAATAGAATGGAGGTCTAGAAGGAGGTGGGGTGGATTTTATAGAAGTTTGATTTACCTGAAGTTATATTGTTTTTATACGTGTTCCCTGTATTTTTTTGAGCAGTGTACAAATGACAAATTCAAGTCAACATTTAACATTCCTTTTAGGACAAAGAAAAGGAGTTTGTTTTCTTGCTTTTTTTAATGTCTGACCTGTGAAAGCTGAGCTCAGGGAAAGCGTAACTTGATGCATCACAGCCATAAACCAGGCAGAAGAGAACAGCTGGTTGGGAAGGATGAGAAGGAATACGGCTTTGACAAGCTGGGCAAGCTTTGACCCATTTTTTCACAGCCTCCGTCACTCCAACCCAGTAGTACATCAGCTAGAAAACAAAAATGAAGACAAGATCTGTTTATAAAACGTACTACTAGATCAGCAGCTCTATATAACAGACTAATGGTCCAAACTCACCATAATTTCTCTTACAACCCGTTCTCTGCCGGCATGGTTATTATCATTGTGATAACGTGTCATGATTTCTTGTATTTCCTTGTCACTTCTGACAACACGAAGGAGGCGACCTCTATAAGGGCGCCATAAAAGGCCATCTGAAGAAAGAATCATTGAACAGCTTAGTGATTTTATTTAATTTTTATTTTTTGTATCTAAACTTCTTCAGTAAATGGCTTTTCCAGATCAAATTCAAGACAGACCATCAAATATGATGCTTCCTGCCTATAGCTATCGAAACCTACGACATCTCATTGAAAAACTGCCCATGATGCAACATTTAATTTCCCTTTGGTATATTAAAGTATTTTTGAATGGTGTTGAAAAGTGCAAGTCAATGTTGTTTATTAGATGTATAAAAGCAGAATCTTTATCAGTTTGTTACTTTGGAGAATTTAAGTGAGTGTTTAAAGTATGTAGCAGGTGTGGGACGCACAGTTTGGGTTCAATCTTATTGCAAAAGACGGCAACATCTGTAATATTACTTTACAGACATAAAGGCCTGTCTTAGAAAAAACATAAAAATATGATATTCGACTTGTAGGAAATCCATCTATCCATCCATCTATCCACCAAACCATCCTGTATCCATTCATCCTTCATCATCCATCCATTCTCCATTCATCCATACATAAGTCCACTAAACCATCATCCTGCCATCATCCATCCTCCATCCATCCATTCCTTAAATCCATCCACCAAACCATCATCCATCCAGCACCCATCATAGTTCAATTATCAATAAAAAAAAAAAATAAAAAAAAATGGGGGAGTGGCGGCCTGATGGTTAGGGCGTAGAGCTTGGAATCCTGAGGTTCTGAGTTTGAGCCCCACTTCCACAGACTGCAACTTAAGGGTCTCTGAGCAAAGACCCATAACCCTGCACTGCTCCCCGAGCGCCGCACAATGTCAGCCCACTGCTCCCCAAGGGGATGAGTTAAATGTAGAGGTAAATTACTCCAATGTGAGATCAATAAAGTTCAATTATTATTATCATTATTATTATTATCCATCCATTCATTCATTTCCCCATCCATCATCCATCAATTGCTTTATTAAGAAACATATGAAAAACTGAAAGTACTAAAATTAACTGCAAATTATGATTCCCAGATAGATGGATGGCTTCCATTTCATCTGTATCATTGATTGTTATCCCCTTTTAGAAACAGCTAAATCTAATTAAGTTTTTTTCCACACATATTTTTGACAAAGGCCGAATATTGAAGGTTTTATTTCAAAGCATTGATTCACTGATTTTTACTGTATTGCCTGTGCTTTGAATCTCACAGGTTTTAATCCTAAGTCTCCTGGCTGCAAGACTGGCCCTGCAGCTGAGTTGACTGGCACAGTTATTTCTGAGTCTTGCTCATTTACAAAACACAAAAGTGCATTTTTAAATACAGCATTTTTTTCTTGTCAAATATTTTTAAGATTTTATTGCATGTTGCATATCCCAGTAAATCTGTTTAGTCTTTAATCTGCAGCTGTCCCTGCTTCTGTTGAAATATACATAACATTAAGATGTCGACTAAAATAATGATGCTAGACAAACTAATATTCAAGTCACCTCTGCATGACTTTAAAATCTGCAACTGGGATCTCTAGAACAGGTACATTTCTGTTAAATAAGAAAACGATAAATATGAGTTAGTTGCTCATTTTTTTTTAACTTAACTTAATTACTTTTTTTAACTAGTAAAGAGGAACACAACATTTAAACGTTATGTTTTGTCAAATTTATTGTCTAATAATACTATTCTGTTTAGCAAAAACACTCCGTTGCTGTTGATTTTTTTAAAGCCGTGCATGTCTAAAGGCTTTTTTGGTGGCATCTCTTTTTTTTTGTTCTTAACCAACCTGTCTAGTAACTTTTAGTTCAAAATAAAACGCAAAGTAGCTGCCGGTTTAAATTTCCTGCTACCGTGTGTTGTCTCTCCTCCGATCACTACAGCGTACGCAGTGAATAACCACCGCTAATCATATGGTCTAATTTATCAAAGTGACAGATTCAGAGCCGTTAGCCAGGAGTCTGACCTGCAGGGCTCTGGACAGATCTAGCGATGTCACATTGGTGGAGACGTTGAAGAGAGAGAAAAAACCTTGACTGAAAACGCTCTGAACACAGACAGCTGCGCTGCTCCCAAATTTCTGTTGGCTAAATTACATGAAAGGGGAACAAGAGGACAAATTATTGGTGGGGACTGTCCCCACCAGGATAAAATTGGTAAGGACATGTCCAAATCAGTACTTCAAAAGTACGCCAGTGATATTTTTAGATGAAGAATTGATCAATTGTTGAAAAAATTTCTCCTTTTTGTTATTTTGTCGGAGTTAATGGAACACAAATTCATATTATTAGATACTTTTGCAAGCAATTTGACATTATTGAGTCCTTCATTTATTTCCGTATGCATTCTTAATTGTGGCGGGATTGGTCTTCCATAGAGTGGGACAGATATGTGTAATACCACAGGCAAATGTCAGATTTGACAATAATAGAGTGACAGCCAAGTGGAAAAAAACTGTTTAGTTATTTATAAAAATTTTTTTTTTTTTTTTTTTGGGGGGGGGGGTATAAACTCATAATAAAGACAACTTTTAAATGAATACTTTTTCTACTAATTTTATTATATACTAAAAACATAAAGCAATGCTTTATAATTGAATTTATGTCCTTTTTTTATCATTGCTATATAGAAATACCTTTATAGATGAAGCGTTTGCTGGCATTATGGATTCCTCTTTTCAAACTTTTGGAAGTATTTTCTCCAAACTTTCCAGTACGAAAATAATGTTCCAATTCATCCAGAAACCCAAATGATGGCATCTATACAGAGGGGAGAAAATGGGGTTAGGCATAGAGAGCATACATGTTTGAACTATAAGGCAGGAAATGTTTAACTGCAGTGTATTCGACCTATTCATTGTAAAAGCACATTATTAACCTTTTTTTTTTTAATATTTAAGCAAAATTCTTGCCTCAATTAATGACAAAGTAATTTTAAAAATGTACCACAAATAGCTAAAAGGCTAAATAAAAATGTATCTGAGCTACTATAACCTATGCTAGCTGGTGTTTCACTTTGGATGTTAGTTTAGTGCTTTAAAATAAAAAATAATATGAAATACTCACATTATCAGCAGAGAAACTAGTCCTACCTTTGAACGTCTTTCGCAGGGTGAACAACAATCTTCATAACACCGAAACCAATTTCAGGCCAAATCCTAGTAAGGATTACATCTTTTTTAAGCCAAATCTTCCTTATCTAGAACGGTGTTCCTTTCCTTAATCGAAAAATACACTTGATGGTCCTAAAGAAACGTGTATTAGTATTATACAGTGGATACTTTTGTCGTTTGGTTCCGTGAAGACTTTAGGTTAGCAACGGTCAGCGGGTAACTTCCGGTTGGATAATTTCCAAAATAAAAGTCGTGACAACACTAACAGTGTTGTTATATATATTTATATATGTTGGAAAAAAAAAATATATATATATATATATATATATATTTTTTTTCCATCAGTATAATTGCTTTTCGGATTGGATAACACAGGAAGAGAGGAAGAGAGAGAGAGGAAGTGATTGTTTGGCCAAATAGCCTCAGGAAAACCCCTAAAACCAAAAATGTCATAACCGGTTCATTTTATAATTGACATCCCTTTCTTGTCTTGTCTCTTTTAAACTACAATAGGCCTATGAGACATACAACAGATAACACTAAATTACAAAGATTTAAAAAAAAGCAGACCATTTGTTTACAATTGGGTTTAGAATTATGTAGACCTATGATTGGAGATAATAGATTTTAAGATGCTTTTATTCCTGATTGTAAAAGTATTCAAATTTAGAGGACGGGCAAACTTACTAACTTGGATTGTTGGGATAGGAAGGAAACATAAAGGACATGTATACTTCTTCATAAAAGATTTTAAAACAATCCAGCGCAGGGGATCAATATCCAGGCTGCTGCAAACTCACGTACAGTAGGCAGGGGTATTCACCTTACTTGCGATCCACCATAATAGAAAAGAAGAATAAGAATTCCTTACTTGAATTTGAGGCTGAATATATATCCATTTTTTTTATTTCACTTAAAAGTCATCAATAATATATAAAATATACCAATACACAAACAACTATTCCAGGGGGTATGTCACAATAAACAAGTACAGTCAGGAGGAAAGACAAACAAACTGACCAACATATGTGCTTAGGAGTGTCATATATACGTATGTATGTAAACACATATTCATACATATATTCTACAAATCTTCTACAACATCAAATTGCCCAGAATTTTAGTTTGGAACAGATTTATATGTTTTTTGTGCCTTTTGGTGAGAGGAGGGTTTAATGGTATGAAAATATTGCTTAAGTTCAATTAAATAAACATTAACGTCTGGCTTTTATTAAATTTAAATTCATGGAAATTAAATTTTGCCAAGATAATTAAGAGATTGATAAGAAAAGGTTCAGGAAACATTTTACTTTGGACACAACCTAAACAAATGTGATTCTGGAAGAAGATAACAAAAAGTGCCGTTCACAGTAATATCAGATTTGAACTTTTTAAGGTAGTGTTTGGCTAAATAAATCCTCTGAATGAATTTGAATGAAACTTACGTCACCTTGTTAGTGAGGAGAAAGTGGTTAGGTAAAAGACAAGTATGTTTCCAGGACACAGCAGCTATAAAATAGTTCCATAATTGTACAAAAGTAGGAACAGATGCCACCTCTCTCCAAAAGAGGGATCTGATTGACTTATTGTTCTTACGAAGAGATTAGGGGAGACATATTTTGCCAACAGGAGTGTCCATGGGAGTCAGAGAAAAAGATGAAGAACTGAGTCTTGGCCTGTCTGAATAACATGCAAATCCCATTTGAAATAGCACCAAAAAACCTTTGTGTATTCTCTAGAGGAATTAGGAAGTTCACCAGATCATACAGTCAAATTGATTCAAAGTAATTTCCCTCTGGGATTATTAAAGTATTTCTGATTCTGATCTGATTCAAAGTGTTCTACCAAAGGAAAACCAGTTGATTGCATGGGCTCATTGACCCGAAGACTCCAGCAGAACCAAACTCATTGCAAACAGTCATCGGCCACACTTTTATTGGAGGTTTGAGAAGACATTTACAGGAGTTATTTGAGAATGATGATTCAAGTAAACTAGGGCTGCAACAAAGAGGGGAATAATCAGATTTATATACATTTAATCAGATAAAACTTACACACATTTATACCACCCCCCTCCCAAAGCCCCTGCAAGATGTTGTGTTGCATCCATGTTGCTTCTCCGCTGAGGTTTTTGTAATCTCAGACTGTATCCTGCTAAGGATAAAGTGTGAAAGATGTGTTTTTTTTATTCCCATTTTTATTACCATCATGATCCCTTTTCTTTTTTTCCCTTTAGTCCTTAGTGTAAGGGCAGCATGGTCTCTGGCATTGGTCCACCCATGTAAAATGTCTGCATTTTGTCTAGTTGGACGGCTGTAGCGAAACGGAATTTCCCTTTGGGATTAATAAAATATTATTGGATTGAATTATCTGTCATGCCACAGATGCATTTACTTCACCTACAGAATTGGGTAAAAACAGGAAAAAAAATCATTTGAAGCACAAGCATTTTTATTTAAATATAATATCATAAAACAAGCTGTAATCTTTTTTTGGGGGGGGGCTCTGTCATTCCAAATGTTTTATTTTGGAATAAAACATAAATAAAGCAATAGATTTTTTTATTTTACCCTCATTCACTTGCTGGATTCCAGAGCAAGCTCTGCACATCTTTGGCTTTGTTCAAAGCAGTTGTGACTATCTACTGGATGTTCTTCAAACTTCAATTGATTGTTCATGGTGGTGCAATATTGCTAGAAAATAAATTTTTGCCTGCAAAACCTTTTTTTTTTTAATCAAATAGATAATGACACCATACATTCCTTAAAAAAAAAAAAAATGGAATGCACGTTTCTCCTCTAAATAAACTTTCAGATTTCTCTGATTTAGTGAAAGTAAGAGAAATATATCCTGAACTGTCTTCATTAACACACCAGTTAAAAAAAAGGAAATTCAAATGGTGCTACAAACTCATTAGGTAGTATAGCTTACACAAAACACGGCAGACCTTTTTGCTTTTATTATTTTGCAACTGATTCCATGGCATTAAGTAACTCTTGTGGGATACTAAACTATATGAATATCGCCACCATAAAATAACTATGAAGTAAGAGGCTCAAAAAGATTTTTATATACATTTCTGTCAGCTTAATTGATTTATTAAAGAAATTATTAACCTATAAATCAATTATTAGAGTAGGAATTACTTAAAGCCCTGGAGTGAACAAATCTTTGTACAGTCAAGTATTTTTTAGTTCATTAATTAATGGAATCACATAAGTTCATCTTTACATGTATCAATCCTGAATGTATATTATTTTATATCTATGAACATTAGTCTTTTTGGTTTTGCTGATAATCAAAACTCTACCATGTGTGTGTAGGGTCCATTAGTGTCCAGCATAAGTACTTGTCTGTTTCCATATGTCCCATGCTTCACGGTCACCTCCACTTCTTTCCTTGTTACATCAGCGGCAGCTTTCAATTCTTTCTCACACAGTGAGACAAATGAGCGGTAGAGCTGCAGCCCATCCTCTTTGCTTATGTTACTGTGGTACTGCATGGCTTTGCCTTTCGCTCTTCCACCCAGCGTGGCCTGAGGGACGATGAGCAGGCTTCCAGGAAGTTCCAACACAGAGGCCCGTTTTCCACAAGGCATCTCGCACAGCCGCAGGTTGAGCAGCGTGGACACTTGACCGATGAAAAAGAAACATAACATTTACACTCTGTGCAGAAATGTTTATATTTTAAAAGGGTTCAACGTACCCATCTTGGACAAAATGTCTTCTGTAGCACCTTTGAAGAAGCATATGTAGATCACCATTCCTCTGTCAATCTGATATTAAAGAAGAGTACAGATCTTAGCATTTAGAATTTTAAAAAAAGACAATTTCAAAAAAATAAAAAAGGAATCCTGGTTACTTTCTATAAACACGATAATCATTTCAAATTCCATTTAATGCAACATACACACATCCTATCAGGATATTATATTACTATTAACCCCACTAAGGTTATTCAAAGAAATTGAACCATTTGTTTGTTTTCCAGAAAAAACAAAAGCAAACCTGTGGAAATAAGTTCAACATTCTGAGACTTAAAGTTGATTATCTGTATACCGCCCCAAGATGGCGCCACCAGATCACGTCAGCGCCCTTATGTGGGGTCTGTGTCAATGGTCTGAGCAGTGAAGCGAATCTACTGTGAGCTATGAGCCGCCAACTCAGCGGAGTTTGAATATCCAACTTCAAACTAACTACACCGCGGTAATAACGCGGTGGTTCTTCCAGATACAAACACTGCCTTGTGATAAATGGTGATACCTGGACGAACTGAGCTTCAGAGTGCTCATTCGCTTCCTGGACCTGCAGGCGGGCGTGTAAACACTGCTGTAGCACCGTCCGAGCCAGCGGTCCGCGGCTGTTTTCTGCCATTTTCCACTTCCCTTCAATGGTCTGGTCCAGCAGCAGGCGACCATAGATAGACGACAGCTAAAACACATGCAATCCTTCTTCCTAAGTTTTTGTTTTCTTCTTCTTCTCTTTAACTTCTTCGATCTATTGGCGGTTGGCAACAAACATTGAGTAGCATTACCGCCACCTACTGGTATGGAGTGTGGTTCGTGACGGACTACCTACTAATAAACAGATGGCAAAAGTACTCACTTTCCGTACTTGAGTAAAAGTACAGATACTTGTGTTAAAAAATACTCTGGTAAAAGTGGAAGTACTGATTAGACTTCTTTACTCAAGTAAAAGTAACAAAGTACAGGCTTGTAAATTTACTTAAAGTATAAAAGTAAAAGTAGAAAGCACTTTTTTCATGCCGTTGCCTACATTTTAAATGGATGTCTGCCAATAGGACTAGATCTCCGTTGTGTTCATTTTTAATCATGTCGTCGCCCATGCTACTATGCTAACGCCACCGCCACCAAGCTGCAATGATTTGCCGCCAATGAATACCGCCGAATCTGTCGATTCATCTTGTAGTGGTGCGTCAAATGCAACGTAGATTCCCATCCAATTAGATTGAATTTGGTATTGATGACGTGAAAAATAATAACGGTAACTCCATTAAAATGATTCAAAACTAAAGTAACGAGCCAATTTTTTAAAATGTAAGGAGTAGAAAGTACAGATATTTGTGTAAAAATGTAAGGAGTAGAAGTAAAAAGTCGCCATAAAAATAAGTAGTAAAGTAAAGTAAAAATATCAGAAAAATCTACTTGAGTACAGTAACGAAGTATTTGTACTTCGTTACTTCCCATCTCTGCTAATAAACATATAATTTCTAATGAAAAAAAAAGAAAACAAAAACCTACATACCTATACATAACTTTGTATTCTACCCTGCTATATCATACACACATTCACCCTCTCTATAATCAAATTCTATGACATAATTTACTTTTCTTTAAAAATCGAATAATTATTTGTATATTATTATTTGTATATGTTTACTCCCCAACTTCTTCCTCAAATATCTACTAAATTAATCTTTTCCTTAATACATTCAAACTCTGTCCTCATATATCTTCTCTCGCTTATGACATTCCAGTATAACATGTTCTGTGCTGCCTCTTTGGTTGAAAAGCGCACTAGGGCGCCCCCTGCTGGATAATTCACTGTATTATTTGGTGACGTTAAAGGAAGGTGTAGATCCAAGATGGTGGAATGGGGGCGAGACGTTGGTCGTTTGGTGCATGGCGCATGTTTTGAAGCTGCTCTGCTTGTGGAGAAATGTCCTGGGCCGTGAGTAGTGAGGAAACAGGAAGCGATTCTTGTGGGATGGAAGAGGGAAATAGTGACAACGAAGGTTGGAAGATAGCAGCATCAAAAAATGAGAAAAAGCGGAAAAAACAGAGATCAGTTAAAGGGGAATCTAGTTCAGAACAATCCAGTGATGATCAATCCATACATTCCACAGCAAAACAAAATGAATTCAAAGTCATATTCAAAGTCGTTAATCAGGCAGACTCTTTTACAAACTGGAATCCGGTTCACTTAACAAAAACCATCAATAAACTTGTTGGAGAAGTCAGAGGTGCCAGAATTATGTATAGTGGAGACCTGCTAATTAACTGCAGAGACAGCGCCCAGCAAGGCAAAGCAATACGAATTAACAAAATTGACGGGATAAGAGTTCAGTGCAGCCTAATGGAGAACAAAAAGATCAGCAGGGGAGTCATTGGAGGAGTTCCTCTGAAAATTTCTGAAAAAGAGATTCTGGAAAACATAAGCGGTGCAAAAGTAAAAGAAGTAAAACGGTTAAAAACAACAAGAAACGGAGAAAGATCTGACAGTTTATCTGTACTAATTAAATTCGAGGAAGAGCAATTACCAAGCAAAGTATTCATTGGTTATATCAGTTACAATGTCAAAATCTACAATCCTCCACCATTGAGATGTTTCAAATGTCAAAAATTCGGACACATTGCAGCAGTTTGTAAAGGGAAACAGAGGTGTGGAAGGTGTGCAGGAGAACATGAATATGGTAAATGTGGAAAAGAAGCTAAAATAAAATGCTGTAATTGTGGTGGAGAACATACTGCTGCTTATCGCGGCTGTGAAGCAAGCAAAAGGTCTGAAGAAATAAAAAAAATGAAATTTGAGCTCGGAATAACTTATGCTGAAGCTGCAAAAAGGATCCCATCTCAATTAGAAAAACCCAAACCTACAGTTCAACACACGGCAAATTTCAAACCTCTAGAGAAATCTCCAAAAATTGATGAAGACTCACTAATTGTTAAAAAGACAAATTTTGTTCTTTTCATGGTGGAAGTGATTAATTGTACTGCTCAGACGACAAAAAAAACAGAAAAAATCAAAATAATAGTGAAGGCTGCAGAAAAATATCTGGATGTTAAAGATATGAACTGGGAGATGGTTGGAAACATGATGGAAAGACCGATGGGACCATCAGAAACTGGCAGAGTTACGATGACCTAGAGTAAATTAAAATTATACGGGCAAATGTAATTTAGTTTAATTTAGTATTATGTGGGTTTAAGTTACACAGGTATTTTTTTTTTTTTTTTTTGGGGGGGGTGAATCGTTTCCTGTTTCCTTGCTTTACTCCATATCAGTTGGTGGCGGTAATGCACATTCCACAAGTTTGCCAACCGCCATAAAATCTCATAAGAAGAAGAAGAAGATGGTGGAATGCAGCACCAAACTATTTGGGAAATGAGCTGATTGATATCTTTCACGTTGTGTTTCAGACAAGATTTGCTCGTAAGTACCATTTAATTGTGAAAACAACTGTTTCTTGTCTTTATGTAACTGAAGTGAATAATTGTACACTAGTTATTTATTGAACCTGCTTTATTTAACTTGCAGCAAGAGTGATTGACTTTGTAATGTTTGTATGTTACAGTTTACGATGGCTAAAGTGATGGCAGTGGTCAGAGGCCACTCTTCAATAAACAAGTGAAAAGAGAAAGAAGTTTGGTTATTGGAGCGTCGTTGTCTGGCTGTCTAGCTTGCTGAAAAATTGGAAAACTCAGGGCGAGGACAGCACATGTTCTATTGTTTCATATTTCCACAGTAGTGTGCTTTTCCATTTTGAAAAGTGCATAATTAAGTCCTGTATGCCGAAATCTTAACCTTTTTATCACTCTCCTTTCTGTTTTGTCTTCTGTATCTTCTGAATTTTATAAAACCATCTTCCTGTTTTTCTTCATCCCACCTTTTTTGCCATTTTTCCATAAATTTTTCTTGAATAATACTCTTTCCCTCAGATTTACTTGTTTTAACTGTAAAACTAATAGGATTTTGAATTGCCCTCTTTGCCATTTTATCTGCCCTCTCGTTTCTCTTTGTTTACTGGCTAAAAAAAAAAACACCTCTTAAAAGCCACCTAATTTTAAGTAATATTACTTAAAGTTCTTTACGATGTACGATGTACCGTTATGGTATGAAGATGTAATGGTCTCTGCATGGGCTTCACTGAACGCTTGTTTCAAAGAATTGACCTCTGTCTGTGGTGGAGTGGAGAGAGATACAAAAACACAAACGTAACGTCCGTCAGAGCAGGGGATCCAATAAAATCAATTACAGATTGAGCGGCATTAATCCGCAGATAATTAAATATTTATAGAGAGAGGGTTCTCAGACAGCATATAGATGTCCTTTATATTCAGTTATCTTTGAGCACTAGTTTAACCTCACAATCCATCACATACATCCACGACCTCATCCCTCCCCGCATTTGCAACATTTAATTCTTTAAAAGGTATTAAGTAATTAATATTCGTGTGAAAACATTGATGTGTAATAACAGAATTATAAAAAAACAACTGCATAGTCAGACGACAAATTTACTGTGTAATGGAAGAGCGATATAAAATGAGGAGGAACCCCTTGAGCTGAGGCACAGGTCCATATATATATATATATATATATATATATATATATATATATATATATATATATATAAAACCAGTAGGACCATCAGAAACTGGCAGGGTGATGATAACTTAAAGATAAATTAGAAATTATTAGGGCAATGTGATTAAGCATTTATTATGTTGGGTTCAGTTAAACAGTTTGGAAAAATGTTTTTTTTATTTCCTTGCTTTACTCCTTATCAATTGGTGGCGGTAATGCCCTTTGAACTAGTTTACCAACGGCCATAAAACCTCACAAGAAAAAGAGATGGCTACGTATCAGTAACCACACTCCATACCAGTAGGTGGCAGTAATGCGCATTCAGGCGCAACCAGAAGAGAATGTTTACATTTTCCGCTTCCGGTGGCGCTCAACCAGATCCGGGGAAAGGTTTACAAGTATTTAGTTGAGATCTAAACTGACAAAGGAAATCTCGATTTCTTAAAAGTTCATGTCTTGTTTTTGTTGTTGTTCGTTAGTCTAGAATAGTTTTTGTTTCCCGTAGAAATGGATTCATATAGAAAACATATTAAATCAGACTGCGACGCTTTGCTAAATCGGTTCCAACAAACCCAGTCGATCCGCTTCGAGGTTTTCTCTCAAATTTGGAAGGAAATGAAGTTTTCTCTGATCTTCAGGTAATTCTATGTCATATACTTAAATGTATGGCTTGAAATTATCTATCGTTCACCTTTTAATGGATCCTGTTTGTATAAAACACGTCGACAAACTTATGCCTGTCGTCAAAACGTTATTTTTGATACTTTTAAGCTAAGTTGGTCGGAATTTAGCCATTCTCAAAATATGATTTTGATCAAAATTATTTTTTGGGCAGAAAGCTGCCTTTGCCTTTTGTTTCTAGTAGTGAAGGGTCCAGTAACACCGATGCATCTGCGTATGCGTGAAGCCCATAGAGCGAAACGCTTCTTCTTTGTTAGATTGGCGGATTGCAAACAGCTTATAGGTGCATTCCGCCACCTACTGTACATGAGTGTGTAGCTCTATAGTTCCACCTACTATATTCTATTTTTTTATTTTTGTGTTATGTAAAAATAAAAACAATGCTTTGTTTATAACCAAATTTTCCTCCCTATCTCTATCTGTCCCTAAAATTCCTTTAATATTCCATTCTCTCAGTTTTTCCATACTTTCCACATCCTCTCTCTTTCAGATGCATATTTAATGCAATCCATCAAAACATGATCCACATTTTCTTTTCTTTCACAACCCTCACATATATAATTATTTATCTTCCCTGGTACAAACAGAGCAAAACACTAGTTTCAAGAAAGTCATGTGAGCAATTGTGATTGAGTCACTAAACTGTTTAAAAACGTATGCCAACATGATGCATCAGCTAAAAAATTGTCTCATCTTTTGTGGTTTATCATTAAATTTTGGAGCAGCCAAAAGGGAATAGGAACGTTTCAACCGTTAACTTTATTTTAATTTTCTAGCTGTGTCATATTTTCCTCTTAGTTATCTCTCAGGTTATCTAATTTCAAATTGAATCTCATTTTTTTTTACTGTTTTTACTGTAATTACTGCTTTAAAAATATGACTTAAAATCCTAGTCCACAACCATCCTCATTCATATTTTCCCCAAAAATTTCAGATAATGATATATGTTTACATTATTTATTGGCTACATCTAAATTTAAACATAGGTATGAAATAATATAATATAACCCACATTAACTTTAATTATATCATTGCATTAGGTCATCACATCAATTCAGTTTAGTCTGTCCATTCAGCTGCCTGTAGTGTCTCTAAATGTCCAGCAGGTGTCAGTATTCTGTGAGACAGGATAAATACAGTTTGGCTTCATGATGCCTCATTAACCATCACTAGTTTCTATCATTGGTGGTACTTTATGATTTATGACTCTATGATTTTATTATTTTACAGTGGCACACCAAACCACAAAAAGCGATTGCTCTTTCGCCTGGCCCTGAACGTTGCATACAGCTACTTCCTGCCGCCGTTTAGTTTCCAGATCCGTGTGGGTGGACTCTACTTGCTTTACAGCTTTTACCATTGCCAGACTGGCCCCGCTTTTGAACGGGTAAGCACCGGCGTGCACATTCCTACTGTCAGGGTATCACCCGTTTAATGTTTAACATCTCTAACTGCAGATCCGTGTGGCTTTGAAGGACTTCGACGATATAAAGCTTTTTGAGAAAGAAGCAGTGGACGCTCAGCACTTTGATGTTGTCTACGTCTTAAAACGGCTAATGAATTGTAAAGCTTTCCACTTCACTGCTATGCCAACTCATGTGAGCCCTGTTATCCAAATCTTTACTGGGGGTTTAAAGGGGTCCAATTTATAAGTCGACATCCTGTGCAATTATTGCTCTGACTCCCCTTTTAAATCTTTTTGGCTCAATTCAGCTTATATATAGAACAAAGAGGAGTGTGGAGAAGTCAGCATTGTGTGAGCAGTTCATAGAACGAGCGTCTCGTCCACAGGAACTAATCCATACTCATCTACTCGAGGTGAGCTCAAAGTAACCAGTCATTCATGTCCTCCAAAGATAAACTTTTATTGAATCTGTTTTGATGCTTTTGCAGGAAATGGCAAACGTTGATGAGCTGTACAAAAACATGAAGGCTTCCTGCACCGCTGAGATGTCAACACGAGAAAGTACCTCTGTTAACCTGATCCGACCTGAAATTGTCTCTCAGCTCTTCAGTACTGCGTTGGATTTCTACAACTGGCAACAAGAGAGGGTAAGATGTTTGCTTTAATACTTCTAAATATTCTATATACCTCTGAAATTCAGACTCAGATTACAGAATTGACAGTTTTGACATTTATTTTTTTGATCTCTTTTGCACATTGCTATTACTTTTTAAAAAAATCTGTAAATATATACAAGTAGGCCTGTATATACATATAGTTACATGTGTATATATTTTTATATTTAGTGTGGAAAGTTGTATTGCATTTGTTAGTCTTGTATTTTATTTTCTTTAGATGATGAATGTGTGCAATATGTTATTTGTATACCTGGAGCGTGTAATGAAGATAATTTCCCCCTGGGATCATTAAAGTATTTCTGATTCTTAATAACTTTTCCTTGCTTATGACTTTCCACATCTTTTAATGTTTACTGTGTGTTTTTGGTTGCCGTTTGTCGTAAAAGGAGACGACTGATGAAGACAAAAACAGCCCAGAGAAGTTTTCGTCTCAACAGGAGGTATGTTTTCCCATTCCTCGTACGCTTTATTTTAATTGCTTATTTGACTGGAAGAGCAAAAATCTGCACATAAACAAGTAGCAGATTTTAAAACTCGAAATATTGAGATATTTCACCTCACAGATCAGAGCAACGATCTACTATATTAAAATGTAAATTGTTATAGTTAAAAATTTGACCAAGACAGCTGAACTGTCTCAAAAGATAAAAGGTTTTATAATACTTTGTGTGAATATATACAAGCTAAATGTTAAGTGCTAAACCAAAGGAATCAGAAATGTATCTCCTTTCACTGCTGGTAAAGCTGAGGTTAGGACTATTTCAGTTGTGCTGCTGACTGACTGCTTGGTGACTTCAGTCTTCCAACAGAGCCAGGCTCCTGGCATCCATCAAATCAAAGGCTTTTGGAGAAGCATCAGAGGTGTGTAACACACAGCATTTTCTGGCCTTTACTATTTTGTTAAATACATGGTTATTTGCCTTGACACTTCTATGCATAATTTTACCTGCATTTTGTTTGCTGTGTTTTTTCATATCTATGATGCCAAAGTCTAATACATCCTTCTCTTTAGACTTTGAAGTCGCGCCGCCATCGTCCGGTTGAGAGGGATTTGACTGCTGAAGAGGGGGGATCCTTTTTAAGGCCCCGTAATCCCAGAGTAATTAAACCATCTCTCAGAAAAAGAACTACTGACCAACTCTACGTGACAGGTAAATTATTTTACTGTCTTACAAAATATAATTAAAGGAGAAGTCCGGGCAGCAAGGAATAATAAATGGATCATTATCTATGCCTAAAACTAATATTTTGGGGTGATTTAATGAATTTAATGTTAAATAAGCTGAAACAAAAAATTATATTTTTCGTTGCGATCACGGAGCCCGGGAACGGCCATTTTTACTCAAATATAGTGACACCTCACTCCTGACATCTTCCGGCAGTGATGTCACGGTGCGATTTCCAGAGGACTTCACCACTGAAATTCACCAGAGCTACAGTTAAGCTGACATTGCCCACGTGCATGGCAGTTGGATGTTGGAATACATAAAAAAAAAGATGAGTTATTTAACCTTTCCGATTCCTGATCCTCCACGGACGGGTTTGTTGTTGGATTGCCAACTTGAAGAGGGAGGATTTGCCATCGAACTTCTGGCCGGAGAAAAAAACATGTAATTTGTAGTCAACTTTTCGAAGAAGAATGTTTTCTAGATGACTTGGATAATTGCGTGTTGTGACAAACACCAGATACAGCACTGGGACTTGATCAACAGCCGATACTGCACCGTGACATCACAAACCTGTAGGTGGCAGTAGTGTTCTTTAACAAACATGGATGTGTCCAGTAAAGCACATTCAAATGAAAATTACTCTTAATTAAAAACAATTATTTATTGAACACTATGTAATAATTTAATATTTAAAGTACTTTCAGAAGTTTGAATTCTGAATATGAGCGGACTTTTCCTTTAAATGGGTTCAGTTTGAATTCAGCTTTTTGTCCAACTTAGGACACTTACGGACTCCAAATAGGCCTCAACATAAATTCCACCAAGTATACCTCCTATACGCACTGCATTTTTTTCCACCAAGAAGTTTTGAACAGTATAATCAGTGTAACAATTGCACTGCCATCTAGAAATGTTCGTTATAAAACTGTATTTCACAAAGACTTATCAGACTCGTTTGCATTAGTCTTTCCTACATCAAGCTCTACAAGACCAGACTTTCCCTTCTTTGCTCTAAAATCCACACACTTTAAAAAAAACTGAAAACCCCGGGGTTGTTATCAAACTAAGCAAATATTTTTAGAGGCGTGCAATAGTGGCCTTGAAACAAATTTCAAGGCCACTTTTGCAATTTACTCTGAGCTCAAAACAAAAAAAGGTTCACTAATCGTGTGTTCAGACCGAACGACGTGTTTGTGGTGATTTGCGGTGAGCTCAAGGACAGTTCACCACTCTGCATTTTAGATGCAGTCTTTACACCCTGGACTGCATCATCAAATAGGAGGATCTTCAGCTATGTGAAGCTGACTCCCCACTTCTGTGGAAAAAACTCAAATAGATTTAATTTTTATTGCTTTTTAGTGCAGGTTTTTAAATTTAAAATTCATTTGTAAAAATTAAATCAAAAGATCATGTGTGCTGCTGTTATTTGAGAGATATTAAAGATTATTTTTTGTGTCAATCGGGTCAACTATCCCCCATTAGGCTCCCAATTTATGAACAACTTTTCAAGTTGGGAAAAAGACCCAAATGTTCTGGATGAACTTTCATACATCCAGATGACAGGTTTGTCTGGATGACAGCCAGATTTTGTGGGACTTCCTTGTAAATCTACCCCCGCAGAAAGAACCAATTCTGGGAAGTGAGGATGATGAGTTTAGGAAGACGAATAGTCCCTCTAGGACTAAATTAGAACCTTTTTTTGTATTCCATTTTAAATGAAAAAAGCTTTTCCTACATTCAGTTTAGCTTGTTTCAACTGATGTTTGACAACATTTAGTATTTTAGTAGCACAATGTGAGGGAGGAGCAGTGAATGTTCCCGCCTCATGGGATTCGCCGCTGGCTGCTTCTCCGTGCGGCTTGTGTAGGAATTCAATGTCAATCCACCGCACTCGTTGGACCGTGTCCGGTCGGAATGCACCATTTCAGTACCAAAAGCCCTTCACAGATACTGAATGTTTTGTAGTAGTCTTTAAAATGTTTTAAGATGGGAATACAAAGTATCAGCACAGACCAAATTCTCCTCATCTACAATGGCATTGGCACAGTGCCATTGCTAAAGCTATAGTTTTCTTAGAGGTCATAACTCAAGCGATACAACTAAGATCCTTTAGGTGTTTATGTGATAAGGAAATGGTTATTCAAAGTATATATATGCAAACTATGAAGGACTGTCTTTTGTAAAGAAACCGGAGACATTGAGGGTAAGGCCCCTTCCCAAAAATGCAATATGCAAAAAATAGTTTAAGTCCAGTAAGTCTCGTAAGAACTTATGTGAATAAAAGTAAAAAAAACAGCTTAATGTGACAATATTGAATACTTTCATGACTGAATATTTCATAGCCATCAACTTTCATTTATCAGGGTGGATATTGAAAAGAAAGGACCCTTGATAACTGATCAAAATGTTCTTTAATCCTCTTTGGCTTTTTTTCCCAAGGTGATCTCGCTAGAGAAGTTCAAAGGCCAACTTTCATAAACCAGCTTTGTTCCCTGGACCCCTCCTTTGAAGGTAAATCATCATAATGTTCATGTCCTAAACTTTATTATGTTTATACTGTCTGAATTATTTCTCCTTACTTTTACTTTTTTTTTGTTACAGAAAAACAGAAAAACGACAAAAAAATCAAGTGAACACTTCAAAGTCTTACCAAAGTTTTATTGTTTTGAAAGTTCAGTTATGCTGAATAAATTTTTTGTACATGAAATGGTCAGGATGCTTTTCTTTTATCTCTATTTGGTAGTTAATGTTGTTTACAATCATCTTAACCATTTATCTTAACATTTTCCCACAAAATAAACTTTTTAACAAACTGCTGCTGATAACAAGGGATAAGTCATCAAACCTCTCCAGTCTTTTTGGTGGGGGGGGCTGGACTTAGTTTCTGGTTTCTATGATTTGTTTTCTTGTGGATAGCATAGATTGGTGAAATCTGGTGAAAATGTCATGTCAATCACACTTCTACAATTATATTTACTGAGAAACAACGCCGTGTTCAATAGTTATTTCATCTGCTGTATGCACTCTCACTACTCAATAAAATCAAGGGAACTCAGCTGATATAGATCTGAATTAATGAAATATTCCCATAGAATAGTTTGTATTAAGTTGAATGTGCTGTCCACAAATCTCATCATTGGAAATCAAATTACCGTAATAAACATTGGAGGCTTGGATTTGGAGTCACACTCTAAAGAGGAAAAACAGACTACAGGCTGATCCAACTTTGATGTAATGTCCTTAAAACGGGTCAAAATCAGGCTCAGTATTGTGGTTCCCCATACCAGTATGACCTCCCTCCTGATGAGGGGGGGCGGATGGTCTCCAGAAATGGACTAAAGCAACGTGACGGTGGATGGATTGAGACCTGAGGTCTTAGATGTGCTCAATCTGATTCAGATCTGGGAAATGGGCGGGAAAGTCCAGAGCTTCAATGCCTTCATCTCGCAGCAACTGCTGACACCCTCCAGTCACATGAGGTCTAGTATTGTCCTGCATTAGGTGGAACCCAGGGCCAACCGCACCAGCATATGGTTTCACAATGGATCTGAGGATCTCATCTTGTTACCTAATGGCAGCCATGATACCTTTGGTCAGCACACGGGGGGCTGTGCTCCATGGTGTCTCCAGACTCTGTGAAGTCTGTCACACCTGCTCAGGGTGAACCTGCTTTCCTCTCTGAAGATCACAAGACACCAGTGGTAAGTTTGCCAAACCTGGTGTTCTCAGGTAAATCCCATATATACGCGGTGTTGGGTACTCATACCATCCCTCATGGAGTCGGTTTCTAACAGTCATGTACAACTGTAAAGTAACATTCTTGCATAACACAATAGAGTAGCGTGGGGTTAAGGGTCTTGCTCAGGGACCCAGAGTGGTAGTCTGTGGGAGTGGGGCTTGAACTCAGAATCTCTGGGTCCCCAACTTTATGCCCTAACCACTAGGCTGCCACTCCCCCACATCAGATTTATCACTAGTGATGGGTCGAACAACACAGATGCGTCGGTGTGTGGTCTTCATTAAAGTCTCAGTCTACACAATATAATGTAAATATGAAATTAAAGTTTATTTCATATTTACTCTTAGTTTATTTACTGTTTTTAGTGTACTTATTGTTTTCAAATTATAATTTAAAAACCTAGTCCCCAATCATCCTCATTCACATGTTCCCCTCAATTTTTATGTGATATATGTTGACATGATTTATTGGCAAATCTAAAACTATCACAGATATTTTCAAATTAAACATAGATATGAAATATAACCTACAATAACTTAAATTCTATCATTGTACTAGGTCATTAAATCAATTCAGTTTAGTCTGTCCTATAAGCTGCCTGTAGTGTCTTTAAATGTCCAGCAGGTGTCAGTATTATGAGACAGTATCAACCCAGCATCAATACAGGTTTGCATCGATTGCATTGATTCCTCATTAACCCATCACTATTTATCACTATACTAAATCAAAACTGCCCGTTTGTTGACCACTTCAGGTTCAAAGGGGGTTACTGAGTTAGATTTTTGCTATTGGCTCAGCTGTCAGCCGCTCTACCCTGGGCAGCAGGGGTTCACTTGGGGACGGACCAATTAAATGATTTTGATATAAATGAAAATCAGTTCTTTTCAATTTTAAAGGTAAATGCATTAAACTAGATGAAAACATTAAGTACTTAGAGATTTACTTGTGTTAACCTCTATTCTCTGAATAGTTCTCAAAAAAACAAATCCCAAACAAAAATTGTTTTATTTTATCCAGTTAGGGTGTTTAGTGTACAACGTTGACTCATGATCACAATCATTAAACCCACATTAACAATCATATTAAACCCCAAACCTAAAAGGATTGCATTCCTCACTAAACTCCTTTTAGGAAAATAGAATAATGTATTTTCCTCTTCTAATTTTAGAACTTTTGAATGGATACTGTAAGCAACATAGAGCAGAAATTAAATTCTATTTTCATTTAAACATGTTAAACATATCAAGAGATGGTTTTATCTTGCTAACAAAGGGAATAACTATCTGAAGAAAAACACACATGTTTGTGAGTGAAAAAAATTATAACTTTAAAACATTACCTCTCAGGAGAAATCACTGAACTGTTTGGTGTGCAATAAAACCTAAGGTCCTAATGAGGTCCTTTAACGTTTTTGACTTGGTTAGCTTTGTTAGAATAAGACCTTCCTTAAGGTTGTGTTCCACAGGAAAAAGTCCAACCTGAAAGAATCCAGTGCACTGCTCAAAAAGCACTATTTTTACCACACTCTGCCACCACCTTATCGCCTGTTCCCATTTCCACCCAACTGAAACAAAGGAGAACAAATCTGAGAACATCTCCTCCAGTGGGATCTACTTTGGAGTCCAGAGCCGGTTGGGAATGAAAAGACGGTTGAAGGATGCTGCTAGTATCCATCGTCGTATTCTCCATCACAACCATAACCTGGAGGGTGAAAGAGGATTTTTCTTACTTATCGAGTCTATTTGCACATATGAGGTTAGACCTGACAAGGACAGTGTTAGACATGCAGTGCCTTTTTTTTCTGGAGGAGCCTGTAGAAACTGGAGAGCAAATATTCCATACAATTAAATATAAATGTATGTGCTGGCTTTATAAATGCAGCAGGCCAGACAGGCAGTAAGAGCAACTGCTGGGCATGGCAACCTGGGAATTGTTTGTGACTGAAGAAACTTCTTGTCTTGAAAAAGAAGAGGCATATCAGAAGCATGGTGCAACAACTTCCAGGGAGAGAATCTTTAAGAGGAGAGCCAAAAGAAGAACAGTGAGCTGAAGGTATATAACGGTGATTAAGAGAACGTTGTTTGTTCTTCAGACAAAAAGTGATACTTTTTTTTTTTTCTCAAATGAGTTAGATAATCTAATTTCAAAAGTGAAAATTTGGAACACAGCGTCCATCTTGGCTTCAGGTTTATGGAAGATGGTGGGTGAGATCCAGTTTTAGCTCCGAATAAATACTGGGTGTTCAGCTCCCTGCAGCCAAAGCTTCCACTCCTTAAGTTCCTATGTTTTAGCTAAGATCTCATCATTGATAACTTTTTACTTATTTTTGGTGTGAAAAAGACGTGCTCCTTCTCGCACCACTGTATACCGTCACGCACGGCTGTCACATCCGTTAGAATTTAATTGTCTACAGTGGAAATGCCTCACACCATGTCAGAATTTATGTGTTAATGTGTGGTATTTGTCACACCGGTGATCGTTGGGGAGATGCACATGATGTTGAGGAAAGTGAAGATATTGTGCAGACTTTGATTTGGAATTTAAGCTTGCTTTTAGAGAGGTCCTATTGCTATTGCTCATCACTGCAAGCATTTATCAAACTGGGGAATGCCCATGATGATGTCAATCTAAGAATAAAGTTTGGATATTATGTTAAATTTCTATTATAAGCATTTTGTAACCGTCATACGTGTCCTAAATCCTTGGTTCTAAGGGTGTGCAAAATAATCGTCAAATCGATGAATCGTGATTCTAATTTTTGTGATCTACTGCATCGATTCTTGAAGGCAAGAATCGATTATTAAAAAAAAATAAATAAACAAATAAAATACATTAATGGTTGGCGCACATCAATCAAACCAAGTTGAATACAACTTCCAGTCCAGCAGCTGTCGCTGCGGATGTGTTGAGGCCTGCTGCTTTGTGTCACAAGCATGTCCGGCCGTGGGATACTGAGACGAGTCATTCGTAAACAAAATATGGAGGAGACTGAGAAAATTTGCCCCGCGGCTCCATCACATTTTAAGTCAGATGCTTGGATGCATTGTGGCTTTAAAAACAAAGAAGGTAAAAACGAAATTGATATGATGCACGTAATTTGCAAAAGGGGAAATGTCATACATTTGAATTTTTTCATTTAATTGGTTTAAAGCACCACTGAGGCCATGTAAACGCCACTGATTATCCTCATTTTGTTATTTTAAGTTTGATGAATCCTAAGATCTTTTTGTCAGATCCATGGTGTCCACGCCAGTAATAGTAATATTTCTGTCCAGTATTTGTTTTCATGGCAACACCTCCGAAAGTCATTTCAATAAATACAGCTATGTATGAATTCAGTTGCTTTCAGTCAGCTGCATCTTTTTCTTACAGTGTTCAGTGAAAATATCGCAATGCATCGCAATATTTCAAGTATCTGGATACATCGTGATAGAATCGCATCGTGGCATGTGAATCGTGATTCGAATCGAATCGTGACTTCTTTGCCAATACCCACCCCTACTTGGTTCACAAATGAAAAAAACATTTCAAGTCTGTTACCTGCTTTTCTACACCCCTTAGCTAACGCCTGCATGGCCTTTATGTCATAAGGGAAAATAACCAGTCCCCCGGCTATCTGAGCCCACTTTCTAGCAGGCGCCATCTTTCTATTCAGATACAGAGCATCCAAACAGACATTGCTTACCTAAGAGCTAAGGTGCTCTGTTAATGTCTGCATCAACCAGGGTCAGACTGGAGGATTTTTGTCAGGTCAGGACATGACTGACTGACACTGATTTCTTAGGTAGTAAAATAAAATAGGACTGGGATCTGTTTTGCTTTCTGAAACATTAAACAAGCTTTTATCAACCAAAAAGTAAGTTTTTCTCATGTGTTTGAGTTTACCTTTATTTTTGAAACACACTCAAACCAAGCAAAGGAACAGACTAGATGTATAGAACAGCCTGGGATCAGTGGTTTTTCTCACAGCTATCGGAGCTCATGAAAGCAGCACAGGTGTTTTGATGAAAACCCAAGTAATACAAATTAAGTTAGTCCGACTATAATTTTTGTTCCCAATTCATCAAGTTTAAATGTGACTATAAGGGAGTTACTTAGAGGAGCTGCTGTCCTGAGCTGAATAAATCTTATTTTCCTCCTCCAGCACCTTTCTTTTTTTGGCTTTCTACCTCTTTGCACCGCCTTTCCTCTTCCTTTTAACACGTTCGTAGACCGAGTCCATTGCTTCTTATCCTCACTCGCACCGCTCGCTAGCTACACACACCACAGCAGCCACTGTTCTGCCAGATCGGCAAACCCTGTCAGACCAGCATACCTATAGTAAATACACACGCACAAGACATTAGATGTCGTTTATCCCTTTAGTTTTGTATGGAAAATAGACTTTAAATTACCTTGACGGGCATGTATCCCTTTAATCGCATACAAAAACAAAAAAAATTTAAAGGTCAGATATATAGAATATGCTGCAAAAAAACAGCCAAAAGTAAGCAATCAGTTTTTTGTACACGACTAAAGGGATAGATGCCCATTGAGGTAGTTTAAAGTGTATTTCTTGTACAAAATTACAAGGATAAATTAAAGGGATAAACTAAAGAGATAAAACAGGTATCGACTATGGGTATTTTGGTCTGCACCAGACAAACGTCAAACAGGGCGGGTTTTAATTGAAATAAACCAATTGTCTTTCCCGCCTCAAATGCTACTGGCCAAAGTGGCCTGGCCGGCCTCTCTGACAGCC
Source organism: Cyprinodon diabolis (assembly GCA_030533445.1). NCBI lineage: Eukaryota > Metazoa > Chordata > Actinopteri > Cyprinodontiformes > Cyprinodontidae > Cyprinodon > Cyprinodon diabolis. Next base: position 14,359,896 of record CM060080.1, on the reverse strand, counting down.
GCATCGCAGCTGCACTGGAAGACTTTACAAAAAAAAAAAAAAGAGAGAGAGACAGAGAGAGATAGACATATGCCAGCAGGCCAATCCCAGGCCGGCGCCTTGGCAATACTCCCGGTTCTCCTTATGGTCAGCCCAGGTATGGCATCAACAAGACAAAAGTCTTTATAACAGCCTTCAGCTGAGCCCCTACAGACTCAGCTGATGGTAACCTACCTTGAGTGTGTTTGCTGAGCATTTGAAAGATGATTGCTTTCACAACATTAGCGCTAACAAATCAGGCTTAATTTAAGAGAGGATTGATACTCTTAGTTACAAAGCTTTAAAGAGCTGGGAGTAATATTTTTGTGTTGAGCTGCTTAGCCTGACAGCCTGTAAACATGTTAGCACTTCAGCTAACGTTTGTGTCGTTGGCTGTCTCCCTAATCTGAGAGGAATTTTCTTGCACAAATTGCAAAAACATGCTCTGGGTGCCTAATTTTTTTTATATAATGTTTTTATTTTAAATGTATCATAATGTGAGAAGTTTGATATGCAGTGAAACTGAATGTCAGAGGAATTCTGATGCAGTCTGACCATCATTTTACCATAGTGTTGTAAATAAAGTAATGTTTGCAAGTTGAGGCCACATTCTGCATATGCGTGCTTTATAAACTACACCCCTCGACATTCAGCTGAATAAAACGCACTACTCATTTAATGTTTGAGAATTTTGGTTTGGATCCATTTGATTTGAAATGACAGTTTCAGTGGAACAGTTAAATATAAATAAATGTTATAATAAGAGAGAAGATGTTTGCATGTCACAACTGACCATCACCACCAAGCAGCTCCATAGCACTAACACAGGGCTCCTCTTCATCCTCCTCATCTTCAACATCATCATAGATCACGGGGCCATTTTCCACAACAACTTCGCTGGGATGGGCTACTTCAGTCACTGTTGGGGAGCTGGTGGCTTCAGTCTGAGGAAATATCGAATTAACAATGTTTATGTGCAGAGAAGCTAATTATTGTTTTACTATTTTGAATTAAGATTTGTAGCACACTATTAAGGTGATTTTTAAGAATAGGCTGAAAAACTGCACCTCCCAGCATGTATTGCAAGTCTGACATTACAGCATGAGGAGAGAACATTTCAGGTTTATTTGAAATGGAAAATTCTGAGCCTCACTACCCCAAGAGACAATTTTAAGATGGGCTCTACCAACAACACACAGGGCTGTTCAGCCATTGTTGAGAGGCATTTTTAACACCTAAGAGGAGACATGCCATGTGCCAGCCTGCTCCAATACATTCACCATCATCCCTGACTGGAAAAAAACAAGGAAAACAGACTACCCCTAAGATCATTTGCCCAAACCTCTACTACATCATGCAGTATCTGGACTTCCCAGGAACCTATACCATGATCATATCAATGGACTAAGGATCTGTGTTCTGCAGCAGCAGCATCATCATCATCACAGTCCTGTTGCAGGACAAGCTCTCCCAACTGAACATGCCCCACTTCACCTGCAGGTGGATTTCAGACTTCCTGATGGACAGGAAGCAGCTGGGAAAATGGATCTCTGAGTCCAGGAGCACAAGAACTGGTCCCTGTTCTGCTGCAGAGAATACATGGCAGCAGACACCATCACTGAACAAGGACACTTCACACTAAACTTCAAGCAACAGAAATCTGTGCCTCTCTGGTCTTCCTCCAGACTCTGGGACCTCGATCTCCAAATAAAGTCTGTTTACTCTCAAAGGTCACTGCATGTAAATATTCTACTATGACAGTATGACTTTCCAGAATATCTGTCAAAGAAAATTGTACTTGTAAGCATTTTTTTTTTTTTAGAGGAACCTGTATTATTTGTAAAAACAGAAGGCAAACTGTCAATGATGGATCATTCTGTAACTGTGTCTTACTGCAAAACATATTTATCTTAACTCAAAGGATTTTATTTTTAGAGTGCCCATCATTGTTGTAATATCAAGAAACAAATCTGGAAAACCTTTTCTGCAGAAGAAGGGGAGGGTAAAAGGGATTCACTGTCACTGCAGCTTTTCAGCATAGGCGAAGGGATTTTTTCCCCCTCACCAACAGGGCTGGGCTTTTTCACTCCACATAATGGGACAAATTGAGCTACACAATCAATCTGGCTTTGCCATATTCTGGCAAAAGCTATGTTGAGGAAATGGGATTGTCTTATCATCAAAATGTGTTCTAGTCCTTTAATTTGATGGAGGGAAATAGTTTGATAACGAGCTGCCTTGCTAAAGTAAAGCTGAAGAGCAAATGAACAGTAAACTCACCTTCTCAACAGCCAGTTTCTTGTTGGGCTGTTTGGAAATGAATGGCTGTAATCTGTAACAAAAGCAAAGATTTGTTTGTGTTTCTTTAGAACTGCTCATCCAGCTACCTCTACCTTTATTCTACATTACAGTTGTGTGCACTGACTTCCCACTTTAATAATTAAGATTGAATGAGGATGCCATGGGTCTAGCTGGTCAGCCTTTTCCATATTCCGACACTTGGGGCCATGAGCATTGCTCTATGGACTGTACATTAGCATATTAGACAGTCATCATGGGCAGGAAATCTTTCTGATCACTCTAATTCACCCATTAATAATGTCCTCTTGTAATGCCAGTTCATCTATTCTGCTGCATTATGCACAAGTGGAACAATGGTATTGTATTGTTTAGATTAATCAGTCTGACTGCCTTAACTGATCTCAAATAATCGGAGGTAAACATCACCCGGATGATCAAGGGGAAGACAAATGTCAATATTCTAAATATTTACAAGATGCCGATGTAAGATTCAAGTCTGCTTATAGGTCTCCTCATATTCTTTAGACAAGCCCTTATGTATAGTTATACTCAGGAGCACAACCATAAATAACTTTGAGGATTAATATACTTTAGATGTCATTCTCTTTAATGTTAACCTGTAGCATAACAATTCTTTGCCAAAACCATTTCACACACTGAATCAACACACTCATAATTAAAACAGGCAAGTTTGCCAAGTATAAAACCCCATTCAATTCTGAGAGGGTTTTTACCCCAAGCTCTAACGTCAGGGCTCCAACATGGTGGTGATGCAGGGATTGAGGATGTGAATGATGCACTGACCACTCAGTCCTAGATGTGGCCTTTAAGGTTTGAGTTCCAGCCTGTTAACCTTCGCTGCATGTCGTCCCTCTTTCTACAATCCCATTTCCTGAGTGTCTACTGTCCAACAACAAAAAAAAAAAAAAACATTGATCACAACATCCTACCGTTTTCCAAGAGTGCTTAGTGGCGTGCTAAGGCTCAGTGGGGTTCGGGTGGGAGCAGGCCTTCGGTTGGAGCCAGCTGTCCTGGTGGCTGACTGCTTCAGCTTTGGTGACTCTGCCTCACTAGCTTGACTGGGGCTAGGCTTTACATTAAGGTCCTTTAACACATCATAGTTGATCTTGGTTGATATTTTCTTCTGCTCCAACATCTTTTCAATGGCCTCATCAGCTGTTTTGGCTCTAATGGTGGTGTTCCTTCTTGATTGACTTCTTGGCTGTTTTAAACATAAAGGATGCACACAATGAAGTAAAACGTCACATCGTATTAAACGTTATAACAATTAATCAATACTAATGAAAAAAAACTAGTCCAAAAGACGTGTAAAGTTAAACAAATAGCACAGATATGTGAAAATTAAACATTTTCCCATTTTGATACGTAATATCCACAAACATGTATATATCTTAGAGAGTTTTGATGTGATGAACCAACTTTAAAACAATAATAAATTGTTTTTAGAAGCATTTACAAACAAAAACATCTTATGGTTCTTTTTTGTTTTTTTACTAATCCCGTCTATAGTGTTTATATATATATAGTGCAGACTAGATTAATTCAGTGACCTGATTACTAAAATTTGAATCATCTGTTGTTTTTTTTACAAAAGGTTTGACCTTTAAATTCAAATTTATACTATTTTTTGCCAACTTAAATGAAATATAAGAATATGAGAGCAATATATTTAAATATGTCAAGCATTCGTGCCATCCATCTTTTTTTTTTTATCTTTGGAGCAAAGGCTCCTGTATGCAAGAGCATACAGGTAGCATATACATTTGGGTAGCAACATCACAGCCACGGACCTGGAAAAAAAGTCAACAAACAATAAAACTAGTTTCTTTGAGCCTCTGGAAATTATTGAGTAGAAAAGAATTGTTCATAAAATGAAGGACAATCATCATCACTAGGTAATAAAGCTATCTCTGGATGCTTCTTCAGACTAGAGGTAATACTGTCCGCTAAAGGAAATAATTTCTGCCCACGGCTCTCAGTATCCAGAGCAACTCTTTGAAAATCCGCTACACTATAATACTGGGTTAGTTATGCTGCTATAGGCTTAGATTCTGGAGGACATGGGGACCCCTTATACATCATTCTGCTTCATTCAGAATCGAAAGGACATGTTCTTTGTTTGGCATATCCTTTTACTGAGAGCCTTTGGGATTTATCCCATTAAAGTATTTATCAAAATGAGACCTCATTACTAAGGTACTTTAAACTATTACATATTTTATCACCATCTTTGTCGTGATGGTTACCTTAAATCAGCAGGCACAATTAAGAGTGTCCTAAAGTGTAAAGATAATTCGTTTGAAGTCCGTCATTTCGTTCAATTAAGACATGCAGACCTGTTCTATTCTTTCAAACTAGAAGACCTTAGTGAGCATTTGGGTTTTTGAGATTTGAAAAGAATGTTGAATTTTAAAATGAATCTGAGATTATGTAAAACCAATCACTTTTTCTTTTTTTTTTCTTCGTCACATTTTCATCTGATCACCTAGTTGTATTTTTCAAAACGCAAACAAGATTTTCAGGTGACTGCCTTTACCTTTTTTTCCTTATAGATCCCAAGTTCCTTTTCTTTTTGTATCTTGGCTTCTTTTTCTGCAAACAAGAAAAAGATTCAGCATGAAAACCTTTAAACCAGGAATGGCCGACCAGTTCGGCACCAGGAGCCAGAATAAATCCCAGCAGAAGTTCAAAGGGCTGCACAACAAATAATAACATATTTACAGTGTTGGGCACGTTACTTTGAAAAAGTAATTAGTTATAGTTACGAGTTACTTCTCCCAAAAAGTAACTGAGTTACTAACTGAGTTACTCCATAATAAAAGTAACTATTGCATTACTTTTGCGTTTCTCGCCCCCGTAACCCTCACCACCCAGCCCCCACCTCCTCGCCGTGTGTTTCCAAAGCCAGCTGAATAGAGTGGATGACAAAGACAAGAACCTGCAGAGAGTTTAGCATTTATTGCAACTCAACGTAAATGACATCTGGTGAAATTAATAACTGGGGATGTCTAATTCTGAAATCCTGTGTGTTTGGGTGTGTTACAGTAGGTTGAAAAGGCAGAGCATCCATCCATCCATCCATCATCCATCCATCCATCCATCCATCCAGATTTCTCCCTATCATTTGATCGTTCACGCTCTCCATAGTTCTCCTGTGGCGCGAGCACAGGGCGACTGGTGCGCGCCTTTAGCGAGCATGCGCATTTCCTGTCGCTTGCGCGGTGACTCGTGCCGCCTGCGCTGTGCGGAGATGCAGGGGAAACCGTATGTGATGGGGAAACGCAGCTCGACGTAACACCGGTATTTCCATGTGGAAAACGCTGTTTGCTGCTGGATCCTCCTCACTCTCCATCTCTCTGTGTGTGCTGTACGTTAACACCCACCAGCGGAAACACCCACCTACCCAACTGACAGACGGAATCTCACTATACATCAGCCATTCTCATCCTCCCCTCTCTCATGACAAGGCGCGCACCTCTGGATGACCTAAAAAATTATCTTTAATATCTCTTAAACAAAAGTAGCACAAACAATATTTTTCTTCTGCACAAATCTGCACTAACGTTGCACTAACCATTCAGTCTATTTGCAGAGTTTTTTGACGTGGGTGGGGTGTTAGCTTCACGCAGCTGCGCACGAGTCCTATCATGAAAAAAGGTTCATTGTGCGACCTGAGTAACGCGCAGTAACGGGGTGTCTGCAATGGTAACTGCGTTATAGTTACAGTCAAAGTAATTAGTTAGATTACTCGTTACTAAAACAAGGTAACGGCGTTAGTAACGCGGTTACTTTCAACGCCGTTAGTCCCATCACTGCATATTTATATCAGTTTGTCCTCTTCCTAAACTGCATAAACAGCTTCAACCACAAAATGTTCTCATGGTAATGAGGTAAGGCAGTTCCTCCATTCTTGATCTCTGACCAATCTTTCTAAGGATGGTGTGTTCATGTTATTCGAGAACCTGGTGAATCATAATGAAATCTTCCGTTCACATCATTTCAGATATCAGAAGGTGCCTGTCTTTATTTGGAAAAATGTTCCTTCCTTTCCATTGCTTGGCCAAGTGACTGGATAAGATGAGAGGCTGGAGGGGGATTTAAATCGAAGAGGAGTGAGCAGATTTTATCAGGATATCCAGATAATCACTTAGCCATACTAGGAAAGGATGGGAGGAGGAGGAATCAGGATTTGCATTGTCGGACATCTCCTGGCAACATGCAGTTAAGAGGATACATTCAATTTTGATAAACATAAGACAGTTTGCTCCAGTTTAAGGCTTCATCTATCTCAAAGCAGGCTTGCCAGAATTTATCGAAATCTCGATCACACTTGCTCCCGATTTTTTCAGGCTCCAGCTACCCTTCAATCATGTGTTCTGGGCTTGCCCAAAACTGGCACATTTCTGGTCCTCAATTTTTTATACTTTTTCTCACATCTGTGACAAACTGCTCCTGAAATTTCAATATTCATTTTGGCCCAACTGAGATTGTAATATCTCGTGCACAACCTGACGCAAATGCATTTTCATCTTTGTTGGCCAGACGTCTTATTTGTAAAATTGGAAGTCAGATATGCCTCCCACACACAGCACTGGATTGAGGATGTATTGGGAGACTTGAAACTTGACAAGTTGAAACACACGTGACAGAGATTCTATATGGTCTGGCAGCCATTTCTTAAATATTTTAACTCACAATTCCCTACAGGGAAGACTGGTACATAAGTGCTTCACAGGCTCTGTAACGTTGTATGGAAATTTGTTCTGTCAGTGCTCATGATTTAAAAAAACAAAACAGGCCCAAATTCAGTAATAACCTGGAGGTGAGGTTCAATATCTATAAACCAGGATAGTTTGGGTGCATGAATAGCAGAAGATTTAAAGAAAAAGAAAGCCAGCAGATGTAATCTGAGTATACAAGAAAGTGTTTTCCTACCATTCAAAGGCTATTAATAAATTATCAATTCTGTATTAAATATTGTTTCAAAAAGTGTTTCAACACAGTTGTTTCTTTGCAAGTTCTTAGATTAATATTTATTAATTCATCTAGATTTTTATAACACTAAATAAATTATATCCATTTTTAATTTGTGTCACTGTGTATTCTCATAAAGATTTGTCCTTATGTAGCCTGCTGGATATAGTGAGTTGACCTTTCAATGGAACCATCTAAATTCTCCAAAATATGATCCATTACCAGGACTTTCTTCCTGTTTCTTCCGGAAGAAATTCAACCTCCGTTTAGTGTGTGTGATTTATTTTAAGAATAATCATAACTTTCACATAAAATGTGAAAACCAAAAGAGCAACAAATACCTTTTTGTTCTTTTAGGTAATCTGAGTTTTCTGCCATCCAGAGCGCAGTCTTGATTTTGACTTCATTGTCACTCAGCAGATACTGAAAATATTAAGAAGCAGAACAGAACAGGAAATATAACAAGTTAGTAATTATGGTAATAAAACACAAAGATCTTTTTTTAAATTTAACAGTTTCAAGAGGTCTGGTGATCCGTGTTCTACAGAAACCTCTTCATGTGTACAGAGTCATATAAAGGGCCAGCGGTACTGATCTTTAAACTAGAAGAGTCAGAGGGGCTTAATAGCATTGGCCAGATCTTCAAAATATTTTAATATATTAAAGCATGTGGAAAATAACACTAAACTCCACACTCTGCGTTAACACTAGGTGCAGGATATCAAATGTAAATACTTCCCACCTACAAAAAAAACTGATTTGCAGGCTTAGTTTTTGCATATAGATTTAATATTGCAAACTAAACTGCAATAATGTCTTTTTGCATCGTGGCTTCAAAGGTTGCATTGGTACAATGACGGAATATAAAGACACAATCATGTGAACATATTTTTTGTCAAAGTAACAATAGCAGAATAATAATAGTGGGAAAAATACGCGGCTCAGATTAACCCATAATTAAACCAAAAAGAAAAAAAAACCTGCCATGACTGACATGGGATATTACGCGGCATATGTGGACATTTTTATTATTTATAGTTAATTACTTAATATTTATAACAATTTTCTTATGAATGTAAAGAAGTACAGGTGATTTGATTCCATTTTAGATGGAGCATTCGTCTGAACAGCGGACATAGGAAGGTACGTACGAAATCTATCTCACTGTCATCTATGCCACTCAGGTCCAGCTCCCCATTGTCAGTGATGTCATCTGTCATGAAAACAATTATCACAATTATTAAATATCAAGATTAGAATAGACTCAAATAGAGAAAAATAAAATGCAAAATTCTGACAATTAGTTATTTATACCACAATCTGGGTAAATACTTCATTCTGACTGGCAGCTGGATGTCTGTTAAAAAGTGATATGAGACACCTAACAAAGAAGTTCTGGTCCAATCATTATATTAAATATTTGCCCTAGCTCCAAATGAATTGATATCACTTAACAAGCTGCAAGTTCTGATGTCAGAGCTGCTTGACTTGGCAGCTTGTCTTATTCAGGAATACAATAAATTCCCCTCAGCAGTTTTTAGGCAAAAAGATATGATTTTAATAGCAAACTAAACATTAATGTATTGTTAATTGATTTAATCTTCATTTCTTTTGTAAGTGACCATGTTTCATCAGGATAATCCTCCTGCTTTGCGAAAGCAACCAGTTCACACCTTCCCCTCTTCCATTTTCTGATAATGGGCATCTCATTGTGCATAATCAATAACATAACTTCCACTGGATTTTGTTTCCAAATAAAAATCAAGAGAACAACTTCTTTGACTTTACATGCATTTAAAAAAAAATTCTGATAAAATTCTCAACTATTAGATTTGCTGAAACATTTTTAATGTGCACTGAAAACAAATGTCCACACCTTTATCTGTGTAAAGTTGTTATATATTGGATATTGGAAGAGGAAACACTTTGTTATATCTGCTGTTTTAGAGCAAACCAAATGTGCCTTAGTCGCCAAGATGTCAGGTAAGTATGATGGTCAAGCAAGGACTGAGATGTTTTAAGCTTCAGAAAATTGACCAGAAACTAGCAAAACCTTGTAAAATTGGGCCATCAGTATTAAACAACATGAGGTGAAGTTTTGCAGCAATGGGCCGCAGGGTCTCTGTGGATTGAGAATCCATAAATAAAATTAAAACATGTTAATTGTGAACAACATATGCTTGCCCATACCATAATTAGCCCCATCACCACTACGGGCCACTCAATCCACAACAATGATACAAGCAAACCGCTCACCAACACTATGGCATGCTCTATAAACTAAAAACTGGGATTTAATCAAAAAAATAACATCTCTCCAAATTTCCAGACAGCTTAGAATGTCAATATTTTCCCCCTTATTTACAACAAACTGAAAATCCGGTCAGAGTCCTGATGAGGAGCAAGTGTACAAGCTTCTTTTAGGCAAAGTCTAACAGTTTGTCCAGAAGTTCTATAGTTATGTGACCTTATTGACCGAGTTCTTTTTGTAAAGTGTTTTCACACATGACATGTTGTCAATTGGCGCTACATATCTAAACAGAATTGGATTATTCTATTACGCAACTGCAAGACAGGAAAACCAGAAGGACAGACGACAGACAATAAACTGGGAAACTTTAAAATCTGAGTAATATTTCCAGGAAGTTAGCATAACTACTTAAGAACATTTCCTTGGTTAATATGGATTTTCTTCCCCACATACCTTTCTCCACATCATCTACGGCACAGTTGCTAATGGACTCTGAGAGACCCAGAGTGGCTGATGAGGACATTCTTCCCAGTATGGAAGCCAGTGTGGGGCCTTTTCGCTTTGGAATATTCTCATTCTCCTGTTGGTTCTCATCTTCCTCTGAACCTTCCTTCTCAAGTTTTATTAGAGCTTCCAGGGTGATTTCATGGAGTTCCTTGCCGAAGTGCTTAGCCACAGCCAGGAGCTCATTGCTCTCGGTCATTTCCTCCGTCCCCTTAGATGATGTGGAGTTCAAGGCATCACTTAGACACTCTGAGGAGAGAAAAACATGATGGCTGTTAGGAAGATGAGAGGAATTTAGATAAGCTTATCTAATTAACAGTTGATGTAACACCAACTGCTTCAATTCTTGTGCAGATTTTATCTTGAGCTTGGAAGCCTCATTGCGAAAACGATCTAGAAATAAACATTTCTTAAAGTAAGCAGATTTACCCTTAATCTGAGTAGGTTAATAAGATGATCTGCCAAAGAAATTAGTATTTTTACTCTTAAAATAAGAATTAGATTATATGCACTTGAAATAAGACAATGCTTGTTTTTTCTTATTTTAAATTAGAATTTTCTCGTTCCATTGGCAAGGCGTCTCGCTTACTTCCTCAATACTTTTTCCAATGTTGATATCAGAACTAGAAAAAGCTTGTACTAAGTTGTGTTTTAACGGAGCCAGAAATTGACTTTTTGGCAAGGCAACATATAGCTGACATAAATACATTTGAAAATAAAGAGAGTGGAATAAACTAATGATAGTTGTATAGTCAAATAGATGGAAGCCAGATGCCCGGCAGAAGTGGTTGATGATTTTCTATTGTTTTTTATCAGCATCCTTCAAATGAATGTGAAATATATAATAGTGACCTTAGAAGGCAGAACAGATCCCAGCCATATTTTATTTTATTACCCGAGAAATAAAATATTTTCATAAACCTTTTGCAATGCACTAAAAGGCCACTAGGGGTATGAGTACCCCCTGTTAGGATTTACTAATCTAAAAAACAGACAACATGCTGTGGTCGGTGTTTATCTCATACCAGTGATTGATTTGTCTCCATGAGTAATTACCTTCTTTTTGAGTTAACAGCTTAAATACAGAGAAATCCTATGTTTTCTGTTAAATCAGTGGGCGAGCTGTGATTTTAGGAATGGGAGTGTGATTTAAATGAATCACAACTGACTGTGGGCTGTTTGCAGAGTGTCTGGTCTTATGACCAGACAGACAATCCTACCATGTGGTTGCTACTTTTGAATAAGATTGCAAATACTAGTTTTATCACTCTGAACTTTTATTTAAATTTTTGAATTCACTTTATAATATTTACCAGGTCTAGTAGTGAAAATTGATTAAGTTATAGTAACATTTTCAAAAAAAGTAAAAAAATAAATAAATAAAAAAGAACTTTTTTGGAATGAGTATGACCTGGATGACTGAGAATCTTCCCCAGCATATAGTAACGATGCAGTCTTATTTCACCCACCTTCCTTTGTATAAGCAGCATAAACTCCTCTCAGTTTGGGTCTACAGCTCTCCAGCTCTAAATCTATTTCATCCTGGTACCCATGGATTTCATCTGTTTCAGAGGTAAAAGAAGAGGAAAAACAAAAAAAGAAATGATTCCAGAATCAAAAGTAAGTACATGTTATTTATATGGTACTTTTCTTAGAGAGCAGCAGGCTTCACAGTAAGACTACAGTTAAACAGAATAAAAAAATACATAAAATCTAAATAAAACAAATTGAAGTCATACTAGAAATTAGGTTTATGAATAAGATTTGTCAGCAGTCTTTGAAAAAGAAGCTGATTAGTCAGTCAATTCATTTAATTGATTTCAGATAATAAAGTTAAAAATCTTGATGTTATTTTTGATCAGGAACTGTTATTTAAATCCCATATCCAAGAGATTTCTAGAATTTCCTTCTTTCATCTGTTGAATATTGTCCAGGGGTGATGCTGAGAACCTAATCGATGCATTTGTTACTTCAAGGCTGGACTATTGTAATTCTTTACGATCAGGAAGTCCACAAACTGTAGTTAAAAGCCTTCAGCTGATCCAAAATGCTGCGGCCAGAGTTCTGATGAAAATTAAAAAGAGAGATCATATCTCTCCTATCCTGGCTTCTCTTCATTGGCTTCCTGTTAATTCCAGAATAGAATTTAAAATCCTCCTTCTCACATAAAAAGCCTTAAAGGGCCAAGCTCCATCTGATATCAGAGATTTGGTTGTTCCTTATGTCCCTAGCAGAGCTAGGGACATCACACCACCTCCTCCATGCTTCACGGTGGGAACCAGGCATGTAGAGTCCATCTGATCACTTTTTCTGCATCGGACAAAGACATGATGGTTGGAACCAACAATCTCAAATTTGGACTCATTAGACCAAAGCACAGATTTCCACGGGTCTAATGTCCATTCCTGGTGTTATTTAGCCCAATAAAGTCTCTTCTGCTTGTTGCCTGTCCTTAGCAGTGGTTTCCTAGCAGCTACTCTACCATGAAGGCCTGATTCACACAGTCACCTCTTAAAAGTTTTTCTAGAAATGTCCTGCTGCTAGAACTCTGTGTGGCATTAACCTGGTCTATATTCTGAGCTGCTGTTAACCTGCTCTTTCTGAGGCTGGTGACTCACATGAATTTATCCTCCGCAGCAGAGGTGACTCTTTGTCTCCTTTCCTTGGGCAGTCATCATGTGAGCCAGTTTATCCACCCTACTCCTGCACAACACGACTGATGGTCCCAACCCAATTTAAAAGGCAAGAAATCCAACTTATTAAACCTGACAGGGTTTGAAGTGAAAACCATTTCAGATGACGAACTCTTGAAACCCATCAAGCCAATAGTGTGCGAAGCAGTAATCAAAGCAAAAGGTTGCTACTTTGAAGAACCAGGAATATAAGACTAGATATAATGTACAAAACAAAGTGCGTGATTTTGAACATTGAACAATTTTGAAATGGGATTTTTCCTATATCACCCAACTTGTCGGGTGTGTTAGGCCATCCTTACAGTCAAGTTTTCTCTGCTTTCTGTACCAAATACAAATGACTAAAGATTGTGGTGAAAAAGGTTTGAATGTTGATGAATTGAGTCTCTGAAACACATTTGTCTCTGTAAATAAAATAATCTCTCTAAATGAGATTATTTGTTCAAATAAAATAAACAAAGTAAATAAAATGCACTATAGACTATTCAAACAACTTAGTAGTGATATAACTAGTTTACAAATCAACAAACAGAGCAAACAAAATTAGTTTGAAAATCAAGATAAATTCAGACAAATGGCAAAATTAAACTCATACCTTCAAAGTCTTCTATCTTTTTCTTCAGCTCCAATTCCAGCTAAAGTGAAAAAACAAACATATATCAAAATATTAAGTTAAATCTGAACAGCAATAAAGGTTAAAAAACTAATATTATACCTTCATAAAGAGAGTTTAGAAACAAGTCTTATGCAGTAGGGTAAATATTTTTAAGTTTGCTCATTTAAAGTGCAGCTAGCCCAAAGTTAATCACATAACCACATCCCCTGACAAATCCTGAAAAAATTCCAACAAAAGTGATCCATGCCAAAAGACCGCGAGGGGCAGGACTAAGTGTGGGAATGAGAGGTGGACGTTTAATGAAGGTGGGAGTGGGGAGCCTATGGTGGCTATGATGATGAACCTTTGATGGTTCAAAACAGGACAACTGTTTGAGCTAATGGATATGTTCAGCTACAAAAGCGACCATTTACCCATTTACAAGAAATCTGTAAACAAGAAAATGTAAAAAATAAAATAAAAAATAAAATGCACAGTAACATTAAAATAGCACCAAATGCTCACAGTTTAGCAGGGAAATCTTGAAAGACACTAGGGATGCACGATATTGGGATTTTGGCCGATATCCGATATGCCGATATTTTAAAACTCATGTAGCCGATAACCGATACCGATGTTAAAGCTGGAGAAAAATAAGTAGTCATTGAAAATAGCAGTTTTATTATCCATTTCTGACACTTTGAAAAATAATATACTCAAATATATTTTCATATGCTGATATCAAATTGATTTTTAAAAACGCGGTATCGATCTATTTTACTTTCAAAATCTCGTGAAATTTCATTGTTCCGTTACAAACTCTCGTGATATTTTGCAAATTCTTGTGAGATTTTGTAGTAAAATAGATCGATACCGCGTCAATATATCAACATATAAAAATATGGCAAAATTTTGTGAATTTTCGGGGGATTTCGTAGCATAACGATGACATATAGCAATATTTCATTAGTAAAAGAGATTGATATGGTGTTTTTAAATGGCAATATATCAGCATATGAAGATATTGGGATATTTTAATGTATCAATATTTTTTCCCTCGTCTTTAGAAGTTTTAAAGTCTGTAAAAAAGAAGTTTTTGAGGAAGAAGAAGAAGTAGTTTTTTTTTTTTAACTTTAGAAACTCAGAAGCTGATCAAATATCGGGTTAAATATCGGTGGGGTGGCCGATGTCCGATATTCAGTTTTAAGGCAGATACCGATAGGGGGCCGATTATATCGTGCATCCCTAAAAGACACATTATAAAAGCACAAAAAAATTGGTTTTCTTCTTTACAATTGCAATTTTCAAGATTAGTCCGATTCTATATCAGATAAAGATAACAAGGGTCAGTATAAGAAAACTGTTTTCATATGCCACCTTCAAATGGTTTAATTTATTAAGCAAAAGAGCCTTCTGTGGTTGACAGCATTGTTTAGAAAGTTCAGTTAAGTAGATTCTGTAAATATAAAGCTTTCAATAACCTAATACCTTAATATATCACATATCTGATGTTTTAATTTATTTCAACATTCTCTAAAAGTAGGCAGTGAAAATAGGGTGTGTGAGTAAATCAAAAAACTGAACTAATGTGTCACTGTGTGATTATTTACTTGAGTAACATTTTGACAAAAATTTCTTTTGGAGTAGTTTTACAGCGTTGTACTTTTTACTTTTACTTGAGTAAAATATAAAGTATCAACAAAAAAATAAACTGGCAAGTGGCTACTCCATCCATTGTGAGTAATTCATTTAATGAAAACAAGCTTGTTTTAAACAGAGATACTTTCTTCTCAACTCTAAAGTGCCTTGAGATGACTTGTGTTGTGAATTGGCGCTATATAAATAAACTGAATTGAATTGTTCTCAAAGCTTATTGGTTAGTCTGCCGTGCCAATTGCAGGTTGAGAAAAATACAATAAACAGTATACTGTAGTTTAACCTATTATACAAACTAAAATTATTGCCTTTGTATGTTTTATAACTCCAAAAATATCAAATCAGTTGTTATGATCAGAGGTAGTCAGATCAGTTACTCATGCCTTTTTACCAAAGACTTTTTTCTATTACTGGAGTAAAAATATGATGAAGTAGTGCTACATTTACTTAAGTACAATTTCTTGGGTACTCTACCCACCTCTGATTATTAGTCTTTGAGTTTGAATTGATGATCTGTTATACAAACTTACAGCTTCCACATCCAACAATCAGTTTCCATTAATCTGAAGTAGGTCAAATCAGAGTTTTACCGTTAACATATTTATGTTTATGTAGAAAGAGATGGAGAGGGTGATGAAGGAATGGCAGACATGGTCTGGAGATGTACACCATCTACATACGTTTGTGTAATAAAAGGAGATTTTACAGAAGGTTGAGTCGTGTTGTTGGACAGCAAACTCACATTAAGCATATGTGACATCACATGTTGCCCCTCTTGCCTCCATCAGTAGTTTTCATTTAATGGTTTTGGATCAAATTATTTTCATATTTACTCTAGTTTTCTTTTTACTGCAACCACATCATTTACAGCTCTTGTGATTTAGTCCCCACTGCTTTGCTTTTACGGGTCCTTTAATTTTGCCGCTCCGCTCTCAGTCAGCAGAACTGCGATTACCGGTCATAATTTTGCAAATTAGCATTTCTCAGGAATGCAAACTTTTATGCACCGGTGGACTGCATCAGTGTTGTTTTCGACAGCCATCTCAGATTTAATCTTAGTGTTCATCTTCGGGATGAAAATTATTAGTTTTAGTCATATATTAGACGACTAAAACTCAACAAGTCTAGTTTTAGTCCGTTTTATGGTGCAATTCATAAAACAGCTAATCTTTAGCAAATTTGAGTAAAAACCAGATTCCTTATCAGACTCACTAGATAATACCAATGCTGGAGACACAAAGCTGCCATAAAGTTCATCATTGCTGTTGGATGAAAGCCTTTGATTTATAGAATTAAATATCTCACAAAAGTTGTGAAAATTGCAGATGTAGTTCAACATGTCTCATTGGTTATAATAGCAGACATACAAGATAACAGAATTTACAATAATAAAAGATGGTTTTTAGACAGACAAGGTTTCCATCGCCAAGAAAATACTTCCTGATCTGCTAGGAATTATTCATTACACACAGATTGATCAGTCTTCATTTCTCCAAAATTGTGGCTTTATTTCTAAGAACTTGCCCCTTGGTTACTGCTACTCACAGCCATGACTCGTCATGTTTTCGTCATCTAAGATCCATGTTTCGCTTGTTCGTTCTCATTATTGTTGTGGAGAAAAAGAACCGTCAACAAATTATTTCGTCATCGATCAAAACACTGGACCGCATCAGGTTTACGAGAATCATTTACTGAAGTAAGAATGTTTGTTGTATCTGATGTGGCGAGTCTTTTGTGTGAAAGAACAGAGTACCTGTTGTGATTTTTTCTTCTTCAGCCCAGCTGTAAAGCATGGTGGGTCACACTCTTGGTCTAGATCGACCTTCATAAACTCCTCAATGGTCAGCTGACTTGTTGGTGTGTCCTCAAATTCTGTCAGTCTAATTTGGAGATAAAGAGGGCATCAAGTTATGAAAAAGCTTAATGGCACACCAGGACTATATGCAGTTTAATAAAGGAAGATATCCTCTCTGTTGACAAATTTTATAAAGTTATAAATATTTCTACAATGAGGATGATGGTATTACAAATTTGGCTTAAAGGTATAGTGGAGGATTTTCATGAATTTTTGAAAAGACCCGCCCTCTCCACTGCATATGCACAACCCTGTACCTGCACCCGAGAGGGAACGCCTATTAAACATGTGCCAGAGCATGCACAAGCCTATTCTCCTTGTGCACGCTCTGTTTCAAAGTTGCTGTTTGCATCGCTCGTACTAGCTTACTATCCAAAAGAAAATTAGCAATTTTCTACAATGTCAGACTCAACACTGGTAGGTGAAAAGGGAACATTTATTTTGATGATCCACCCCAAACACTGACATCCTCCACTACACGTTTAATAAAACACTTCTTAACGTACCTCTTCCTTAGTGTGGTCTCACAGACTTTCACTACATTGACTATTTCTTTGATGGTGCGACAAAAGTCGTGCAAACGAGCAGCAACAAGAAGAGCTGGAAGAAGCAAAAATTTGTTTTTACCAGAGGGTGTCAATTCATTCTTCCATACTGGACTTTTCACATGTTTTTACATTACAACCAAAAGTATATTTTATGGCATTTTTTATTTATTATATTATTATTATAGTTATTGTAAATTTCAGCTTAGCTGAGACAAATTTCAGATGGCAGCGTGTTTCACTGAGATACGCTGAAGTGCCAAATAATAGTAAACACCAACAAAACATCATCGGGTCATTACAATAAATTGAACTATCCTTGTGCAATGAACAGCCATTGAAGTATTAAAGGGAGAAATTTACAAAACTGTTATTACACTTTTGTCACCTCTCTTTCAGTTGTAGCCATTCAAAATTCCCCCACTTTCCTTGATGGGCCTTTGGTTGGTCCTTGGCTGGTCCCCTACAATTCCTTTTTAAACATCAATATTTGCACTAAATTATCTGTCATGATTTATATTAATTAACATTTAAAGATAAGCTTTATCTCCTGGTTAGACCCTGCAATTCAGTGAAAGTGTGGAGTCAGAGTCAAAAAAAATTATGCAACAGGGAGTCACTTCAGTGGCTGGAAGTTGGAGGGGTTTTGCTGGGAGTTGCATGGAAGTGGACTGCCATTAGGCTGGCGTTTGACTAGGAAGGGCCATTTCGAATGGCTGCCTCTGTTTAAAAAGATTTATTTTTGAAGGGATTACTTTTGACTTGATTTCCCTTGAAGCCACATACATTCAAAGCATTTACCTTTCCTGTTCTGTTCTGTTACTCAAACTTTTATTCCAGTGTTCATTAGTAGCAAAAGATCATCTGTAAAAACACAGGTAAAGGGATAACTTTGCTCACTGAAAATTCATTATTGCAGAATACTTGGAAGCAAACTATGGCTCCTCTAGACTGAGTGTTTCTCCCTTAATAATTCATAGTCACCAATTACATATTTATGTCTGGCAGACAAAAAAAACTAAACAAAACAGAAAAGGCATAACATTTAAAACTTGCTTGTACATATGGGGAGTTAAAGAAGCGAATAATATGATTTTAATATATCAAAAATAAGGAAACATTTACACTGTGCACAAACCTTAGACTAAGGAGAAGAGCTCTAGTCCATCTGCATCATGTCCAACTTAAACATGAGGTAAAAAATAAAAAGGGCCTGCCGCAGCATTAATGCAAAAGTTCATTGTATTTGCGTTCTCCAAGCCAGTACCTCCGTAAGGAAAAAAAAGGAAAGTTTGATTTAAAAAAAAAAAAAAAAAAGCCGAAAAGGCAGAGAGGTGAGCACAGACTCTATACTTCAGCCCCATAGAGCTGGTTAGGGATGAACTGGACTGAGAGCAAAACAACCTCCAAGAGCTGCACATTTATGGGGTTTTCTACACATTTGTGAAGAACCTGCTACAGAATATTTTATTTCTTTCAATTTGTAGAAAGAATGCTATGAGTATGTTCAGTTGCTGTATCTGCAAGTTTAAACAAAATGTTTGTCTTTAATTTGTTTCTATGATTTCTCAACTCCAACTCCTTATTTGAAAAACTAGAAATATCAGGTTGTTCTAAAAACCTTTGACCTGCAGTATTTTTTCAGTTTTTCTGTTTTTTTGTCATGTCCTTCTGAAAACATTTATGGCACAAGGATAAAAATCAGCAGAAAAACAATTATATATAGAACTAATAAATCTGTTCTACAATGAGTCCACACAAAGATGAACAAAGTATATAATCTTAAACTGTTCAGAAAAAGTTGCGTTCACACAAGTAAATGGCAACAATGAAGATGCTGCAGGTCAAATGTTGGGTTCATGGGTGGCGCCCTGACACTGCCACAGAATATCACACACAAACCACCAAAAAAAAAACAACACTGGGTATGTGATTTGTAACAGCAAAAACAGTGGGGTGCATGTAGGTTACAAAGGCAGTTTGACCAACGGCATCTTCGTAAAAAAAGATGTTGCCCACATGTTTACACTAAAACATTAGACCAGCATTCTGAGATTTCAACCCTGGTATTTACACTCTTCCAAAACATTGGAAGCATTTGGATACAAACCGATAAAATATATTTTAGGTTACACCTAATCTGATCTCTGTGGTGATGGGGCCTTGGATATGATGAACTCTTCTAGTCACCAACAGATTTGACTGGTCATCCATTTTAAAGCCAACTTAGTGGATGCAAAGCAGATATTAGGACAGTAATTCCTTTCCTTGCCTAAACTGTATAGCTCTAGCTTTCAGACCACTACAAGATGTTATCTGTTGGAGAAAAAAAAGAAGAATCTCTACAGCAAAGACTAAACTTATCTTGTGCAGTGTTGTGGTTACCTGCTCCACAGAGTCCAGAAGGGCGTCTTCCTGTGTGCATCCAGTCTCTCTTCATCCTTTGAACTAGCCGCAGAGCTGTCATGGAGACCTCTCGACTCTTCTCACCAAATTCCAGCATTTGGGTGAAACGGGGAATATACAGACATGGGTCTGTAAAGAAGAAAAATTTAAATGTCCATAAGAGACATAGAGGCAAGATTCTATTACACCTTGAGACTCGCTTGTTTTGATGGCTATCTTCAGGTCACATTTATAGGTTTAAGACCATCAAAGGATGACTCGCATCTAGATTGACCTTTTTGCTAATAAGCTGTTCCTGATTATGTAGGAGTGGGAGGAGATTATGTGTTAACCATGTAGAGGTTGTAAATCTGTGATACGACAGGTGTGAGGCACTCAAATTACAATTTTTATGATCAATCATGAAAAAAAAAAAAAACTAAAACCAGAGCAAGTAAGTTGACAACTTGAGTTTGATACATCTGCCTATTAGGGCATTTATTTTTTCTCCCTTAAGGTTCATGAGAAGAAAAATGACAATTTACTTTAAAAATCTAGATATTACATCAATCATCCCCTCTTAATGACCTTAATTTAAAGTGCAACAAAATTCAAGTTATGAAAGATTCACCCAAAGCTATAAACAATGAAAATATAACCGAGTACACATTTAAGAACATAAATTAATGAACAGATTTCACTGTTAGCTTTAGAACCCTGAGTACCATCATAAAAGTTTTAAATAATCAAGATTTTCCATAACTTGAATGTTCCATAATAATTCAATTAATAGCATTGATTTATTTGCAAATATATTTTTTTCTTATTTCATTGCACATCTGAAATGAATTAATAACCTGCATTTTTAAACATCACATGGTACAGATTTTAGGGTGAAGGGGGATAATTTACATTTTAAAAAGTATTACCAGTGCATTTCATTCATGTAACCTTTAGCACAACTTAGTCAGCTGAAATCACAGCCAGCACAATTTTACAACAACAAAATTGTAGCAAGTGACTTTGGAGAATCACTAGCCACATCAGCTGGTGAGTTCATGTTAATGGGTATTAGGAAACACCAGAGCAGGCAGCACCCTCTGTCTGGGGAAAAAGTAGAAAAGTAGGAACATGTCAACAAAAACTTATAAAGCAGCATTTGAGACTGGCACTAGCAGATATGTGCAGCTGCACAAATCTTTAAATGAAACTTTAAATGAAAACTCACTTTAAATGAAAGTGAGTGAGTGAGTGAGTGAGTGAGTGAGTGAGTGAGTGAGTGAGTGAGTGAGTGAGTGAGTGAGTGAGTGAGTGAGTTAGTGAGTGAGTCAGTGAGTCAGTGAGTTGTGTGGTAGATTCACGTACATTATTTTTCCCCGTGTGCATCAATAGTTTTCAAATGGCCGAAGCAGAAATACGTATTCTTCATAATGCAACATGAGCAACACAACTAGGCTACCTCAAGAAAAATGTAGCACTATTTCATTCTATTATTTTGCCCTGTGTGCATCAATAGTTTTAAGTAGGCTCAAGTGTAAAAAGAAGTCCTTGAGACAGCTGCTGGAAATGGTTGCTGAGGACTATGAGCATCCTATTCCTATTCCTCATGCTTTGAATGATATATTTACTGGTGAAATGAACTTGCCTCCTTCTCTCTTTCTTTTCCCTTGACCTGTTGGCTTCCCAGAGCTGAGTTTAGTTTGTTTCAGCGTAGATTTCTTCATCTTGCCTCCATTTCCTGATTCCACCACTAAAAACTGCTAGCCTATTTTACTTTGTGGAGTTAAGAGCGCGGGCGGCTGACTTTTGCCGACGGAGCAGCGTAATATAATAGAATGCAATGTCGGATGCAATTTCCCCTCAGTTTTAAAATAACGTGATTTTATAAGGTGTTTGTGGACATTAGTTTTTTTTTTTTTTACAAGTGAGAATGCATGATGATCTTTACACCAATCAAATTCAGAAGTTATCATATAGTTTGACATTTCTCTGAAGTAAAAATAATATAATTTCTTCCTGACTGTGCTTCTTTATTATGATTATATTATTATACCCCCTGACATATTTGTTTATCTGTATATTTTATATGTTATTGTTGACTTTAAGTGAAATAACTGGGCAGCCGGAAGAGGAGGAGGAGTTTTTACGGAAGCCTTAATATGATTGGTTCTCTGCCAGCTTTGAGCGTCAGAAGGGATCAGGAGGAGAAAATAAAGAAAAGCGAGAGCAGAGCTCAAAAAAAGCAGGACCAGAAACATTTTAAAGAGAAGCCGGATAACGCTGCGGCTTGGTGTTCGGTTACACGGAGGAGCAAAAACACAACAGGAAGAGTAAAGGAGGACTAGTGTTCGGATTAGTGGAGGATTTGGATAAATGAGGGGAAAGTCGGGATGAGCGGAACATTGATAAAATGTTTTATGAAACCGAATGGGAAACATTAAACCGGATCTGGGTGGATTTTTATATCCCTGCCGGTCGACCTGCCGCGGATGAGTTTTAAGGAAGAAAGTAATCCAGTACATCAGACATCAACACGAAGATTGTTTGTGCTGATGCCAACGGCTCACTGTGGCTCCTTCCATCATGGCCGGATCATGAGGTGTTTAACTTATTTGTTACTGCTTCCAGAAACACTGAAAAAGCCAAAGAAGCTCCAAGAGTCCTGCGAGATTCTGACTTTATCCGCTTCGAGCGCCCAGAAGGGAAACAAGACGACGAAGATGGCCGCGGAGTTGTTCTCCGCCGCCAATCCCGATAACACCGCCTCCGCCAATGGCACCGCGGTTCCGGTGGCGGAGAAAACCAAGGCCGCGGTTTGTCCTGCCAGGAGAGGCGGCGCCGCCTTCAGCAGCACCGGTGGCTCCAGCAGCGCAGCCAGAGACCCGGCCAGCCCGCTGAACATCAGCAACAACAAGACGGATCCAGCCAGCAGTAGCGGCCACCCCACACTCAGAGAGAGGTAGCCCCTCCATTCATGTTAGACTATCGGAGACACTCAGGACATCCAGTTATATGTGGAAAAACTATAGCTGTCACCCATGTTTAAAAATAAGCATTACTGGTTGATATGTAAGGACTGTTAAATATAAAGACCATAACTCTCATTTATTTGAATTAACTATGTTTAATTATACATGTATAAGTATACTCCGGAAAAAGGAAGTGCCAAATATGGTCAACACTAAGCAGACAGTGAAGCCAACTAGTATTTGTGCCTTTTATATGTTCCACAATCCCAGGAGCATTTGTTAAACTTTTTTTTTTTTTTTTTAGGAATGCCTTGATGTTCAACAATGAGCTGATGGCTGATGTTCACTTTATTGTTGGGCCCCTGGGAGAATCCCAGAAGATACCAGCTCATAAGGTACAAATAATGGTTAAAGTTGCATCACATTTTGTTGTTGGGATTAATATTTGCAGCAAAGTTTCTCTCCTTTAATAAACAAAAGCCTGATCCGTTTGTCTCCTGCTTGTCCCAGTATGTTCTGGCTGTGGGAAGCTCCGTCTTCTGTGCCATGTTTTATGGCGATTTGGCCGGGGAAGAATCTGAAATCTATATCCCAGATGTGGAACCTGCTGCTTTTCTAATTCTTCTAAAGTAAGCCAAACACCAACTCTCCTTACACGCCCAACCAGACGCCCACATCACAAAGCTCAGTCAGTGTCACTTCAAACAGCATCATTACTCATCCGAAGCAAAGCGGAGGCAAAAGCCAGAGGGGTGGGAGTAGAGCGGCTCTATAATTGCTGGGTTTCTCTTTACTTCTAGTAAGTCCTAATTTTTCCCTAAGCTTTAGCCCATTGCAGATATTAACTGCACTGATTACATCATATAATGTCAGATTGTGCATATTTAGTTTGGTAGTTTTAAATAGGACCGTATCACTGATTACTGGTGACTTTTTCTATTATCCTTACAGAAATCAACACTTTCCTTTAGGTTAAAATATTTTTTAATTACGTTGTAATACACTCTGGTGGACTCTCCTGAAGGAAAGGTTGAAAGTTATGGATTAGTCTTCAATTTTAATTGTCTTACGCTTGTTTTTCTGAAGTCGTTTTTTAACAATATAAGCTTGTTAGACACATAATTATGCATTTCAAAGATTTTTTTATGTGCATTCTGATTATTTTAACTTCTAGATGGGAAATTTAAGTCTTCCGTTGTTTCTGTAAGCCGTTTAGCCTTTAATTCTATTAATAATTGTTCATGTCAAAGATGACTAACAATCTCAGCAAAGCATTTTAATGGACATCTAAAGCTTAGTTTACACACTTGGAGCTTCTCTGCTCGACGTGCAAACAGGGCAAAGTGACATTTCTGAGATTGCAATAAAGTCTAGGTAGCTTTGACAGCAGCTTTTAACTCCTCTTGTGTTTTTGGCTTCAGTCTCATCTTCCTGTAGTTTCTCTTTAGGATTTAAGTCCAGTCACATTTTTCTAGCAACTTGTTTTCATCTAAGCCTTTCATTAAGGGACTTGGATAAAGGACTCAGCTTTTAGCAATGATCGTTTCTGGTCTACCTCTATGGAGGGGGTTGAATGCTGAACAGCATCAGTCCTCCCCATGATAGACTATAGTATATATTATCTAATATACCATAATAATGTACACTGCAATTCTGTATAATCAGAAGAATTTTTTTTGTTTAATATTTTGAATTTCTGGACATGTGCTACAGAGGAGATGGAAACATTTGTGAAACAGGCTCTGACGTGGCAAACATTGGCCTCCCATGACAAATCAGCTGCTTCTCCTGCCATTGGCCCAAATCCAAACATTAGAAACTCTTTCTTGATGTCTCTGGGTGGCACGTACCATCACAAATACTAGCTTACATGATAAAGAAAATATAACTTCCTGGATTGAAAATATTCATAAAACTTTGCTCTATTATTGATCCGCCCGAGCTAGTTTGTGTCCTTTACTTCCTGTTTATGGAAGCAAAGCATAACCAAAATGTATAAAACTGTACTCTTTGCATCATCTTACTGAATTGCTCTGTTGGATGCAAACATGCATAAACTTATGTTTTTAAAAAACTTTGCCCAAAATTGGATGAAAAACACATCTGCTCTCAACAGTTCCAAGCATCTTCTACTATGTTAGCAGATCAAGTTGGCGCTCTCTGTGGCATACACGTCTAGAAATTATGGTGCAGAGTACGTCTGTCAACCATACTTTTCCTGAAGATATTAGAGACGCAGGCCGATATAATCAGATCTCAATAATGAATCAGCATTTTCAGTAGCTATAAGGTTTCTCTGTGTGATGAATAGGGGCGAGTATTGGCATGGGTGTTGTAATACGATACGCATCACAATACTTGGGTCATGATGCGATATTGCAAAGTCCCTATATATTGTGATATTTTTCCCAGCTTTGAAAATTAAATGCATAGATAAAAAAGAAAGTGCTACATAGGTTCATCAATTTGATCATTTAATTATTTTGGTATCCATGTTGTTTTGGGTTTGAGTCAGCCCACGTCTTCCACTGTGATTTGCCCTAAATACAGATAAGGGGGGCTAAGGGGCTCATCAGCCCTACCTGCTAGAGGGGCAGTGCAGTGGTAGCCCATTTCCCCCTCATTGTTTTAGGTCAAACGTTTTATTTTTTAAAGTAGATATTATGAACTGAAAGATTGATATTATATTGGGCAGCCAAAAATCACGATATATAGCCA
Organism: Cyprinodon diabolis; assembly: GCA_030533445.1. Lineage (NCBI taxonomy): Eukaryota > Metazoa > Chordata > Actinopteri > Cyprinodontiformes > Cyprinodontidae > Cyprinodon > Cyprinodon diabolis. Next base: position 14,334,411 of record CM060080.1, on the reverse strand, counting down.
AAACGCCTTTTTCTCCAAACCCCTAGTGACGAGTTAAAAAAATCTAACACAAGTATTGAAAATTGTTAAATTATTAAAATGCACCTTTTTTAATCCTATTTCTATGGCATTTCTGCTTACAGATACCTGTACAGTGATGAGATTGATCTGGATGCGGACACGGTGCTGGCCACTCTGTACGCTGCCAAGAAGTACATCGTCCCAGCACTGGCCAAGGCCTGTGTCACCTTCCTGGAGACGAGCCTAGAGGCCAAGAATGCCTGTGTACTGCTTTCCCAAAGCTGCCTGTTTGAGGAGCCTGAGCTGACACAGCGCTGCTGGGAGTTTATCGATGCTCAGGCTGAGATGGCGCTGCGCTCAGATGGTTTCTGTGACATTGACCGACAGACACTGGAGCTCATCCTGCAGAGGGAAACACTCAACATAGAGGAGGTGGTTGTGTTTGAGGCAGTGATGAACTGGGCGGCGGCAGAATGCAGAAGAAGAGGTTTGGGGCCCAGCACCCACAACAAAAGAGACGTACTGGGCAGAGCGCTGTTTTTGGTCCGTATTCCCACTATGAGTGTGGAAGAGTTTGCTAATACAGTGGCACAATCCGACATCCTGACTCTGAAAGAGACGCACAATGTCTTCCTGTGGTACACAGCATCCAAAAAGCCTGTGCTGGACTTCCCCTTGACGCCAAGGCAGGGCCTGTCCCCTCAGAGATGTCACCGCTTTCAGTCCTCTGCTTACCGCAGCAATCAGTGGCGCTACCGTGGCCGTTGTGACAGCATTCAGTTCGCAGTTGACAATAGGATCTTCATCGCCGGTCTTGGGATGTATGGGTCAAGTGGTGGGAGGGCTGAATACAATGTTAAGATCGAGCTAAAGAGACAAGGTGCCATCCTGGCGCAGAGCATCTCCAAGTTTGTGTCGGACGGCTCAAGTAGCACGTTCCCCGTGTGGTTTGACCATCCAGTGCAGGTAGAGCAGGACACGTTCTACACGGTGAGCGCTGTGCTGGACGGGAACGAGCTGAGCTACTTCGGTCAGGAGGGCATGACTGAGGTGCAGTGTGGGAAGGTGACATTTCAGTTTCAGTGCTCCTCGGATAGTACCAATGGGACAGGCGTGCAGGGAGGACAGATCCCAGAGCTGGTCTTCTATGCCTAAGCTGAACCTTACTGCTGTTGTGGCCTTTTACCCTTCAAGCTAATGTAGCATTGAACCACTTTGTTAAAGTCACACTGAATGACGAGATTATCCTAAAAGCTACAGAATTGTTCTATTTAATTTAAGGTTATTTTTATTTAAGTGCTGATTCAAGGTTATTTGCTCTGCTTCTTGTGTCAACGGGCTGCATCTGCTGTGGAGATAAAGCTCATACTGTGCCTATATAATCGAGCTCAAGTCCAAACCTGGAAAGATTAAAGACGAAGTTTGAGGCTGGATGCAATGTTGTTCCTGTAGTTAAAGCATTAATACAAATAAGTTCTAATTAAAAATAAGTTCTAATTAAAAATACAAAAAGATAAAAAAATTGGTTTCACATTCAGAGAACTACTTCAAGCATCTTTTCTTTTTGTAAAATAGATGCAGAGTTAATGTGTTCTGTCGAAAAAAGGCTCATGGCCTGATAAAATAAAAGTTGACATGCGAACATCTTTGTACAGAAAGTGAAATGAGTTGGTTAGAATTGGATGAAGTGTTAATTCAGTATTTTATTTAAGGGGTTATAAAATCATTTTTTGAAGGATATGACTGTACACAATGCATGAGGCAGCAAACATGTAGAGATGTCGTGTCTCAAACCCTGAAGCATCAACTCTTTCCTGTGCTTTTTGCCTAGTTGGGAAAGTTGAGGTTAATTCTGTGTGGCTGTTACACAGAATTAACTAGACAGAAATAGGCATTTATGGTGACCATGGTATTAAAATATCTGAAACATGAAATGTGGACATGTCCCCACCAACTTTGGCATGGAGGGGACAGTCCCCACCAATAATTTCCGCTTTTTTTTCCCGCCTTTCTGCTGATTTATTTTACTTTGTTTTTTCCTCGCTCTGCCTCTGCTCTCGAGTCCCTCCTCTTGAAATATCATGGGATCTGTCACTTTGGGACATAATATTATTTGGGGTCGCTATTCACTGCGTACATAGTAGCTATGTGGAGGAGGAGAGACAGCAGCATTCAGTGAATTTTAACCGGCAGCTACTTCAATATATGTTTCAGTAAAAGTTAGGAGATGGGTTGGTTAAAAAAGATTAGAGATGTAGAGCTTTTCAGTTAAAAATGGCAACCGAGTTTACATTTACAAGTTAAAAAGCTGGCCTTCTTAAAAGACCATTACTCAGAGTTACAGATTAAAATTAACACATATCTGTTGGCTTCTTATTGAACAGAGAATAAGACTGCAGAGCTTCTAGAGATCCTGAAAATGTTTTTCACAGGCATCATTATATTGGTACACAGGTTCATAAATCTGTTTTTAAGCAGAGCAGACACAATTAGGGAAAGCTGCAGATTTAAAGGTGAAACAGATTTACTGGCATATGCATCATGCAATAAAATACATCCCCACATTTACAAGAAAAAATAAGCTATGCTGTAATAAAATTCAACATACACTATATTGCCAAAAGTATTTGCTCACCCATCCAAATTATTGGAATCAGGTGTTCCAATCACTTCCATGGCCACAGGTGTATAAATTCAAGCACCTAGGCATGCAGACTGTTTTTACAAACATTTGTGAAAGAATGGGTCGCTCTCAGGAGCTCAGTGAATTCCAGCGTGGAACTGTGATAGGATGCCACCTGTGCAACAAATCCAGTCGTGAAATTTCCTCGCTCCTAAATATTCCACAGTCAACTGTCAGCTGTATTATAAGAAAATGGAAGTGTTTGGGAACGACAGCAACTCAGCCACGAAGTGGTAGGCCACGTAAACTGACGGAGCGGGGTCAGCGGATGCTGAAGCGCATAGTGCGAAGAGGTCGCCAACTTTCTGCAGAGTCAATCACTACAGACCTCCAAACTTCATGTGGCCTTCAGATTAGCTCAAGAACAGTGCGCAGAGAGCTTCATGGAATGGGTTTCCATGGTCGAGCAGCTGCATCCAAGCCATACATAACCAAGTGCAATGCAAAGCGTCGGATGCGGTGGTGTAAAGCACGCCGCCACTGGACTCTAGAGCAGTGGAGACGCGTTCTCTGGAGTGACGAATCGCGCTTCTCCATCTGGCAATCTGATGGACGGGTCTGGGTTTGGCGGTTGCCAGGAGAACGGTACTTGTCTGACTGCATTGTGCCAAGTGTAAAGTTTGGTGGAGGGGGGATTCTGGTGTGGGGTTGTTTTTCAGGAGCTGGGCTTGGCCCCTTAGTTCCAGTGAAAGGAACTCTGAATGCTTCAGCATACCAAGACATTTTGGACAATTCCATGCTCCCAACTTTGTGGGAACAGTTTGGAGCTGGCCCCTTCCTCTTCCAACATGACTGTGCACCAGTGCACAAAGCAAGGTCCATAAAGACATGGATGACAGAGTCTGGTGTGGATGAACTTGACTGGCCTGCACAGAGTCCTGACCTCAACCCGATAGAACACCTTTGGGATGAATTAGAGCGGAGACTGAGAGCCAGGCCTTCTCGTCCAACATCAGTGTGCGACCTCACAAATGCGCTTCTGGAAGAATGGTCAAAAATTCCCATAAACACACTCCTAAACCTTGTGGACAGCCTTCCCAGAAGAGTTGAAGCTGTTCTAGCTGCAAAGGGTGGACCGACGTCATATTGAACCCTATGGATTAGGAACGGGATGTCACTTAAGCTCATATGTGAGTCAAGGCAGGTGAGCAAATACTTTTGGCAATATAGTGTATCTTTTTGTCTTTTGTAGCTCAACGAGACTCAGAAATATCTGTGCAGCAACCCAGAGACAGACAGACTCACAAGACACAGACTTAAAATTAAAATGGAACAAACCTACAAGAATTAAAGCATAAATAATAAAATTCACTATATAAAGGATTTTTTAAATATAAGTCTCTTAGAATGTACATATTAAAATTGTAGATTGTTGCATTCTTTGTAAGTAGGCAAACCTGCAAAATCAGCAAGAGGTCAAATACTTATTTCCCCCACTGTATACATCATGTTATTGGTTCTTAGTATGATTCTTTCTTTTATGACATAGTAAAAACACTTAGTAGTTATCAGGGGTTGGCTGCTGCTTCGGATGTTATTGCAATAAGAGGTCGTTATTTGCAGTTATCAGTCCCATTGAATGGTTTCAGATTGTGCCAGTAAGCTCAGTAGGTTGTTAACGCAGAGTATATACTAACCAAAGGTAGTTCCTTTCCCCCCCTGCAGAATTTATTAATCTATTAATGAGTAATCTTAAAGGTATTGTGGAGGATTTTTGTGAATTTTTTTAAAAGACCCGCCCTCTCCACTAAAAAAAATATGCACATGCACAACCCTTCAACCCGTGTCCCTACCCAATCCATCCCAGAACCACGATCAGTTCTGAGCATGCGCTATCAGGTATTTTACACATGCGTATTCAGATATACGCATGTGTATCGGTCATGTAACTCCTCCTTCACTCCGTGCTGTCTGCGCCATCTTTGTTATTAGACGCCACTGTCGGGTAGCGACATCAATCCCCTGTGACAGCAAATCCCATAATGCTTTGCAAAGAGAGCTCTCCGCACAAAGCATTCTGGGATATATCTGCCTCTTTTGAGGACTTTCTTTTCTTCTCATACACTTCATAGACACTTTTTCTTACGACGCTTGGGCATTTTCCAAGAACTGCAGGGAGAAAGGTCTTCAATGCCTGACTGAAATCCTAGCTCACCACATATATGTGCCTGAAAGTGCGTATGTACAGAAAATGACAGCTAACGGGACGAGCAGGTAGGACGGCCTCATGTAAACATATCACCAGAATGATTGACAATTAGGAGGACCACTTATTTAGATGATCCACTCGGAAATAAAAGATCGTCCTCCATACCTTTAAAGTGATTTCAGTAGTTCTTTATGTACGTAAAAACAAATAAAAATAAAATGATTTGCATATCACTAAAAATAACTAAACCAAAAAAAAAAAAACTCATATGCTGTCAACTGAGTTGTATAATTCTCTCCGTATATATATTGGGCTAGAAACAAGCCCACCCAACATCTGGATGAGAAACTCTGGTAGATTTGTATATTTTCGTCAAAAAACAGCTGTATATATTTTTTTTGCACACTTCACATTTCTATAATGAAAAGTGAATCTTTCCCTCCAGATCAAATTTTAGTAGCACTGAATGACACGGTTTCAGAGAAGAAGAAAGTAGAAAATAAGGTAAAAATCAATACCTATAGCTGGAGCATTGATGCAAAGCTCTCTGGACAGCAGGAGAAAGGTTTTTCCCAGCACCCAGACATTCACCTGCAAACAGAGACATTACAAAGTTTTTGACACCTGTTAGAGGAATGTGAACTTCCTTCTGCCAGATCCGTCTACCTGTCACAGAAGGTTGTACAAAACCAAGTCTAATAATTATTATAATTGGCTTTCAAAACACTCAAGGGCACTGTACAAAATTAAAAATCCAATAAAATTCAAATCTTGTATTCTAGCTTCTCTTCATTTCCTTCCTATGATATCCAGAATATAATTTAAAATCCTCTTTCTTTTGTATAAAGCCCTAAATAACCATCTTATATCAGATCTGTTTCTTCCTGATGTTCCCAGCAGAGCACTTCTCTCTCAATCTGAAGGATAATTCCTAGAATCTCAAAGTAGATTGGGAGGCAGATCTTTTCGCCATCAGGCTCCTCTCCTATGGAACCAACCGCCAGTTTCAGTCCGTGAGGCAGACACCCTGTATTCTTTAAAGGCATTGTTTAAAACTTCAATTTTTTTAATAAAGCTTATAGTTAGAGTGGTTCATGTTATACTGAGATATCTATGTTATTATGCTGCTATAGGCTTACACTGCTGGAGGACACAGAGACCATTTTTCATCATTTCGCCTCATTCCATCACTGCTCTTTAGTTCTGAATTATGTAATAGTTCAACTCCTAACTTTATGTTCCTTTTTATTTTTTCTCATAGTAGCTACATCTGGCCCAGTAATGTTTAGCCATAACCTCATCCTGACTTGAGGCATATATAGGCTCAGCTTTTTCTGTAACTGTACTATATGTACTCTTTCACCCCTCATGGTGCGTTCACACCAAATGTGTTTTAGGCCTCAAAAGCGTTTTAACGACGACATTTGGACCCTGGGTCAAACTGTGGTGAAGTTGCTTTGACTCTTCAACGCTCTGCATTCTAGTTGTTTATCTGCTGTGTTCTTTCTGTAGCTGCAAGCTAGAAAGCAGCTTGGCTTATTTATTTCATGAGTTGGAAAAATACTTTGACACGTTTTTAGTGAGAAAGACAACCTCCAAACATCATCTGGTCATCAGGATTATGATCCCAACAATATATGTAGTTCTATCTAAGAGCGCCAGACCTCCAGCGTACCGCCGGCCAGCAGCGCTGGAAATCCCCGCTGGAAGCTCTCTGCAGCAGCCAGCTTGTTTGGGATTTTCCACTGCCTTTGGTAGTGGCTGGATATAAAAATTAAGAATTTATAGTTTTTTTAATCAAAACTACAAGTTCCAGAATATACAGCTGAATATTTTTTCATCAGCAGGTTTAACATTTTTAGTTAATTTGGGTATTTATAAACTGTTTCACCATGGTTCATGAAAAATGTTTTAGTGCAGTAATAATGACCAGAGCTCTCCCTCTTTTCCTTGTACATAATACATTCTTTCGGCTTTTTTTTAAACCTTTGTAGTTTAACCACTTTATATTGATTTATTTATTTTTTTATATGCAGACAGCTCTACAGAAACAATGACAGCTTGCATGTAGTGTCTGTCTCCCCCCCAAAAAACTCAGCTTTTTTGATTGTTTTCTGAACTCCAGCATAGAACGCTGTGATGCTCAAATGCCAGAACATTGGAACTCTGGTTTTAGTTAAAGTGCCTTGTTAATGCATGCATGCTCGGTGTGAGAGATTGCTGTAGAGTCAAAGAAGCGATGATAGCAAATGTCCACTGTTGCCACATGCTCCTCCAGGAGGAGAGAGTGCTGTAAAGGCTTTCCTTAGAAAACTTTTCACCAATCCCACTGTATGCTGTGATTGAACCATCTCTGTATAGGGCCTTGAGAAAGCATGTGTTCTGAATTAGTGCTATATAAATAAATTCAGTTGAATTATATGACAGTGCCATCAGGAGAAGAAAATGTTTTTTAACAGGAGGGTTTCAAGTCTGGATTTAAACAGGCATAGGTGTCAGTGTTCAGGATATCTAGCAGTCTAGAGTTTTACACTGCAAAAACGATCTAAAATGAGGTTAAAAAAAATCTAAATTCATTGCATTTAGCCTCAATTTGAGCAGGTAAATAAGATTATTTGCCAATGGAATGAGTATTTTTACTCTTGAAATAAGATAATTATATAATATGCATTTGAACTAAGATGATGCAGTTGTTTTCTTTTATTTTAAATGCCAGTTGTCTTGATCCATTGGCAAAGTGTCTCACTTTTCTCTCCAATTCAAGAAAAAAAAAAACTGACTTATTTTAAGAAAACATTACTAATTGAGATTTCGTTTTTTTGCAGTGTAGCGCTTAGAAACACAGCAGAAGAAAGCTCTGCCTCCCCTAGAGATGAGAAAAAGGGGTAACGGTGAGCTCCATCAGCTATACTTATCAAATATTTTAAACATTTTTTAAAAACTATTTTAACTCAAATCATTTTAAAACAGACAATTAAACAGAAGCCCACACTGTATAAAAGCAATCTCTTCCAACCAAGCAAATGTACCGGTATTCATAACATTAAGGAAAATTTGAAACTTTTTCCACTATAAATAGTATTTGAAACTTTCCACAGCTAAATCTGACAAGCAGCATAACATAGGAGATTGTGAGTGGAGACGGGTTAAAATGGTCTACATTGGAACCTCCCATCACAGATGTTCCATTGTGTTTTAGGCTGCTGCCCGACCAGAAGGCTCTGCAGAAAATTCAACCCCCAACCCACCCACTTTTTATCTTAAGTGGCATTCTGATAGATGCTGTTGAATAGCAAAGGCATGGAGCCGCACTAGTGTTACTTCCAGTGTTGAACCCAAAATTAAGACTTGGGTTGGGGGTGTTGGCTAAAGCAGAAGGCAGCAAACGCTAGAGAGTCAGGTCATGACCTTAAGTAAAAGCTCTTCCATTCCTGGAAACACACCCTGACCAGAACTGAAGGAGGGCCAGGCACCCGAGAGGACTTAGCTGGGATGGACCCCCCCTCTCCAGTTAGGAATCTACACTTAAAACTAAAAATATGGAAGAGAAAGCAGAACAAGAGAGAAGTTGAAATAACTAACTTTAAAGTAGAAATCCCAAAAAATATAAGCATCATTTTTATCTAACTTTTTTGGCCTTTCCTCAAGTGAACTAACAGACGAGTTAATTTATAGAAATATTCACATTTGCCCTTTAAAAAACTGATGATTTATGTTATCGTCAGTAAACATGTTCAGTTCGGTGGATGATATGTCAGACACCCCAATCAGAGTATTCAAAAAAGCTGTTTGAATACTTCCGTGATTCATCAGTCTTGACCAAAGCCTTGGGTTAGGGTTAGAGGTATTGTCTGCAAGTTGGGATGAGATGAAGGACTGATCAGATTACTAAAGTGGCCCTGGTTACAGCATGATATGCAGCATTTAAAGCAATGTAACATGGATCAAGAGTGTTTTTTAACCCCTGGTAGGACAAGTTACGTGCACTTTGTTCTTGGATATTTCATAAAGCAAATCGTACAAGTGGACTTCTAAAATACAAAGATGAATGGGTCTGGGTGTTTTTTGTTTTGTTTTTTCTAAATCGATGAAAGCTGTTTAAATAGAACAAGTAAAACCGCAAATTTAAAGCACACAATAAACAGCAAAGCCACGGATTTATAAAGTGAAATACGTTTGATGCGCCTGAAAATGAGCGGTTATGCCCACACAGCCTTCTGCAGCTAGCATAGGTACATATTGCCATTTTAATTCTCTCCCTGGAGACACTTGTTGTGGTTCTTCTTAGCAGCACAAGTGAAGAAGCTAATCGTATGTGACCCAACCTTGTGAACCGTGTCCACATCAGTGGGCATCTTCAAAAAGACTGAGAGCTGTCCGAGTGCTGGGGGGAGGTTGTTCTGGCATTAGCTCCTTTTCTTTTACTGGGAGATTGGGCCATTCAGGGGAGAGAGCACAGCAGAGGTAGCAGCTGGTTGGTGGTTTATACAATAGAAGTGTGACCACTTGGCTCATCTCTGACCTCAGGTTTTGTTGAAGCAGAGGTCCTGCAGTGACTTTTAGCCATTATTCTGCAGCAGCATATGTGATCATCTAAACATTAACAAGCAGATTCTAAACTCAGCATGCTCAGCCCTATTCCTGGTATCTAGTCCAATCTCCCTTTTGGACAATGTGCGTGCAACTCAACCCTAGGTGAGAGATAGACTTTGATGGGCAGGAGTGGAGGATAAAACAAAAAATGGCATTGTGGCGCACGCTTCAACTCCAGAAAATACCACCACCTCCTCCTTAGGCTGGGTCTGGATGACAGTCGCTTTCAGCAGTACTTCCAACTATCCTTGACCTGGCTCAGGGCCCCGCTCTCCTGCATTGGGGGCTGAATCACCTGAACAACAGATGGTTAGGTGAGCCGGCATTCTGGCGCTCAGGGAGAAGCAGCAGGAAATCAGTGCGAGAACACTAGCAGAGAAAAGAACATAACAGGGGACAGGCTGCCTAACGTCTTGCACTATGTAACTAACAGCGGGAGATTAGGAGATCCCTCAGAGGAATTAGCGCTCTAATAGACAGATCATTGGCCAAGTAAGCCAAAATTGTGCAATTTGCCACCATTGCCTCACCTAGCTTCGATTCGCTCCAGATCCACCCTCTACATAGAGATAACATGGGAATCCTTGAACACAACTTCAAAGAACATATGCTACTATTTTATGACATGTGCCCAGTTTGGTTGTTGAGCAGGCTTTGAGCTAGCCAGCCATACATTGTACGGCGTTTTCTTTCCCCCAGAAACTTCGCTCAAGTGTTCAAAATCTGCCGATCCGGTCTCCACCGGGCCGCCATCTGAAATTCCACTTCTAGTCTAACGGAATCTCGTGCTAAGCTCACATCTCACGAATTGCGAGAGTCGCATCCTATTGGTCATATGTTGCCGTGACGCAGCACGGAAAATTAGGAGGAACATTATTTTGATGATCCACCCGGAAAAAGAACATCCTCTGCTCCACTATACCTTAAAGCAAATGTCCATACATGTTGGGAAACTTTCTCAAATGAAGAACACACCTCAAAAAAAGACGCAGTGGAGGTTGATATCAGCTGATATCTGAAAGACATTTGTGATGCAGGCCAGTCATTTAAATAATGAAAGAATTATCAAGTGGCTTGGGTGTGGATCCACTGGCCCACAGCTGCCCAAACATCCAAGCCTGGCCACAAAAAAAAAAAAAAAAAAAATCTACCACCAGTCTCCAAATACCAGGGTGTGCAGTATGGGGGAGGGGTAGCCAGCTACTGCAGGACAGCTGGGAGCATAAAATAAAAGCCCCTGACCAGCTGTGACTCAAAGCAATGTTTCATTATGACCACACCACACCACCCACTCACTGCAATTCAGCTGCCATAAAACATGTAGACTAATGGGGAATTCTATATTTATCACGCAGAGGACTCTGGTTTAATTATACAGAACAGATGTGAGGCCAAGGGGTGAGAAAAATCTGCTTTTATATAAGCTATATTTAGGGATCAGGAGCAGCTTTGATTTAGTTTCTGAGCCATGGTTGGCCTTCAAAGTAAAAGGGGACAACAGGTTTTAAAATGCAATTCATTGGTAGAATGGATTGTTATAGAGTATCTGTGCAGCTATCAGTTTAAAAATAGTTTAGACTGTAAGAAAAAAAGTTTGACATCTTAACCTCAGTAAGAAAATGTCCCACACAGCATTCAGTGTCACCAAAAATATTTTCAGATTAAAAAATTTTTAAAGCTAACTTCATCTCCTGATCTTAGACTGTACACAATTAACTATAGCCAATTACTGAGCCTAGCTCAGTATTAACAGTCACGACCAGTTCTTTCTGTCAAAGTTGGCAAAAAGATCTCCAAATGAAAATCATGTCCCGTCTATAGCAAGGGCCATTTTGCATACACCAAAACTTTTATGAACTTTATTTGGCTCTCTGCCAAATTATTTACAATGAAAACATTTAAGCAGAACCTGCCAGTTCCATCATCATGAGGAGATGGAAGAATTATTTTTTTCTCTACAGCAAAGTTCTTTGAGGAAGTGCTTACCTAAAAAGCTTAGGATCACCAGGGATATGCAGGATGACAACAATCTGAAGCACAACAGCAGGTTCACATATAAATGGTAATGAAGGCCTAACCAAAGCCCAGTCCTGTTCCGCGATGCTGTGGTATGACCGGATATGCCAGTTATAGTCGTGCTTTGGTGGTGCCTGAGCAAGAACTGCAGATATTTATAGTTAAGCCTTAAGATGGTCCAATATTTTGCAAAAAAACAGGTGACAGTGCACCACAAAACCAGTGGAGAGAAGAAACTCTTCACACACTAACACCAAAAATGGATGTTACCAATCCGAAACATTATACCTCAACTTAATCATGCTTCTTACAAAGTTTTAGACTCAGTCAAACCACGAACAGGGAACCATATTGACAGCTGTGTAAAAATCAAAAGTCTGTAAAACTTCAGATACTAAATAAAGCGTGTAATCTAACTTTATAAGTCACATTGTCTATTATCTCTCACCATTTTTTTCCCTCCAAGTCTTCATTTCGTTCTCAAAGTAATGATTTATATTTGTGAAAACTGTTCGTCTAATTCATAAAGAATGGAGCAGGAAGTCCACAGTTACAGACCAATAGTTCTAAGGCTGAGGACACAGCAACGCCGTCATGGCAAGAAGAAACAGTATACTCGCACAGAGTTCAATCTGTTGGGTATAAACCAGGCATAAAAGAAACCAGTTTCTTTTGAAAAGTGTCCAATACAGCTAAATTACAATTAGATTCAGTTCTATTTGCCAAGTTTGTGAGCACAAACTCTTTGGACATCATCCCTGCAAAAAAAAAAAAAAAAGCTGGGATCTGTCGAACCAAAACCATGATCAAAACCATTCGGGTTTGGACTAAAGAGTACAAGAACACTGAACACACAGACTGGGGAGTGTTCAAAGGGTGCAGATCTGGAGGAACACACAACGTCTGTTATTCTATATATTCACTTTTGCAGTAGTGCAGTTCTGAGAGGTGGATCATCCAGGTCTAGAAAGTAAGAATCCTGTGCAGAGATTAGTTCTAACTATTTACATTTCCACAACACAACCTAGGTGCAAATCACCTGGCTAAGTGATAAAGATGAAGAAAAACTGAAAGAGGGTATCTGGCCTTTAGTTCTTCCATATACGCTGGCACTGAAGCTCCACCACCTTGGCTTATCTGGACTACTTTGCTACTGGAACAGTTTTCTTGTTGCCAACGGGCCCACGTGGTGAGGAAGGGACAATTATTACCTGCCTTAACTCATATTTGTAGTCACAGAGGACTACAGGGGAACTAAGCAAGCTCCTCAGTAGATACATAGATGTTGGAGTGTGTAAACAGTATCCGGTTCCTTGGCATTCAGAGGTCCTCCGACCTCTCCTGGACTGAGAGCATCTTCAACCTGGAGAATAAGGGCCAACAGCAGCTCTGTTTCTCTGAGAACTGAATTGGACTGGACACTACTCACCTCCTTGCAAGCTTTTACTAAAAACATCCTGTGTATACAAAATGACAAAGTGTGTCTAGTCTAAGTAAGCATGATGGTGCATCAAGGCTGAAATATACTCGCATGTTGGGTTTTCTTGCTGGTCTTGCAAACCTTTTTACTCAGACTCCCCACTTTCACTGAATTACAGGCTCTGACCAGGAGATGACGCTTCTCTTTAGATCTTAATGTCCACAAATTTTGACAGAAAGAATATTTTAGTACAAATATTGATGTTTATAAAGGAATTGTAGGGGACCAGCCAAGGGCCCATCAAGGAAAGTGGGGAAATGTTTAATGGCTACAACTGGCTCCCTTGGGGAGCAGTGGGCTGCCATTGTGTGTTGCCTGGGAGGCAGCGTGGGGTTAAGGGTCTTGCTCAGAGAGCCAGAGTGAAGGCTGTGGGGATCGAACCAGGCACTTGCAACTTTCTCAGAGCACAAGCGCACTGCTCTAACCCACTAGGCCAGCACTCCCCATCAGACCAGCACTCAACCTAACATTTTTATATATTAAAAAAGTTTCACTACACAAATGCTGAATGCAGTGTATACAACGGGCAGTTGTTTCAGACTTTATGTTGTATGTGATGGAAGTCTAGCCAATAACCTCACCCGTTTGCTGTTTTCAGTCAATTAATGAACAGTAACAACACTGCATTTAAACACACTGTTCCACTTCTGCACCATTTGATGTCGGTAAAGGCAAACTTGTTCATGGAAAACAATTTTAAATACTCCAACTTGGAATGAGGCTGGCACACACTGTACGGGCCAGGTTGCAAAATTTCAGAGGTGTGTGACACAGCAGCGAGGCTGCACTAAAGTGGCAAAGCATAGGGGCGATCACGGACTACAACACACCCTCCATCCGGTGGGTGTACCTGATGCTGACTTCCTAAATGGACTAAACGGCTTCTTTGGAAGGTTTGAGGCACTAAACAGCATTTAGACAGTGAAAGCCGTTTCCCATCAGGGAGTGGAGGCACTTGACACAGTAGACATGTGGAAGACTGAGCGGAGTCAACCCGAAGAATGACCAAGGCCCAATAACATACCTGGGCGGATGTTCAAGGAGTGTGCAGGTCAGCTGGTTGGCATCCTCACAGACACCTTTAACACATAGCCAGACCAAGACATAGTGCCAACAAGCTTTAAGTCTGCCTCCGTCATTCCGGTCCCAAAGAGGCCTCAAATCACCTTATTTAATGACAACTGATCTGTTGCACTGACTCCAATCATGAAGTGCTTCAAAAGGCTGTGCCAGTTTACCTACCAATGGTGCTGCTCTACTAAGGACGCCATCTCCTCCTTTCTTCACCTGAGCCTAGCACACCTGGAGGAGAAGAATGCCCACGTGCAGATGTTGTTCCTTGACTTCAGTTCAACTTTCAACACCATCATCCCACAGCATCTGATCTGTTGCCTTGGTGAGCCAAGGACTTGTTCCACTAATTAAAAAGGTTCATAAGCCAGCTTAAATTCTTAATAAAAGTCTGAACTATTTAAATGTTTTTTAACATCATATTCCTCTCCCCAATGACCAATAGGGTGAGTCATACCACAGATGATATTGTATGGCTATATTTTTAGATGCTTATTAGTTTTATAAAGCTGAAGTTTGTAGGTGTACCAAACCAACAAAGTTTGGATATTTTTGGATATTTTGTGTTGTAGACTTTTAGTATGGATCCCAGGCATTACTTATTGTAAATTAAAGCCCTGATGAAAATGCTGAATTTTTCAAAAGACGGACAGAAAGTTGCCCAAAATCCCAGCCACCCAGGCAATGCATCATCAGTCTAACTGTAATCAAGATAATGATTGAAGAACAAAGCTGTGAGGGCAAGAGTCAGACATGGTCATTTCGTCATTAAGCTGCCTGGGGGACAGTCTGATAGGCTTCCCTTAAGATTGTATAGCACCTCCATTGTGTTTGTGTCTGGTTGGATGCTTGATATGATGTCTGTACATTGCAAGTTTATTAAAGCAGGGTTGTCGAGTTTCTTTTTTACACCGATCCTCTGACCCACTGTACTGCATGTTTAAGGTGTTCCCCTGCTTTACACACCTGACTTCGATTAGTGATCAACAGGCTTTTGCGGCACTTGTTTGCTGCTGAGGAGTAAATGCAATCCTTTTAATGAGGTGTGCTGAAGCATAGCAATTCCAATTAAATAAATGTAAAATTTGTTTAAAAGAGGTTTCAGACTGATTGCCAGCTGTCGCAATAATGAGTGGCGAGTCTGGTGAGACAACAGATCTATCAGGGAATTTAGTTCTTCCAATAAGAAAAGTCATTTGAAGGTTGCCAGGATCTTTTTAATTTCATGGATGAATTTAGAAATATAAGTATAGTTATTGTTTATTTAATTGAACAATCTTTTTCCAATATAAATCTTGTGATTTTAACCAAATGACAGAAATATCAAAAACTGATAGGAAGGTAAATAATTTGTATTTTTAACATACCTGAACAATGTCACTGAGATCCAGCAGCATGTCTCAGAAAAAAAAGTCATGGAAAACAAAGTGAAACATAGAAGAGAAGAACTGATGTGCCATTTTAAACATTCATATCTCTTTTACAAATATTTTTAGGTCCTTTTGAGATGCATAACTTTCATTTGTTGTATAGATGCTGTGCTCTTAACATGCTAAAATTCTTCATGTTCAGGATATAAATGACAATTGTTACATAACTAACAAAGATGTAACCACAATAAAAAAAATTAAAAAAGGTAAGAAAATATAAAAGGTGGTATTGGAGCAGGGTCTTATAAAACCTTCCGTAATAAGGTCCATTATCCTCAAGGAAAAACCCATAAATAAAGGGAAAAAAATATTCCCACGTCCCAAATAGAGGCGTTTCAAACTTGTGGAACAAGAAGTAGAGTATTAAGCTTCCCTAGATCAAGAGCATTATGTATGGAATACTTGCTGCACATCTTCCCTTCTAAATGAATAATAAACAAATCAGTGCCTTATCCTTTTACATTCAACAAGAACTTTCCAAATATGTGTAACAAGGACAAGTTTGACAAAATAAGGGTTAAACCAAGTGTATTTTTTCCCCCTAGGGTCTCTGTCTTGTAAAACCCAATTTGAGCTTTTACCCATATTATAGCACTACATTAAAAATTATGCAAAAAGTGGTATTTTCTTCCATGCATGTAATTTAACTGCATCCTCTGAGCATGAGCCAGTCCCTTTACTGAAAAATGAGTGGACAAAGAAATGCAGCCGCCTTTACCCTCGTCTCCTTACAAGAACCTACTACTTTGACTGTGCTGTAGAGACTGACACGGGAGTGGATTTTCACTCCTGTCCCGTCCCACTCCCTTAGAAAAAAATTGTGTCCCGTCCCGATCAGGGCCAGAGTAGAAATCTAAATCCTGTCCCGTCCCACTCCTGGTGAAATTACTCCCACTCCCATCCCGCTCCCATTCAGAATGACTCCCGCTCCCGCATCACTCCCATGCTCTGCTCGAAAACCTAGGACGCGTCCTTAGAAGGCCAGATTCGAAGTACGATTACGTCATAGTGCGGCGCTGAGGTCTGGTCGGATTCCAAGAGTCCTCGTTATGCGGCCTTAAAATGTGTCCTTCTTTTAGCCCGATTTGAAGGACGGGTGTCGATGTATCCTCAGTATCCTTGGTTTACCCAGGATTCATTGCGAGACCAAGCAAGCCGTGATCAGAGGAAAGGTTACTTGGCGCCGAACAGTGGTGAAAATTGGAAGTTCAGTTTAATATAATGCAACTCTGTGAATAGTTCCGTCTGAAATGAATGAAAATAGTTGTTTTAATGGTTATTGAGTCAGATATGTGGCGGTAATGTTTGATTTATCTAAAGGTTTTTATCTGTTACTGTATAAATGAGTTTGGCTGTAATTTAAGGACAGATTCTAATAGATCTGCAGAGAGGGGACTATAAATCTGATAGTTTTATCTTTTTATTGCTGTTTTGCACAATAGGCTTAACTAAGATTTTTTCTTGTTTAATATTAGAGATTTTGCAGATATGTTTTTAATACATACATTGTTTAGATTTACTTATATATTTCTACCCCTTTTATAGAATAGAATAGAAAATCCCTTTATTGTCCCACAATGGGCAAATTTACAGCAGCAGAAAGAAGTATAAGAATAACATAATAGCGAAGAGTAAAAAAAAAAACTGGAAAAAAAAAATACAATTCTGTAAAGTGTTTTAACAATATAAAACTGGAGAATAAATAACCAATATGCAGCTATGGACATTTTTACAGTGATGGATATTTGAAAATAGCAGCAACATCAGAGATGTGCAGAATGACAGCAGCAGGTTATTTAACTGACTAAGGTTTCCATCATTACATTTGATTTGATTTGTTCCTGCTCCCGGTGGTTGGAATCTTTATTCCACTCTGGATTCTCATCAGTCTTTGTTCACTTTACAATAAAAAAGAAATAAATAAACAAACAGTTTTGGAAACTTCGGTTTTCATTCTTTTCCTGCTTTGTGTGTCAACTTTCGCGGTTGCTAAGCAACAGACCTTACGGCGATAAAACCCGCTGAAGGGTAGACCTGGTCGAATTCACAGCCAAAACTCTTCCGGTCTCCTTATTTTCACGGACTTCAAAGGATCCAGTCTACAGGTGCTGGTCATAAAATTAGAATATCATGAAAAAGTAGATTGATTTCAGTAATTCCATTTAAAAAGTGAAACTTGTATATTATATTCATACATTACATACAAACTCATATATTTCAGATGTTTATTTTGTTTAATTTTGATGATTACAAATGACAACAAATGAAAATCTCAAATTCATCATATCAGAAAATTAGAATATTGTGAAAAGGTTCAAAATTGATGGCCCCTGGTGCCACACTCTAATCAGCTAATTAACTCAAACCACCTGCAAAAGCCTTTAAATGGTCTTTCAGTCTAGTTCTATAGGCTACACAATCATGGGGAAGACTGCTGACTTGACAGTTGTCCAAAAGACGACCATCGACACCTTGCACAAGGAGGGCAAGACACAAAAGGTCATCGCTAAAGAGGCTGGCTGTTCACAGAGCTCAGTGTCCAAGCACATTAATAGAGAGGCGAAGGGAAGGAAAAGATGTGGTCGAAAAAAGTGTACAAGCAAGAGAGATAACCGCACCCTGGAGAGGATTGTGAAACAAAACCCATTCAAAAATGTGGGGGAGATTCACAAAGAGTGGACTGCAGCTGGAGTGAGTGCTTCAAGAACCACCACACACAGACGTATGAAAGACATGGGTTTCTGCTGTCGCATTCCTTGTGTCAAGCCACTCTTGAACCACAGACAGCGTCAGAAGCGTCTTGCCTGGGCTGCTGGTGAGTGGTCCAAAGTCATGTTCTCTGATGAAAGTAAATTTTGCATTTCCTTTGGAAATCAAGGTCCCAGAGTCTGGAGGAAAAGAAGAGAGGCACTTCATCCACATTGCTTGAAGTCCAGTGTAAAGTTTCCACAGTCAGTGATGGTTTGGGGTGCCATGTCATCAGCTGGTGTTGGTCCATTGTGTTTTCTGAGGTCCAGGGTCAACGCAGCCACATACCAGGAAGTTTTAGAGCACTTCATGCTTCCTGCAGCTGACCAACCTTTTGGAGATGCAGATTTCATTTTCCAACAGGACTTGGCACCTGCACACAGTGCCAAAGCTACCAGTACCTGGTTGAAGGACCATGGTATCCCTGTTCTTAATTGGCCAGCAAACTCTCCTGACCTTAACCCCATAGAAAATCTATGGGGTATTGTGAAGAAGAAGATGCAATACACCAGACCCAACAATTCAGAAGAGCTAAAAGCCACTATTAGAGCAACCTGGGCTATCATAACACCTGAGCAGTGCCACAGACTGATCGACTCCATGCCACGCCGCATTGCTGCAGTAATACAGGCCAAAGGAGGCCCAACTAAATACTGAGTGCTGTACATGCTCATACTTTTCATGTTCATACTTTTCAGTTGGCCAACATTTCTATAAATCCTTTGTTTTTATTGGTCTTCAGTAATATTCTAATTTTCTGATATGATGAATTTGAGATTTTCATTTGTTGTCATTTGTAATCATCAAAATTAAACAAAATAAACATCTGAAATATATGAGTTTGTATGTAATGTATGAATATAATATACAAGTTTCACTTTTTAAATGGAATTACTGAAATCAATCTACTTTTTCATGATATTCTAATTTTATGACCAGCACCTGTAAGTAGACCGCGTCCTTGGAGGATGCAGCCCAGGATTTCGAACAGAGCCCCATTCTTGTTGTTTTTGAGCGCGGGTGAAAAACTCAGAGCGGATTCACTGTTGGTTTTTGGGTCGTGTAGTTTTTTTGACTCGCATTATAGTGTAGGCTTAAAGGAAAAAAACTACAAAATGGCGGCGCCGCGCCAGTACTGGATTTTTTTTCTTTCTATTTTATTTTATTTTTTGGCATTGATCCTAGTTTTTTTTTTAGTTATTATCGGTTTGCTCCCGCTCCCGTCTGCTCCCGTTAATGTTTAATCCTGTACCGTCCCAATCACGTGATCGTTACTAATACTGACTCTCCCGAAAAAATGTCAGTCTCTACTGTGCTGCACCTGCCCAGTAAACAAACGGCCACTTTCTCCAATCAGCAAATGCTGATATGAAGCACAGCTCGATCATTTCTGTTCAAAATTTGTGGCTTTTTTTAGCAGCTACTCTGCACAGTGACAGCAACTGTTACTTTAAGGTGACAACTAATAAAGTGGGAGACAGCAACAGGTTTAATAATCTGAGCTAAAAATGTCACTTTAAATACACATCAGACTGTCTACACCTCAGTTAAAATGTTACATGTCAACATTGCCAAAGACAAAAAGACAAGTAACACCTTTTTAGAAGGGTTATACTTAAGCAATATTTTCTAATTATTTGAAAATAATTGTGTTCTTTTAAATTTCATTTAAATGAACCAAAAGGAACATTTCCTGTGACTGGACCAGATCAAAGATGTAAAGCTTCAAACCCTGAAAAAGACAAACAGCAATTTAGCATAAACCCCTCTGCCTTTGCATGTTAGTAGGAGGGCTGTGCTTTGGACTCATATCTGCAACTAGAAGACCTGGGTTCTCTAGTTGCAAACATTAAATTGGACAGACATCCTTTTGTAAACCCGGAAATTTCCAGGTAAAATATGGTCATTTATTTGAAATGACCTAAAGACCAACTCAAAAAAACTGAGAAAGGTTGTGATCAGACCATATAGGACCTTAGAGTGTAATTAAATGACCCCAAAACATTGTTAGAAGATGAATATAGGGAACAGCTTCACAAAGTTACTAAACTTGCTTCTATCTGCAATAATATCTGATTGCTTTGTACAAGCCTTAAAGCTTTAATGATTTTACGAATATACAATGAATCTAATTTCAAAAGTGTTTTAGAGTAATATTTTTTGCCATGAGCCTCTGGACATCTCATCTCACGAGGGCTCATCTGGCTCAGACATTTGGTTGCCACGATTACATTGTCTCGGGGGCTACATGTGCACCTGTCTCCAGGGTTTCAGGCTAGATTAACGAGACTCCTCTTAACAGGGCCTCACAAAAGAGGTGGCAGCAGTGCAGATGAAACAGAAAAGATAATCCTGACAGATTCCATCTGGAGATCGACAAGTTGTAGGGAAAACAAAAAAGAAAGAAGATCCTTTAGTCTTTGTCTATTTGACAAAAAAAAAAAAAAAAAAAAAACAGTGGCTGGAATTTAAGACAATATAATAGGTGGTGAGTTTACAGATGTTTTTCATGGCGTTAACCTGTCCAATTTATCCAATAGATTTGGATCTTTTTGGCAATCAAAATGGAAAAAAAACAAAATACTTCAAAATAAGTATTTAATGACCTTTAAAAAAGCCAATAAAGGGTTCACCAACCAAAGATGATTCTATTATTATAAAACACTGCATTCCAGGTTTGAAGAGTATGGGTGTTGCAGTTTCTGAGCTAAACCAGCTGGGATGCAATAAAAAATAAAATGCATTAAAATCGTCATTTACTGACCTTTTAAAATATCATATAATACGTACACACAAAAAACAGGGGTCAAATCCTACAAATCCTGTGAAAACACTGAACTGCTGCACAGAGTTAAGGATAAGCAGCAAAGAACAGCTTCACTAAAACCTCTTTTCCACTGAAAATAACATTTTAACGCGTGCTTTTCAAACATGGGTCAACCTCCTAACAATCGGCATTTGGTTCCTTTCCCACTGGCAAAAAAAGCTGGATCTAACTCCTAGCTGGCAGGGTGAATGGCCTCCGTCCCCCTGCCGCTGCTGGTCTGATGATGCCATCATCACGCAGGGTTAGTGTTGATGATGTCCCCAGTGAAACAGATGAGCAACATGTAAGGAAGCCAGGGTGTAGTCAGTGTGCTTTATTGTTTCGCTCCATTATCTGTCCCAATCCCTCTTACTAGCGCCACGCCATGTTTATCGAATGGAAACAGTTCTTTTGGCCTGCACACAGCTCACAGTGAAGGCAATAGAAGGCATTTCTGCGAGCCCCCCAGGTAACTCACCACTCCGCATTTCAGATGCAGTGTTTACACCCAGGACCGCATCATCAAATAGGAGGAGCTTCAGCTGCGTGAAGCTGAAACCCCAGTGACAAAGAAAAACAGCATCTCCATAGTGTGACTGCTTTGTAGCATTTAAAGCACTTTGCTTGAGCTCAAATAACTTTCACTGCGGTGAGAAAATTTAAATAATTTTTCTGCTGAGGTTTTGAAAAATTAAGTCATATGAAACATTTATTTTGTCCATCCAATTCATCCATTTTCTTCCGCCTATCTGGTGCCGGGTCACTGAGGCAGCAGTCTAAGCAAAAATGCCCAGACTTCCCAGGCCACACACACTTCCTCCAGCTGCTCTGGGGGGACCCTGAGGCGACACCAGGCCAGCTCAGAGACACCCCTTTAGCATGTCCTGGGCCTTCCATCAGGCCTCATCCCAATGGGACATGCCTGGAACACCTCCTGAGGGAGGCAACCAGGAGGCATCTGAAACAGATGCCTGAGCCACCTCAGCTGGCTCCTTTGGACGTGGAGGAGCAACGACTCTACTCCGAGCTCCTCCCGGGTAACTGAGCTCCTCACTCAATCTCGAAGGTTGTGCCCAGCCACCCTGCGAAGGAAACTCATTTCAGCCGCTTGTATCCGTGGTCTTGTCCTTTCGGTCATTAAACAGATCTCATGATTATAGGTGAGGATGGGAACGTAGATCGATTGGTAAATCAATCTACGTTATTTTGTAGACATAGTAAATGGATGATACTCATGTAGTGCTTTTCTAGTTATGCAGACCACGGCAGCTTGAGCTAGCACTTTACCAAGGGGGACATCAACATACAACATAAGAGGCCCCTACTGCAGTTGCATGGTTCCCGCAGTTTTACAATCAATGCCAGAAGTTTGATAACTTATCTGATCTTTTTCCTAAATGTCAACCTTTTTTGATGTAAATTACAGACTGCTGTTTGTCAAAACACACATACGCAAGTTTAGGGCATTTCTTCCTTGTACAAGTATGTCCAAGTAGAGACCGACAGAGAGGTGAGGACACCTAAACATGAGGTCAGTGGATTCAACCACCAGTGCCCCCTGGAAACAGACACGCGGGCTGCAGGTGTAGTGACCAATAGCACTGTAATCAGAGAAAAATAATAATTTCTAAGCAAAGGTGCATAATATATTTAGTGAAAACCTAGGTTTGGATAACAGCTGACTGACTGAACAAGACTCCTACCCAAAGTCTGGAGCACTCGTAAGATTAGTTTCTACCCGAAAGAATATTAGACATAGGAGAAAAGTACTGAATGCAGCATTTTTTTTCCCCTAAATCACTTGTACAAATGATTTAAGAACCAATTTGTTCCTACGAAGACTTCTTGCATGCGACCCATTAATTATAATGGCTGGGTATTTGCTGCTGGTTACAGAATAAACTCCTGCATCCTGCGCCACAGTCGCCCCATTACTGATCTACTACCTTCTGGTGGCTTTGTTAGACTTCCTGCATTTATAAAATGATCGAAAACATGCAGGTGCATTGCAGCTGCAGAACTATCTCTGTGGGATCAACCTTGAAATGAACCAACGTTTGGATTGCAAGATGTCCATTCTCTCCACTAAGCCCTTGTCATCCCAAAAATGACAGCCACCTATATAGTGTTCCTCAGACTGCTCTCATCAAATTTCAGCCGTATCAAGTGTTTCAGTGGGAAGAGCTGCAGAACATAAAGGGACCAGAAAGTGTTGGGGGGTTTTATTTGGCTGTTTGTAGTCATTAAATCTGATTCCAGGTAAGACCCATGCCTTCTTCCCCTTTGTCCTGATAATCTCTATGGCAGCGTTACCCGGCTGTGGAAAAAAAAGCAAAATATTGCGGCTATTTTTACCTGAAGCACAACCCCCCCAAACATGCATGAACAGATAGGCCTGTGGAAACATACCCATACAAACACACCACCACAAACAGAAGCTGAGACAACAGTGCAGCAGGAAAGGCATAAAACAGCATGTCTGCCTCCCTTTCATTAGACGGAAAAAAAAACTGTGCTTTGCAGTCATCCTCACAGGCAAGGGATGTTAGGAGTAAAAATAAACAGAAGTGAAGCAGGTCCAATTCACTAAAAGATTTGCTTTTAAAAAAATAGAGTCCAAAAATATCAGGAGCTTGAAGGACCTTGAGTGATAACCATGACCAACATCATAGATCCATCAAACTTTAAAACAACCTGTCTGTCATCAAAAAGCCAGGCTGCATATTCTCATTAAAATCACCTCAAACTAAAGTAAGAGTCTGATAACCAATGAGCGGATATGCACTGCGCAGCTCCTAAAGATCCACTCAAAGATCTCATTACAAAAAAGTAAAAAAAAAAAAAAAAAAACAATCCACTGGACTTTTTTCCAAGTTTGAGGAACGTTTTGCTTCTTTTACAATTCAAAATTTCAGAAATAGCATTGAGTTTGAGACTTTATACCAGGCATCCCCAATGTCGGTCCTCGAGAGCTGCTGCCCTGCAGGTTTTAGAGGTTTCTCTGCTTTAGCACAGCCGATTAAGATGATTGAAGTTAAGCAACAGCCTGTTAATCAGCTTTCAATTAAAATTAGCTGTGTTGGAGCAGCTCTAAAACCTGCAGGACAGCAGCCCCGAGGACCGACTTTGGGGATGCCTGCTTTATACAGTAGCCAAAAAAATCCTTGTTTGTATAAAGCCTCGAACACTTAGAATTGAAAACGCTTCCTGGATGGGAAGCAAAACATCTTCAAACTTGGAAACAAAGTCCAGTGGATTGTTTTTTAACTTTTTTGGAATGACTCTGACCTGGATGACTGAGAATCTTCACCACCATCCAAGATCTCTGTTTGACCTACAGAGATATTTGATCAGTTAGTCACAAACTAAACATGTGAAGTTGTCCCTGATCGCTGTACTGAACACAAACAGATATTACTGTGGGCAAAAAAAGAGCACTTTTTAAATTAAGGTGATGATAAATGAAGGACATTAGCTAAATGAAACCAATTATCTTCTATCAATTTAAAATTGATTTTTATTTTTTGGTATGTTTTTCATAAGAACCATTTAGGTGAAAGTTTCTTTGCTTTTACAGCAATAGTCTGATGTTTAGTTAATATTAATCTTCCTAATTCTTGCATACAGTACATTACTGTATGAAGCTTGTAATTTTTCCTTACCCAACTTTCTTACCCTGAGATGGAAGGAATTGCAATGCTGCAGCCATTAAACATCAACTACAATCTTATGCGCCAATTGTAACCCAGAATATACTCGCCTAACCCACTTGAATTAAAGAGATAACAAAAAAAGAGCCAGAGATCATAGTAGAAAGGATACGGGGGGTTCCCTCTGTGCGGCAGACCAGGTAGATACAGGCAGCAATGACATGGATGGCCTTGCGACCACGGGTCAAGCTTTTATTGAGGGCAATCTTGTAGAAGTTGAAGGCCGTGTCCAAGCAGTGTTGGTTCATCTGTAGCTGGTGACCGAGGGTGTAAATGTGGTGTTTTGCTGAAACAACAAAAGAACAGACTCATCACTCAGGAAGTACTTCAGATCAGATCCACAATACTGAGAAAGGGCTGAATAATTTCACTATAAGGTTGCAAATACTTTTTTTTTTTTTTTTAAATAAGAGCGTTCACAATCAGTTGGTGATGATATATATTTCAACTGCCAAGGTAATATTTATGTAGTTGAACAGTCTTACAATAGCAGATGCTCACATCAGTGAGATGGTTCAAAATGCTACAAGTCTGAGTGATGGAAGCACAGAGGAGATAAAGTGTAAAAAAGAAACATCACAGCTAGTGAATATTTATTTACTAGTATCCTTATCGCAAGATTATTTTGATACTGTGCCCCCATACTACAGCCAGGGGCGGATTTAGGTAATTTAGGGCCCTAGGCAAAATCAGGCAGGGGGCCCTCTGAATTGAGACAACACTTAAAACAGACCTATTATATAAACACAGAAATTTTAATAGAATAGACATACATTATTTCTTCTATATTTTTTTCCTCTTTTCTTGTCGCTTTTCTTGTTTTCCTCTCCATGTTTTGTACTCAGCTGACTTTTCATGATTTCTCGAAAGGAGCAAAATATTTTTTCCAAGCACTAAGCTCACTTAGCTGATTGCTTCTCCCTGTGTTTCCAAAAAAGGAATAGAAAAAGAAAATAACACAGTCCTTATTTTCACTGTAGATAAGCCATGATCTTATCTGTTCTCGATTTTTTCACTTGTATGAAGTAGCAGCTGCATGAATCATGACAGCAGACAGGATAGAGGAGAGCAGGAGGCGGGGTTACCAATCTACTTGCTCTGGAGAGCAGAGTTTGCTACTTTTATAGGTTGTCGCCAAAGTCTCCAATAGCAGAAAAAAGTCGTTAGATTTGGCACTAGGCACTTTTCTGAAATAAAATAACTAGAGGGGTCTGAAGAGTCACCAAATATAGTGACAAAAACACCAAGTGGGGAACACTGCTCTTTGCAACGTGTTCAAATGTTTTGCTGCTTGTTTGCACCTTTCTGAACATGTGCAGCAAATTGACTTTTCCAATGTGATTGTAATGGCATTTTAGAGAAAGAATTTTTATCAAAAACATAATTAATGTGCACAAATAAGGTATAGTTGTATTAACGATAAATGTAAACAGTTTTATGGGGCCCCCATGAACTTGGGGCCCTAGGCAACTGTCTAGTATTGCCTAATGGTAAATTTACCATGGACATACTATAGCAATACCACAACAGGTTAATTTATTAGTAATGTCAACTGACCACCTCTGAAACAAAGTGCTGCAAACTAAAAACTAGAGGTGGACAAATGCATAGGCGAGCAGCCTGACGTGTGAACAACATCTAGCAACTTCCTCTTCACTTGCTGCCCATTGCAGTAGCCCAACATTAAACTGGGGGTGCTATGAGGCATCCTGTGTTCCTAAACAAGATGCCTCTTTTTTATGTACATGGATGCAAAGAAAAACAAAGGCATGCTGCTCACTACACTTAAATCTGCAAAAGTGAACAATAAGATGGAAGATGGAATGGTGTGTTCTACTATTGAATTAACACAAAAACCATTATTCATAATGAATTCACCAGTGACATCTGGTGAAGTAGATATAAGATTATCAATAATAGATATCAATTACTTGACCCAAATTAATTTTACTCATTTGTTCTAGTATCGAGTAGAAATTAAGCAAAAATTAAATGGTAGGGGGAAAAATGTTTTTCCTAAATAATAGAATTCCAAATGGGGCTAAATGGGTGAATCCTAGAAATCATTAGTTGAATATGAAAGCATAAATATGACCAATTAAGGACGTGTATGTATAATGGAAAGCTCTCTGTATGGTTGCACCAGATGACTTTCAGTATGCTGATAGCCCGTTGGTAGTACGGGGTATAGTGAAGCCACCGGAGGCCATATTGGTACTCCCTAGTTAGACCGGTCGCAATATAAAAACTATGTGCGCTACAGCATCAGACAACGATGATGTTCTCATTTATCTGAGGGACTTAAGACTTTCAAAATAAAGATAAATTCATCACTTAACACACAACTGGTGTTTCATATAATAAGTTGATTACTGTAACTTACAGTAAAAACTAGGCACAGAGTCATTATGTAGTCAATAAATCATGTAATCTTACATATTAAACAAATCCATCAAAATAAAAATAATCTGTAAATGGAGCACAATACAGATGTGCCAAACGTGCCAAATTGATGATGTACATGTAATAAACATGTACTGATGATATTGTTGTGGTAATTCCATATAATTTCAAGATCACACATCAAGACTGAATTACAAGTACATGTCTGCAAATATGAAAATATTATAGCATTAACATTTTTTCCCATGCATGATGCCATATACTTTTATACTGCGTCTGTGCATTAGCCTTAAAAAATGCTTGAGTTGCTTTTTTTTTCCTCATTAATATAATGTGCAATATATTTCAGTATCCCCGTGACCGGACCCCAGATAAGCAGAAGAAGATAGATGGATAGATAGATATTTCAGCACGTGACTTTTTCAGATGAAAAATACGACAAACACCATAAAAACATTGCCATTTCAAAGTAAATTACTTTCCATTTACTCAACTTTCCATTTTCTGACGTTAGACAGTATGTCACTGGCTAAGTCACTCAATGCCTTTGAGTCAGTGCGAGATAGCCAGACTAATGTTACACGAACAGACTATAGTATGGGACACTTCAGCATATATATGGATTTTCTTGGCAAGTACATCCACTGACTGAAATTACATCAGAAAGTCTTCAAATGCTAGCAGCCAAATGCAACACAGTGGGTAGTACCAATATGGCAGCCGGTGGCTTCACTTTTTTTGGGCTATCAGCAACCCTGAGAATATATAGAGATCAGTGGTCTCCAAGCCTCACCTGCAGCCTTTATCATGAAACAGGATTACTGGATTAGCCAGCTAACTTCAGGTTTAATTCCTGATCAATTAACATTAGCCAATAGTTTGGCTAACGTTGCAATGCTACCCCGTTAAAGTTAACCCCAACGTCGATGTCCGCTCTGCCCCCCATCCCCCTCGGACAAGATGGTGGCAGTGAAGAGAAAGGTGCCTCATCTTTTCAGTTTATCTGATTGGTTTTGATGTGTTTGATTTTTATTTTAAGCTGGAATATGAACAAGGATGTGAAATTTATATCTACATTTTTTTTTATTTAATATAAAATAAATGTTTAAAATATAATGAATAATTTTTGTCTCATCTGTATTTTTTATCCATGCAGGCTTTCTGTGTGATCAGGAATATCAACAAACTCCTGATCAAGTTATGTTCATTTTAAAGCAGCCACACTGTTGCGAATCAGCTGTTCAAAGAGACAGTTTACAAAAGAAACTACTGACTTTTTAAGAGAGAATACGTGTCATCCATGTGGATAGACTAGGAATAAGGAATAGTTCACTCACAATCCATAATCGTTTCTCACTAGTCTGTGTGCAAGCGTTAAGTAATTTCAGAATTATTACGTCACTGAGATCAAATCCCAGAAATTATATGATAAGTAAATACTGCATAAACCACAATAGAGCAGTCTTATGCGTCACTGTTTATCGGCTGCATTGAAAGAGTACAAGTATTCCCCCTCATCCAGGAACCACTACATTACTGGGAAAGGATTGGTGACAGCTTAAAAATTAGCAAGATGTGTGACTTGCTAGTTGTTCACATTACCCTCTGGAGTTAGGAGGACTTTGTAGCAGATTAAAAAAAAAGACACTAAAACATCATTTCATAAGATTAGTTTGGACTTTTTAATTCAATAAGGTTTTGGCGACAATAAAGCCGGAAGCTGATGCCATCATTGCATCATAGTGTTTAGTCTGAGTGAAATCATATGGATTTCTGGGCTGTGGCAGAAAGTCGCAGGATAAATGGTAAAAATCTGTTCCGCTTTTAAAATGGTGAAAGTTTTCAAATGCAGCCCTAAATGTACAGAAATGCCTCAATGTCTTTCCTACTTACATGAAACCTTATAGCATTTCTGCTTGTCTCATACTGACAGTTTGCTTCATAATCAATTATCCATTTTATTAACATTACAGCTTTCTCCTTAGTGTTTTTAACCTGCTGATACAAAAGCACACACACCATAGGAAGAGGCACAAACAAGTTGAGGTACAAAAACAGATGGAGACCCAGCCAGCCAGGTGTGCCGTCCGTCTGCAGTTCATGACCTCATAGGGACTTAACACACAAAGCCAGATGTGTAACTTTACTGAGTTGGAATGTCTGAGAATGTGAGGGGCTGGATAGTCATGTCTCTACATGCTGAGCAGATATGACATCAGAAAGTGCGCATAGCATGTTAGACAAACAATCACAGTGAACTAAAACCACAACTTGGATTAAAACCCTCCAGCAAAATAAATTATATTAAATTCAATTCAGTTTATTTACATAGTGCCAGTTCAAAACACATTTCATCTCAAGGCACTTTAAAGTTCACCAGATCATACAGTCAAATTGATTTAAAGTCTTCTAAGGAAAACCAATTGATTGCATCAACTCATTGACTCATATGCAATCCCTCACACTAAACTATACAACAGAATTGCACTGATGAGTGCATCATCTCAACATCTTGATCTAAACCTATAAAGAGAATCGTTTCAGTACCAAGCTAAGAAAGATTTATGCACCAAAGAATAAATACTTAACTTTTATATGATTTTTACTCAATACAATGTGGTTTGTTCGTGTTTTTAAGCCAAACATGTGATCAGCAAGAGGTAAAAACTCAGAAATCAATAAGTGAAGGCACCACGACGTCCTGTACTGCCGACATCATGGTCATTGTGGATGCTGCTATCGAGTTAAAATGTAACCTCTGATTATTCTTAAGGCCAGGGGGTCTTGGGAGCAAATTGTGCCTGAAATATATACGGTATGTGAATTAAAGCAAGAACAGCTTCCAAACTATAAATTGGAAATACAACC
The DNA here is from genome assembly GCA_030533445.1 of Cyprinodon diabolis. Lineage (NCBI taxonomy): Eukaryota > Metazoa > Chordata > Actinopteri > Cyprinodontiformes > Cyprinodontidae > Cyprinodon > Cyprinodon diabolis. Next base: position 14,304,454 of record CM060080.1, on the reverse strand, counting down.
GTTTGTGTGTGTCTGACAGAAAAGCATTGGGGAATACTTTTCAGGTGGAAACACCATCTTAAATGTCATCATGTCTGATTTATAGGTGATTAAACAAAGAAAAAAAAAGAAAAATAATTAGCCTTGCCAAAATGCTTTCCAAAATAAACACCACAAAACCCTATTAAACCCCATTTGAAATTCAGGATGAACCCTCAGAATTTACAAGTCCACATCTTGAACATAACTCAAGAAAATTTGGACGGTACAAGTCGAAGCATGTTTGTTCCATAAAGGTTTTAGTGGGTAGTGTACTAGGCGAAAATGTGATTTTGGCCAAATGTGCAAAAATTCATAATTTCACTCATAAAAAGGGAATCTGGTCAGACAAACATCCTGATTTAAGTTATTGGTGACTTTCTGCATAAGACAAAACCTTTGCTCCTAAGGTTTAGCTATTGTTTCATTGAAATGTATCAATAATATCACCAAACTGAAAAGAAAATAATAACAGAGTAGCTTATGTAACACATCATGGTTATATCACCTCAAATGGTCACACAATTACCTCCAACCCCTCCTTGGAAAGGTCTCAGCCTCTAGTTTCCAATGTACCGGCCATTAGGGGGTGTGGCTAAAGATGAATACCTGCTGTTGTGTTACTCCCCCAGGGTCACACATGTCAGGTAGAATTTTGAACAAGAACAGCAATGGAGGAGATTTTTTAAAATCCAACCACCTTAGTCCCTCCCCCTACAAAAGGAGCTAAAAGCTATTCCTTCTATCTATGTTATTTGATCTTAATGAGACTTTTTTTTCAGGGAGGCTTATAGACAGGACATAGTGTGCACTGCTCACCAGTTTCTACTCACTTCAAGTCTGTGCGCCTCTGTTGAGTTCAGCTAACTAAACTCTGACCACGGCGTGCACAAGAGCCCTCTTGCTTTTGCTGCCTGCATAGTGCATGCCTTTGAAAACAACACATTTTACAGTGCAGTGGTATACTGTCTGAAAAACCCTTAAGCAGAAATGTCAAACTCAAGTCCTTGAGGGCCATATTCTGCAGCTTTAATTAATTTGTCTGGTTCAACACATCTATCAAATGGCTTGATAACCTCCTCAGCTACAGTAGTTACTACTATGATGAGACACAGGCCGTTTCTCAATTCACAAGAATGCGAATACGGACTTGTGTCCTCGCCAAGTATGTTCTTGAGAAGAACACGATGAGCTAGTGGTGAATGGGAGCATGCAACATATGTGGGTCAATTGGAACAGAAGCAAACTGGTGACGTTGCCACACGCTCTGCTCGTCTGGAGCTGCATTTCACCTACTGTTATTAATAGTCTCTGGATCAGGGGTAACCAATTAAAAATCAGCAGGGTCAGAATAAAGAAAATCAACCAGTAAAGGTCCGGAGACATTTTAAATTACGATCTGTTAGTTTAAACAGAGTTTAACACTGAAATAAAAAAAGGTTTTTATGCATCCATGTTATACATTGAATTTTTAAATAAAAAAATTTCAAAAAAAGCTGTACTGTTTTTTGAAGTAGAGAAAAACAATCTTTCAGTTTGATATATACACAATTTCCTGATTCACATATTTTATAAAACACCTTTTTTTCCCCCCCTTTTTCTTATGGCTTAATGAGAGCATTGGGCTTTATGCTGCCCTGCAAGGCTTTAAACCTGGGTTTGAATGGAGACAAAGCCATTCTAAAGCACATATCAAGATGCTCATTTTGAGCATTGATCCATATTTATTTTTGATTATGTTTATGGTGGGAAATCCTGCTTTACAGCAGCAGGTTGAGCCAAACATACTCAAAATGAGCAGGGTCATCTTTACGCACACCATTTCACTTTTCTTTCACCAGTTTACCGCAGTTCTTCCAGCAGTCCACACTTTCTCTGCTCTTTTTCCTCATCTTCTTCTCCATCTTTCCCATCACCCGGCTTGCCACAGGTTTGCCTGCTGTGTCTAAAAGTAGTTTGCAGCAGTAGCTCTGATCGAAACAGCTTATTGGCTAATTTGTATCATGTGCAGCCTGGTCCCAGGGCTCCGGACAGCTTTACCATATTAACAGGAGAAGCAGTGCAAGTGACTTTTAGACACTGTCGAATAACATGCGGTAATTTATAAATGTTTTAAATCGGGTTGGGTCCGAATAAACAGCAGGTGGGTCCGGATCCGGACTGCAGTCCGCTAATCTGTGACCTCTGCTCTGGATAATAATAAATTCTTACTTTTTCCATTTAGTGGGGGAATAATTGCGCAATAAAATCAGTAAATGGACCATAAAGCGACACTTAAAAGTATGTTCTCTCCTCAAATGATCTAAAAACATACTTTTATGGAACAATAACAACAGAAAAGAGAACTTTTAACTATATACTGTGGTTTTCTGTGAGCGCTCCCATGGAAGCTGTCAATCTCTAGAACAGACAAGTCTGCTCTGATGCATACTCTGCAAAAGGGAGGGGCGAGAACAACATCTGGGGACTTTGTCCGCTCTAGGTCTTCTTATTCTTGTGAATTGGAACAGTACTACGGCTGAGGCTGATGACGTTTTTGGAGTGCATAAGCACATGAGAACGCACAAGTACACATATTGAGAAATGGTCACAATCTCTCATCAGTCACAGAAGATTCCAGAGAATAGTTTAACTTCTAAATAAAAAGTTAAAACCACAGAAACATGGAGTGACTTCAGATGATTATCTCTCAGAAACAGCTGGTCACTCACCTCTCTGCAGTGTTTGAGCTCTGGACTCAGATCCAGTACCCGGGAAGTATCCATCCCCAAAAGATGGATTCTTATTTCCACCTAAATCAAGAGAAAGACCATGAGAGTAAAAAAAAGTCCAAACTGCAGAACTACTCTACTTTTCTTTTTTTTTCCCCTCATCCATTCTTTGTCTTGTCATTTAATCCAGTAAACATTCACGCGATTAAACTAGTATTGAATAAAAACAATGAAGCTGCTTTTATTCTTGGATAATCTAATATTTGAACCCAAGAACCTGACATTGTTATGCTACAGCACCATCTAGTGCATTAAAAGGAAACAGAAGTTTCCAAATTGATAAGTGCTAAGCGTTATTAAAAGAAATAATTTTATGGTAGCTTAAGCCTACACTGGATAATTCCAAATAGCGGTTCTCAACGTTTTTTGGGCCAGCACCCCTGTCCATCCATTATTCAAGTACTGTACTGTCACATCAAATAAGATTCTGGAAACTTACAGTAATTATTATTATTTTACACCAATAGGAAACTATTTTTCATGAAAAAATATAATATGAATGATAAAAAATGCAAATGACAAAGACAGATAGTTTCCCACACTAAAAGCAAGAAAGAAAAGCTTGTGAGAAATGCCATTCATGATAATTATTTAAAAGGGAAACAAGTTATTGAATTCAGCCAACCTCCAAAGCGAAGAAACTTTGGAAAACCACTGGAAGCCCTGCATCTGGTTTCTGTTCTCTGGCAGTTTATTGCAGGTTGCTTCATTTAATAAACGGCTCAGAGAGCTTTATATTCTCCTTAATGCAAATTTGTTTTGCAACACGGCTTTTGTAAATGTTTGCCTTGGGCTGTGATTTTTGTTTAATGGACGCCATATATGATGTATGATACTATAGACAAAATCTAATTGATTAATTAATCAACCTCCCTTTCCTAACCACACGGGTGGATTTTTGGTTGCATGACAATCTAGGATGGCACTTTTCCATCAGGACTACTTGGCTAAATACAACTCAATAACATGACAGCATTAGTATATGATAAAAAATAAAAAACGCAACAATAGGGGACACAAAAAACAAAACCTTGCTCCTCATTCTAGAGCCCAGCCAAAGCAGTCTTTGCCTTGGCAACACAGAAACGCCCATGCCAGGCTGCAGCTCTGTGGCGCAGGTTGCAAAGATCACTGTCGCAAATGACGGTTGAAATATTTAACAAACTTGTTTCAACCTCATGCTGCTTATTTTATATTAAGCTTCCACATCTTGCAACTTGCGAGGTATTAGTTTAATTTTTACAAATAATTTCATAGCCCATGAGAAATTGATAGAAATGTAAATTCTGATCCAACCATCCCCACTCTACCCTACTTTAAATGGGGCGTTAGTGATTCCATAAATCCGTCAGCTCCGTCATTTTCCAAAACACATGAAAAACTTCAAAGTGCTGATATGAAATCCAAAATTGGCCAATTTCTTTAAGATACATTTATATAGTCCAATAAAAATTGGATTAATTGGAATTAATTACATCTCTTTTTTTCCTTTTTTCTCACTTATGATCTTCTGTACGTTTGACAAACGTACAGCAAACTACTGCTGCAGACTTGCTATTTAAGTTGAAATGTCCACTCTCTCTACCACTATGCGTTTTGGGACAGTGTTGGTACCAGATCTGCTCGGGGCCCCGCCCCTTCTTATAACGTCAACATATGGCAACTCCACTGCTTTTATTTTACATTTCATTGGCGATCTAAAGTAGAAAACAATCATTGTCAGTCTTGAGGGAAAGTACTGCGTTCTAAGACTGAGCTCTTCATCATGTGTCAACGTTCAGCCAATCATCTAGCGCAAGGTCACTGGCATGCGCAGGACCTGAGCAGATCTGGCAGCTGCAATGGTCCTTAGTGTGCGGTAGCGTTTAAAGGGCCTGTGGCTACAACTGGAGATATCAAAGCATCACCGTCGCCACAATAATGATGTCTGAAGATACTGGCAGTAAGGGTGGAGGTAACGAAATTAGCCTGTATGCAGAACAGTTATAAAAAATAAAATAAAATAAAACGTGAATAAGTTTGTTTACAGGATAAATTACCTATTACTTTCTGTTATGCTTTTCATCTTTTGATAAAGCTGAAAAACCACATTGTCCCAGCGCAAAAATTTTGTCAAATTTTTTTTTTTTTTCTTATGTCAAAATACACAATTTGATGATCATTGGAAACACGGCTACAATTATATTCAAGTTTTTCTTGCTCTTTTCTCTGGTTAACAATTTAACCTTTATGCTCCAGTGCTCCTTTAAGTGCTTTTAATCATCTTAGTAGCACACTTAAGCTTTTTTTCAATGGTTTTAGTTGCTTGCATGAAAAAGTCCTCTTGATAATGTTTGCAGATACAATCAAGGCTAAGCTGTATAAAACAAAGCAAGGATTTCCAACAAAGCTGCGGGAAGGGATGCAGAAACCGACATTGTCCTGTGATTTTGGAGTCAGTCTCACCTTCTGAAGACACAAACTGTCCGACAGCCAGAGAGCCTCCGCCCGACTCCACAAACTCCACCTCAGACACAATAATGTTGTCTTCCAGCACGGAGCCGCAGCCCATGCAGACCGCATCGCCCCTCGCCTGGTCAACATCGATGTCCGAGCTGCCGCAGTGCTTACACACCTTAGAGCTCATGGTTTGGCTCTGCAAACCACAACAGCTGAAAAAAAAAAAAAATGAGAATGTCAAGTTTAGTTTTTTTTTTATTCATAAATTTAACCCTAACCCTCGCAAAGAGACTGTGCAATTCCTATCGATGTTGGCCAGAAAAATCGATAATAATGGGTTAGCTGTGAAGCCCCTTCAATCCAGCTATGGAAAACTTACTTTCTGAAGTTATTGGATTAGAGAGATTAAGATACTGTCTGAATTGGAAATTCTACACTTACAAATACTTCAAAATTAAAAGAAGAGTGATGTGAATCGGAAGGATGTATATGTACAAGTTTATGTATAAAGTGGTGACTTTTCTCAAATGTTTGCTGTAATTTATTCACATTCCCTTCGGTTTAGTTTTCTGTATCAGAGCTGTATAGGTTTTGTCCCGTTTCTTTTTTTTTTTTTGTTCTTCCTTGTTCTTTGTGTAAATGTTCAAAATACCCAATAAACATAATTAAAAAAAAGTTTAATTTTTTTGTCTTTTCATTGCTCCAGCCATCCACAGTAGCCATTTTCTAATAATATATATATATATATATATATATATATATATATATATATATATATATATATATATATATATATATACGCATACTATTTACATTTTGAAAACCCTTACTGAATTTAATCTTTTATTTAAATATTTAAATCTAAACACTCAATGTGAGAATTTCAAATTTTATTTGAAAATAGCCTTTTTTTTATCCTTTTGGAATTAATTTTACTCTTTTCTATTCTTACTTTATTCCTAGACTGGGATTTGTAAAAAAACAGAAATTTTTTCCAGTATGAAGGTTTATGAATGCTGACAAAAGCAACAACAAGCGTTTATCGTTATAACACTCCTGATGCCGCCGGATATGATGGGGACCAAAAATTTAGATTTATTTTCACAAATCAAAATAGAAGCTCAGAATAAATCAATAAAATAAGAAATATGTTGGTGTGTGACAGAAACCCCCAGGCTCACAGCTTAGCCTGTGGGTGTCTGAGTTAGAGATAACAACAATCATTTATTAGTTTGAACACAGCTGAATGCAGTTAGATGACAGAATGCGACTAAACTATGTTGAACTTCAGAAAAAAGGGCCAGGTTAACTTTACTAGCAACACAAAAACTAGAACGCCATCATTTACTAACATCAAGCTGGGTTTGGATTTAAAGCTGTCTTTTATTAGGGCAGCATAGCCTCATTACAGTCATTGGTGGTTTCCAGAGTTGATTCCTTCTTTTTTTTTTTTTTTTTATGTAAATATTTCTATAGAGCTTTACTTTTTTTTTTTTTTACAAGATGTCCAAAAGTGAGCTACAACAAGTAGGGGAGGGGGGCTGATGGGTTACTGTATACTGCATGGAGCAAGAACTCTCCACTCATGCTGGAACAGTCTCTGATTATTGAAAAAAAAAAATCATGTATCAACATATACAAATTTATGATGCTTTCTGAGCGTTTTATCCTTTTATGCACGGATTCAAAGGCAAATTCCACCATAAAAAACCTTAAAGAACCTTTCAATGCTAATGCTAGTTAAAAGCAGAGACAGCTGCCCTGTTTAAACACCTTCGCTCTGGAGTCTTTGCAAACGTAAAGCCAAATAATCAAATGTACAGTGTACTTCCATAAAACCACAACTTTGACAATAACCACACCCCAAGCAGGATTGGAAATGAAAGGAAATTTATAAGATTCTCATCTTTACTTGGTTTGACCCCTAGATTGTGTCAAAACCTGCAGTTGGGGAAAATATCAAAACCATATTTCCAAAAGGTAATCCTTAGACAAAGCTGAATCAGAGGTTTCCCTTTAGTGATATGCTTATTTTCACATTAAAACTACTCTTAATGTTAGGGTGATTGCTCTATAACTGGTATGGGGCCCCATAAAACTCCTTTTACATGTATGTTTAAGACAACTATTCCTTATTTGTGCACATTAATTATGTTTTTGATAAAAAATACTTTCATTAAAATGCCATCAGAACGCTTATAATATTAAGTGCGTCTCAGCCCCCCCCCCCCCTCCTTTAGTGTCCTCAACATTGGATCAGTCCATTTGCTGCACATGTTCAGAAAGGTCCAAACAAACAGCTGCAAACCATTTGAAAACAAACTGTGCAAAGAGCAGTGTTGCCAACTTAGTGCTTTTGTCAACTTTTCAAACACCTCTAACACTTTGATTTTAAAAAAGCGCCTATCGCCAAATCTAACAACTTTTTTCTGCTGCTGGAGACTTTGGCGACAACATATAGAAGCAGCGAACTCTGCTCTCTAGAGCAAGTAGATTGGTAACCCCGCCTCCTGCTCTCCACTATCTTGTCTGCTGTCATGATTCATGCAGCTGTTATTTCATCCAAATAAAAAATGGAGAACAGATAAGCAGATCATGGCTTGTCTTAGGGCTGGCCGATAATTCAATAACGATATATATCGATCGATAGACGTGTGGCGCAATAGAAAAAAAGAGGGTCGATAAAAGTTCGATAAAAAAAGAAACGCAGTTTTCCTTCCTTCTCATTGTAGCCTAGCATGTAGGTTTATGCTAATCACTGCTTCCTCCCAACCAATCACAATCGCGGACCCAGGCACGCCGTCACCAAGCGCCGCCCTCTCAAACCACAACACAGAGCACATGCAGATGTCGCAGCAAGGAGAGTCGGAGGAAATTGTTTCAAAGAAGGGTTTTTGTAGTTCGGCAGTCTGGCAGTATTTCGGTCATGGCAAGTCGGACAAAAAACAAACCACAGTCATCTGTAAAATGTGTAGGGAACCAGTGAAAACCAAGTCTGATAACACAACCAACTTTTTTTTTTTTTTATCATCTCAGCCGCTCACACCCGCAGGAGTACGAGCTGTGTAGGCCCCGGTGCGGCTCTCCTCCGAGTAATCTTCAGGAATTTCGGGAAAATATATATATATTTTCAGTTCTGGGCAGTTTCCCACGTAGTTCTAACAATTGAGATAAAAATGCTGAGGGGCCAGAAACTTCAAAGTAATAACTCAGGTTAAAGCAGGAAACGGGGGAGGCGGCGGCAGGGCATTTATTTATTTGTAATATTTATTTTGGTCACTTTAGTTTATTCTTTGTCAGTATTTAATAACATAACTCAGGTCTCTTAAGTTATTTTTCTTTAAAACAATTCTGTTATGGTTAAAAAAGTTGGTTAAATAAAGATTTAATTAGAAGTCTGTGTTTGTGTTTTTTATTAAAATTAAATCATTTAGCAATATTATAAAAAGTCCAGGCAGAGCTGCACATAAAATATGGTTTCAAATCTTTTCAATAATTATCGATATCGATCAATATGCATTTTTTTTATCGATAAGCTTTTTTTCTATATCGCCCAGCCCTAGCTTGTCTACATTGAAAAGGTGGACTGGGTTATTTACTTTTACAATCGCCTTTTTGGAAACACATGAAGGAGCAATCAGCTAAGTTAAAATGGGCATAGTGATTGGAGAAAAATCTTTGATTCCTTTTAAGATCGCATGAAAAATGCCAGCTGCAAATATTGCTAATATGAAAAGAAAAAAGGGACAAAAGAACATATAGGAAAACAACAAGGGATACGAGGAAAGGGACAAAACGTAGAACAAATTTTGTCTGTCTATAAACATTTCTTTGTCTGTATAATGGGTCTGTTTTCAGAGGCATAGCCAGAATTTTTTTTATAATGGTAACCAGGCAATAACCAGTGTACAGTGAAAGGTGGCTGAAAATGGATAGGCAGCAGAACCAATTGACTGAGTTTTTATCTTTAAATGCTTTTAAGTTGAAAGTGAAAGAATTTGAAGCAGCCTCAATGATCTGTAACTCTTTTACTTGATATGTCTTTATTTTTTATGCACCTGTCATTTATTTTAATGTATCTATATTTCTGATGTAACTTTGATGCCTCTTGGCCAGGACTCACTTGAAAAAGAGGTTTTTAATCTCAATGGGATCAGTTCCTGGTTAAATAAAGTTTAAATAATAAAAATAAATAAAAAACTCAGGGTCAATCTCTACTGTTCCAACAGGAAAATGAACGAGCAAAACATCCATATTTTCTGAATAAAGACCAATTATACTTTCCTACAGCCTTTGCTAACAAATAGATGCATATATTTAAACATTCATGCTTTTTAGATAAAAGGTGAAGTGGATAAAATCTTTTCCACATTGTCATTATTTACCTACTTTTATCAATAATCATCCTGCATAAAATTGATATTTACAAGTACTAATATCTACATAAATTGATTATTTAATGTTTTTATTAAAATAGTTATTTATCTATGATTTCACTAAAGACTCCTAGAGGACTTGCAGAGACAAATAATTCTCTCTTTACCCCATAAAACACAAAATCTAGTTCTGAAAAGAGAAGGAATTCTGTACTTATCATTTTAAATGTTAGTATATTGATGTGCATAATTAACCACAGTGATTTTGTTGTCAAGTAATTGTGAATATATGAAAAAATAATAAAATGTTTTGAATATTCCACTTGATTATTGGGGGAAAGCAATGGTAGGGGTGATTCTGTAAAAGTAAAAAAAAGAAATCCACTGGACTTGGTTTCCAAGATTTGAAGACATTTCACCACCTCTCTAGGAAGTTTTCTCAATTCAAATAATAATAAATGTTTATAGGATAGACAGACATAATTTGTTCTACGTTTTGTCCCTCTAATAATAATAATTTTGAAATGAGAAAGCTTCCTGGAGAGGTGGCGAAACGCCTTCAAATCTTGGAAACCAAGTCTAGTGGATTTTTTTTTTTTTTTTTACTTTTACGGAATGACTATGACCTGGATGACTGAGAATCTTCATCAGCAATGGTAGGGGTGGCCAATGATTGGTTAAGGGTCGCAATGGCCCCCCCTGGACCCCCATCTAGTTCCGCCCCTGTCTGTTTTATGTGTTCTCAATTCAGGGGGCCTCCTATCCGTCTTTGCCTAGGGCCCCAAATGTCCTAAATCCGCCCCATACTGGGGCTGGTATTGTACCTTTAAGGGATGCTCTGCCAAAAAGTGATCAGCAGCCCCAGCAGTCTCTGCAGCTGGGGCAGTCTTTCACAGACAGATTTTAGTCTCTTTTTTGTATTATTATTGTTTTACTGTCCAAAGTTTACGCTGTAAGAGTGGAGATGATCAGTTTTTGGCAAAACCTTCACATGTCTGAGCAAGTGATTTACACTATAAGGGTCTAATCTGTCTTTATTCCGATAAGATTAACGATTTCCAGCATATTATGATGCTACAGAGAGAAAGGAGTGACTCGGCAGGGACAGGACACCCCTCAATGTTCATCATCAGTGACGTGGCACAGACCTTCATCCCCCTCCCTCGCTTCTACCGGCCAACAAACCACCATGGAGAGGATGGTTGGATGAAAACAGATGTTATTTAGATGTTTTTCTTAGTTTGCTTTGTGTTTTGGTGGTCATTACGAATTAGCGAGGAGTTAACGGGAGCCGGTGACAGCTGGGAGGGGAAGGCTAAGGAGAGCTAAACATCGGTAAACTGTGTAACTCCATGAAGCTGTGTGAACCCTAACAGCCACGGTGTTTCCATACCTTCAGCTTCAGCCCGCTGGTGTCCGAGACGAGCAGCGTAACGTCACGCCAGGACGACGTCAGACTCCGTGAAACCTAAACTCTGAAAGTCTAAAATTGACTTTCACACTTTCTTATAGCAGCTTGAATCGCATGTGAAGATATCCGAGCGATGACACTTCACTTAAAGGCTGAAATACTGAAATACCGGCACAATCCCCAACATAACAGCAACCACGTGTGTCCGATGCCTTGGGAGTTCGGGCGATACCAACTGATGAGAGGGGGGGGGGGGGCTGTGTGGGCTAAATAACTGCTGCAATAACAACAGGGCTTTATTAAATTTATAAATTATTTCCTCAATATTACAAGCAGCATGTTATTTAAAAAGTTTTAGGAAATGATGGTGTTAGTACAAAAAAAATATATATAGGTTAATCACAGTTATCCCTATACTGTTTTGTTACATTCCAACTTCCTTCATCACTTTAAATAACCCGGTATATTTAAATAAAAAATCATACATCTATTATTAATTATTTACTCTAACTTTACTAATCTTCCAGATAGATCTATGTAAGTTTGCAACACCTTCACATTTTGTAATATTAATACCCGTTTTGTTCAGTTTTATTAGTTAGTCTTGTTTTTGGGAGGGGTTTATTGGTCACATCTTTATTTTGCAATATTTCCATTCTTCCATACATTGTTTCCAAAAATCTTTCTCCAAATCTCTCAGAATGTAAAAACTAATCTAGCCTGTAGGATTAGTTGAATTTAGTTTTATCTGGAATGTTCCTGGTAAATGGCCTGTGCTTTTATAGAGCTTTAAGAGAATCCAAATTCCTTTACACTACATCAGGGGCGGATTTAGAAAATTTGGGGCTCTAGGCAAAGACAGGCAGGGGGCCCTATGAATTGAGAAGAAAAGAAAGAAGAAGAACACATAAAACAGACCCATTATAAAGATACAGAAATTGTATTAGAATAGACATCCATTATTTGTTCTACGTTTTGCCCCTCTCTTCTATTCCATTTTTCTTGTTTTCTTCTCTATATTTTGTATTCAGCTGACTTTTCATTTTTTCTCAAAAGGAATCTAATATTTTTGCCAAGCACCAAGCTCACTTAGCTAATTGCTCCTTCCTGTGTTTCCAAAAAGCCGACGGCAAAAGTAAATAACACAGCCCTTCTTTTCACTGCAGACAAGCCATGATCTGTTTATCTGTTCTCCATTTTTTATTTGGATAAAATAACAGCTGCATGAATCATGACAGCAGACAAGACAGGAGAGTAGGAGGCGGGGTTACAAATCTACTTGCTCTGGAGAGCAGAGTTCGCTACTTTTATAGGTTGTCGCCAAAGCCTCCAGTAGCAGAAAAAAGTCGTTAGATTTGGCACTAGGCCCTTTTTTGAAATAAAATTGCTAAAGGGGTCTGAAAAGTCACCAAATATAGCGACAAAAGCACTAAGTGGGCAACACTGCTCTTCGCATCGTGTTCATATGTTTTGCTGCTTGTTTGGACCTTTCTGAACATGTGCAGCAAATGGACTGATCCAATGTGGTTTTAATGGCATTTTAGTGAAATAATTTTTATCAAAAACATAATTAATGTTCACAAATAAAGAATAGTTATAATAACCACATATTTAAACAGAGTTTTATAGGGCCCCCAGGAACTTGGGGCTCTAGGCAACTGCCTAGGAATGCTTATTGGTAAATCTCCCCAGCACTACAGTACATTCAGCAGCTCACACACACAGTCATACACTACTGGTTAAGAGCTAAAGTGTAGCCACAGCTGTTGTGGGGCACACTGACATCTGAATGATTATTGTTTTGTTTAAATCTAACTAAAACATCCCTAAATTTTAATCAAACTTGTCTTGATCTGACAATATTACATCTTCTTCCCAATCACCATCAGACAGCTGAATGTTGAAAAAAAAACTCAAAATAATGTTGCAGACTCTGTATCAAACTGTCCATATTAATGCATTCTTTTGCACTGTTTTTTCTCCCACAATGTTTAGATCCTATCACTGCTGCACTTTAAGAAATTGAAATGTAATGAGAGCTGTACAAAATGAAATTTCGTTTTGTATACACTCTGATTATGCATAATGACAATAAATGTTGGCCAAGTTACACTACAGCAATGTTCTTTCCTCTTTTCCATTGACACATTGACAAAAACATTTATAGTATGTAGAAAAACTTTATTTTATTCTGAACAGAAAAGGCCAACAAGAGGTAAAATTATCAGCAAAAAACATAATAAAACAGGCAGTGTACTTAGTGCACTACAAATCAAATACATATACACTGGCAGTTTATATTAAAATGCTCAATAGGTTTTAAAATACATCATGGATCATAATCCAGAGACTACTGTGTCTGTAACTACATTTATTTCAGTACAGTTTATTCTTTATAACCATTTTTTAGATGGAGAGACTGCATCTTACAGCTAGTAAGACCATAATAGGGATATCTCAACAGCTTCTTTTCATTGCTACAACTTTATAGGCCTGTGAACTCGAGGGAAGACTTTACAATGGAGGAAAATATCCTGCCTCGCAATGGTACAACTAATTTTATTGCTCAGAAGAAAATAAAAAACAAATCAAAGTGACTAAGAAAGCTGGTGAACTGTTTTTAGGCCACAAGACAAAGGCAGAATCCAGTTAACATTTTGCAAACCAACTTTGTGCTGTAATGAATAAAAGACATACCTATTCACCTATAAGAATCATTGAGTCAAAACTATTATAGCAACAAACTCTAGTATTGGAAACATTGTGCACTTATAAAAGTATTAATCTTTTCAGCAATGAAACTGAAAAATGTTGACAATTTTGAAAGAATAATTGGAATCTACAAAAAAGAAAAAAAAAAAATCCAGATTAGAAATCTGATTGGTTTCTATTTGATATGGATTAGATGTGTGCAGTCTTATTGGTGTACTGTGGTAAACAAAAGGACCACTGCTGTTATGTCACTTCAGAGCAAGTTCAGGAGGATGTAACAAAGCTGATCTACAAACACAGAAAATGAGATACTGAATGTATAAAAAAATAAAATAATTTTTTTCAAATCAGTTCTGCAAAAAAGGATGCAACCATGAGCCCCATTTCATCCCCTCCACCCCATGTGTGCTTCCAGGGCAGGCAGCTGGGAATACAGATAACTATGCTCCAATATATCCCCAACATTTTTATTATGGTTACAGGTTGTTGGGCTCTTCTTTGTAAAGACCTTTTGAGGCGGACCAGGGCTGTAATTTTGATGGATTAACTTCAAGCCCTCGGAAAAACACATTTTGGACGAGGGCTGCCTGGGCAGCTGGTTAAAAGTTGCGTTAAGAATCTCTGCTTCTGTCTCCTTGAACCCCAGTCGGCCCCAGCAGATGGCCGCTCACACTGAGCCTGGTTCTGCTGGAGGTTTCTTCCTATTAAAAGGGAGTTTTTCCTCTCCACTGTCGCTACAAGTGTGAGGGATTGCCTTTGAGTCGATGCAATCAACTGGTTTTCCTTAGAACTTTGAATCAATTTGAATGTATGGTCAGGTGAATTGTAAAGTGCCCCGAGATGTGTTGTGAATTGGCGCTATATGAAGAAACTGAATTGAATATATATAAGGTAAGGTATATAATATATATATTATATAATGGGACGAAAAGGATAATTTCAAAAAGATGCTGCGGATTCTAGTTACTAGTTGACAGTCTCAATGTAGTGTTCATTTACAGAACTCTTCTAGATGTTGTTATGAAGCCATGCTTTTTCAACATGAATTTTTTTTTTTACTTTTCCTTAAATAATACATATTCATTAATGCACTTAAAAATAAACATTTCAAAATATTGTTTTTTGAGTGAATCTTTGCCCTCAAATGAAATGAATCATGGTAGGTCCATTTTGAGATGTATTGTGTCAGTGTGCTGTCTTTTACAATACAGAACTAAAGTATGAAAGACAGATGGTTTCACACAACAAATTGAAATAAGATTTGAGAAGCTACAGCAAAACAAATAACTGGGTCCAAACCAGGTAAAACACAATGATGGCTCAAAATTAAAGCAGGAATAATCAATAAAATTATAATTAAACTATTTGTTTATACATAACTTTGGTCACTAAGAAACTGTTGCAGATATGAGTACAAATTAGTCAAACATTATTTTCATAAATGGAAAAAAATAAAAACACAAAGTAACATCCGTCTATGGGAAACCAGATAAAGTTGTGACGCTCTGATTCCTTTTCAGGATTTAATCTTATCCAGAAAATCTCCTTATTATAAAAATACCTTTTTCTACCAGGCTAAAGCATTTTACACTCCTTTTTGGCTGCTTGTCACTGACCCCTACAAGACAATCCTAAACAGTTTGTTAAAACAGAGTATGCACCTTGCAGCTAACGGACAACACGTTTCAACATTTGTTTGCTCACTATTAGTTTTTACTTCTCAGCACTTGTCTTATCTCCTTCAAAACCCCAAAGTGGGATTTTCTACTTTAACTTGCAAAGTTAGAACAGTCTAACATCAACTCTCTAACACAACACACCACCGGGTCAACATAAAGCGTTAAGGGTGGAAGTTTGTTACAGAGTAAAGATTCAAAGTTAAAACTTCTTCAGTTACATTGAAGTTTTCAAAAAACAAAGCCATTAAAAAACTGAAGATTTCAACATGTTTGAAGGTTCATTCATGTTTCCAGAGAGCAGGAACTTTAAGCAGATAACAGGAAGGCTTTCAAATTAAAACACTCATAGGACATACAACATCCTACAAAATACTTGGAATGCTTTGTTTTTCATAGACTATAACCTCACTGTTTTGGTACAGGCAGGCCACAGCTTTACAAAACAAACCAAAACACTGATTAATACACTGGTAATTTAAAGGATATCAGAAAACAACACAGAAAATAATAAAAATAACTTGGCATAATTAAACCAAAATAATGGGCAGTTAGGACTGTTTTCTTAGGGTTTGCCAGGATTTCAGTCCACAAGCTTCTTGATGCCAAGAAAAAAATTTTAACTGTTTTCTTTTTCACCTGTGCAACAATTGTTAAGGTGCATCCATAGTTTAATGTGCTTATAAGCCTGGAACTGAAAGATAATTAAAAAAAAATACTTGGTTGTATAATCCTTGCTCCTCTGAAATAAAAATAAGAAATAGAAGCATTCAATATCTGTGAACTAAATTAAGAAACAGTTTCTATATCTTTCTTTAAAAAAAACTGAGGTCTTAGTATTAAATCCTTCAAAGTTAGCAAGTTTTGCTATTCTTTAAAAAGCATTTTTAGTAAATGCTCAAATTAGTGAACAGAATCCAAAAGGAGCCTTGAACCTTTAGAAAATACATAGTAAACCTACAGATGTAAAGAGCACTGGTTATAGAGGTAAGTGAAGTGCTATTTTTTTCCTTTACGAAAGATTTCTTGAGAAAAATTACTTTGATAAGTACTGGTACAAAGAACCGATGAGAAAAATCAGATGGATGAATCAAATCAGAACTGATAGTAAAATCTGAATGAAACCAAATCTGATCTAAATCCAAGTCGGCTTTAAAACACTTGGGTGCTCGTTGCTTTGACGTTCAGCGCCGGGCGTCACTGGTCTCAAGCTTCATGCAGCAGTTTGGCCGCCTGTAACGAAGAAATAGTTAAATTTCTTATGCATTTTAAAACCGTTCTCCACTCCTGTGATGACGGACATCAGCAGGAGCACATGTTTGATCATGGTTGTTCACTCCTTATTTGTCCAACATCTTTCTAACATTCCAACATTTTAACTAAAAATGTGACATTATCATCCAGGTTCACAAAGTGCATCTTTAAAACTTCCAGGAAAAGTTTGAATGAAAATAAAAAGAATACCTGAAATTGATCTAATGTTTGTTAGGCTGACAGCGAATCATGAAGCAGTAAAGGTTAATAATACGATGGCTGAGGGGTGAAAACACACTATAAATACATTCAAGTGTAGCCAGTATAGAAATCTGAACCAACATATAAAACACATGCAAAGTAAAAATGCAACAAAAACAGCAAAATAAGAGAAGACGCAAGCTAGCTTTCCTCAAATGCGGCGCTCCAGGGCACTAAAGAAACATGATTATCAACTCATGCATCCAGACCAGCAACCTTCCCTACAAAATTAGTCCTTGCCATATACGTCTTTTCACAAACACACAAGAATCTATCTTGTCCCACTTTCACTGTTGCAGACCGAGCAAAAATGAGCCAGCTAATAAAGCTGCAGCATTGTGTTTAAGGGAGGACATACAGCCATAATAAACATGGTAGCAAAGGAGGGTGTACTCATGGCCGCTGCAATCACATCTGATTCCATGTTTCTCATGGTGTCTGCAGCCATTTCATTTTATTGGCTAAAACCAAACTTTGGTAAGCGGCCACTAGGTGTCGCTTTGCCCAATGAGCTCTGAAGGTTGTGCTGAATGTTCCTCCTTTCCCTGAAGAGATTTAATGAGTGTGGCATCAGATTGATGATATCATCATTACATCATCACCCCAGTTTGCAAGTTTAGCAATAAGTATAGTTCTGGTGAATTTCAATGGTGAAGTCCTCTCAAAATCTTCAATAACTGTTGATTGCAGATGTGTCTAGTAGTTCCCATTGATTTTGCTTGTAAAGCGGGGAGAATGGCGCTAGGCTTACTGCACCTTAATGTCACTGCCGGAAGATGTCAGGAGTGAGGTGTTACTATGTTTGGGCAAAAATGGCTGGTCCCAGACTCAGTGGTTGTGACGAAAATTACTTTTTTTTTTTACTGATCAACACTAAATTCATTAAATCACTGCAAACATATACAGTATTTTCACGACTACAAGGCGCACATAAACGTCTTTTTTTTCCCTCAAAATGTGCAGTGCGCCCTTTGGTGCGGTGCGCCCTATGTGTGTTGTAACTGCGACTTTTGAGACCAGACCACCTCATTGAGGAGATGATGAAAGAGTGGCTGAGGGAGGTGAATGTAAGGAGACCAGGTGGTTTTTTCTCACTCATCACCATCGCTGTTAATCTGTGACTCCATGCGCCAATCTCACAGCTGATGTGAAAAACATGGTCAAACAAATGAATGCTGTGCTTGCTGTTATTCAACCGCTCGACATCGGTGTGAACCGGACGCAGCAGGTGCAGCAGAAGCAGCGAGTTTACATGCAAAGTCAATGGTTGACGCGCGTATAGACGCAGCAAAAGGTCCCGCAGCGCGTTTTGAGCAGCAGACGCAGCGCCTCGGGAGCGTTTAAGCATCTGACTCGCTTGACACGCCACCAACGCGCTGCTGCTGCTCGAGATGGAAAAACTGAAGTTTTGCTGCTGGAAGCGCCGCATCAACAATCAGAGAAGCTGATCTGGGAGCTGACAGCGAGGCAGACACATCGCTCTGATGACATATGATATTAAGGCAAATGAAAAGGGCTGGATGGATGAGGAGATGATGAAAGAGTGGCTGAGGCAGGTGTATGTGAGGAGACCAGGTGTTTTTTTTCCACGCATCACCATCGCTGTTAATCTGTGACTGCGTGCCCATCTCACAGCCGATGTGAAAAAAAAGCTGAATCAACGCTGTGCTCGCCGTTATCCCGGAAGGTCTGACAAAGGAACTTTAACCGCTCGACATCTGTGTGAACCGGCCGTTCAAAGTAAGGCTGCGAGCGGCGTGGGAGCGATGGATGACAGACGGAGACCACAGTTTCACGAAAAGTGGAAGGCAGCGCCGGGCAAGTTACGCCACCGTTTGCGGATGGATTGTAGATGCTTGGACTAACGTGTCTGCTGGCTCTGTTGTTCAGCTTTCGCAAAAGCCGGCATCATTTCCAAGGAGCCACCCAGCACGGAAAGTGACTCTGACAGCGAAGAAGGGGAAATTGGCATGTCTGATTTAGCGCAGCTGTTTAATTCAGAAACAGAGGATGATGACTTTGATGGGTTCGATTAATACTTTGTAATAAATACTTGAATAAAGCACAATCATACTCAGTTTTGCTCCCGCTCTATTTTTCTACCTGAAAACTTAATTCAACAGCAGCCTCTGGGCCGCGTCTCCTCCGGGTTCACCGCGGCGGCTGGCAGGTGTTTTTCATCTAAATAATCTAAATCTTGCAGCTATATTTGCTGTGATCAGTGTGAATAAAGTAGTTTTAATATGTTTTTAATTGAGAAAGTCCACCTGAAAACCTAATAATTTCAGTCAGTTCATCCAGATTATCATCCTGCCTATACTATTTCTGTCAGAGGCGCTCAGACCCCCACATACCAGCGGTGCGCTGACAGTAGAAATCCCTTCAACAGCAGCCTCTGGGCTGGGTCGCCTCCGGGTTCACCGCGGTGGCTGGCAGGTGTTTTTCATCTAAATAATCTAAACTGCAGGCACCAGGATACCGGTAATAAAAGCGAACATATTCCGTCGGCAGGTTTCAGGATTTTAAGTTAATTTAGGAGCGATCACAGCGCTCTGTCATCTGCGATGTGTCTGTCTCACGGCCAGCTCCCAGGTTTGATTAATACTTTGTAATAAATACATGAATAAAGCACAGTCATACTCAGTTTTGCTCCCGCTGTATTTTTAAATACGCAGTAGAGGTATTTAAACGTAGTAGAGGACATATACCTGTATATAAAAAAACGTGCCCTATAGTCCGGGGCGCCTTATGTGTGTGTTAAATACAGAAATGGCACACATAACTGAGATTGCGCCTTTTAGTACGGTGCGCCTTATGGTCGTGAAAATACGGTAGGTTTTAGGTATAGATAATGATCTATTGATTATTCTATACTATACTACACCGGACTTTTCCTTTAAAGTTGCAGGACACTGGCTGCTGAGGCCTGGAGTTACCCAACCCTGCTTTAAATACTGTTTAAATACGTTTACAATAATACACCAACCATGTGGAGTGGCTGTATGTACACTGCTCTGTATGGTACCTTATGCATTGCGGCGAGCCACAACGAGGCCACCTTCTTGTCCTCTGCTGCCTCCATTTGTAGTTGCTGGGCATCCAGGGAGCCCATAGGTTTGTAGTGGAGGAGCATTCCACTAGCACGTGACGTCCCTCCTAGACACAAACACATTCAACTTTTAAACTTAAAACATATGGCTTTTCTGTAGAAATACATTGTTCAATTTTTTTTATCCAAACTGTAGAGAAAAGTCCCAGACCTCTTTATTACAATCATATGTAGGAGATTTCTAAGACTACAAATGGAATCCTCAAAACAGTAAAAACATTAAATACAGCAACTGGATGAGATGAGAAATGAAATGTAGATGAATAGAAGGAAGGGAAAGAGAAACCATAAATAAGACGGCTTTTTTTTTTACAGTATTAAACGGGACATAGTAACCAGTAAACGTATTCAACCCCCTTGGTGTTTCCCCTGTCTGCCTTAGAACCTGGAATTAAAATAGAATAGAAAATCCTTATTGTCCCACAATGGGGAAATTCTGGTGTTTACAGCAGCAAAAAGATTATAGAAAAATGGCCACACCAATGTGGACCTAAGAAACGTGTATAAGAATAAAAAAAATTGTGAAGAATTAAAAAACAAACAAATTAAATTCTGTATTGTAAAGTCTTATGGTATAAATACTGTGCACCTGAAGAAAAAATAACCAATATGCAGCTATGGACGTTTTTACAGTAATGGATATTTGAAAATAGCAGCAACATCAGAGATGTGCAAAATGACAGCAGCTTGTTATTTAACTGATTAAGGTTGAAACTGCAAAATCAGCATGAATGTAACAACCTACTGAGGTTGTTGGGAACAGTGGTGGTTATAAGGTCTTACAGCTGCTGGGAGGAAGGATCTGTAATAACGCTCCCTGGTGCATTTAGGGTGCAGCAGTCTGTCACTGAAGGAGCTCTCCAGTTCTGCAACAGCTTCATGCATGCTTGTTTCCAATCCTCCTGCACTGAGTCCAGAGGGCATCCAATAACAGAGCTGGGCTTCCTGGTCAAGTTTCTCTAAGCTACAGATAAGTCACATTCACCACCTCATGCTCGGTGGTGTCGACCTCTAAGGATTCTCGGAAAAGGCGTGTTTACATTGACAGATCATGTGACACATACATTGCACACAGGTGGACTTCATTTGCTGGCTCAACTGAAACACAATAAGTGAAAAACCGGGTGGGTCAAATACTGTCAGGAACATCACCATAGGTGTAACCAATGATCTTAAGCCCCTGTCACACCTTAACGATTTAGACAGCGCATGCCTGACGTTAGAAAGATCTGGCACAAAATGCTGGCATACATTGAATAAGTTATAGGTCAGTTTTGTGTATGTTATGAGCCGCTGAAACATGCTGGCACACACTGATATATGGCAAGTATGATGAAACATTTTAAGCATGCTCATTTTCCCAACGTATGCAAGCGTATGCCATATGTGGGGCATCTTACAGGTAAGTTATCTGATTGTTGACATACGTTCAGTGTAAGTTAAACATAAGTCGTGATGTCCAGCTTATCCAAAACCTATGAGTAACGTGTGCGGTAAGTGTGATGGATCCTCCTTATGTTCATCCCCAAAGCCAACCATTTGGCAGGAGGTAAACAGCAGCTAGGTTAATACTGTGATAAAAAAAAAAAGTCTTTTCATGCAGGCCAGGCGATTCTGGGCGCATTACTGCCCCCCTCAGGACACTGGCTTTCGACACTTCATGGGCATTATGCTGCCGAGTGTTACGCATAATTAGGCTGTTGTTGGACATAATTTCTGGACTCGTTATGAATACCCTACGCATACATTGAAAAAATATATAGAAAGTTCATCTTATGCCAGCGTTTTACAAGATTCTGGAACATCAGGCTAAATCGTCATGGTGTGACAGGGGCTTTAGAGGGAACATACACTGATAAATACATAACTAAGTCTGAACAAAGCATTAACCATTAGCTACACTTAATAAGTATTGAATAATATATTTTGATAATAAACTGAATAAAGTCATTAAAAAGGCTGGAGAGATGAAGCAGGTAGAATTGGTTTAAAACTTAGGAGACTAATGGGCACATTTCTCATGATTAAACTGTAGCTCCATCAGTAATTAATGTCCAAATATATTTCAAAATTAAGTATCTATTGGTCGAAACATCCATTTTTAAAATAATCATATTTAAACTGCAAAAACAGATAAATAAATAAGTTTAAATATCTTAAGTGTATTTGGTTTTAATTTGAGGAGGTAAATTAGTTGATATGCCAATAAAATAAGTATTTTTTTACTTAAATAAGATAGAGTTGGGTTTTTTTTATTTAAACATAAATCTTATTTCACTGGAAAATTATCGCACTTGTTTGATCTACTTTAGGGGAAATCCACTTATTTACACTTGTACATCAATCTGTAGATTGTAGAAAACAAAATGCCAAATGTGAAAAAATCTGCACCAGTTGTGTGATGCGTTATTTTTCCACTAGTCACTAATGAAAATTAGGTCAAACTCAATTAGCTAAAACAGCAAAACTAAGTTTTTAAATACCATTCAGGGATGAAATGTCTGTTGGAATGTGAGATATGATGGAAGAGAATAAGACCGTATTTGTTTTCATGCAAACTACAGAATCGGGAAATGAGGTGCAGATACATCTCTGAACAAAGGAGTA
Source organism: Cyprinodon diabolis (assembly GCA_030533445.1). Lineage (NCBI taxonomy): Eukaryota > Metazoa > Chordata > Actinopteri > Cyprinodontiformes > Cyprinodontidae > Cyprinodon > Cyprinodon diabolis. The sequence goes on along the minus strand of CM060080.1, from coordinate 14,281,820 downwards.
CTGATGGAGACTTTAAGAAGTGAGCTGAAGCCAACCTTCAGAGATACAGTGACTGTCCAGCAGACTGGTGTAAGTGTGAATGTCTTCCTCTGAGTCCAGAGGTAGAAAGGAGCCATCAGCGCAGTCAAAGCAGCAATGTTAGTCAGAGAAGAAGATTCAGAGTTAAGATATTTGGTAATAGCTTTTACAACAACATTCCAATAACAAAGGGTTACTTTATGAAGAGAAGCAGGAAAAATAAGAAGCAAAAATGTATTATCCCAATAGCTGCATGTTTTGTTTTAAAAAGAAAACCTTTGACCTAAATATTCATGTTTTCTAATTAATTTTTTTTACCTCCTGGACTTGTTCCATCGGTCAGAATCTGCATGCTTGAGATGCGGGACAGCTCAACCTCAAAGTGGCTTTCACCATCAAGGAACAAATATCTGACGACAAGATCCAAGAAAGACAAACCTTAGTCCACTTTCTCATTCAGAGGGAAAGAATCCATGACAGACAATCCTGGGAACGGTTGGGTTCATTAAAGGAAACGTCCAATCATATTCAGAATTCAAACTTCTGAAAGTACTTTAAATATGAGATTTTTACATACATTTCTAAAAATTATTAGTTTTTTTAAATTAAGAGTAATTTTCATTTGAATGTGCTTTACTGGAGGCATCCATGTTTGAGAAAGAGTACTGCTACCACCTACTGGTTTGTGACGTCACGGTGCGGTATCGTCCCAGCGCTGTATTTGGTGTTTGTCACAATGCGCTATTAACCAAGTCATGTTGAAAACATTATTCTTTGAAATGTTGGCTACATATGACGTGTTTTTCTCTGGCCAGAAGTTTGATGGCAAATCCTCCCTCTTCAAGATGGCAATCCAACGACGAACCCGTCCGTGGAGGATCAGGAATCATAAAGGTGAAATAACTAATGTTTTTTTCACTTCTACTCAATATATTGCAACATCAAACTGCCATGCACGTGGGCATTGTCAGTTTAACTATAGTTCTGGTGAATTTCAATGGTGAAGTCCTCTGGAAATCTTTACTAATAATTGTTGATTGCAGATGTGTCTAGTAGCTCCCATTGATTTTGCTTGTAAAGCGGGGAGAATGGCGCTAGGTTTACCGCACCATAACATCACTGCTGGAAGATGTCCTGAGTGAGGTGTTACTATATTTGGGCAAAAATGGCCGCTCCCAGACTCAGTGATTGCGACAAAAATTATTATTATTTTTTTTTTTTTACCGATTAACGCTAAATTCATTAAATCACTGTGAACGTATTAGTTTTAGGTATAGATAATGATCCATTGATTATTCCTTACTGACCGGACTTTTCCATTAACACAACGACATGAATTCCTCTTAAACCCCAGTAAGCTTTAAGCAATCACAGGAACAGCCTATAATACTGACCATTTCCATTCAGCCATCAAAACTGGGATTATTTTCAATAAATGTTGCAATTTTATAGCACATTTCTCTTTGCTTTACCTATGAAAGCTTGCTTGTCTGTTGTTATAGGACTTTACTGTAACCTTTGTGTGAAAAAGTGCCGTCTTCTATTCACATGCATGGATCTGCACTAAGTGTAACCTTCTGTTTCCATCTGTTTGGCAGTAAACCCACCTTGAGGGCTGCACGAGAGGTTTGCTATCTTATTAAATGTAACGTGACCCACATTAAGCACCTCTGCCCTTTGAGATCGTGTTAAATTGGGATCATACTGTATTGCAAATGCAATAAACTGCCAGGCACATTGGAAGTTGGGAAATTCATCTAAACTTAAAATCTTTTTTTATAATCATCTTGTTTTAAAACGTATAGAAATTCAAAGCTTTAAGTTATACTTAGATTTCAATCTCTTTTATATAAAGGACTGCCTTTTGTAGAACCATTTGAACACTGTTTCTTGTTTACTTGATACTTTTGTCAATAAAGTTCTGTCACACACACCAGCAGTTGTTGGGAGAATAAACTTCATACCTTCAGTTTATTCTCTCCTCTAAGGGCCAACACTAACCCTAACATAGATGGATGAGAAACATAAATCGAAGGTCAGTGGATTTAATAGATCTAAATTTCTTTTAGACCCTAATTTTTATAACTTCTACCATTGATTGTAAAATGTCCAGTCCTTGTCATAGCCGTACCTTCACTGCTGGATTACCTGTGGTTGTTGGAGAGGCGGCACGTCATGGTTTCTGACTTGTCTGATGTTCCCAAAGTGACAACAAAAGTACCTCCTGGGGGGAAAAAAAGACACTATAAGTTTAAAATCTTTCCCACTGGGACACAGGTAGCTGTAACCTGTCCATGTTAAATGTAAAACACTTTAGCTGTAAGTAAAAAAAATAACTAAATATTATTTAGGTAAAAAAGAAGCACATTTAGATTCTTTAGTCTTTTTTAATAAAACTTCCAATCCAAAACAAAATTGTTACAATTCATAATTGAAAAGTTTCATACTTCTCGATGCTCAAGTATGTGAAGTTTTTAGGGCTTTTATGACTATTCTAAGCTTAATTCGAAAAATAAACAATGAATTCATGGTTAAAAGTGTCACATTTAGAACCAATAAAATACACGTCCTAGAGGGAAAGATTAACGTAAAACAAATAAATAAAAAATGTAGGGAAAAAAAACTTGACAATTATTTAGTTATTTGGTCCCAAGATGAACATATTTAGAGAAATCCAGGCAAGGCTTAAAACTCGAGAACATTAAATGAATTACCAACATATCAGTGGAAGCATCATGCTATGGGCTGTTTTGGTTACCAGGGGTATGAATGTACTATTAAGAAAAAAAGAGGGATTGCTTTTAAACTTCAGCTTCTGCTCAACTCAACCGCTGGTTGGTCCAAACTGGGACCCATGTAGCCCAACAGGACTAACTTAATACAAGTTACTAAATGATATTGGAAATAGATAAGGTGGCTTAGCATCAGGCTTTTGGAAACTATACAGAAAATGCAGGCTCTATACTTCAAAGCTGAGCCGGAATCAGGAAACTATCAAACCTCGATAACTTTTTACCCACAGAAGGTCAAAAGTAAAGACAGAAGCTCAGAAAAGGCAACAGAAAGCATGACAGTGAGGTGCAGTTTGTCAAATTTAACTTTGTATTATTAATTGTAAATTGCAAATACTTTCCAATTTGTATATATATGCACAAGTTTGATAGAAATTCCAACTTGTGCGTCTAAATGTACTCTGGATAAATCTTATATCTAGGGATGCAACTAACAATTATTCTTCCAGCTGATTATTTTTCTAATTAATAATCGGAAAAGAAACGGTTCCCTAAAGAAGATTTTTTTTATTGAATTAAACCAGGTGAAACTAAAACTTTTCCACTTGAGGAGTTCTGGATAGAGCAGTGATTATACCAACATTGTTTTCACTTTTCAATACGCTCTAAGTGGGTCGCTCTGTCAGATAGAACTTAGAACTAATCGATTACAAAATTAGTTGACGATTATTGAAATAATCAGTTAATCGCGATCAATCCAATTGATTTTTTCAGCCCTACTTGTATCATTTTCCATCTTTGGGAAAAAAAGAAAAAGAAAAGTTAAAATGCATGATATATTACAACTCCCATATAAATAATAGCTTCATAAGCGAGATCCGTTTTACCTGCCAGAAGCACTTTGAGCTGTTTGTCGTAGAACTCCACCTCCTTCTGTGAGACCAGGCTGCACTCTGCACACTGCCTCACTGGGTCAACAAAACACATCCGGGGCAGCGCCACCTTCTTGCTGCAACATTTATCACAGAAGCACCGACCGCAGCGGCGGCAGTGGTGCTGTACGACAGAAACGCATTAATTAGACATCCACTTATACTGGAACTAGCATAAAGGTAGTAGTACAGAAAACTTACCTTCACCAAGGAGGTTGTTATGTAGGACAGTTTGTATGCATTTATATTTACCCGTATCTCTGTCTACAGGATAACTTAAAAAGTTATGGACAGATTGTAACGACATTTTTATTAGGTGTCCCTTATGTAAAGGAACAATCCATTCAATTTTAGTGATGCTCCAGATCAAGGGAGGATTTATGAAATTTGGGGCCCTAGGCAAAGACAGGCCCCATTGGAATTGAGAGGCCAACACATAAAACAGACACATTACACAGATGCAGAAATTTTAATAGATTAGACATATATTATTTGTTCTACGTTTTGTCCCTCTCTTCTTGTTGTTTTCCTCTCTATGTTTTGTACTCAGCCGACTTTTCATGCTGTCTCAAAAGGAATGAAAGATTTTTTTTCAAGCACTAAGCTCACTTAGTTGATTGCTCCTTCCTGCGTTTCCAAAAAGGTGACGGCAAAAGTAAATAACCATTCCTTCTTTTCACTGTAGACAAGCCATGATCTGCTGATCTGTTTTCCATTTTTCATTTGGATGAAATAATAGCTGCATGAATCATGACAGCAGAAAAGATAGAGGAGAGCAGGAGGCGGCGTTACAAATCTACTTGCTCTAGAGCAGAGTTCACTGCTTTTATATGTTGTCGCCAAAGTCTCCAGTAGCAGAAAAAAGTTGCTAGATTTGGCACTAGCCAGTTTTTTTTTTTTTATCAAAGTGCTAGAGGGGTCTGAAAAGTTGCTAAATATAGCGACAGAAGCGCTAAGTTGGCAACACTGCTCTTAGCACAGTTTGTTTTGAAATGGTTTGCTACTGACTGTTTGGAGCTTTCTGAACATGTGCAGCAAATCCACTGATCCAATGTGGTGGACACTGAAGGGGGGGCTGAGACACACTTAATATTATGAGCATTCTGATGGCTTTTAGTGAAGGTATTTTTCAAAAATGTAATGAATGTGCACAAATATGGAAAAGTTGTTTTAACCATAGATGTAAACAGAGGAACTTGGCAACTGTATAGGATTACCTATGGTAACCCCCCCCCCCCCCCATCCAGATTAAAATCTGGACACAGGATTACTTTTTTAAAGATTCTCTAACATTGAGCAGTTCCCCACTAATCCAGAGGGTGGCAGCAGCAACAGCCTCAGCATGGAGGCCATTTACTGAAGAAAAAAACAAGGAACCATTCTCTTTAATTTTATAATAATCCAGATCTTGTATGATTTTAGCCACAGGTTTAAATCATAATTTGGGGCAAGATTTGCTGCTTGCTTCTAGTTGGCAAGTATTATCCCGTATGAATCATTCATACCAAATGCACATGAGAACATGGGCTTTGGCGGGAAACTGATGTGCATCCCTTGAAATTCCAGACCAACAGTGCAGAAGCATACCAGTAAAACTGGGTCGCAATCAGACCCAAAGTCTAATCTGCCCTTAAGAAGCAAACAACAGTCCCCCTGGTGTTTCTGGAGGAGTAGCAGAGATGCATTGCTCAGGTGGGGGAATCAGCTTACAGGACAAATATTAGTCAATCAGGCCTTTATGGACAAGAGGTGTCATTTTTTGTGAACACGCCATCCTTTGTCCCATCTAAGCTTGAGCCATTTTGTAAAGAATGAATCGAATATTTTCAGTCTCCTACAAGTGGGGAAACGGTTAGACATTGTTCTTAAGAAACAGTTGTCATTGCACGTTAAGTGTTAAAGTATGACTTCAGGAGGCCAGAATACATGTATACTTTTGACTCTTTTTTTTAAATCACAACTGGAAATAATTCCAAGCAAATTCCAAAGAAACAGTCAAGTCTGTTGCGTCTCAGTGGTGATGACACCAGAAGTGCACTATAAAGCACATATTTGCAGAAAGAAAAAAAAACTAAACAAACCTTTCTTCTGATGAAGTCAAACTTGGTGTCGCATTGCATGCATCTTGGACACTGGATGACAGAGGGAGGAAAAACAGGATGTTACACAACATGCTGAGCAGAGCAGATTCTCTGGAAAAAGCAGCTCAGGGTTTTTAGTCACACATCATCAACACAATATTTTAGCCCTCTTCTGTTCTGTGAAAGTTTTATTTTTCATCTGAAAATTATTCTCTTTTCCCTCATCCTGGGGAAAATACTTATAGTATAGAGGCAACCAAACAGACGCATCTAAACAGAGATTGAAGTTGAAAATTAACTTTATGTGGAATCTGAACTTCAGCAAATAGTGTTTGGCTGTCTGTGCTTCTGTTGACAAAAGAGTCGGACGTTTGTTTATTTGGGAGCTAGCCGCTGGTTAGCCTTTGGCTCTCAGCGATGTGTTGAGTGATACACATTCAGAGTTGTACTTTAACAAGCTCCTTCGTGAATGTGGACCAGCTGTCAACGGCTGGCTGAGGCTGGGCTGACAAACTCCTATTGTTACCAGACTAGCCATAGCAGCCTGCAACGCCCAGTTCTGGAGCCAACTGCTGTTGTCCAGAAAGACGTCACGTAGGCAGCGGATCGGGAGAAAAAACGGATATGTCCCCACCAAAATAAAAGCAGGATCTCTCAGAGCGTAAAGCGGTCATAAAAAGTCTACCTTTTGTTTGGGATGGAGGCACAAATGATCATAGCCAGCGTCGGTTCTAGACTTACCAAGGGGGCAAAATAAACAAAACATAACAAATGGTTTTATATCATCATTCCATATAAAAAAATTTGCTCAAAAGCCACTTGCGCTACTAAAGACCCTGAGAAAGATTGGATCCCATTTTAATACAACTGAGCCTAATGGTTCAACACCCACATGTTTTAATCATTGTTTAAGTAAAGACTTAATAACAGACATAAATAAAGAAATATATCTAACGTAGCTATTTCTTTCTATGCCAATCTAACAATTTTTACGCCAATGATCATTCTAAAAATATATTTACACAATTATTTCATTTATCAATTTGTTTCAAAACCATCAACCATGTTGCAGCTTAAACAGTAAGTCTATTTATAGCTATGTTGGATAATAAACTATTTTTTCTACTCTTCTGTATTAAAGATTCAGTTATCAAATAACTTCAAAATATGTTGAAAATACTAACCGGAAGTGCCCCGTTTATCATCACGGACAGCTTTCCATACATGAGTAAACACTTGACATGGCATTTGGCCGTCAAAAACTGTCTCACCTCTTTATCCGGGACCCACTGAGGCTCGTCCAGGGAGAACGGGCTGTTAAAGGCGCCGTTTTCTGGAACCATTCTGAGGCCGCTGGAGCTGCGGACAAGCTTCTTTCCATCTGGAACTGAAGACATTTTTCCTTTTAATCGTTTCCCCTCTTTTCTGCGGTCTTCTTCTTCTATCACAAACTTCACTGAAAACCACACCCTCGGAAGAATTCAACCAATCAGCGCATAGATATGCTGTCACGTGACTGCTATAAAAAAAAGGGGTGTTTGTTGTTTGGTGTCCGCTGTACTTTTTTATTTACTTAGGGAAAAAAAACCAATACAGTTTCCACAAAGGAATGCAGCAACTCACGTTCAAGTAGACAAGGCAGACAACAAAACAAAACATCTACTTTAAATATATAAAAGTTTGAGCAATTTGAGGAATAACATTGGTTATTGTTTTAGTAAAAATTCAAAATCTGAAATGCCACTTTTCTTTGAACAAACAATGAATTTCGACATAGGTTTTCCATCACTAATATAAATCAATGATTCATTACAGCCATACTTTGCTTTAAAAAACATGTAAGTCTGGATTTTTGAATAGATAAAAAAGGAAGACAGATAGTTATGCAAACACATTACTTCTTCTGGAATCTATATGACCATCCTGGCAGTGAGAAGCTCGTTTAGTTCAACAGATACAGCCCAGGTAAACAAATGGCCCCCATTTATTTTATCATAACACTTTAAAAAAAAAGGCTCTGTGCAAGATGTGTTAGTAGAAATGTTGGATGCTCTTATGATGGCCCCAGACTAGGGGCGGAGCTAGATGGGGGGGCCATGGGCACCCTAAGCAAATCAATGGCCACCCCTGCGGCCACCCTACCATTTATTTCCCTCTAATACAGATGGTGGCAACAGTAATACTCTCAAGGGAATGTTCCACTTATTAAACATTTACATTTTTCATATATTAACAATTACAAATCAAAGATGCAGCGACTTCAATTGATCCAGAACGCAGAAGCTCGGCTTCTCACAGGAACCAGGAAGCGTGACCATATTAGGCCTATACTGGCCTCTTTACATTGGCTGCCTGTCTTTTACCAAATAGCTTTTAAGATTATTTTATTAACTTATAATGTCTTTCATGGATTAGCTCCTCCTTACCTTAGAGACCTTTTAAATTCCAGTCTGTGTCGAGAAGTCTACATTCAAATAATCAACTGTTACTGACAGTTCCTCGAACTCGACCTAAGAGGAAAGGAGATTGGGCCTTCTCTGTTGTTGCTCAAATTCTGTGGAACAATTTACCTCTTCAAATAAAATCTGCCCACAGCCTGGATCATTTTAAATCGCTTCTTAAAATTTTTATTCTTCTGCTTTTAATTGAAGCAGTGTTTCACATTCTGTTTTGTTAATTGGTGTTGTTGTCTTTCCTGTAAAGAACGTTGGTGCAGTTTAATACCTGTTTTGAAAGTGCTATATAAATAAATTTGACATTGACATTACTTGACAACTAAAACACTGTGGTTAATTATGCACATCAAAATACTAACATTAAAGTTTGTTAATTACAGAATTCATGCTCTCTTCAGAGCTACATTTTGTTTTATATGGGGTAATGCAAGTCATCTAGGAGTCTCCAGTGAAATCATAGATAACTACTTTATTAACTTAAAAAAATCATCCATTTAATGTAGATATTAGTACATGTAAATATTGATTTTATGCAGAACAATTTTTGATAAAAGTAGGTAGGTAGTGACAATTGAAAAGATGTTCATCCCAGAAATTTTTTCCATTATACATTTTATTTAGACAGCATAGATGTTTTAATATATGCGTCTATTTGTTAGCAAAGGCTGTAGGAAAGTATAGTTTGTCTTTATTTAGAAAATATGGATGTTGTGCTCGTTCCAGTGTAGATTAACCCTGAGGTTCTGGCGCCTATCCGCTTTCGGCCACCCCTCAGTATACATTGTTTAATGCCTGGCCACCCCTATTAAAATTTTATAGCTATGCCTCTGCCCTAGACTTGTAAAGGTTGTAGATGGAGGGAAAGCTGGTCCCCTATGACCTCTTTGCAGCCCTAATTGTTCTTTGCAGTTTGGACCCGTCCTTGGCGAGCAGTAGTCCTCTATAGCAGGACTTCTTGTTTATGGGTGTATTAAGATACGTACTGTATCAGCCACAGAGAAAATAAACTATACCAGAGGGAAGGATTATCTGGGACAGTTTTAACTAGTGTAACCCTAAAAGCTGAAATGATGTTAGATATATTTTAATTTTTGAGGTAGGACAATGAACAACCACATCCTGTAGGACAGGCATCAAACCTCACAAAGAGTTTGCTTGAGTGATCTGCCTTCGTTCAAGCAAACACAGTATGTTTGTAATCCATAGTTTTATCCAAAGTAGATACAAAGTTGACAGAAAAAATACAAAGAGAAAAGTTCAATTCAACTGGAACGTTTAATCAAAGGATAAACTCACAGCTTTGGTTCAAAATAATCTATACAAATAAAATCTGAATTTTATAGAAGCTTGAATTATTCAAAGCAGAGGTTCCAGCTGCTTTAAAGATGAAATACTACAATCAACGCACCAGGATACAAGTTGATTATTTTGAGCATACAATTAAAAGTCCCCTTGAAGGCCTTAAACAAAAATAACACTTCACTCACGTAAAGTTTTGTCTATAACCAGCAGCTAAAACGAGAGACCTTTCTCTTGCAACTTTTTAAAGACTATGGAGATTTTCAAAGTTATGTAAAATGAACCAAAACTGTTATGTTTCAGCAAATTCAGGTTCAGTTAACAGCGTGATAAAATCGTGACTTCTTTGCGTAAACATGAAAAAAAAAAAAAGACTTTTCCAGAACAGTGCATAGATAAATACAAATAAAATAGAATTAACCAAAATGTAAACACAGGACTTCATTTATCGGATGATAAATCTTCACACAGAACAGAGCATTTGAGGAGGGAGCAGAGGGCAGTAAGGTTTTAGCTTCAGTCCTTCAGATTAAATGGTGAATTTTTTTGTGCTTCCAAAAACTCATATCGCACCTATGAGTCTGTAGCTCTCACTAGATACAGCAGCAGCCATTCAAAATGGCCCTTCCCAGTCAAATATAAGCCGAATGGCGGCAGACTTCCCTGCAACTCCCACCAAATTCCCCTTAAACTTCCAGGCACTGTAGTGAGCCCCTCCTTCTCCAGGGAGTGCATGTGTTTTTACTCTGACTCCATCCTTTCACTGAATTACAGGGAGACCTTAGATCTTAATGTCCATAAATCAATTATGGTCAAAAATTATAAAGGAATTGTAGGAACCAGCCAAGAACCCATCAAGGAAAGTGGGAACATTTTGAATGCCTTCTACTGTATGATCTAATGGAGATATTTTATGAGAGAGACTTTGGAGCTGGTCAGGAGGTGGGTCTTTACCCTTAGAGAACGGGAGGGGTTGTGTGTAGTAATGTGTCCTGCAATGTATCACCAGCAGCAGCAGAGAATGGAGAGGATTGATGGACACAATTATACCTCTGTAATCCTTAATATGTTATTATATTTAGACAAGAAAGTAGACCTGAAACCTCTATCTGTGCATTCAGTTTATCAGCAATGAGGCTGCTTTTAAATTTGCTGCTCAAACATCTAGTAGGAGTGGTAAATTACTGCACTAACCAACATATAATATACATTTTTTAGATGACATAGAAATGTTAAACTAATGTAGGTATTTTGTCAAATTTGTCACTACACCTTTTTTTGTGTTCATTACAGATTTATTTTTTTCTTTTCAGCAATTCTTTGACATGTAAAACAATTGTAAGAAAAATCTGCTGGAGGAGAGACCAGATCCATGTTTGGATCAGGGCGCCGCACAATGGCAGCCCACTGCTCTGCAAGGGGATGGGTTAAATGAAGCGAGTTAGTTTCGTTGCTCTTTACTTGTGATAGTGTAATGACAATAAAACGCTGGGGGAAAATGTTTTCTTTTGCTTTGTGGGTATTTGCTCATGATTAGAAAGCACAGGTATAAATGCCTTGTTCGTATCTGTTTTATGTTTTTTTTCTATTGCATATTTTTTATGGTAAAATGGAGAATAGTCCCGACTTTTGACGACTTTAGCTGATAATAAGAATAATTGTAAAAATATATTGATCACCACAGTACAGAGGCTACCCTTGGCAGGGTATTTAGTGATATATGCATAAATAGAGAAAGTGGAAGAACCGCATTGCTGGTATTATCGGATCTAAGATCAGAATTCTACATGGTTGATAACTCTATTCTAATGGACTGGCAGGAAAAAGGGGTCAACATTTCTGATACAGCCCTCGACTGGTCCGAGTCCTGGTGTAAGGTCAGTGATTTTGTTTGTGTCAGAAAGTAACTTTACACCAGAGAAGCACAAGGGGCAGTCCCAAACGTTCCATCAGGGGGTCCCTGCTATTAAAAAATCTACATACTCCCCTTAACCCAGATTGTAACATCATCAGTTACCCCAACTTGGCAGGCAACACACAGCTGTACATTATGATGTCACCAGGTGGCTATAAACTCTGGGTCATCACATTAAAGAAATCAATGCATGGAGGTCTCAGCATTTTCTTCTGCTAAATAAAATCTTAACTAAAATGATACTTTTTTAACCAAAAAAAGTTGTTTGAAAGTTAGCAGACAAGTTCAGTTAATCCTGCTAGAAACCACCGTTCAGCCTCAAAATCTGGGAAGAGTGGTTGACCCAGACCTGAACATTCAAAGACACGAGGACAATAACAAAATTCATCTTTCTATCACCTTAAAAAAAAAACAGGATATAAAGGAAAAGTCCAGTTATATTCAGAATTCAAACTTCTGAAAGTACTTTAAATAGGAAATTATTACATACTGTTCCATAAATAAGTGTTTTTAATTAAGTCATTTTCATTTGAACGTGCTTTACTGGAAGCATCCATGTTTGTCAAAGAACACTACTGCCATCTGACGCTTTGTGACGTCACAGTGCGGTATCGGCTGTTGAGCAAGTCCCAGTGCTGTATCTGGTGTTTGTCACATTATCCAAGTCATCTTGAAAACATTCTTCTTTGAAATGTTGGCTACATATTACGGGTTTTTTTCTCTAGCCAAAAGTTTGATGGCAAATCCTCCCTCTTCAAGTCTTCAATCCAACGACGAACCCGTCCGTGGAGGATCAGGAATTAGAAAGGTGAAATAACTAATTTTCTTTTCTCTTTTACCCATTGGATTCGAACATCCAACTGTCATGCACATGGGCATTGTCAGTTTAACTATAGCTCTCACAAATTTCAATGGTGAAGTCCTCAGGGAATCTAAAATAATTGCTTATTGCAGATGTGTCCAGTAGTTCCCATTGATTTTGCTTGTAAAGCGGAGAGAATGGCGCTAGGCTTACCGCACCGTAACGTCACTGCCGGAAAATGTCACGGGATACTATATTTGGGCAAAAATGCCTGTTTCCTGACTCCGTGATTGCGACGAAAATAGTTTTTTATTTTTTTAATGATTAACCCTAAATTCATTAAATCACAGCAAACGTATTAGTTTTAGGTATAGATAATGACACATATTATTCCTTGCTGATTGGAGTTCTCTTTTAAGGTCTTATCTTTGGTCGAATTGATAACTGGAACAGTGGCTTCATAGGTCTGCCTAAAAGGTTGATCATACAGAATGCTGCTGCCAGGGTCTTCACTAAAACTAAGTGGAGCACATTAGTACTAAAGTTCTTATAAAAGGGATTATTACAGATATTACAGATATGTTGTCTGCTCAGATTTTCTGAGTTTACTCTGAAGACTCAGAACCAGAGCAAAACAGAACTTTTAGTTCTTATGCTCCACTTATCTGGAACAAACTCTCAGAAACAGTGAAAGTGCTTAAACACTTAGTTACTTAAAACCAAGAAGTCTTTGACTGCAATATTTAAATCGTTAACATGATCCATTTAAGTTTGTAGTTTCTAACCTACTTTTTTGTGTTGTTTTTTAATATTCATTTTTATGTATAGACCTTTGAATCATATTGTTTCTAAAAATGCTCACATAAATAAACTTGACTTGTTAATCCGTTTGTGGTGAATGATGTGGATTATAAGCAATAACTCTGGTGCAGTTTGGTTAGGTTGAAAATATTTAAACTTTTAATGTTTATGGATCCATTGCCAACTTGATAAAGGAATTATTTAACTAAAAAAAAAAAGACTAAAACAAGTTATTATACAAATATTTTTCAGTTGAGACAAAAAAAAAAGCCAAATATAATTTTGAAGGGAGTAATGTTTATCCTGTTTTAAAAAGATGATGGGATACGGGCTTCTGCTGCTCACTTCTTTCTCCAAAGCCTCAATCAGAAGGGGTTTTGTTTCTCTTACCAGAGGTAGGAATAAGAAAGCCTTTTTTTTATATTACTTTTTTTTATACCACTTAGAATGATGTGATTTCATTTTGAACTTTGGTTTATTAAAGTAACGTTTGTCTACCTTAAAGCTAACAGCAGCATTCCATACAGTCTTCATACTGGAAGAAATGATGGTCACTAAAACCAGGAATTGGTCTAAAGGAAAATGGGGGTTTTCACAGAAACAAACACACAGCAAACCACAGTACTCCTCCTCCTCATTACGTAGTCAGAGGAATCCCAGCTTCCATCCCAGAGCTCTTTCATCATGCAGTTTAGAGGCTGTCCAGTGAGCAATTTGAGTTATGCTGCTGAAGTAGGGTGAACAGATTAAGCTTTTCTACAGCAAAGGCAGAGTTGATTGTTTACTTCCTTCAATGCGCCAGATTGGTTTGGCTGGCACTCAGGTCTTGATGCTTTCTTAAACGATGATTTCGTTCCTGGAGGACACAAAGGGAGAATTGAATAGATCAGTGTCAGTGGGCGGATTTCATATCTACCCTTTTCTTTGCTGTTTAAAATAATAATTACACATATCTTTCACATAAGCAAGAGAGACATACGGAGGAACTTTATTTATATTCTCTTATATTCAGAGCTACTGAAGAGGGGGAGCAAAGGGTGCAAGGTCACCTTGGTGGAGGCTACTCGTTTACATTACACGGATTAAAGGATAGAATATTTCATTGGAGATTACCCTATGGGCATAAACCCTGGTAAAACTGGGGAGAGTTGGCCTAGAGGTTAGAGCAGTGCGCTAGTGCTCTGAGAAGGTTGCATACCTGGTTTGATCCCCAAAACCTGTAATTTGGGTCTCTGAACAAGACCCTTAACCCCACACTGCTCACTGCACAATGACAGCCCACTGGCATCACCAAGGGGATGGGTTAAATGCAGAGAGTTTATTTCTATTTCTAAAACTGTGAAAATAGTTTACGATCCTAAAAATCTCAAATGAAATGTTTTTGTATCTAAAATTTTATAATTCTATCATTTAAAATCTCCTTTGCGTCTGCAGTATTTGATGGCTGCTTACTTCATGCAATCATTCGAGCAGGTGTGCTGCAACAGAGAAGCATCTAAAATGCACAAAGCAGTGGTACTTGAGGACCAGGTGTGAGAACCCATGTTTAAACACCTGAAGTACATTTTTCCATTAAGCGTCTCATTAGAGAACAGTTAGGGCCGGATTTATCAAGATCCAATTTTGCGTGCAGTAATTTGCGCTCGCAAACTGGAATTTTGCGCGAGGGGCTGAACCATGGTTTGCGGGTGATTTAACAAGAGTGATTGCGCAACTGGTGGAAGGTGCAAAACTGTTGGAGACGCCCTATTTAAATGATGGATTTGCGCGTTTTGTGGTTTGCGGCAAAGTAGTTTGTAATTTGCGTACGCATCCCCGCAGCATTGGCATGTTGCTCCACATGTGCAGGGGGGAGGTCGGGGTTCTCCGTTAGGGCGTCAGGGCGACATGGCATTTATAACGTCGGACAGCACTTCTGAAAAACGAGATTGGGAGATCCAATGTTGCAAGGAGTTTTGTGATATCTGGTATTGCGTGGGTTCTCCTTGTGGCTGGCTCCAAATCCATTCTGAGTTCCCCCAGCAGCTCCAAAATGGCAATGCTGGATAAACGATGTGTTTTGATGATCGTTTCCTCCTTCATTCCAAAAATATTCACACGGAGTGAAAAAATGCGTTCTCTGCGTCTCCTTGCTTCATTTCGATGTCTCCTTCTTGCGACAATAACCGCTGCCATGTGTGCGCAATTACGCATGCAGACCATTTGCACCTTCTTTTGAAACGTGTTAAATATAGAGTCAGATACCGTTAGCAAAATTGCTGTCAGGTTTGATAAATCACTTTGCGAGTGCTAAATTAATATATTTACATGTTCTCCTCCCACAAGACGCACTTTTGCGTGTAAACGCCCCATGTTGCATATTCATTGCAGAAAAAGTACTAAATGGATAAGAGGCGCTATTTAGCACGTTTTAAAGACCAAATCCTTTTAGCACGCTGTTGATAGATCAGTTTGTACATTTTTTAGCGTGCGCAGTGAAATAGCTCACGTTTTTATACACGCAAACCTTTGATAGATCCGGCCCTTAGTTGTGTACAATATAGGTAGAAGAGTTGGACATTTAAATATTAAACAAAGGTCAGCGTCTTCCCCAGTAAAGGTTATAGAGCAGTTTAGGTTAATTCTGAAATTTCAGTCAAAAGCTGAATATATCTAACTTTTTGTGAGTAGCATATACACATTTTCAGCTCCCCTGGATCAAAACCAACTTCACACATCTACACACTGATATTTTAGCCTAAATGCTCTGTTCCCCTTCTCTGGAGTGGCTTGTGACTCTTCCATTAAGGCCTAATCTGTGCAGAAATAAACTATTTCTTTTCTAATCATGGACAGATGTAGGATTATTCTAGGCTGTTGTATTGTACTTCTACCACCTGAGCTATGGGTCTTTGAAGCTACTCCAGAATTAAAATGTACTTCTTGACTGCTGTGTTGATCCCTGTTAGGGCTCCCCGGCAGCTGTTCTGTATTTCAATCTTTTTCAGACAACAGGTTAAACAGGGTTTATACAGGAATGAGTAACTCTAATTTAATGCTTTTTAATAAACATAATGCTATCAACAAGACTCATGTATGCATGTGTATATATATATATAAATATATATATATATATATAAAACACGGCAAAATTCTTTGTCATCTTTACCGTCGACATGCTGCAGCAATTTCCAGAATTCTTAGTTTTCCAGCCACTTTTGTTCCCATACTCCATACAGTTTTTTCTCTATCTTGAGCTTGTTTTCTGAACATATGGCTTTACGATCAACTGTAAGCAGTTCTGTGCAAACATGCGCAACCAGTTATATCTGACGAAATTGTTTTTAACGATTTTTTATTTTTAATAAAGCATTTTAAATACCGCTATAATCACATTTTATGAACTTTAATGCCAATTAAGGCCTTAATTTAAAAAAATCCTTAATAACCTTTAATTATTTTAATGACCCATAGAATCCCTGGTTAAACACTGCTTTGTGAGCATCATCGTCATACCTTTCTCCCTCGTCTCTCTGCTGTTTTTGTGATCCTGTTTCTTCCCTATATTTGTTCTATAACAAAAGTCTTTACATAAAGATTTTTTTTTATATAAAGGGGGTGGAAGAATTTCTCAGATACATATTTTTTTTTAAAAGTGAAAACCACATATGATCTACCATTTCTGTTCACATTTCTGCAGCCTTTGGTGCATCACTATACATAAAATCTAGTAAAATACATTAAAATGTAATGGAAACAAAAAGAACATTTACTCAGAGGGGTGTGGAAATCTTTGCAAAACACTTTCTGCTAAACAGCAGATTAAAACAAATAGGAGGACTTACTGCAAACAGTTGTATAAATGTTTTGACATTCAGGATCCTTACTTGGTATTGGTCTCTGGCAGGCTTGTCCAACAAGTTAAGAACACCCAGAGAGCTGGCTCGCTTCATGCTGCTCCCACATGCAGAAAGGCAGGGTGAGGGGTCAGAGGTGAGGGGTCAGAGAGTCAGGCATGGTGTTTAGACTCAGTGGAGTTACATGGGGGTTAGTGATAATGACTAAAAAGGGTTAGTTTTACATGAATGTGTTGAATCATTTGTACTCTGCAACATAACCAAGGTTAGTTCCACCTCCTAAAACAAAACTAGTTCAAAGAGTTTGTTAGATTAATGAAAAGTTAAACCGTCTGGCATTTCAGGCTGCTGGTTTGTTTAAAGACATTTACATGTGAAACAAGACATTTTAAGTTGTCTGATGGTGTAGCGCTCAGCGACTGACCAATCGGAGTGAGCTGAATCTAGCTGACCCAAACGTTCAGCCAGATCTGTGCTGTTAGACTTTTAAAAGTTTAACACATTTGATGAAGCTGAGCACTAACAAATTTACACCACATGTTTAATGCATCCTAAGTCACAAAGTAAAGCATAAAGTTTGGTTTATGTGAAGCGCCACAGCTGAAAACATCCATCTTACACTGCAAATAATATTTTTTTAAAGCAGGCCAAAACAAACAAAAAAAAATGTTCATGGAGTTTTTCCTTACTATCTAAAAAGGAAACATGTACTTTAAAAAGTTGTTTAACCCAAAATAATGAAGCTCATTCTAGTAACATACATCGCAGATCAGTTTAGTAGAATGAGTCGATCAAAATTAAAGGATAAAAACTTGATTTTTCTTCAAATTAAATAAAGGTCACATAAACATGAAGTTTTCTAGATGATGTTTCTCCTCTCATCCAACAGGCTTCTTCGGTTCTAATTATGGGCAGCAGTGAGATTAATATACTGTAGGTCCAACAAAGGATTAAGGGTAACAAAAGGAGGCTAAGATCCCTCCCAATGGATTGGCCAAGGTCACATTGGGGGTGTTAATGGTTGTTAGGGGGTTCGGATGGGTTGTTAACTTCCTTGTCATTGAAGTACGAGTCAGGTGAGGTCGGGTTAGAGGTGAATCTTCTGGGTAATGTTCCAAAAGTGCCTTGTAGGTGGGTAAAAAGGTTATGTTTAAGACCACCTCCTCTGTTGAGATTTTTTTTTTTTTTAAGTTAAAGATGGCTTCCTTCCCCTCGCTCAAACTTTTCTTTCTTGGCCAGAATATGGACGTTGTTGTCTTCAAACTGGAAATCGTGTGGTGTGGTTGGAAAGCTAGTATTTATATGAATGTCTGAAATTGCATGATTACAGATGCTGACTGTAAGGAGATGATGCGGTCTGCTCACACGCTCTGTGTTATCAGAGAACCAAGCCGGAACTGAAGCGTGCCAAGCCCTACTGATGAACTAGTACCAGTTTAGCTCTGTTCGGTTGTGTCCGGCACAGTCTGGTTCAGTTTTGCGTGCCATTTACACTCACCAGTTATATCTGTTTGGACCGATCTCGGCACGGTTTCAAAAATGTAGTTTAAATGGGGCCATAGTTACACTTGCAGTGTATTAATTTCTGCTCCCACCCACTAGTTGGAACTGATGAAGTCTCCTGGATGAGAGGCAAAACCTCTTCTAGAAAACTTCACCTCCAGTTCCCCCCTAACCGAACGCTTTCAAGCTTGACCATGACCTGGATGTCTGGGAATCTTCTGATATGTTACATAACCTTTACTAAATTAAGAGATTTATTTTGAATTTGAGTCAAGCTAATTTTGCTAATATATTGACAGATTCTTTTTCTTCCAACCTCAGAACATTTGTACATATATTAAACATTTGGGTTATTTCAAGCAGCACATTTTAAGCAGTGTGACTCCAAAGGTTGCTATGGTTGATTTTAAATCTATTTTCTATCCCGTATACTTCAACAGCCTGAAACACGTAACATGTTACGTATTAACAGCCTTTGACGTGGATATGTTTATTTAATGCAGTTTGGTACTGATAATTGAAGTGAAATATACATTTAAAACAACAAAAAAAAGCGTTTTATTTTTGATCATGTTTACCTTTTGTCTCATTTTAGTCAGAGCAGCTAAAGTTGAATAAAGTATGAACTCTTTAGCTGATATAAACCAATCAGAATCTTCCTTGCTTCCTTTTAAATATTAGTCAAAAATAAAGAAACAAAGGGAAACCGGCTGATGAGGATGAATCATTTGAACCTCAATCTGAGCCGCCTTGGTGGTTGTCAGTTCAGTTAGAAGTATTCAGATAAGTGCTACCAGGGTATGCTCCGTTTGAAAGTGATTTCAGAAGAAGCACAAAAGAACCAAAAAGCTATTTAAAAGGAAGCTATACAGCCTAAGACATCTTTAGACATGTCAGCAGGTAACAAGATGTTTTTACTTTGACACCATGGAGGTGTGAATGTTGGATGCCTCAGCACATGAAATATGCAACGGAAAATATTTGGTTTTATAGTCATTAAGATGATGAAGTCATCCAACATCCTTTCCATTACCGTCACGAGACACAGTGAAGAGCAGCACCAAGGAACACAAGACACCAGTAAGAATGAAGAGGAGGCATGCACAACAACATTCAGAAGAAATAAAATTTATTCATAAAAAAAAAACAAGACAATTCATCCTGCAAAGGACAGCCATGCAGCTTTAAAAAAACAATCTTTAAAAAAGGTAGACTGTTTTAAGTTACAGTTCAGCCACAAATAGTTGTAAATAAATGGAGGGATTAGTGGGAAATGATTTCCATCACCGCTAGTGTGATGGAAATCACAGGCAGATATTAGTAGCTTTTCTCCTTTTTATATGGCCCGGTACACCACTTTAGTAGAGTACTTCCATCTTTGGTTTCCCTCTGTAAATATGTTCAGGTTTGGTTTACGGAGCCCTTAAAGTTCGATCGTTAAAAATGTCTCAGTATCGAACTTTAGGAGCTGCGTGTGGGTCAGAGAAAGTGCTTAAAGACAGTAATTCAAACATTTAAAAAAGAGAATAGGAAATACTAATAAATTCTAAAGATTATTTGGAAACTTTCTTTTAAACATTTGACAAATATGAAGATTTTTCTTTTGTTTCTTAAAACATTTTTTGTTTATACATATTCTCCTATATTAAATTAACTTTCTGGAGAAACGAGCGTTTCAGAGGTTTTTTGTCGTTTATGTCAGAAAATGACCCAAAATTAAAATATATTTATGTCTTTAGTTGCATAGCGTCCACAATACTGAAAACATTTCCATGAGTAAAATCCTATGAGTTACCAATACTTCCAAGACTTAATCTGATCATCACACCTGAAAATCCAACGTTCTAATAAAACCAAAGCAGTTTTCAGAAGTCTGTGTTTGCGCCTCAGATTTAATTCTAACGGCCCATCAGTAAAGAAGTTGCATATGGGACAAAAGAGCCCCTTCAAGCATTAGTTGTGCAAACAGCTTCAGTTACATCAGCAAAGTAGAGTGGTTCACTTCTTTTGGTTGAAACAGCAGCCAGCTTTTTCCTCCAGGCTTCCAGTGCAAACAGAGGAGCTACCAGTTAATGCAGGACTCTAGATTTGCTGATAGTTACCCAGGATTTTTGTGCTCATTGTCTCGTGACGAGCTGCCGCCCTTTAGCTTCCGGACCAGTTTCTCGCTGCTTCGACGGAGCGACGCTCGCAGTTTACTGAAGGAGCCACTTCTCTTCAAGGATCCAGAGCCATCCTAGCGGGACACATCACAGACTTACACTCATATCACTTTATTAACATTCATAAACATTATCCCCTGAAAAGACATGATGAAATATTACGAATCATTGCTCACTTTTAGATAAAGAAATATTTTAGGAATGAGAATAAAACATGGATCCATGTTGATTAAATTATTAACTATTAAAGTACATGGATCCATATGAAAATATTGATCATCATGGTCAATATAAGGGTTAATAGAGAGGTGTTAAGTTTGCAATAGAGATACACCAAGAAACTGGTGATGGGATGGCTGCAATTTTAGGTTCAGCAACAGAGTGGACTAACAGGTCGCACACAGCAACACTTTCTGGTGTGAGTGAGTGTGAAGGACTCATTGTTAGCCAGTTTTAGCCAGTGAGATGTCAGAGGCAAAATAGACAAACTATTTTCTACATGTTTAGATATTTCTGTTGTTTACTCACACTGAAAGAGAGACTTTCAACAGATAACGGAGAGGCTGAATGCAGTACAGCAAACAGCTTTGTTGCTGCTCACAATTGAAAATGGATAAATAGAAGGAAAGATGTTTAGTCTTTACTAAACAACTGCCCTAGTTGTCACGGAGTACCAATTTATCCGGATGTCCAAACAACTTGATTCCTGCTCTCACAATGAGAAATCATATGTCCATCTACAGTATTTAGCATCTATAACTGAGGCTTTTGGATTTAAAACATTCTTCTTAATTTAACTTTCAAACAGATCACCTGTTCAAATTCTGACACAGAAGTGCAGACGCTAGACATGACCATGAGGATCAATATTTTCATTTAGGATCCATAGACTTGAATAGTTAATCATTGAATCAATATGGATCCATGTTTTTTCACATTCTTAAAATATGTTTTGTAAATATTTCCTCATATCTTTTCAGGGGATAAGAATAAAGAGATCATTTTAATACAATGGAAAGGAGTTAGCATAGGGCGGGTACTGCTGATCATCGAGCATGCAGCTGGAGGAGGACTTTGTGGAAGAAGTTGTTGAGGCAAACTGGGAAGCTCTAGTGAACTTCAGGCTCTGTGGCACAGTGCTGAAAAATAATGGTGACCGCACCAAATACAGATTCCTTGGGGACAATTTTGATATATTTTTACTTTTATCATCTAAGGTAATGTTCAAAAAGCTTCAGCCTCAGTAGTGACATTACTGCTGCTGAGTGGGCTGGAGTGTTCCGTTTCCAGGGTTCTTAAATCTTTATAATCAATGAGTTTTATTTAGAGGTTTAGAATTTGATTTCATTTCCGGACCTTGGTTGAAATGGTGAAAAATGTCTGAACTGATATTGCAATATGTAGGAAGTGTTTAATTCACTTAACGTTATTAACTCTTAACCTCTCAAAACCCATTAAATTTACAAATAATTGCTTAGAATGCATGAAAATTACACTGGTAAAATGTTTACCAATATAGACATGTTAGCCATCATTGGAAAGCTTAGATTTTCCCCAATTTAGCCACCGAGTTCATTTTATGGAGATAGCGAGCACCAAAGCACAATTAACACAGATATAGCAGCATGTCAAAATGTACCGTGACAAAGCAGCCACAACAAGCAAGCATGTCTTTATAACTGCTGTTTGAACTGATGCAGCTTGGGTGTTTTACTCACCCTTTTTTCATGTATATAAATTCAAAAACTAGAAGGTTTTAGCTTTCAAATAATGCATCACACATGTAATTTGGGCTTAGAGTTTCTAAATTATTTGATTTTCCATTTGGGTATGCAAAATCGCCAAGAATTTCCCAAAATGAGGTGGATATTAATCAGAATCAGAAATACTTTAATGATCCCAGTGGGAAATTACTTTTGTTATACGCTCTATTTACAGTTTTTATATATATATATATATATATATATATATATATATATATATATATATATATATATATATATATATATATATATATATATATATATATACACACACACATCCAACTACAAGAGCTTAAGGTTGGGGGTAACTTTATAAATGTTAGAAAAACATATAGCTTGTTTTCAGTTGTCAACTTTTCTACAAAAAGACACTATATATTGTTTATTTATACAGCCCCAATTCACAACAAACTTCATCTCAAGGCACTTTATAGAAAAAAATTCAACCAGAACAGTCAGATTGGTGTATGTATATCGTTTTTGTATTTTAACAGTTATTCTTTGTTATTCATGAAGCAGTAGAAGCCAAACTTCATTTTATAAACTCTCTTAAAACAGTCAGTCTAGAATAATGTTTATTTGTTCTGCATTAAAAACACCTAATGTAGCACTGAGGTCGACTGCCTGAGACCAAGCTGCCTGCTTAACTACCAGAACATAAAGCTTTTAAAATACATCTATAAAAATCAGGACAGAAATTGACAGGTCAGTGCTCATGTTTTTTCCCCTCTGCTGTACTGAAAATTTGAACTCAGCCATGATGGCGCACAGAAGCATAGAAGGAACGGACAAAGAGGCAAGAGGCACAGGTTCAGGTGAAGCATAAAGATTAAGGTTTTATTAGAAGTTAAGGACAAACTGGGAAATGCACAAACAAGACAGGACACAGAATATTAGTAGCAGAAGTTGAGGACAGGCTGAGGAAAAAGCTATTCAAATCAAAAGATTTCAATAAATGCTTGTTTACACTAAATGCTCGGCATCCCCAATTGATTGCTCACCAACATCCCTAAGATTGGTATGCAGAGGCTACAGAGGATTTTTTTTTTTAGTTAGTTTCAACCAACTGGTTTAATTCCAACACAGATTTTATATAAAAAAAAAAAAAAAAAAAAAAAAACTGTTCCAGATTTTCTTAAATCCCTATTTCAGTCCATCCTAAACCCTGATGACCCAGAGCACAAAGTGACAAACTACTTGCTGGCTGGAGGTAAAAAACACACATGCAGGACTAGAAGCAAAACTACTCTGGTTCATGCAGACGAAGTAAAGCTGTTATTTCTGGTGTGTTCCGCTAGTAAATTTTCCTCTCACTGCCCCTCAGCTCTGGAAGCAGCTGCCACCCTAACCCCGTTTCAATGCCACCTCAAAACATAGCTTTATTCCATTAGATCAGGGGTGGGCAATTCCCTGTTCTTGGGGGCCAGTATTCTGCAACTTTTAGATCAATCCTTGGTTCAACACACCTGAATCAAATAGCTGAGTTACCTTCTTAGCATGCAGTCAGTTTCTCTAATTCACATAATTATTTCATTCAGGTGAGTTGAACCAAAGGCAAACCTAAATGTTGCAGGATCCCAGCCCTCAGGAACTGGAATTCCCCAACCCTGCATTGGATTATTTAAGATAAATTGCCAAAATTTGTTGGCTTGTTATCAGTCTTTGAAAATTACATTGAAATAAAATGATATCAATATTACAATATTGCAGAACTTTAGACAGACATTTTCATGGCAATTATCTCCCACCTGTAATAAAGGAAGCACTGCTAAGTTTGAATAGTGTTTATTGGTGGTCTAACCAGACTTTAGATTATTATTCTTTTATGTCCTTATGGCTACCTTCATACTGCAGGCTTTGATGCTCAATTCCGATTTTTTTGTGAAATCCGATTTTTGTGGCGTTGCCGTTCACATTTCCAAATATATGCAACTTGTATGTGATCTCCTGTGTGAACTGCAGTCATACAAGTGTCCCGCATGCGCAGTAGATGACACAATGACGTCACGGGCCAGCGTGTTCTGTGTTTACGGAACTAAACATAAATGGTAGTGTGGAAGCGCATCTAGCGAACCATAAAAACTAAATCGTTTCAATATGGTTAAACATAAATACTGCTCTCCGCATCATCATCTGCCATGGTTGTTGTTTTTCTTGCCGCTTCTGCGTAGAAAGACGCAGAATAGTGACCTTTGTCGGGTATCAAGGGCGTTCAGGTTGGATGAATGGGACCTGGCCGTTCAGACACAGGTCGCGTTTGAAAAGATCAGATTCGTATCGGATTCAGGACCACATTGCCAAGTGCCCTGGGGCGGATTGGAAAAAATCGGATCTGTGTTCAGACTGCCATGAAAAGATCAGATCCAGGTCGCATGTGGGCCAAAAAATCGGATTTGGGTCACTTCAGGCTGCATTGTGAACGTAGCCTATGTCGTCTACAGGTTGTTTAAATATTTTGTTTACATCTTTGGCTTCGTTCACACAGCAGCCTGAAGTAACCCAAATCCGACTTTTTTGCTAATATGCAACCTGTATCTGATCTTTTCATGACGGTCTGAACGCAGATCCGATTTGTTCCAATGTGACCCAGGCCACTTGGCTATGTGGTCCTGAATCCGATACATATCTGATCTTTTCAAATGCGACCTGTGTCTGAACGGCCAGGTCCCATTCATCCAACCTGAACCTTTAATAATAATTGAACTTCATTCATCTCACATTGGAGAAATTTATCTCTGCATTTAACCCATCCCCTTGGGGAGCAGTGGGCTGCCATCGTGGGGCGCCAGGGAGCAGTGAGGGGTTAAGGGTCTTGCTCAGGGACCCAGAGTGGAAGTCTGTGGGAGTGGGGCTCAAATTTAGAACGTCAGGATTCCAAGCTCTATGTCCTAACCACTGGGCCGCCACTCCCAAATACGCAACAAAGGTCACTATTTCTACACAGGAGCGGGAAGCAAAATGGGAAGCGGGAATAAAAACAACAACCATGATAGACAATAATGCGGAGAGCAGTCTTTATGTTATAATTTCTTTAAAAGATTGTGTTGTTGATACAATGACTGAGGTCGGGAAAGAAATTAAAGATCGCTGTCGCTTCATGCGCTCCAGCACTACCATCCATGTCTACTTCTGTAAACACAGAGCATGCTAGCTTATGATGTCATTACGTCATAAGCTATTACCTCGACTGTGCATGCAGGACACTTATGTTGTGTGAATACACTTCACGCAGGAGATCACATACAAGTCGCATATTTGGCAATGTGAACGACCACGCTAAAGAATCAGATTTCACAAAAAAATCGGAAATGAACATCAAGGCCTGCAGTTTGAACATAGCCTTTGTTGCAGATTTGAACAGAAGCTAGCATGTTTGCTGAGCCAGGAACGTTTTCTATTCATTCAGGACCAAAGTGAAACCAATATGACAGCTAACTAAGGTTTTTTTATCTTCACTCAGATAATCTGAAGTCATCGTAACCCTTCACGTGTCAAACACAGGCTCACTGGTATTTTGACCTTTATATCTGTGATGCTTGATACCTGAAACAAGGTTATTTACAATATCATTGGTGGGAAAAGGCTATTTGAACAAGAAATGAGTTTGTCATTAAGATTCACTACATTAATCCATATTACACTGATTTAGAAGCCATTAAAATCTATCCCCAAAAGCAAAAACAGTATTTACATACTCAAAATGTCCTAAAAAGACGTGTGTGTATCAGAACATCAATCTGACCGTTATGTTGAGCTTTAACAACTTTTGCAATGTGCCCCTTCATTAGATACAGTCCCATGCAAAATAATTCATACCCCTTGAAGTATTTTGAAGGATTTTATGCAATGAACCAACACAATATAGCACATATTTCAGAACGGCATTGTTTTTCACAGAACCTTTTTTTATGAGCTTTGCAAATTGTCCTAATCTTCCCATCTATTTTGTTCTGTTCTGGAGAACAGCTTACACACAGAATAATGCTGCCGCCATCGTGTTTCTCTATGGATGGTGGTGACTTCTGAAGGTTGTGCTGATTTCTTTAAGTTTCCAACTTATTTTAAAGTTTAAAAATCAGGTACTGTTTGTTATAATTGTGTATCAACTTTCTGCTAGTTTTTAAATTTAAAATCCCATTTTTTAATGATTATAAAATGTGAAGAACTTTTGGAAATATGAATACTTTTGCAAGGCACTGCAACTGAATAATGAGCACAATCAGTGTGTGTTTCTCATTCCCTTATCTTTAGAGGTATGCTCAATATGAAGGAATTTCTTGACAGCCAAAAAATTATGTTTATGGATGTACTGAGAATTCAGTGGCAAAACTCTACTAGAAGAGCCTAAACAGTGTTAGAGAACCAAACAATGTCTCAAAAAGGGAGTGTATAACATGGGTTCCCCCGCCACCCACAACAGTTGCAGAGCTGAGTGGGGTTAGGTGGGGTTGGAAAACAGTATCATTGGTTGAGCGTAGTGTGAAGAATCCCTCCAGGAAAAAGAGGGGTTGGAGTCAGAACTGAAGAAAACTGCAAAGCTGGAGGAGTTGAGGCGAGACGAGGCATCCGCCATGCAGAAGACAAGTTTTTAGAACCATTACAAGGCATCTGAAGTTAAGCCTGCCGTTCAGACAGAGCAAAAAGAGGAGAGAAACAGAGAAATGTAAAAAGTGACAGGTAGAGGATAAAGGGAACAGCTTAGCACACAGACAGAACAGATAAACAATGAAACAGTTTCCATGAATCAGACACAGTTTCCTTTATAGGAGAGATAACATCAAACATTTCTTTATCTGAATTTATAAAAAAAAAACAAGGTCACAGTTCCTTAGTTATTTATTATTGTCTCTTAATGAAAACAAAAAGAAAACTTACAGAGCAGAAAAGGGCTGTGTCCAACTCTGGATGAACACATTTCCCACTTAAGAGCCTCAGATCACCCATAGAGGAGGGTGAAGGAACCTCGGCTCATTGTGCTGTTTTATCCATTTTAAGGTTGTTGTTACGATTTAATGCTGTTTTTTTTTTTTTTTTTTTTTTTTTAATTCAGATTAGGTCACTTGGTTGAGCTGTTTACATGTTTGCTGTGTTGGATTCTGTGTCTGAATCTGAAAAAATAAGGGATTGACATTTTAAAGTGGTGAAAACCAGTGGTGGAAAGTAACAAAGTACATTTACTTGATTACTGTACTAAAGTACTTTTTTGAGTATCTTTGCTTAACTTGAGTAACTTTTTTGTGGGGGGGGGGGGTACTAAAAACTTTCACTCCACTGCATTGTGAGGAAGCTGGTAGTTACTTTTCCTTTTGGCTCAGCTTAGCTTTGTAATCCACTGTTGCTGTTTTTCTTTTTTTGAAATCCAATTTCAACACGGCAGATAGCAGGGCTACACTTGGACATCACTGTTTTAGAGATTTAATGACATTCCAGAAATGTAAGACACCCAAGATAGATGTTATCTGTGGTTTATAAATTTTATCAAGGCGTTAGTTGTTGCCATGTGGCCAATTTGTTCAGTAGGATGAGTTCTCAAATCAGAGTTACTGTTTTTGTGTAATAATAGATTCAGGCTTAAACCTCTATTACAAAGTGAATGTAAGGAGAATCAAGACTCTGTTTTCTTTTTTTCTTGCTTTTAAATAAGTAATAAACAAAAATTCTGTCCTTATTTGTTGTGCTTTTTAAAAATTACTCTGAAAATTAAACAGAAATGTACAAATTTTTGAAAATTTAATTTGTATTTTTGAATACTAAAGTATTTCAAAATGCATGTACTTTTGAATACTTAAGTATTTTCAAACGTGAATACTTAAATACTTTAACTTCAGTAGATGTTTGACTGAGTAAATTTTACTTGTAGTTGATAGAGATTTGACTATGGGTATCAGTACTTTTACTCAAGTACTACTGTTGAATACTTCATCCACCACTGGTGTAAGCTTTGTTAAATCAAACCAGAAGTATACAAGAGAAAGAAAAAAAGATGAGAGCAGCCAGAGACTGTTCAGCCCAAATACTGGACTATAGGGATAAAAGCCAAATTGTCTACCAATTTAAAAAATATATAAAAAACATCATAACATTAAGATGTAATTCCAAAAAAGTACAAAAAAACAATCCACTGGATTTTGTTTCCAAGTTTGAAGACGTTTCACTTCCCATCCAAGAAGCTTTTTCAATTCAAAATGTCAGAAATAGCGTCGAGTTTGAGGCTTTATAGAGTGGACCAAAAACAAGGCCTTGTTTTGGCTTAGAAAACATGCAAATTGAACCGGACGAACGGGTCCACCCCTTTGGAATGGGGGTCGTTTGGCTTCTTTGTTAGCCTGCAATACCCCATACCTGTCTATGTCTCTGAAAGGAAGGTTGTTAAATGGAATTGTTGCCCTGGCTGAAAAGTGAGGTCTGTTGTTCCCTATAAGGGGGTGCGGGTTGCGATGATAGCAGGAAAGAATCAACCCAATCGCTGCATTGTAGGTAGTAATTGAGTTGATTCCATCCCGCTATCATCACATATGGTTTAAGCAGTTTTAATGATAAAATGTTCAAGGAATCTGCAGAAAAAAAGAGAATCCAAGATCACTCATTTAGTTTTAGATTTCAACTTTATTTTGGCCTAGCAGGCATTCTGGCCCTTTTTTTTCTCTTTTCTCTGACTGCAAACAAACTCTACAGTAGGGAAGGTGAAAAAATAAAGAAAAATAGACAGAGAAGTCACAATTTTCACACAAAGCAGCAGCACAACAAACAAATGCACCATGCAGACAAACAGAGAACATCAACTCAGAAGTACAGTACAGAGCCCATGTTAACCAGAAAAGACTTATGAGTTGGATTAATTAATCAGAGGAATGAAAAGAAGAAGAAGTGATTGTTTCTCTGTCAGACTGAAAACCAATATGTGTCTTTAAATCTGAAGGTGGTTAATGTAACGTTGGTTATGAGATGGACAATAATATAACTGGTACAAATTGTTTTTAAGGTAACAGATGTTTCTCCATTTAATGCAAGGTTTCCAATTTTACATTACTGAAAAAAATGAAAGATATGCTCTGGAAACTTTAGATCTCAGTTGGGAAATAACAATGCCGGAAGAGGCATGAGTTGGGATTTTTGCAAGTCGAATACTCGACAGTAAAATTGGAGTCAATGAATCGTCACCTTAAGGGTTCGAGTTATCCAGATGCGAGTCGACTCAGCTTAACTAAGTGGACTTTTTCTTCTCTCTCCTGTTTTGCCAATCTAGCTCTGGGCATCGATGCCCAACAGCTTTGCTTTCACCAGCAGACCTTTAAGGTTGCTGCCATAAGGTTCCACTAAGTACTTGTATGTGTAACTATTGAAAATGATTAAGGGAGTAAAATCGTATACAACACAGACAGACAAGTCGACGCTCTGGTGAATGCTCTTGCTGGAAATCCATCCAGATGGATGATGAACTTTGATCCGAGTCCCAAAGATGTTCTGTTTGAATTAGTTCGGGAGGGATTTCAATATTAGTGAGGTGTTTAGGATTGAAAGAGGAGGATGGAAGAGTTTCATGAAGCAAACTGAATGTTCAAATGAGAAATGAAGGCTGTTCGTTCAGGCAGCATGAGACAGAGGGAGACTTTAGCTCTTAAAAGGAGGCCAGAAACATTTTACCAGGTTTTATCAGGTTTTATTCTGATAATAATTAATAATGAACACGGGAATATGTGATGCTGAAATTTCTCTGAGTAATGCTTACTAGTAAAGCACTCACTCTACAAGGAATTACACACAAAATGTATTGTTTATCAGTAATGCTGACTCTACTATTCCTTCCGATTGCTAATATTAGCAGAAAGTCTAATGCTTTAAGTATTAGCAATACACTACTATCCATCCTATATTAACAATCAATACTGAAACATAAAAGAAAATTTTGTGAGGCGTCTCTATAATTACAGTAGAGAATCTAAATATAGATATTAGATTTTTTGGCGAGTTTTACTAAATTGTGGTGTGGAAATCAGACAAAGTAAATCAATGATCAGTGCATCTCTAATTAAAACATCTCAATCGAACTGCATTAGCTATTCTGCATTTGGTCCATAAAGATGTAGGATGATCGTCACTAAAGCATAGCTGACAGACCCATGGTACGAAGCGCTGAGGGCTGTGTACTGTACTTACCCCGTTCCACTCCACGCTCATACTCACTTCTTCGCCACCGTCAGGCCCGCTCTCATACTTCACGGTATCTGAAGTCAAACTCTCTCGACTGCGCTGCTTCTCTCGCGCCTCTGGTTCACTTAGAACCTCGGCAACCCGCTGTTTGTGCACATTGTCCAGACCCTAGAAAATATGATCATGCCTGTTTGCAGATTACTTTAAAATAAAGACAGTTATAAATAATATAATATTCAGTTGCTTATTAATAACCTTTCCACGCATTAGGATCTGTTATAGGTTGGTGCTGAGAACCCAAGCCACGATATGAGAAAAAAAGTAAAAATGGCTTTTTGAAGGAAGCTGTACATGTGGACCCATTTTTCAAAGAGCTTTTTAAAAGGACCAATTTTTATAAATTTGATAGCAGTTGCATAAAGGAGTAATAATGTCCCCTCCAAATTGCATCGACAGTTTGCAGCATGTCATGTCATTTACAGAACTTTCCTACAACTTCAAAGTATAGATTTCCGGGAGGTAAACAACCAACAGGTCTCGCCCTGATCAGGGACAGATTTAAGAAATTTGGGGCCCTAGGCAAAGACATCTTAATTGAGAAGACACCACATGAAACAGACCCATTATACAGAAACAGAAACTTTACAAGAATAGACAAACATTATTTGTTCTACGTTTTGTCGCTCTCTTTTGTACCTTTTGTTGTCGTTTTATTCTTCATGTTTGGTTCTCAGCTGACTTTTCATAATGTCTCAAAAAGAATGAAAGATTTTTTCCAGTAACTAAGCTCACTTAACTGATTGCTCCTTCATGCGTTTCCAAAAAGACAAAAGTAAATAATAGTCCTTCTTTTCACTGTAGACAGGCTATGATCTGCTTATCTGTTTTTCATTTGGATGAAATAACAGCTGCATGAATCATGACAGCAGACATGAGAGAGGAGAGCAGGAGGCGGGGTTATGAATCTACTTGCTCTGGAGAGCGGAGTTCGCTGCTTCTATATGTTGTCGCCAAATTCTCCAGTAGCAGAAAAAAAGTCACTAGATTTGGCGCTAGGTGCTTTTTTCTAAATAAAATTGCTAGAGGGGTCTGAAAAGTGGCTAAATATAGTGACAAATGCGGCAAGTTGGTAACACTGCTCTTCGCAACGTTTTCAAATGTCTTGCTGCTGTCTGTTTGGACCTTTCTGAACATGTGCAGCAAATGGACTAGTCCATTGTGGTGGACACTGTTTAACATATTAAACAGAGTTTTATGGGGGCCCCAGGAACTTGGGCCCCTAGGCAACTGCCTAGTATTGCCTAATGGTATATGCCCCCACTGGCCCTGATTCTACGAGGATCCTGACAAGCTGCAAATAGGAATACATTATTTCTTTCTTTCAACAATGACTTTTTTACGTTCCGTCTTCCATCAAGTTTTGTTGCTCTGTCAACAGATTCTCCCTCCAGAGATCTTAGCATCTCCTCTGTCGTTGCCATGGGCCTCTTGTTTGCCTCTTTAAAGAAAGCTTTCTCCGATCCCCTCTTTCCACACTTTCAGATAATAGAACAGCCATCCATGAAAAGTTTTAAAGTTTAAAATATTGTTTTATATCCTAACTACTTTAAAGTTCTCCAAAACTTTAGCCTTGTCTGTCATGTTTCTTTCTTTATTGGAGGGAGTTTGTTCACTTACAGTATGTTGTTCTAAAAAAGCTCAGAGGTTTTCCTAGAACAGATGTCTTTATACTGATAATATACATATTTAGATTTTATTCACTGATATATGTACTCTCAGACAACTGATTGGTTGATACTTGATCTTAGTTTAAGACTTCAGAAAAAAGGTCAAGTATATCAAAGCCACAATATTTAGATTTTTGTTTGCCCCCGTTTAATTTCTCTCCCTCTTAACAATTATGACAGGAAAGGGGGTATGAGAGAGGGGGAGAGACATGCGGCAAAGGACCACAAGTCAGATTCGAACCCGGGTTGGCCGCATCACGGACTAACCACTGCGCCACCTCAATGCCCATCTTAAACCTTTTTTAAATGTACAATTAAACGTTTATGTATATTTTTTACTAACTTGATATAGTTACTGCTCTAAGTGGGTCGCTCTGTCAGCTAAAGGAGTGTTTTAGAGTCTCTATACTCCATTTAACGATTAATAGATTACTAAATTAGTTGACGATTATTTCAATAATCGATTAATCATGATTAAGTGTAAAATGTAAAAATGTGAAAGTGTATTTTTTTAATGAAATAGAAGGAGCCACACCAGAAAGAGTTTGGTTCTGTTGGATTCTGTCACAGCAACCAATTTTTAAGGTGAGGGGGAAAAAGGCCTGATAGAAGGAATAGATCATGTTAATGATGTTATATTCTCTTATAAATCCGCCAACATTCTTGGTAAATTTCTTGTAACTGGTAACTGGTAGATCAGAAACTTTAACTATGCAAAAACAATGACCTGAAATGAAATGATCTGAAAACACCCTACAGCATCAGCATCCAGACTAAATCTTTTTCTGATTTTACATAATATATAATTTTCTTTTCAAAGTGCTCATCTTTCTTAAACTTTCTTGGATTTTTTTCATGTTACTCCCACAACAAAATTTAATGGATTTCTGTTGGGATCTTATGTAAAAGACCAAAGTAGTGATGCAAAAACTATAAAATAATACAATAAATGGCTATTATGCACTTTCACAAAGCATTTAGAAACAAGGAAACTTTCATTCTAAGCTCTGCTTTCAGCAGTCGGATGGAGAGCCTGTCACCATACCGGCCCAAATATAAGACAAGTTTTTTTTTCGTTAAAAACAATGTGAAAATGTGGGGTGGTCTTATAATCGGGGTCTAACCAATTATACAGGCAGACAGTTGTCTGGCGTCACTACATGAACACAAAAGCAGAAGGCATCAGTTTTTTGTAAAGTCAGTGACATCACTGTGACTGGGGTTATTTTTTAATCATAACAGAGAAGAAGTGATGAGGATGCTAAAAATGGAGAGTCGGTGCCAAGGACACAGTGGATCAAAAATCAAACAAGTTTGCAGACATTCACTCGAAAAAACGATCTAGAAATACGTAAACATCTCCTAAATTAAGTGTATTTACCCTTAATTTTAACAGGTAAATGAGATAGTTTGCCAATGGAATGAGTATTTTTACTCTTAAAATAAGATAATTAGATAATTTGCACTTGAAATAAGACAATGAAATTGTGTTTTCTTATTTTAAATGTCAATTGTCTTGTTCCATTGGCAAAATTTTACCTCCTCAATCCAATGCAAGAACAAATGCACTTATTTTAAGAAAAAAATGACTTATCTAGATTTTGATTTTTTCCAGTGTTTGAAGCAGAGTTATGACGCCAATCTTAAAATAATGGCGGTCAACGCAGCGGAGACATGAAACTACTCTCAGGCAGCAAAGAAATACGGCATTACAGAGTGCAATGTCAGAAGAGGACATGTTCAAAAAGACCGGAAAAATGTAAACAGCAAAAAAAATCAAAAAATAGCAGAGCAGCAGGGTGAGAGTAGGAGTCACAGCAATCATGAGCCAGAGGACATCTGTGTGGAAAAGGCTCATGCAGATATTTGAGATTTTCAGTGTGCAAAGTTCAGATTGTCTTCAAGTTGAAGTGTTCAAGATTTCAGTTAAATGTGTCATGACTGTTTTTTTTTTTTTTTTTTTTTACTTTTTATTGTAATCAAACAAATCTTTCAATGCAATATTATTGAAATAAAATATTAAGCACTGGCATATAAAATCGTTTATTAAAATAGTCCTTTTTTTTTAGGTCTTTTTGTTTAGTTCTTAAAAACTGGTCCTGGAAAGAGGTGGTCGTCTTCTAATCAGGGTCGTCCTATATTCGGGTCAGTACGGTAATTGCCTTTTGCATTCAGGTCTTCATTTAACAACAGTTTACAGAGAAACAATCCTTTTAAACTGATCTCTAATTTTGGTTTTATAATGTAGGTTTAGCAGCTACAACAGGTTTAGTTCCATCTTAACTTTTACAAAAAAAAAACAACCCACCTGCTTCCTGGACCGCATGGCTGCCTCCTCCAGGGTCTCAGCAGCTTCAAACTTTCCCTGCCGCTTGTAGAGGGCACCAAGGTTTTTCAGGGTTGTGGTAACGGTGGGGCTGAATAACAGTGAGAGGGAAATCATGTTTCAGAGTCTTTATTGATCGATACGATACAAATAATGCAGTTTTAAAACAGGTAACTCACTAAAATGTTCTAAAGAAAAATAAATAAATATCAAACAACATTAGTTCTTTGGTTATTTAAAGAGATTAGGGCTACAACTAACGATTATTTTGCAAATCAATTAATCTGTCAATTTATTTCTTTTTATTAATTGATTAATAATCTGACAGCAAAAGGATCCTTAAAGAAGACATAAGCAAGGAGAAACTATAACTTTCCACTTGAGGAGTCCTGGATAGAAGAAACTTACAAATGAAAAAGATTTTTATCTTAAATGCAAAATGTTTTTTTTTTTTTTTTTTACAATATAGGTATAATAACTCCTCTTAGTGGGTCGCTCTGTCAGCTAAAGGCATGTACTACAGTCTCTATACTCAAGTTAATAATTATTCGATTACTAAATTAATTGACGATTATTTAATAATCACTAAATCATGATTAATCCGATTTATTATTTCAGCCCTAAAATAGAGCTTCTCAGGTAGAATGAAGATGGGATATTAAAAGAAAACCAGATTTTATCATAAATCAGGCTAATTTATCTTCGGGAAAAAAAAGAAAAAACGTACCTATCAACTTTACATGCTTTGTACCAGCCTCCATATTCTCCAAATGGTGAACTGTCCTTCTGCTTTCCCTGGGAAGAAACAGAAATGCACACATTTTCTAAATTGTTCTTTAAAAGGAGAAGCTTTTCCCTCAAGACCGACAATAAACCAAGATTTTTTATTATTTCAATAATTAACCCTTTGAGTTATAGGTCTGAACCTAAAACTCAGGTTGTCTGTGTGGGTGTTCCTGTTTTTCTATCAGAACCATGTTTCTAAATTCAACATCAAATCTAAGACCTTTTGAGCCAAAGTGAGGACATTTTGTTGGTCCTCACTTCTGTTTTGGTTTAAGATTAAGATGTCAGTTGAGTTTAGGTTAAGTTTATGCATAGCTGGCAGAAATGTCAAGAAGTATAAATACTTCGTTACTGTACTTAAGTACACTGTTTAGGTATCTATACTTTACTCCATTATTTATTTTTTTCCTACTTCTGACTTCTACTCATTACATTTTCACACAAGTATCTCTACTTTCTATTCCTTATATCAAAAAAAAAAAAAAAAAAAAAAAAAAGTTACTCGTTACTCTTGGCTTCGGTTTAATGTTTATAAATATTTATTTCACGTCATGTGCGCCATCCAATGCAGATCATTGGCGTCATCCACATCTAGTGAAAACTAGTGTAATTGGATGAGTCATAGAACGCAAACACTCATTGGTACTGTGCGCTGAACTCTGACAAACTCTGACCTTGCAGCTGCGCTGGTGCAGATATGCGTCTTTGCAGGCGCTAAGCTCTGAATCAGCGCTTTATGCTCCACACTGATGTTCGCTCTCAGCAGTATGGCTCTTCCTGCTCTCACTACTTAAACTATGTGGCTGATCATCCTCTGCCAAGAGTAAAAAATACCTTTATACAATGATCAATATTTTATTTCTTCTAGCTAACAAGAGGATATACTAAACATTCTTTAATTTCTACCAAAAGGAAACCCTTATATCCAAAGCAAATCTTTCATTGCATTTTGTTTATTTTCGCATAAAGAGCCAGGAGAAAAGGTACATAGATCTTTGAATATTTCTCCCTCTTTGGTCTCGTTTCTATCTATTCAAATATGATGTAAATGTTTCCTTGTATCGTCATTAAAACATTTAATCTGTTTTCTTTGAATTTTTCAACATTCTAGTTAGCATATTCATTCAGTTTAGGTCTTGATGGCCATGGCATTATAAGGCTTGCGCAGGTTGTCTCTGTATTTTTTTTTTTATGTCAGACCCCTTTGAATTTAAATCTACTTTGACCCCTGAGCAGCGGTAACTAAGGGGCAAATTCTCAGATATAAAGCCAAAATTGCCAAAGTAGACAGAAGAATGTTTTTTGTTTATTGCTTTTTTGGAGCAATGAAGATTTTATTGATCGGTGTGTAACCAATAATAATTCACAAAAGAACAGGAAGTGTTTGCTTTACGATGTAAACCTTGTATGTGTAAAACCATTCCTTTATTGTACATTTTGATAGCTTGTCTGTCTGTCATATTAACCAATGTGTTGCCATATTAACGAAATGTTGAACTAGATCTTCTATTTTCACAACTTTTGTGAGACTCTTTTGTGTAAAGTAGGGCATTAATACATAAAACAATTAATTTAGTTTAGTTTTCTGCCCAACAGCAATTCTATAGCATTCTATAGCCAGCAATGGTAGTATCTAGGCAAGAGCTGTCAGAGTGGTAAAGAATCTTGTAGTCAAAATTGTAACCTAAAACTGAAAAACTAGGCTAAAACCTTTCTAAGTTTTAGTCGAATAAAACTGACTAAAACTATCACATATCGTAATGACCAAAATGCGACTAAAACTAATAATAATTTTCGTCCTGAAGACTAAGACTAAATCTAAGATGGCTGTCAAAAACGACACTGTTTGCAGACTTACCTTGCTTTGCTCCTCTCTCTCCTCAGCATGCATCCAGATTGGTTTGTTCTCATCTGTGAAGAAAGAGTATCAGTCCTGATGACTTCAGATAAAGGCAATCTAACTAGAGCAGGTCACCAGTTTCAGTTTTCCCCATTACAACAGAAACCTGATTAAATCTAACTAGCAGACCAAGCATGTTCATTACAGACAACCTGGGAAATCAACGACTGGACCACTTGTGATCAGTGATAACCCAAAAAAACTGAAAAAAACGATCAACTGATTGGTTTGTGATCAATAGTTTATTATAGATGTATATTTCTGTTAGCAATGATTTCATCAGATTTGAAGTCTTACCATCAACAGAACCGAACTCTCTCTCATGAGCGCGGGTGAGGATTTCTTTATACAGAGTCTCTGCTTGCTTGAATTTGACCTGCTTAAGGTAACAGGAAGCCTAACAACACAAAAAAACAAAAATGAGATCAGCTTTACAATCTAAAAACAGAAATCTAGGCCAAAGTAAGGTGTGTTCACACTCAACGCGTTTTGGGCATGAAAGCATCTGATTTGTCTAGTGACGATGGTGACAAGAGGTCCAGAGGCACGTCTGAGCATTGGGAGCGGCGCATTTAAGCGTTCTGCCATCCGAGCTACTGGAGTTTAAAAATTAGAACTTTTTCTGCGGGACAACGTGTCGTCAACCAATCAGAAAAGCTGATCCAGGAGTTTTTTGGGGAGGGACAGACA
Source organism: Cyprinodon diabolis (assembly GCA_030533445.1). Classification (NCBI taxonomy): domain Eukaryota; kingdom Metazoa; phylum Chordata; class Actinopteri; order Cyprinodontiformes; family Cyprinodontidae; genus Cyprinodon; species Cyprinodon diabolis. The sequence goes on along the minus strand of CM060080.1, from coordinate 14,243,940 downwards.
GTACATGCTAGCTGTTATCGCTTGTGTAAAGCTGTCTGCATGTGAAAAATAAATAGATATTAAGGATTTCAACTCCAATGGTTTAAATAAAAGTTGGGATAAGCCAGAAAATCAATTGTTTTTTTAATGACCTATGGCAAAAACCTTTATAAATACCCAAATTTACTAAAAATATTTGATTGGATATTCCAGAGATGTTTTTTTTTTTTTTTTTACCAAAAACCTTTAAAGGAAAAGTCCAGTCATATTCAGAATTAAAACTTCTGAAAGTACTTTAAAAATTAAATAATTACATACTGTTCAATGTGGTCAAGTGTTTTAAATAAGAGTAATCTTTCTTTGAATGTGCTTTACTGGAGGCATCCATGTTTGTCAAAGAACGCTACTGCCACCTACCGGTTTGTGACGTCATGGTGCGGTATCGGCTGTTGATCAAGTCCCAGTGCTGTATCTGGTGTTTGTCATAATGCGCTATTATATTATCTAAGTCATCATATTAGGTGTTTTTTCCTCTGGCTAGAAGTTCAATGGCAAATCCTCTCTATTCAAGTTGACAATCCAACGACAAACCGTCCTTGTAGGATCATGAATTGGAAAGGTGAAAGAACTCATCTTTTTTTTTTTTCCACTTTTACCCGATGTATTACAACATCCAACTGCCATGCCCGTGGGCATTGTCAGTTTAACTATAGCTCTCGCTAATTTCAATGGTGAAGTCCTCTGGAAATCTTAACTAATTGTTGTTGCAGATGTGTCTAGTAGCTCCCATTGATTTCGCTTGTAAAGCGGGTAGAATGGCGCTAGGCTTACCGCACCGTGACGTCACTGCTGGAAGACGTCAGGAGGGAGGTGTTAGTACATTTGGGCAAAAATGGCCGCTCCCAGAACCAGTGATCTCGACGAAAATTATTGTTCATAATTAAATCACTGCAAACCTATTAGTTTTAGGAATAGATAATGATCCACTGATTATTCCTCGCTGACCGGACTCTTCCTTTAAAACTATTTATATTCACTTCCATCCCCTAGAACACAGGCTGGGTGCTGCAGAGAGCTGTCAGTGTGCAGCTGATATGCTGGAATTCTAACGCTCTGAATAAGAACTGCACATTGTAGAAGGATCATAATCCTGATTAACTGACTGCACAGAAAATGTTTTAAAGTGAAGTTTAACACTTAAAAATGTGTTAAAACTATTTTTCCAAAACATTAATTAATTAAAGCCAAGCTGATCTCTAGCTTGTAGCAACAGAACAGAAAAGGTAAGCAATCAGAGCGCCAAGCTTCCAGAGCGCCGAAGTTTCAAAGAAACCTGACCAGCATTTGATCCAGCGTCCAAATTTCTTTGTTTTTAACGCCCAAAACGTGTACGGTCTGAACACTCCATTAGTCTTGAGATGAGAGTATTTTATGATTTGGAGTTTTTCCCTTCAAACTGCTTCACTGCTCCTCACCAGGTTGTTCTTGGTTTTGGCCACATTGGGGTCGTCTGGTCCTAGTTTGGTCTGGTAGATCTCCAGCGCTCTCATGTAGTAATACTCCACCTCCTCATACTTGCCCTGGTTCTGGCACAACAGGGCGAGGTTGTTCAGCTGCTTGGCTACATCCGGGTGGTCCTTGCCCAACACCTAACAAAGATCAAAGGGGGATTAGGGTTCAAGGGTTTGGACTCAAAGTTTTAAATGTTCCTTTACAGCAACATTTAAAACATAAAAAACACAAATTGGAAAGAAGTGTTTCAATCTCTCCTGATCAATTATTGCTTAAATTGTATTTTTTATATCATAGAGATATATGCCTGAAAGTGCGCATGCACAGAAAAATATGGCTAACGGGACGAGCATGTAGGACAGCCTTACGTAAACATATCACCAGAATAATTGACAATTATTTAGATGATCCACCCGGAAATAAAAGGTGGTCCTCTATACCTTTTAAGCTAACTAGTATTTATTATGGAATACAAATAATGACACGAAAGACTGGTTGGTGTTCAAATCTTTGATCTTAGCAATCCACCCATCAATTCGACAGGTCTAAAGAGTTCCTTAAGGACAAAACAATCTGTGATACACTCAAAGACAAGAAGCTTGATGGAAAGGCAGCAGCGGATGCTAAAATCCTTTGGCAATAGAGGAAATCTAAACTGAAAAATATTTCTAATGTTGCTCTTATACTGAATTCTGTAAAACATATAATTGGTAGAAACCTCTTTCAGCAGGTAAAAGCTCTAAAAAGTAAGAAATCTCAATGCCCCCTACTGCGGATCATTAAAGACTGCTGGGGTCTTTGGAGAACCAGTTTTCCGAGTGAGGCTGACCAACATAGCTGACCGGGTCATTAGGGTTAAGAATCAAATAAATCATAAAGGCAACTGGAAGGATGTGATAGATGGAAAACAGTAAAAAGGAAACAGCAGAAGAGGTAGGCAGCAGAAACAAAATCTTTAATGGCTGATCCAATCAGCAAAAAAACCCCTAAAGCTGCCAACTTTGGGAGCTTATGGTTCAGATTCTGGCTGCAGCAAAAAATGTTTTTTTTTGCAATATCGATTAATCTGTGGATTATTTTTGTGATTAATAAATAAATAATCAAATAGCAAAAGGTTCCTTAAAGAAGAATTTTTACAAAAGTAAACCTGTTGAAACTTAAACTTTTCCACTTGAAATCTGGATAGAGCGTATTAACAGACGAAAATGTTTTTTTTATCTTAAATACAAAATGTTTACATACTTTTTTACTATTATGGTATAATAACTGCTCTAAGTGGGTTGCCCTGTCAGCTAAAAGTATGTTTTAACTTCTCTATAATCCAGTTAATGATTAATTAATGACTAAATTAGTTGACGATTATTTCAATAATCGATTAATCACGATTAATCCGATTACTCTGCAACCCACTGTAGGCAAACATTACTTCACTCTCTGTGACCCAAATGGTGGATCTGAAGAATCTAAGGAATTTATTAGGAATATATATCAACATAGAATTGATCTTAAATGGTTTTTGTTGTTTTTATTTTTTGCACTAGCAGCCTGAATTTGATTTAAGGGTGAGAAAATGTAGCAGAGGTCAAAAGGTCAGAATTTAACCTGTGACAGTTGTTTTGAGGACTAAATCCCGTAAGCATTGTCCCCCCTCTTTACCCCTGAACTCCTATAGTGCTGTTTGAGACCTGAGCTCATGCTGAATGTTTATGAGCAGAACTAAGAGCACCAAACTATGCTCTGATGAGAAACTTTAAAACCTGACAGCAAAACAAAACATTTTGGATGTCCAGCAGTAACTAAACCCCTATTTAGCTCGGATACAAGGATGATAGATAAAGAAAGAACAAACAAAACATTTTAGCATTTTTCAACACTACACTAAACTAACCTGATACAATATACAGACAGAAAAAACATCTTTGAAACAAGAAAAAATGAGCAAAGGTCCAAATCCTGCTAACTGATGTAACATTCAACAGCTCTAAGGCTCACAAGCTATTCGGCGTTAACTGGCACATTGGACTGCAAACACATCTAAATATTTAATAGTCAGCATTCTGATAAAAAAAATAATAATAAGAAATTATAATTTTTACCATTTTCTTGTGGCTGAATCCATTCAAACCAAACAAACGTCTGGTGAATTCTTACCTTTTCTCTGATCTCAAGCGCTCTCTTGCAGAGAGGTTCTGCCTCCTTATACTTTCCTCTCTTCCCATATAAGACAGCCAGGTTATTGAGGGTGGCCGCCACCTAACGACGACACAAAACACATATCATTTTAATTCAAATTTTTTGTTCAAGTTCCTTCATTAACAGTCATGCGACACAATCTTCACGACACCAGTGTAATGTTACTGATTTGACTTGTGCATCCTAAATTATTTCATCAGAATGTGATTACGGTGACCTGTTATAAGATCTGGATCCAGCAGATTAAAAGCCAACGTGTTCACTCAATGACAGAGGCTGCAGAGTGCCCTATAGGTAAGTGCTTATTAAAGTTAAAATGTACGGTGAGGATAATTGAACAGACTAGACTACGAGGAATGAAGAGAGGGAAAGAGGAAGGGGTGAGATGGCTGTAGGAACTGATACAAGGAGAGAGGAGGTAGAGAGCAGATGAATGACTGCATTTCAAAGGTTCTTTGATGTTTTTTCCTCACTTTAATCAAGAATAAAAATCATGAAAAGAGTAAATATATGAAATCACAACCTGCATTTTTTTCTTCAATAAGGTGTCTTGTAAATCAAATTAAAGTCAGTAAAATCTGAATTATATAGAACTAAAAACTGAAATGCAGTTTTAACATCTTCCTTAAAGAGGAAACAGAATAATCTAAAATGAGTTTTGGCAGGTTAATGTTTGACAAAAACTGGTGAATGAAATCGTCCACTAAACACTAAACAGTCTATTCTTGCTTTTAATGAAAGGCGATTTAATTTAGCTTAAATGTAGGACACTGAAATACTGGTAAACAGAAACAGGAAGTAGCTTTCATAATAAATCGGTTGATACAACAAAAATCTTTTAATCAAAGAAAAAAACAATCAACATCAAGAAAAAGAAAAATCGAGGCAGATTGAGGTTTGAAGAGTGAGAGTGGGGCTTACTCAGCTTCCCAAACTGAAGATGATGGGGGTCCAACAGGAAATACACTGGCCTGCTGTGGTTAACATAGTTAGTCAAGCTACTAATGCTTCCTTAGAAATGTACAAACAGGACATCTATCCATGGATCATTCATGTGCATAAAAAAATAATAATAAATAAAAAAACACACTTATAGAGTTAATAACCTGAAAATATGAATTCAATATGGGATAGTGTTTTAATGTTATCCATATATGACCAATGTGAAGGGTGGCTTTGACGGAAAACTGCAAGAACACCATAGAGTTGTCTTGACCTGTGTTTCCAGTCTGTGCTTGATACAGTAGCTATGGAAGCAAATTGTTACCATATTTCAAATGAAAAAGCATTTTCAGAAAGGCTTTTTCATTTTAAGAATGTGGTTGCATTGTTTGACTCATAAATGAAATTAGTAATCAATAATCCTGTTTGCATTTTCATTTTCTTCTTTAACACCACTCATCATTTTACTTAATTAAAATGAAAAAGAAAAAGACATTTGAGATTTATTTTTCAAAATGTACCCAATCAAATACTGAAATTCAATTTGAAATGTAAAATTTGAAAATGAAAAGGCATTTGCAGAAATGCCTTTTCATTTTAAGAATGTGGCTGCATTACTTGACTCATAAATAAAATTAATAATCAATCATCCTGTTTGCATTTGCATTTTCTTCTTTAAGACTGCACATTTTATGCCATAATCAAAGAGAAAACACAGCGGACATTGCTTTTTCGTTTTCGTGGTCTGCCAGCAAAATACTGTCCTTAACTCGAAAACGAAAAAGCCTTCTGAGCGGCGGATGCAACAGAGTGGCGTCAGCAGCCGCTCTTCCTCAGGTCCTTGCTGACCGGGCTATCCATCTTGTTTGGTAGGGGGGTGCAGTGCACGTCTGCATTGCATTACATTGTAAGCAGTCAGTCAGTTTGGGCACAGTTTTGCTTGAATAACATTACCTCTTTTATGACTCTGGAACCCATGTATCTCGTGTAAGTTTGACTTTTTGGGTTAAAAATAAATACTAAACTTTTGAATTAATCACTGTGACTCCTAAGGCTTCTAACATCATTCTCTGAAATGCACTTTGGTTTAGTAATTGTTCTGAATTTAACTCTTTAGCGGAAGCTGGACTAAAGGTGTTTATTTAATAGTTTAGCTTTATAATGTAATTCTGTAGTGAGTCACAGATGTTCCACATCTGCCTAAAACAGGTTTTGTGTTTCCTCAATGACTGTGGGTATTTTATCATAAAACACCTTTGAACCTGCAAACGCAGGACCTAATCTGTCAGTGGGAACAAAGGTGTGACAGAAGTCTATATTCCCAGGATTTATTGGAAAAGATTCAGAGATGTAAATCTTTGTACTTTCTCTGTTTAAAATGATGGAAAGAGGAGAGATGTGGTTAACTCAGGGGAAATGAGCAATGAGGAAATTGAGCTTTTATTAAATACAAAGCAAGGTTTCTCTTTAATTTACTTGAAAAGTTTCTTGTATTCACTAATGCAGCAGAAAACTGTCTCCTTTAAGTTTTCAGTGACGAACTGTCTTCTGTTATCATGTGAGCCTGATCAATTTATTTTGGTTTCTGTTAAAACATCAGAGGTGAATCATTCTGTTTATTTTCCATCAAGTGATTCTTTTCCAAAAGGGTTTCCCCTACATACAGGGCTGTTTAAAAGTGTTTTTATGAAGACAATCACAAAACAAATGCTATTTACTATTTTAAGCAAGGCATATATATATATATATATATATATATATATATATATATACTTACAGCTGGGTGGTCTCTGCCTAGAGTCTTCTCTCTGATGGCCAGAGCATCATTTAGCAGGTTGGCTGCTTCCTTGTACTTATTTTGATCCCTTAAAGATGGATAAATAAATAGAATGTGACATACCAACATAATGCAAGATGAGGAAAACAAGAGAACATAAAATCTGATACATTAATACTGGACCTTTGTTCTTACATGATTTAGTGATCATTTAAGGACACCTGACACATACGGATTAAAGGACCCATATTACAGAAAATGAAAGACAACATCCAATAAAAATATAGAAAAAGCAAAAAACTATTTTGTGGCAATATCATGCATTTATTTGACTTTTTTACTTTGTTGCAATGCTATTCAAAACCCCAAAAGTTAATTTAGCAGTTAAACTGTTTCAGAGGAATGATCATAGCGATCTGCATCAGCAGTGCTGTGTCTGTCTCCCTGATCAGCTTCTCTGATTGGTTGATGTGGCGTGTCGAGCAGCAAAAGTAAAATTTTTTCAACTTCAGCAGCTGCTACTTCTAAAGCTAGTCGCACGCTTCAGATGCTCAATAGCTCATGATGCGTTGCTTCAGCTGCTCGGACATGCTGCTCACAACGCGCTGCAGGACCTTTTGCTGTGCCTTGATGCGCGTCAACCTTTGACTTTGTACGTAAAGAAGCTGTTTATGCTGTCTCTGCTGCTTGGGGTCAGAGTTTAGTATTAGTAAACCTTATGAATTATGGTCCATGAGGTACACCCTGTCTCCCTAGCCTGGAAAACCAATGCTATTTAAAAAAACTGAACTAAAAAGCCAAAATTTAAGAGATGGCAAGATGTCACGCAGCAAAAGGCTCGAGGGTGACTTCCTGAAAATGTGGGCACCCACCAGGTAACAAGGTAATTTTATTAATACCAGTGGGTAAACTTATTTCGCAATCTGGAAATCTTAACATTTTGAGAGGGGATGTTGTAAGACAAGGGATTTGGCAGCACAGTTAAGGCGCAGATCTTTTTTTCTGAGTTTACAAAAATGACACCAAAAAGCAACTGATTTTTCATAACCAATAAATTCTCTGTAGTACCAAAGCCAATGTTCTATCAGATTTATTATTCATAGATTTGATTTAGGAAGGCTTAAAAATATTTTTTCAAAAGAAAACATCAATATTCTTATTCCAGGAGCGAAAATGTGTCCTGAACTCTGCTGTTATGCCTTTTGAATGATCCAGGAAATGGGGTGCACTCACCTGTAAACCAGAGCCAGGATGTTCAGCATGGTGGCCACATCTGGATGGTCGTGTCCTGAGGTCTTCTCCAGATCTTCCAGAGCCTGTTTGCAGAGGGGAACAGCCACCTCGTACCTGCCCTGGGAGGCATACTGGATCACCAGGTTATGAAGGGTCCGTAGACGAGCTGGGATCTCATAACCTCCCTGCTGGGCAGCTGCTGCTGCAGCACTGCCATGAGCTTGTTGAACTAAACACACAAGGAAGAAAACAAAAGAAATAAATGTCTAGTTTTGTGACGTGGATTCTGTGAGCACCATCATCATCAAAAACTTTAACAAAAAACACTTTACCTCTGAAGGCTCAATGAAACAAGGTAAAGCCACCAACTGCAGGTTTAAAATTACTTTTATGATGAGAAAATACTTGGGTATAAAGGTGTGGCAGGTTTTAAACTCTGCCTATCTAATCAATTTGAAGTTAAAGGCTACCAAAAACCTGGAGAGGGAGCACGTTTGGGAAAAAAAATAACAATCCGCTGCATCTTAACAGTATCTTTTCTTATTTCCTTATGTCTGCTTCTGTCTCCTTGAACCCAAGTCGGGCCTCGGCAGATGGCCGCTCACACTGAGCCTGGTTCAGCTGGAGGATTCTTCCTTTTAAAAAGGGAGTTTTCCTCTCCACTGTCGCTACAAGCATGTTTGGTGTGAGGGATTGCCTTTGAGTCAATGAGTTGATGTAATCAGCTGGTTTTCCTTAGAAAGAAAACTTTGAATCAATTTCACTGTATGATCTGGTTGGATTTTAATGTGCCTTGAGATGACGTGTGTTGTGAATTGGCGCTATATAGATAAACTGAATTAAACAGTCCTTTCGTTTTGGTAGCATTCAAGGGTTGACTTTTAAGCCCCAAGCAGATTCAAATGGAAACAGGGCTGTCAACACAATTACTCCAATTCTGCTGACACCAATTTAATAAAACCCCAAAAGCTAGTCAGGCTGTCTGAACAAAGGGCAGAGCTAAAGCTAATCTTCTCTAACAATGATCTTCTCTCACATACATCATATACAAGCACAGGCAGCCTGGGGATATATGTCCCTGAAAAGAGGTTAATTTCAGTGAAGAGAACATTTTATTTTCTTCATACCTCTCCACATTAAGCTAGGTTTTTCATATTGTATGCAGTTAATTTAGAATTCACAATATATTACAATACATTACACAATACATTACAGTATTAAATGTATTTGTTTTAAGAACAGGAAGCAACGAGATGGATAGAGGATATTCTTTCTAATTTATGGTAAGAAATTCAAGAATACAAGCAGGTATCTCTACATGTTCTAGTGTAAATGCATTGCATTTATTTCCGTCAAAAGATAAATGCATATTTCTTCCCTTTAAATATGGGATTCTAATCAATCTCAAAAAGCATGCTAACTATCGCAGAAAAAGTAACAATTCTGGACATGCTAAAGGAGAGTAGAACCTATGTGGCTGAAGATCACCATTACAGAATTAATAAATCTTCTGTTTATTCCATAAAGAAGGAGGAAAATGACATAAGGACGACAGCAGCAATAAGTTTTAATAAGGATGCAAAAAGGGTTGCAACTGTCCACAACAAGACCATGGTAAGGATGGAGTCTGCATTAGCTTTGAGGATTAATGACTGCAGAAAAAAGAACATTACGCTGGATAGAAACGTTATCTGCACAAATGCTAGAACACGGTATCAAACTGTGATGATATTAATGACAGGGAAGAGGAGGAGGATGCAGATACCGGGCGATCAACGAGTGCTGTTCGTATTAAGTGCATTTAATTCTAGCAAGGGCTGGTTTAAAAAGTTTAAGAAACACTTTGGAATCAAAAATGCTTCTCTGTACGGAGAGACCGCTTCTACGAATACCGCTCGAGCAGAAGCATCCGTGAACAATACATTTAAAGCGATCACTGAGGAAGAGGGATACAAGCTTGAACAACTTTTCTGGTTAAAAGGGAGCAGAGATGGCAAAAGTACTCACTTTCCGTACTTGAGTAAAAGTACAGATACTCGCGTTAAAAAGTACTCTGGTAAAAGTGGAAGTACTGATTAAACCTCTTTACTCAAGTAAAAGTAACAAAGTACAGGCTTGTAAATTTATTTAAAGTATAAAAGTAAAAGTAGAAACCACTTTTTTCATGCCGTTGCCTACATTTTAAATGGATGTCTGCCAATAGGACTAGATCTCCGTTGTGTTCATTTTCAATCATCTCATCGTCCATACTACTATGCTAACGCCACCGCCACCAAGCTGCAATGATTTGCCGCCAATGAATACCGCCGAATTTGTCGATTCATCTTGTAGTGGTGCGTCAAATGCAACGTAGATTCCCATCCAATTAGATTGAATTTGGTATTGATGACGTGAAAAATAATAACGGTAACTAGGGCTGGGCGATATAGAAAAAAAGCTTATCGATAAAAAAAAATGCATATTGATCGATATCGATAATTATTGAAAAGATTTGAAACCATATTTTATGTGCAGCTCTGCCTGGACTTTTTATGATATTGCTAAATGATTTAATTTTAATAAAGAACACAAACACAGACTTCCAATTAAATATTTATTTAACCAACTTTTATAACCATAACAGAATTGTTTTAAAGAAAAATAACTTAAAAGAGCCGGGTTATGTTATTAAATGAGAATGAATGAATGAGAAGGAAGGAAAACTGCGTTTCTTTATCGAACTTTTATCGACCCTCTTTTTTTCTATTGCGCCACACGTCTATCGATCGATATATATCGTTATTGAATTATCTCCCAGCCCTAACGGTAACTCCATTGAAATGATTCAAAACTAAAGTAACGAGCCAATTTTTTAACATGTAAGTAGTAAAAAGTCGCCATAAAAATAAGTAGTAAAGTAAAAATATCAGAAAAATCTACTTGAGTACAGTAACGAAGTATTTGTACTTCGTTACTTCCCATCTCTGAAAGGGAGTTTTTCCTCCCCACTGTCGCTACAAGCATACTTAGTGTGAGGGATTGCTAAAGAGTCAATGAGTCGATGCAATCAACTGCTTTTCCTCAGATAGAAAACTGAAATGTAAAGTGCTTTGAGATTACATGTGCTGTGAATTGGCGCTAAATAAATAAACTGAATTGAAATTAATAATTAAAAGAAAAGGTCACTACTTCACAGATTTTGCCTATCATGGGTTCTTTTGGGAAAGTAACCCCCGCGAAAAACGAGTTCACTGTACTTCCATTACATGAAACTGGTTTGGCTTTTCCCCAAATGAAAAAGAAGACACAAACATAATTTTCAAAGTTCGCTCTGACACGGTTCACACGTCAAGACAGCTTTAACCAATTCAAGTAAAAGCACCCAAACAGTATGCTGAGAGTAGGCTTGGGCAATAAACCTGATTTTTACCGTTATCGTCATTCACTACAATAACCAGCAACAATATTCCCATGTCAATGAAAGACATGGGGAAAACTTTGTCCGCTAAGCGGCTTGCAAAAAAAATGTAACGCCTAGAACAGCGGTCACCAACCTTTTTACGGTTGAGGGCTAATTCAGGGGCACTGAGTCACAGGAAGGGCTACCAATACTGACCTATGAATTGCAACGGTCAACGTTCACCTAAACTTCATACATCATAAACATATCTTTATCGTTTCTTTAAATTTATAATTTTCTTTTAGCCCTTTTCATTTTGAAATCTCTATAAATGCCATATATGATTAAATGATGAAATGTTCTATAACTGATTAAAAAAAAGAAGAGCAACAGAATACAATGACATTTCAAAAGAAGCTCACTATTGAGTTGTTTTATTTTCAGAAGACTCTAAGGGCACCCCTTGTGGTCCTTGAGGGCCCCTTGGTGCCCGCGGGCACCATGTTGGTGACTCCTGGCCTAGAATTCAGTTAGTAAGACACTATGCTAACATAAGGAGTAGATCAAAGAAGAAGGAGGACTTACTGCCTGGAGCTTGGTCATCCTGGTCGTCTGGAAAGAGGTCATCCAGGGTCTCTTTACTGGAGTCAGACTCTTTCTCTTCCTGATAGGATGAAGATGAAAAAAAAAAAAAAAAAAAAGAGTACGGGAGACAAGAAGAGACATTTTAAAGTCAACCTTCATTGTGGCTAATCTGCACTCAGGACTCTAAACATTCATACATGAAATATCTTATTATGGAATATTGCTGCAAATGTAGAATTTAACCTTTTGACACAAACTAGAATAATAAATATCAAAATACCATTTAAGAATTTATCATGTACTTCTTTGTTTGCCCTGTTGCACAATCTTAGATGGAAGAGTCCATCTATACCAGTGGTGGGTAATTCCAGTTCCTGAGGGCCAGTATCCTGCAGCCTTTGTTCACACAGCAGCATGAAGTGACCCCAAACTGATCTTTTTACCCATATGCGACCTGTATCCTATCATTTTTAATCAGAGTCTGAACAACTCAGATCCGATTTTTTCCAATGCGACTCAGGCCACTTGGCTATGTGGTCCTGAATCCGATACGAATCTGATCTTCATCAGACCTGTACGCCATTAATACCCGACAAAGGTCACTATTCTGAGTCGTGCTACGCAGAAGCAGCAAGAAAAACAACAACCAAGCGGATGATGATCAGGAGAGTAATATTTATGTTTAACCATATTGAAAAGATTGTGTTTATAAGGCTGGGTAAGATCGCTAGATGTTGTCCAGCACTACCATCCATGTTTACTTTCGTAAACACAGAGCATGCTTGCTTGTGATGTCATTACGTCCTCTAATGCGCATGTGGGACGCTTAAGTTGTAAGAATACAGTTCAGACAGGAGATCACATACAAGTTGCATTTATTTGTGAAAGGCAACACAAAAAAAGCATTAAGGTCTGCAGTGTGAATGTAGCCTTAGATGTGCCATTGGTTCACATGGTTCAGGTGTGTTGGTAGGACCCAGGATCGAACCAAAAGTTGCAGCACACTGGCCCCCAGGAACTGGAATACCCACCCCTGATCTATACAATCATGTACGGGCACTTTAGAGCACATGAAATATCTGTGGTGATTGAAAATATACCAACAAGCATAACTTGTTTCCATAACTTCACAACAATTTATGAGAATGATAAAAGCTTTTGAAAAAAAGTTTACATCCAGCTAATAATTGGCTCACAAACATTTTTATAAGAGTGTTCTGTCTTCTAAAGGTACTGACTATTGTGGCTTTTACAGTTTACTTTAAACAAACTTCAACCATTTATAGCTGCATACTTCCCATCAGCTGCTTTTGGCATTTAAATTTAAATTGCTAACAGAGATTAATTTTTTGTTTCACTGTTTGCAATAAATGTTCTTGTAAAGTGAGACACTTGTTTATGCTAATGTGTGGTTAGCATTCCAAAAAAGTTGAAAAACAATCCACTTGATTTGTTTCCAAGTTTGAAGACATTTTGCTTCCCATCCAGGAAGCTTTTTCAATTCAAAATGTCCGAAATAGAATTGAGTTCAAGGCTTTTTAGAGTGGAACAAAAAAAAGCCTTGTTTTGGCTTAGAAACAAGGTTGGTCTGGTTAGCAGAATTACTAGTAGAATAGTGATCCCATAACAGAGGTGTGATTCCCAGGAAAGGCATCGGTTTCACGCCTTCCACAGAGGATGAGCTGCGTACTCACTGAGGGGGAAAGGTCCTCATCATACTTTTTTAGCTGGTTCATGAACTCTAAGTGTTTCTTCTCTTCCTCGAGCTGGGCCACGCTTTGCTCGCTCTTCTGCAGTTTCTGCTGCGTTCCAGCTAGCTCGTCCCTCAACCACTGGTTCTCCTGGCAAAGGCGGCGAACCTGAGCACGGAGCTTTTGCTTCTCTGATTCAACAGAGCTCAGATGGCTTGACAGTGCCATCATCACCTAAGCAGAGAGATGAGAAATACAAAGAATGCAACGTGTCCAAGGTAATCAATGTGCCTGTGAAAAAATTCAAGGAAAGAAACAGCATATTTCTTGTCTGTAACAGTTGAACTCAGAATGTCCTGATCACAATGTTTCCACTCATCCTTGGCGAAACAATCTCTTAAAATCCTCGAATAATCAGGATTATCTGAAGAATCTCATGATGCACAACAGTCTGTGAGACGGTGTACAAAAATAAGATCTTTTCCACTTTCAATTAAAACAACTCGTATTACAAATGAAAAATATAACTAACATACGTGCAATGTCTTTTGGAACGGGACCTCCTCGATCGCCCTATTCTTGTTCTTTTTCTTTATTATTATTTCAATTAAAAAACAAAAGAATATTGGAATTGATCACAGACAATTGCAATTACACAGTAATTGTTAAATTTCATTTCATGTAACTTTCTAAAGGTTTCAAAAATAAAGAATTGAAAAAAAGGACAATAAAACAAACGTTGTGTTTGTTGTATTTTTGCTGCACAAACACATTAGTGACAACTGGAGTCTGCATACTCTGCATGCTAGGTATTTGTATCTGATTACTTGGAGATTAAACCAACAACAGAACATTTCTGACTCAGAGAGAGAAATTACAAGCATCTGTAGCTAAAAAAAGTTTAAACTTCTTCTTTTCTTCACTTCTCATATATTCAGTTTCACCAAAGAATATCTGTATTTAAGCTGCACCTGTGCTTCCTGTAGTCTACAGCTTCCAAACAAACCAAACTCTGTTATTGTTGTTACACACAGAGCACCTTATATTCATACCCTTTAATGCTTTACAAAATGTTGACACATTAAAAAAACACTGTATCTCCCTGTTAATGAAAAGCAAGTCACTACCCCATCAGTCGTAGAAGCACGATCCATCCTGCGCATATGCAAATAGATATACATCCGGATGTCAATAAATAACATAATTATGGCACTAAAATAACTTTTTTCTATCCCTAACTCACTAAAGAAAGCTAATAAACATCTTTACTTTTGATGTAACTAAATTGTATTAAAACTTTTGTAATTTGAAATAACAGAACTCTGAATTTCAAAAGGTATCAATGAAGCTAAAGCTTAAAACGCTCATACCTGAGCTTCACTCAGACCAAGTTCCAGCATCTCCAGGGACTTTCGGATCATATGAGACTTCTCCTCCACCAGGACGCCTTCCTCATCCTGCTTCAGGCAGCGCAGTGTGCCCAGCAGGCCTTCCAGGATGGAATGATGTTCTTGTTTTAGAGCTTCCAGCCCCTGGATCACCTGCTTGGTCCGGGAGATGATCTCATCCTGGGACAGTTTCTCCCCTGGGTCCTCCTCCTCCTTCACACAAACCATAGTGGACATGTCCTCACGCATCCTGCAGGTTTCAATGACAACAACAAAAAACATTTAAGTCTTTGTCTTGCATACTGCATCATCCCAGCAAAAAACCTTGCAGAATGATAATTTATAATATGTACACCTTACAGAAGATGAGGTGTCCTCAATATTAACAGACGAGGCAATGAAAAGTTACCTACTGTAGGTAACTTTTCATTACCTCGTCTGTTAATATTGAGGACACTGTAAGTACTAAAGTGTTACCAACGTTCCTAAAGAGGAAGTGTAGCTTTTCTTAAATTCAGCACAGCCTTTAAAACAAAGTCAGAACTGCAAACAAGCTTTTAAAAGCCTGGAACTATAGAAGTAAGTGGGGCTATCATGACCTCGGGAAAAGGTGGCCAGACTTCCTCATACTATCGATCTTTTTAGAAACATAAATGGAGACAGACACCCGACAACTTTACTGTCCATAATGGAAAGCAAAGGTGTTTTAATCTCACATTGAATTGGTTCAGGAAAAGTCACATATATCACACAAATACAGAGCTTTACTGACAGGATTCACCAGGTTCGACTCGAACATAAAATATGGATGAAAATGATCTAATAAGTAATAAAAGTTACTTATTGAAACAGCTGCAATGACTAGAATGCAGAATAACAACACAAAAGATAAGCAACAGTTGATTCTGTCGCAGACAAAAATCCTATGACTTTTTAAGTCTAGTGAGAAACACAAATACCCAAATACACACAGACACGTTTGTATCTATATCCATATTAAGACTTTACACTGACTTACATCCATTTAGTGGCTGTATTTTTGCCTAACCCTGGTATTTACTCTAACCTAACCATCACTAGTGCATAGAGCTGGAGGATTTGGCCAAAATTCTATCAGTAAGTATATAATCAGTATCGATTGTTGGCCAGTTGAGTTGCAAAATCTGCATATCAGATATCGGCCAATATTCCTATATTGTGAATCCCCCTTCACTGGTGCCTTCCACAGCAATGCATGGAAAGATGACCAGAGTTAGAAAGAAGATGAATGCAGCTTGATACTGTCTAATTTTGAAAACTGACTTTCATAAACTATCCATCTGACTAAGCTTGAGCAATGCTGCAAGGAACAGGAAACCATTTCAATCTCTATATCCTTTTGCTGCTGTGATTTTAATGAAATGCTGCTGTAACTCAAATCACCAGGGTTTCTTCAACTATTCATCAAGATGTTGATGGCTGTAGGCGGAAAGCCACACAGCAAAATTGGAGAAGCCTCTGACTAAAGATGCCATGTCTGATGAGGATTTTCCGGGTTGTCTATGATGTTCTTCGTTTTATGAAGAGTTCTGCGCCAACATGCAGTCACTGGAGCAGCTCATGTAGGATTGTAAAGAGTTTTGTTGCACTAATTTGTTGATGTGGCGCATTTTTCAGATTTTCAATTGACCAATGATGTGATTGTGATTGATTGATCCGAGGATTTAAATCAAGCATCAGCTCGCCACGACTCCCACTTTAATGCGGATGCTGCACCAGCCTGATGTCGAGTCAAAAGACAGGGCTCTGGATTTACCAGTCCGTCTACATTCCTACCCTTACCTATGGTAATGAAATCGTGATCATGACCTAAAGAACAAGATCCTGGAAACAAGTGTCTAAAATAAGCTGCCTCTTTAGGGTGGCTGCAATCTCCCTTTCACACTGGCAGACAAACCCGTTTAAACCCGGAAACAATCTGCTTTTAGTGGCAGTGGGAACTAGCCTGACGTAGTCCTACTCAATTCTAATCAGAATATGAGTCAGATACTGCTCCATAGAGCTGTGATTATAGGGCGTGTTTCGAACGAACCAGGAAAAAAAATGCCTCTGTACTCAATTGGATAGACCTACAACCAATAAGAGCAACGGAGTGCGTGACGTATGTTAAGCGAGGCACAGTTGTTGTCAACAAAAATCAAAGCGTGCAGTTGCACACCTAGAATAAGAAGATGAGCCTTGATCGCGTTTCTCTGTTCCTCTTTTAAAATTAATTTGCTGTCGATATCTTCTAGAACAGACCTTATAGAATCTACACACCTCAACTCTCCAGCGGCAGCCATTGTTGTTGTCACCCAAGCGTGCTTTGTGACGTGGTTGATTACGTTACTGTTGATCATCTGTCCATCATTGTATAAAGCCCGCCCTGACAATTTTCTTACCTCTTATTTAGCTTACCCGCTAAATAACTTTACAACAATGAACGCAACTTACAGTCGCTTCTGATCTAACAAGCCGAAACAACTCTGTTTATATTCAGTAAACATGGAGCAGTGCTAATAAAAGGGATTTGGAAAGGTAAAAGAACAAAATAATAAAGAATACTAACTACGCCCTGTTCCTGTCCATGCTGCTCTCCATTATTTACTTCCCTAATTTTGCAGTTGCAGTGTCGACAGCCTGAACGCTCACCCAGCGTGATGGTGTCAGACATGCAGTGCTGGGGGGACAGTGGCCACAAACCTTGCCAGCAGAGGGTCAGACTCGGCTATTCAGCCAAATGGGAAAAGAGCCAATAGTTGATTGTTGAAAAACCTGGGTTTTCAGTGGGAAAGCGGCTTTAGAGATTGGAACAGCTCTGTCATCCAGGAGAGGCTAACTTAGAGATGCTTCTCCTCTTCATCTAGAGGAGCAGGCTGAGGTTGCTGACAAATCTGCTTTGGATGCCCTCTGGATGTCACCCTCTGGAGGTGTTCCAGGCATATCAAACCGGGAGGAGGAAGCCAAGGACAGGCTGATGGGGATAATGTCTCTTGACAGCCCTGGAGCACCTTGGGGTTTCCCCTGAGGAGCTGGTGTTGGTGTCTGTCTCTTTTGAACTTGTCCTTGGGAAAGATGGCTGCTCAAACTGAGCCTGGTTCTGCTGGAGGTTTCTTCCTGTTAAAAGGAGTTTTTCCTCTCCACTGTTGCTACAAGCATGCTTAGTGTGAGGGATTGCCTTCGAGTCAATGAGTCGATGCAATCCACTGGTTTTTCTTAGATAGAAAACTTTGAATCAATTTGACTTTATGATCTGGTGAACTTTAAAGTGCCTTGAGATGACATGTGTTGTGAATTGGCGCTGTAGAAATAAACTGAATTGAGTGGGAAATCTGGAAGTCTCTGCAGAGACTGCTGCCCCTACGACCCGGTTCCAGATAAGCAGAAAACTTTGAGTACAATTTCACTTTTCAATAAAGAAGATTTAATAGTTTGCCATTGTGACAATCTGATGGGTATGATCGTCTCTTTAAGGCACTGCGGCAGCCCATAAAAGAAACATCTTCAGAGCCATCGGAAGACCCGGTTTAAACCGAGATACAGATAAGGCTGCCGTCAGCTAAAAGACCTTTCATATACAGATAATGGAAACAAAGGCTGGACTGTTTTACAAAAACCTGAACACCTGAGACCAATAATGTGATGAGCTTTTTTATAACAAATATCCTCCATAGTAAATCAGTTTCCTATTCAAACTACTTTGCGCTCTGTGATGACGGCCTGTCCTGACATAGAGAACTTATTCCCAGCGTAGTTCTCCACACTCCTTACACTACTTATTTGCTTTGTGTTCATTATACACACACACCCAAACACTTAAGAGGATTATGACAGACTGCTTCAGCAGAACTTATAGCAAGCTACTGAATAAATCTCTTTAAGGACATCAGCCAAAATCCCCCGAATTCAGCTGAATGATAATAGAAACGCTGTAGATGGCTCACTGAAAATACTGAAATGAAACTTGTGGCTATATCATTATGCTTCTCCCTGATAGTGTGATGAGCAGGCAGCCCATCTTCAAGGGACAGTTTCTATAAGACCAGGTGAAGACATCAAATTCAGTCTGAACTCCGAAACATTTTAGAAGTTAATGAAAGTACCAAAGCAAAGACAGTGGGGCAGGAAGCCAGCCAGGCTTCACAGACGGGACTGACTGAGGAAGGTCTGCAGCCCCGATCCATGTGACACAGCAAGAGGCCCACAGCCTATCACATGAACAGGAAGTTGGAAGCTGACGCTGCATGCGTATTGTACAAGAGCAGAGGGAAAACAAACGGCTCCTTTGAATGATGGTAGAGTAAGGATGGATTGTAGTGAAATTAACAATGGTAAAGACGTTTTAAAAAAAGAACCAACAAGCTGTTTTTATAACATCATGCATTTCAGAAATCTGTTTTTAGTACACTGCTTAAATGCTGTTTAACCCTGAGTCTACACCTAAGGTTAATGAATAGATGGAAAATACAACTTGAATATTATTTTCTTATTGTTCTATTTTGATATGGAGCCCAAACAATTGATCACAGGGATTCTACTAGGGCTGCACCTAACAATTATTTTACAAATCGATTAATCTGTCGATTATTTTTTTCGATTAATAATCAGATAGCAAAAGGTTCCTTAAAGACTTTTTACAAAATTAAACTTGAGTATAGAGACTATAAAACATGTCTTTAGTTGATAGAGCAACCCACTTAGAAACGAAACTATAGCAAAATTGTCGAAAGACATGCTAATTTACATTTAACAAAACAGACATTGTAGCTGCAGCTTTCTCGGTCATATTAACTGGTATTGAGCATGGAAATGAACACAGAAAAATTTAAGTGCATGCATGTTGACAAAAATCTCTGTATCATCGGATTATCATAAATTAACATTTATAACTTTACTTTCAAAACCTATAAAGTTCATCAACATAATAAACATGCGTGTTGATTTTTATATTCATAATGAATGTATTGGCACCGTTAAAAACTGAAACTGTCATTAACTACAGTGGGTATTAAGGATTAGGTGTGTGAAGAGACTAAAAACATGTAGTCTTTAATTTTGTTACATGAGCCTTGGATTTTTTTAAACAAAATGTGGCAACATATAGCTGGCTTGAAGGGGCTGCACGCTATAACAGACTAAAAGAGGAAGATTCAGAGAAGATTAAAAAAAAAAGAAGAAATTTTGATACCAAGTGGGAAGGATTGGGATGGTTGGTGGCCGGCTGGTTTCACGACAGAGAAGATCCGTTGTTTGCTTTATGTACGGCTCTGAGAAAGCGAGATAAGACTAGACCACATTGAAAAACAAACAGCTGTTGCATTGATGGGGGAACCAGAGGTTAGCTTCTGCTCCTCCTCCCCTTTTCAGGACTCAGAGCCATCAGTCTACACTCTGTGAAAGGGTTTTTCTATCGTTGCCTGACCTTGACAATACAGTGAATTATGGTATGGATTCTGTTAATTACATTATTGTTGTTATGACTGAATAACTAAATGTTATTCAATCAAAATATTAATCTTGTCTTGAAAGGACACATCTGAAGAGTTTAACCTGTCATTTTCTATTCTAGATGCCAGCCACAGATCACCTACAGTTGTCTTTACACAGGTCTAGTCAGCACTTTAATTTGTATTCTGTACACGTTCTATAATTATTCCAAAGCTTTTCAGGTTTTCACCTTTATTTTAGGCATTAAAAAAAATGTTGCTGGTTAGAAAAAAAACAAACAAAAAAAAACTATGTGGCAATCCAGACACCTGAAAAGACAGTAACTTCTGCAAATACGGTTAAAATACTAACCCAGGTTATATGGACTAAATTAGCGCTGCAACTAACGATTGTATTGCAAATCGATTAATCCGTTGTTTATTTATTTTTTTTTCGATTAATCAAGTAATAATCAGAGAGAAAGAGGTTCCTTAAAGAGGACCCTTTACAAAATTAAACCAGGTGCAACTAAAACAAATCTGCTTGAGGAGTTCTGGATAGAGCATATTGACTGACGAAACATTTTTTTATTTTAAATGCAAAATGTTTACATTTTTTTTTTTACAATTTATGTTAAAGCTACAGTGTGTAACTTTTAGCGACATCTAGCGGTCAGACTGCAGACTGCAGCAACATGAACATCTCCCCCCCACCGCTTCTCCCCTCCAACAGTACGGCGAGCGTTACGGGACAAAATGTCTTCCACGACGTCCGCATCACCTACCTTCTCAAGTGATGAGGTTTGTTTACATAGATAATTTTACAGATAGTATTTCATTAGTCTGTGTAGGGTATAGATTTCATGTAGACTTAAGATAATAAATATACCCGTTATTTTTTCTACATCGTTGTGACGTTTTGGCGATCTCGCAATCGCTAGTTTGTCGGCTCTGCGCTGCCGTAGCGCAAAGATGTCTGCCTCCATGGCTGCGAGACCCGCTCCTATGTAATTATAAATAACGAATTCTAAGGCAACGCAAATATTACGGTTAAGAGGCTGAGCTCGTAGATGATGATAAATAACAGTTATGTATAATATATTACATTTCTGACTGTATATCCCTGTAATTATTACACACTGTAGCTTTAAGTTATGCTGCTATAGGCTTAACCGGCTTTTAGTGTAGTCCTGTTTGTCTGGCTGTGACTGGCTGGATGTGCTCTCTTCATCCTCTGACATGGGAGCTGGCTCGGAGCTCGTCTGCCTGGCTGTGTGTGTCCTTGACGGGGCCACCTGTAGAGCTGGTTTACAGTTGCTTTTTGCATCTCTGCTTCTTTCTGTATCTCTGCTTCTGTCTCCTTCAACCCCAGTCGGCCTCGGCAGATCGCCGCTCACACCGAACCTGGATCTGCTGGAGGTTCCTTCTGTTAAAAGGGAGTTTTTCCTCTCCACTGTCACTACAAGCATGCTTAGTGGGAGGGATATCCTTCGAGTCAATAAGTCGATACAGTCAACTGGTTTTCCTTAGATAGAAAACTTTTAATCAGCTTGACTGTATGATCTGGTGAACTGTAAAGTGCCTTGAGATGACATGTGTTGTGAATTGACGCTATACAAATAAAGTGAATTGAACTATTTGGGTATCATTTCTGCTCCAGGCGGGTCATTCTTTCAGCTAAAGGGATGTTTTAGAGTCACTACACGCCAGTTAATTAACCGATTACTAGATTAGTTAAAGATTATTTCAATAATCGATTAAAGCTATAGTGTGTAATTTTCAGCGACATCTAACGTCCAGACTGCAGACCGCAGCAACATGAACATCTCCCCCCCACCGCTTCTCCCCCCCAACAGTACAGCGAGCGTTACGGGACAAAATGTCTTCCACGACGTCCGCATCACCTACCTTCTCAAATGATGAGGTTTGTTTACATAGATAATTTTACAGATAGTATTTCATTAGTCTGCGTAGGGTATAGATTTCATGTAGACTTAAGATAATAAATATACCCGTAATGGGCGATCTCGCAATCGCTAGTTTGTTGGCTCTGCGCTGCCGTAGCGCAAAGATGTCTGCCTCCATGGTTGCGAGACCCGCTCCTATGTAATTATAAATAACGAATTCTAAGGCAACGCAAATATTAAGGTTAAGAGGCTGAGCTCGTAGATGATGATAAATAACATAGTTATGTATAATATATTACATTTCTGACAGTATATCCCTGTAATTATTACACACTGTAGCTTTAATCCGGATTAATCTGATTAAATGTTTCAGTCCTTATTAAGCATCTCTTTCCTTGTTTATTTGGACTCAATCAATTTATTCAATCTTTATGTTTAAAGATCAGATAAAGATAAAAAAATATATTTAAAAAATTGGATATTGGTCACTTCAGGCTGCAGTGTGAACGTATCCTAAGCATGTTAAAAATTGTATATCACTTTAATAACTGGCTTGCCAGTGGTACATGAAGTACATGGTACGTGAAGGTGGCATGCAAATCCATTTTTCGCTCTAGGGGCTGCTGAAAGGATGAAGAATATACTTTAAGCAGTTGTGTTGGTGTATAAAAACACAAACTAATTAGGGAAGGCATCCCCAAAGTTGTTACTTGAAGGCCGGTCCTGCAGGTTTTAGAGGTTTCACTGTTTTAGCACAGCTGATTCTGATGGTTGTAGTTCAGCAAAAGCCTGTTAATTAACTATTAATGTAAATCAGCTGTGCTGGAGCAGAGAAACCTCTAAAACCTGCAGGACAGCGGCCCTCGAGGACCGACTTTGGGGATGCCTGAATTAGGGTATCACCTAAAAAGAGTCCATTTAGCTGTGCAGCATGGTGGAGCAGCCTAACCTCTCTGCTCTGCCACATAACTACTCTAAAAACAGTAGTCTGTTTTATAGTAACCTTCTCCTTCACTGAAACAACGTGGCGAAAAAAGTGGCAAATAGTCTGACAGCACGGTACAGCAACATACCCTGTCTTTTAATCATAGTTTTACATATCTGTACATAAGTATTTTATATATATGTTATGCATCTTTTTTATTAAGTGAACCAGGCTCAATTTTGTTATAGCTTATAAATAAATGTAATAATGTGTAAGAAAACATTTTTGTTTTTTTAGACAGGCAATGAGTTGTTAACCTCAGAATATTACAAATAAATATGCTCTTCATGTTGTCGAAATAGCTTTTTGTTACAAGAGAAAATTGTTTTTTTTTTTAGAAACTGGCTACTTATCAATTAATTGTTTATCAATAAGATAATATAAGATAATCAACTTTTTAATAACTTATTAATTAATAGCATCCCAAACAGCTTGATATCCGAATTCAAGGTTTTACCAGGAGAATCTCATACCAGCCCATGTGTTTTTTGCAAAAGGGCTGCAACTAACGATTATTTAGCAAATTGATTAATCTGTTGATGTTTTTTTTTGATCAATTGATTAATAATCGGATACCTAAAGAAGACTTTTTATTAAATTAAACCAGGTGAAACTAAAACATTTCCATTTGAGTTCTGTACAGAACATACGAGGGGTGTTCAATAAGTAATGCCCCTGACCCACTTTCAGATGTTTGATCCAGCTGAAATTTTGCATGTGACGTTATTTAAATCTCTATAGATTAAGTAGCAAATCACAGCTCTGAACTATTTGTGGTTTCTGACTTACAGGTGTTTGAACTGAGAAAAGTCTGAAATGGAGCCTGTTGAGTGTCGAGCAGCGATCTGGTTTTTCTATTGGAAAGGACTCACACCTCGGGAGACTTTTGATGAAATCAAAGTAACTTATGGTGATGATGCAGGTTAAATGACCTTGCAAAATGTTTTACAAGGTTATATTATGGGACATTATCACTATAAGTTACCTTCATTTGATCAAAAGTCTCCCATTGTGTGCATCCTTTCAAATGCAAAAACTAAGACTTGACTAAGTTTTAACAGTAGTAAATCAGAAACCACAATTAGTTCAGAGCTGTAATTTGCTATTTAATCTATAGAGATTTAAAATACTTCACATGCAAAATATCAGCTCGATCAAACATCTGGAAGTGGGCCAGGGGCATTACTTATTGAACGTGCCTTGTATTGACAGACAAAAACGTTTTTTCATCCATCCATTTTCTTCCGCTTATCCGGGGTCGGGTCGCAGGGGTAGCAGTTTCACTTGGGAGGCCCAGACGTCCCTCTCCCCATCCACTTCGGCCAGCTCCTCCGGGGGAATCCCAAGGCGCTCCCAGGCCAGCCGAGAAACATAGCCCCTCATGTGTGTCCTTGGTCTTCCCCTGGGCCTACTCCTGGTTTGACGTGCCTGGAAAACCTCACCAGGGAGACGCCCAGGAGGCATCCTAATCAGATGCCCTCGATGTGGAAGAGCAGTGGCTCTGCTCTGAGTCCCCCCCCCCCCCCCCCATGACCGAAAAAACTCATTTCAGCCGCTATCGTATCCGGGATCTCATTCTTTCGGTCATGACCCAAAGCTCATGACCATAGATTATTTTTTTTGTCTTCAATGCAAAACATTTTATAGATTATTTTATATATAAATTTGATGCAATTACTGCTCTAGGTGGGTGGCCCTGTCAGCTAAAGCCATGTTTTACAGTCTATATACTCCATTTAATGATCAATCAATTACTAAATTAGTTGATTTTTATTTCAGCCCTCGCAAACAGACTGACTACAGATCAGGATTATGACTCAGGTGATTGTAATCCTTGCAGCTACATTTCAATGGAAGCTCCTTCCTTGGCATCATTATAATAATCTATCAAAGATCCTCAGAGGGTTTTATTATCCAGATGTTGCCGTGGGACTAAAAACATTCACAGGCACCTTAGATGTTCTTGGTATCCCAGCTGGGAGCTGCACACTGAGATCCACTGTCTCTGACCAACACTGTCTTCACCAGTGCTGAATATCAACGAGATGCAAACGATGCAAAAGACTCCTCACTGCAGCGGTTTAGCAACAGGAGGCGTTTTCATCAGCTTTATCTGTGACCGACCCATGCTTTTATTTGTTGCCCCTGCATTGTGCCACCCATGTCGCTTCTAAGTGGATTAACCAGAATAACTGGCTCGCCAACACTTTCCTGTCAAACCACAGAACTAACTAGCTGCCACTCACTGACAGTCTATGGCGTCTAATTCCTGGCGTGTAATGTAAACACTGAGCAAAAAAACATTAGGCAAATTCCATACAGAAGTGCTCAGTTATTGACAATATTTTTAATTCAATTACGTGTGGGTCTGAAAACACGATTAAAAAAAAAAATCTGTAAAATAAATTTAAGGGGCTGGTTAATTAGCCGATGAGTCCTGTCCATTAAATATACGGAGCCATTCTTACCGTTCTGTGGTACATTCGTTGCTCCACTGTATTCTAAATCCTCCCTTTTCTCTCCAATGTGTTTCTTTCCGTCAGCAGTGGGATACAGGTGAGGAGAACATAAGAAAAAAGCAGGAATTCGTCCGGGTTCGCTGTGTTTCGATTAGCTGGACCACAGAGCTACATGCTAGCACCTAGCAGCCTGATGTCCGAAGCGCTCGGGTGGATCCAGGGCTGCCTGTTCCATCCCAGCAGCTCGACGTCAGCGCCAGGACCCGCTGCGTCACGTGGGAGACTGAAAATGAATCGGTTCCTACAACTGACAGCTCCGATTTGACTGGACGGAGCGTGAAAATGGCGTTAACCGGCGCCCCCGTCCCCTCCCCGGCTAGACTGATGTCATCTGGACCGGATTAGAGAGAGAGAGAGCTGCGGTGACAGTAATCAGCAGGATCTCTGCGACAATCTGTAGTGCTGGAAGAGAGGAGGTGCCAGTATTCACTGACATTTTGGATCTAGTTGGAATTAAAACTATAATACTATCAAAAATCTTCAGACGAAAAATTAAAAGTGTTAAGTGAGACTGTGGCGCCACCTGGAGGTGAACATGGGAAGCCAACCAAATCTGTTGCACCCACTGATCTCTATTCACTACAGTACTGATCGCCCGTTGGTAGTACGGGGTGTAAGAGAAGCCATATTGGTACTCCCTATGTAGACCGGTATCAATAAACAATATGTGAGCTATAGCATCAGACAAAGATGATGTTCTCATTTTCAGGGGGGAATTATACGGAAGAGTTAACCAATTTTTTTTTTATTTTATTTCAGTTTAATATGCTTTTTTCTGAGAAAAAAGTCCGAATTCTGACTTTTTTTCTCAGAGTTCTGACTTTAATTTCAGAATTCTGACAGCCTACAAAGATGTTAGCATCAAGCCATAGCCATATTTGTTTTAGTGACTAGCTCTCTTGTTTTTATGACCTTCTGCTCCTCTATTAATGAGGGGACCCCTCGGGCACGTAAAAAAGTTGCCTAATTCCGTCATTTTCCACCAATATGTTACTGGCCACCTCAAACAACTCAGATCTTTGTCAGTGAAGCTGAGTGCTCCCACATCTCTTCCTTCATGGTGTCCATCTACATTAAGATCCAAAATTCTTAGATTAAAGTTAGAATTCTGAAATTAAAGTCAGAATTCTCAGATGACTTTTCCCATATTGAACTGAAATAAAATTTAAAAATCAGTTCATCTTCCATAGACTTAAGACTTTTAAAATAAAGATAAATTCATCACTTTAACAAACACTTGCTGTTTCAAAGCATAAGTAGATGACTAACTTATAAGAAAACAGGCACATCACATTGCATAGTCATTATGAAGTCAATGGAGTCTATAAATCATGTACTATAACACATTATACAAATCCATCACAATAAAATTTGTGTTTGTGTTAATGAAGCATAATAAAGTGCCAAAAGTGCTAAATCTATACATACATGTTATATACATGTATTTATTATGTTTCTACAGTAATTACATCTTACATGTGTAATACTGATAATGCATGCTATATATATATGTGTGTGTGTGTGTGTGTGTGTGTGTACAGTACAGACCAAAAGTTTGGACACACCTTCTCATTTAGAGTTTTAATTTCATGACTATGAAAATTGTAGATTCACACTGAAGGCATCAAAACTATGAATTAACACATTTGGAAATATATATTTAACAAAGTAGCCACCTTTTGCTTTGATTACTGCTTTACACTCTTGGTATTATTCATGAGCTTCAAGAGTTAGGCTACTGAAATGGTTTTCACTTCACAGATGTCCCCTGTCAGGTTTAATAAGTGTGATTTCTTGCCTTATAAATGGGGTTGGGACCATCAGTTGTGTTGTGCAGAATTAAGGTGGAACAAAAAACTGGGAATATTTTAATCTCTTTTCCTTCTCTGACCAGCTTCCCTCCATAGAAACCATCACTATAGTGAAACAGAGGCAGCCTTGTACTGAGAGGATGCTTTTTGTTGTAGCGTGTTCAGGGTTATGCGATCAGGCACTGATTTCCTAACACAAAGGATTTTCCTTGTAAGCCTGAAAATTCTGCATTAATCTGATCTTTAACAATTACTCCTGCGTTGTAAATGGAAAAATCTAGAAGAGCTCGCAGGTATGTAGATGAATACAGAGCAATTATATTTTGCACAGCACATAAAGCCAACAAAAACAAAAAATTAAGTCACCCACGTACACACGTAAAAATTGTATTTATTTTCACATTGTCGGAGTGCTTTTTTTCTTCTTCTGGTTTTCAACATTCCTCCAAAAGGTGCTGAAGGCGACTTTGGCCATGAGCAAAGTGATTGTGAAGTTTCGTCTGTACCATTCTCTGGATATGCAGGAGAAAAGATGGAAAATTCAGTGATATTTACTTGAAAAAGTGCTGTTAAAGTACTGAATTGCTGTTTGAAATAAACATTTACATTTAATTATCGTCTATTGGTCGATTATAGCCTAAAACAGTACGGTGAATAACAAAGGCCATTAGACAGGAAAGCAGAAAAACAAATCACATAAAGAGGTGGTGTCTTTAGGAAGGAAACAAGTTGGTGACTTTGACATGTTTGTTAATAAAAATCTCACTGGAGCCCATTATGTTTGTTCTGTGCATGCAGATTGGCACAACACAGTTAAACCCCTCCCGGCTGGGGCCCTGGGAGGTACAGCAGCATCATCACCTCGGGGACAGAACAATACAAAAACAACTCACTTGTTATAATTTGCATGTCGTATTCTATTTCTATCCAAGAAGCTTTTGTAAAATACTGCCATATCCTCACTGCTTAGAGTTCGTCGTCTTCCTGGTTGGGGATTTGGGGGTGGAGTTAAACTCATTTGAAAAGAGACAGACAGAAAAACAAAGAGTTGTTTGTTTCGTATCCTCACCATCTTCTCCTCGGAGACTCAAGCCTTTAGCTTTTAGCTGTGAGATGATGAAAGCATCCTTTTCCTGTAGAGAGCAAAATAAGTGGGTTAGGTTTTTAAATTGACTATAATATAAAAAACATAAACCCTTTGAAAAAGGATCCTGAATTAATTTTGTGTCTCTCCTGTCTGCCTAAATCCCCAGCTGCTCTCGAGAGAAGGCTGTTCAAAATAAGCATGGTTCTCCTTCAAAACAAGAGTTTTCCCACTTTCGCTACATGTACGCTGTTAGGGAATTACTGCAACCTGCTGGGTCTCCTTTTATACATGACGACTAACCAGTCAGTCTGAAATTAATTGATTAGACTGACTTTGTTTCCCCCACTCAACAAAATGAATTGTCTGAGGGTTCACATATCAGTAATTTAAGTTAGATAATATGACTACAAACTCTTAAGATCTTTTATTTTGTTTTTCTTCAACCAAACATAATATAGGACAAAATAACTGAAAACCATGACCCCTAAAAATTTAGTGCTTCACTAGGGCTGTTTTGATTATACAAAATTATGATCGGGCACCTCAATGTTTTGAAAATAATTTTACTTAAGTATATGTATCTTTTTCTATCTATTCCACTTGCTCCCCCACTTTCTTTCCTTCGGACTAGGGCTGCAACTAACGATTATTTTAAAAATCGATGAATCGGCCGATTATTTTTTCGATTAATCGATGAATCGGACAAAAAATATTTTTTATATTAACCTCTTTATTCCAAAATAAACATTTTAGACAGAACAAATAAGCAAACAAGTACAGGTTGCTCATTAACTGTCCTGGTGCAATATGAAAAATAAATGTTTGTGTTAAAACTACGCAAACTTACATGAGAAATGTAGCTGTACATCCATAAAATATAGGGTACTTTGTTTCATAAAGTGCAAAAAAAGACAGGCATTTTTGTTTTTAAAAGCCCCTAAGGGGTTCAAACAATAGGTCCCCCCATTTCAACAAATGAGTTTTTTTTTAGACTAGAAGAGTTCTGCCTTTTAAGACAGGAAAGTATAGCAGCTAAAGTTGCTACTTGCGAAAATACTTAACCATAGAGATAAAAATAGCCATGTGGTTCAAATTATAAATTGTATTTGGAATAAAAATGAGAGAACTAGGGGTGCTAAAAAACACATCCTCCAAAGACAGATATTTACATGGGAATGTGGCATATAATTAATTGACATATTACTGATCTTGCTGGATTTTATTCTGCTTTACTTCCATAAATTGCAGGATCACTTTACTTTATCTTTGCCGGAAGATTTAAACTTTAAAAGCTTTGCCCTCATAATTTGCAAGTTAATTTATTTATAAAGAAAATATAAACGCTGCTTAAGCTAATTCAAATTAAATTAAAAGTAAAATAAGTAGCCAACCTTATCACTGTCTGTAACCTACTAACAAGGTAAGGAAAGCATCAGATGAGCTACCTGAGAAACTAACGTTACGTTTCCCCACTTTAAAACCAAACAAACATGGTCGCTCACCCTGCTGATCAGCTCTCTTCACTGCCATCGACGCTCCAACGTGTTTTCTTTTCAGGTGCTGCATCATAACAGTGGTGCTTCCGTGTTATGTTAATTTGTCTTTACAAAAGTTGCATGTTACGACTTTTTTCGCTTTACAAAGCGCAGGCTATTTTAAATATTGTGATCAATTTGCGCCGTCAATCCCGGCGCATGCGCGCTTCATTTGAAGTCTGGACGCTGAAGGTAACATCCTGCTGCTCTGACTGCAGCGCTGAGAGGGACTCCTGCGGGAGCGTGAGAACTGGGTTGGGATGGGGGAGGCGCCCCACGACAGCAGCTGCCGACGGCGGCGGATGACGCATTAATCGCGCGACACAACTAATCGATGATGAAATTCGTTGCCAACGCTTTTAAAAGTCGATTTTATCGATTTTATTGATTCGTTGTTGCAGCCCTACTTCGGACACTTGAAAATTTCATCCCAGACTTAGGCTCACATTGCTATATCTTCCATTTGATAGACACAGATACAGCTACCAAACCTGATGCGATATTACTGGGCAGCTCAAATCAGAGCAGGAATATTTTATTTTGTGGAGGGCCATCAAAAAAAAATAAAATAACCACACAGACCCGGAACCCTTTCCTCAAAAAAATACAGTAATGATTTGGCACATTGTTTTGGAATACTTGGGAGAGACTTTTAAGTTATCACAGTTTTCTCCTATCTTTGGTAATGGCGAGTTTCAGCCTGGTAGAGCAGACAGTGGGTTTAAAATACATCACAACCCCGCTAGCTGCCACCTTAACGTGGTGGGGTTGTTTGAATGCCTGAATGATCCTAGGATCTATGTTGTCCAAGACATTATGCCCCTGGTAGGGTCTCCCATGGCAAAAAGGTCCTAGGTGACAGGTCAGACTAAGAGCAGCTCAGTAGACCCTTATGGAGAGAGTTAAATCAAGGACTGTGACGTCGCTTGGCATGGTGCAGCCGGGGCCTCCCCACACCGTGCAGGGAGGCAGAGTCATGTGACCAACAGCATGCAAAAAGTAGGGATCTTCAGTCCAAACGGTTAGTGAACTGAGTTCACTATAAAGTCCACTATATAGCCCCCGCTGTATATAGTGATTCAGGCATTTAGGAGTTAGGACAGACATTTGGACACAGCGCCATGTTGGCTTTATAGTGGCCTTCAGGTAATTTGTATTATTGGTTCTGGCATCTCATCTTCCTAAGTACAAACCCCCTAAGTTTCTCTGTGGAATTTGGATCAGACCAGTTCTGCTTACCAATCAATGACAGTACCAAAGTGGTAATTACCCTAGATTTTGGTGTGTGGGCAGGATCCAAGTCGAAATCTCCGTCAAGCTTTTTAGCAGAGTTCACCATGAAGTCCCAAACTTTCCTTATGGAATTTAACTGTAGCCTTCAGAAAGCCCAATGGACCACTAATAAGAGATGACAGGGCACCTTATCACTGAACGCTGAAACTTAAACTGGACAACATGGCTCCCTTCTTCCTGTAAACTCTAGAATGTTGATTTCCAAATAAAATGTAATTTGGTTGCATCTAAAATATGCCTTAGGACCATTAAGCTAAATCTAGTCACTTTGCTTCTTAACCAAGGAAAGATGCATGCAGCCTTTGTGTAAGATTTGTCTGTTCGACATGGCTCTTGATACACCAAATCCAACTTCAGTTAAATCTTTTCGAAGCTTTCTAAAACACTTGAATGGATAGTTGTAAATCCTCTTGAGGCTATTTCTGCCAGATTCTTACCTTCCTTTTGCTTGGATAGGTGACTCTGAACCTCCAGTGAACCTTTATGTCTTACCCTCCTTGTGGAAGGTACCAATGTCTGTTCTCTCGACATCTTTTAAGTCAAAAGTCATCTAAATCATTGCGTTTCCCACTGATAGACAATTTAGAGAGAGAGGAAACCATCGCTGGAGTTTTGAGTTAATTAGCCGATTACAGTGGAATTCTATGAGTTTAAAATAATTAACTTTTTGACAATCAAAAGTGTTTACAACCAAAATAATAAAACATAAGGACTTAAAATATTTTATTCTGTGTAAAAAATATGAATTCTACTTTCTTAAATGATTGACAAATTGTATTAAGCATTTTATATCGTTCTACAGATTTGTCCTTTGCTGCCCTCTGCTGGTTAAAACACAACTCTACACAGAATGGACTTCAGAGTTCGTGATGGTCAAATTGACATTTCTTCTGTAAATAATGTAAATTATCAACACAACAGTATCTTTCTATTCTTAAATGCCCCCCATATAAACCATCAATTATAGGAGAATATTAAATCCAACCTTGCTGAAGCTGACGTTCTGCTTTGTCCAGAAATCGTTATTCCAATCTTCAGTCTCCTGCCTCAGCTTTCTCAGCTGCTTTTCCACATCAGATTCATTCTCAATGACGCGGTAAACAATGGGCCGCAAATTTGACAGAGGGTTTGGTGGACCGATCCAGTCATGTGCAGGGCTGGGCTCTGGCCTTAATGGAGATACCTAATGCATACATCAAAGAGAAAAGTAGAATAATGAACAATGAATGCATGGTCAAAAGACAATAAAAACATAAAAACACAGAAGTATTAAAAGTTTAAAACAACCAATGAGAGCACATACACTTCTTTAGCTCTTCCAACTCTTTCTGTGACACCATGATTAGAGTAAATTAAAACATGCAGTCTAGTACAACTCCAATGAAGTGATTCAAACAGCCGGAAACATTTCTAATTGTATTCTACCCCATGAAGATCCCCCTGGAGACATCTATATTCCTCTAATCGAGCCTGGTTTGCTGACATCCGGGACCTTGCAACAAGAATTCAGACACCTGAAACGTTTCAAAGCAACATCACAAAGACTTCAATGAAATCTGTGGAGATTTGTGTTCGATCAACACCAAGTAGAATATAACTAAGAAGTAGAGCTAAAGAGAAAACCTACATGCGCTAATAACAAATTTAAATAAAGAAAAACATACTGTATATCAGAGAATGACTGGGGATAATAATACCAACTAAATTTGAAATATTTTACCATATTTCAAAAGAAATGTATAGTTTGTCTTTATTTTAAAAACTACTTGCACATAAAATTCCTGCAAAATATATAAATATTTGGGTTTTAACTTGGAAAAAATTTGAAAATATTCAAGGAGTGTGAATAATTTTGCAAGGCGCTGCAGTGGTCGCCCTACGCTTGAAACGGCAGGACAAGCGCTTAACTGAGCAGATAAATAAACACAGCTTATCATTACTCTGCAGACGTCACCATGAGAAGAGTGAGAAGAAAAACAAGAGCCAGGAGTCAGATACCAGAGAAAAGGTACATTTCAATGCTAAACAGAGCTTCTCTTTAACCAAATGACTTAATCTGTAAACAAACCTTTAAACAACAGAAATAGAAGGAGATTTTAAAAAGGGGCACAAAGAATAGAAGCATAAAATCCCATTAATGCATAATAATTCCCATAAAATGAGTTTTACCGACTCAAAGCAAACGTTATAAAAAAAAAAAACATTCATGTATTTATTTGTTTTTGTGCATTTATCTGTTGTTTAACCATTGAAGTTTTTCATGACAGTTTTGACGGGGTTTTTTTGTTTTTTTTATCTACCAAACCCACAGCAAAATAGGTCCAAAAGAGAAATTGACACGAAAACGGCGTTTCAAAATCTTCCCACTCTGAAGGCTTAATAAAAAAAAGATCGTTTACAGACCCCCCAAAACGCCGGCTTCGTGTGGATGAGAGGCTGGTTTGGTGAAAAATTTGTATGTTTAGTCCAGGGTTTGGCTTCGTGTGGACGGGGCCTTAAGGACCTCTGTTAGCTTCCCCAAAACCAGTGGAGGTTCTAGACCAAACTTGCCAGGGGGCCAGAAGGGGGCCAGCGGGTTATCATGGGGGCCCAGAAAAGCATGAAATAAAAAACGGATTCAAACACATTAAAATAGCTGCATGAAGGGAAAATTCTATTTAATTAGGTTTAATTAAAATTGTATGTCTTATTAGGTCAATATACAGTAATAATATAGGAATTTTACATATTCTGAAGATCCACCAGACCAAGATGAGATGTGTGCAGACGGAGCAAATGTCACAGCGCGCAGGGATCCCCCCTGGTGAGACGCAGGAGGAGCTAGGCCTGAAGCCAAACCATAGTGCCCAGAACCTCCAAGTGGTACAAGCCCAAAACCCACACAGACCACCAGAACATCGTTGGGTTAGATGGCCCAGAGCTGATAGGGAGTATGAGTGGTGCCAGTTTGATGAGGACACCGACTCCATCTTAGCAAGGTGCGAGCCCATTGAGGTGGGATGCAGAGGGTTTGCTGGCCAGTCCCTCTGCAGGGTGTACAGCATGCTGTGCATCACAGGGGCCAGCAAGCGAAGGGCCATCAAGGAGGCCACAGAGGCAGCAGAGGTTGCCTCACGCTGGTTGTGGATCAGGAGAGGAGATCCGCTAGTAGGGTAGCGCTACCTGGACACAAGCTGGGGTCTGATCAACCCTGGTTGGGTCGCCTTGAGGAGAGTGTATGATGTTTGAAAGACCCGAAACACTCTATGATACCAGGTAATATCACTGATGATGTGTCCAGGTTGCATCACTAGTTGATGTATGTACAAAGCTGGACTTAATTTAAGTCAAAAATATTCTATAAAATTATTCTAAAATCTGAATTAGAACTCAAGAAAAACTGATAATTTCAACTGTAAAAAATTAGAGCGATTTGTTTTGAAAAAAAAAACAAAACATTTAGCAGATGAAAACTTGGATCCTATCTCGCTTCCACTGAAGCTATCGCCTTATTGTTTTTTTTAAATAATTAGTAAAACACAATTTGTAAAGAAAAACATGAAATCGATCCAAATGAACTATCAGTAACTATGTCTGTTCAAGCATTTTACAATTATATTCTTCTTTGAGTATTATGTCTTCAGTACAGGGGCCAGGACATGATCTACTGGGGCACTGGCCCCTGTTGGTCCCGGTCTAGAACCGTCCATGCTCAAATCTAGCCACAGTGCTGTCTCCACCACAGTTTATTATTTCTGAAAATGACAGTGGTCTTCTGGTTATCATCAGGGGGAAATGTGAATGAGGATGATTGTGGACTAAGATTTTAAATCATGTTTTTAAAACAATAAGTACAGTAAATAACTAAAAGTAAATATGAAATTAGAAGTTAATTTCATATTTACATGGCATTGTGTAGACTGAGACTTTAATGACGACCACACCGTTTAAATGATTTACGTAAACATCTTTTCAATCATGAAATAAAAGCAGACCTTTGTGATGTTTTTCTGCTCGGAGCTAAAGAGCCGACAGTTCGCTGCTAGCATGCGGTGTGGAAACCAACTGAAGCTCCGCCATGTCGCCGCCATTTCAATAAACTCCTCACTTCTCAGTGTTTGCGATAAAGAATTAAAAACATTGTTGCATTTTTGTTACAACAAACACCAGTGTTTAAAATGAGCTGATGCCCTTCTATCTCAACACAGCTGAGTTAAACGTATCTACCCACAAGCTACGCCTATCGATCGGTGTTACCCTAAAACGATTCTCATGCCGTAAAGTGTCGCAAAACAGGACAGAGTGGCCTTGAATAAGTTTAAATAAACTATCAATATTGTTATTAACCGTTTGTTGCTTGAAGAAAGTAATTTAACAATCCATTTGTTGGTTATATTATATTTTATAAAATCCCAGTTTCAAAGAAAAGTCAGAAAAATCCAACTGTAAACATGACCACAAAATGTTTTATCAGGATACCCTGTGAAAGTGTGAGGTAGTATTTGAAGTAGTAGCTATCAACATGTGCAAATTCCCCCCAAAAAAGGCAAAATGAAAGAACTCTACCCAAACTTTTAGAGAGCTCACACTTTACACCAGGGATCTGCAACTTTTACAATCCAAAGATCACCTTTTACATCCTGCCCAGCAATGAACTACATTGTTACTTTTTATTTTATTTTAGAGATATCTACCAAAGATTGTTTTTGAATAAAAACTGTTCCATTTCAAAAGTTTTAAAATGAAGGGGGAAAAAATGTGAAAAGAGAATAAAAGGTTTTTAAATTGGTTGCTGAAATCCCATTAAAGCATTTTGAGGAAAAACTATTTAAAAATCTATATTTCAGTTACATTTAGAGCTGATTTATTTTTGGAAATCCAATGCAACTAGACAGTGTATATATAGTGAGCAGTGAATATATATTTTTTCAAAGATTTGCAGGCCTTCATCATTTTCAGCCAAAGGAATGAAGAGCCATTTTCAAGTGTCCAAAAACCCACTTTGAGCAACAGGTTGCAGACCCCTTGCTTTAGACAAATAAAGCAAACTGAGTTACTATGATGCTATTTTAAGTTTATAGCATTTATTCATCAATGTATTTATATTGTTACGCTAAAAGTGCCTCTCTTTTTCATGCTATCATTTCCAGGTCTAAAAATGAAAGATCAGAAATATATTTGATCTGGCAAAAAAAAAAAAACAACTTCTGAAAAAAATAACAAAATGTCATAAAAAAACGTAACAAATACTGCAATAAGTTAATTCCAAAGAAAAAGCGTAAAAGAAAAATCTTTCAAACCTAAGCAAGTAAAAATGTCCACAAAGCTAAATTAAGGTAATAAAAATAAGTATTCAGTAGGTAAAGGGAAGGGAAAAAACACGGTGTAGTTTTAATAAATTTGTAAAAACTAAGAAAAGGAAAAAATGTTGTAGAAATCTTGGGCTGATACATTTAATTTGATTAATCTTTTGCTATCAGATTATTAATCAAAAAAATAATCGACAGATGAATCAATTAACATTATCATTAGTTGCAGCTCCAGTGATATCCTATTACTTTTTAATAACTGTTCTACTTTATTTAATGGTGTAGTAATATAAAGGTAAAAGCCACTGTCATGTATAATTTCAATAAGCTTCAATTTTCTCTGAAAAAAACTGTTGCTTTTAAACTGCATTAAAGAAGTTATTCCATGAAATAAAAGACTGTTACAAACATACCTGAGACAAGCTTTTGTGTAAACATAATTTTTAGCTTCATGGAGGCCTAGCTGTATTAATATTAAATTAAACTGTAAGGTTTGTCAATCTTGTAGGAATAGAAAAAATATATTTGCAAATCCTAAAAATATGAATACATATATATATATATATATATATATATATATATATATATATATATATATATATATATATATATATATATATATAATCCATAATCAACGGATTCAATATCAATCAAGTCTAATTTACACAAATCAACATAGAAAGAATTAAATTAAATTATCTTTGAATTCAAGAAAATCTCTATCTTTTTGGAAAGATGGATAAAACAAAAAATACTATTTTACAAACATTTCTAGAGATGTCCTAGCATTTGGGGTATTATTAAATAGAACCAATAATAACTCTGTTATGTTTGGTTAAAAAAAAAAAATACAGAATACACATAAACAAAGTCCTTAGATAACCCCAGTCTTTAAAGTTTTTTTTTTAAATTGACTCCCATACAATCTTTAAAATATGTTGAGATATGTAGAGACCTATATAAATTGTTAATTGAATTTCCAATATTTCCAATATGTGTTTTTATTTTTATATTGTTTTTTCTTTCTATTTAATCTAGATATACATTTCTTACATCCACATATATTTACACACATTTGTTCTTACATGCTTTATTAAATAAAGCGTAAGTAAAATAAAAGAGAATTGCTCTTTTTTCGACGTTAGGTCGAAAAGCTGTGATTTTGCCTTATTTAACCCAGCTGCTTGTTGTTACTTGTTCTAATAAAGTTTTTTATAAAAAAAAAAAAAAAAAAAACAGCGAGCCGTTAAAAATTAATGTTGGCCAACAAAAACTAACGCATGGTTTAAAAAAAATCGTAAAGCCGCTTAACAGAAACTCGGTACTTCATTGTTCTTTCTTCAGTGTAAGGAAAAATGTATTCGTGTTTCATAAATATATATCAATAAACATTTCTTTTTTTAACATTTAAGCAACTTAGTTAAATTCTATCTGTATGGAAAAGGCTAACTCCGCGTTAGCTCAAACAGCTGAGCTGGAAGGTAAATGCTAGAAGGTATCTAGGTAAGCTAATGTTATGCTTTAATCAGCGGAGGGGAGAGGATTTCCGCAACAGGTCAGATGGCTGTACGCTGGCTATGCAGGTAAGATGAAGCTGGTGGTGTTTTGGTTCAGGTTGATAATTGAAGTGTAATACACCGCCTCT
The DNA here is from genome assembly GCA_030533445.1 of Cyprinodon diabolis. Lineage (NCBI taxonomy): Eukaryota > Metazoa > Chordata > Actinopteri > Cyprinodontiformes > Cyprinodontidae > Cyprinodon > Cyprinodon diabolis. The sequence goes on along the minus strand of CM060080.1, from coordinate 14,205,747 downwards.
GTTCCAGCAGGTGGGGCAGAGTCAGGTGATCCTCCTTCACACACAATGGCTTTAACTCAGCATGGAGGCTGCTCCTTATGTTCATTTATTTGAAATCCTCCTTAAAGTGCACAATCTACATTTAATTTAAAAAAAAAATATGTAACCCTAAATGGCAGGGTAAGAGAGAAAATTCCTGCTTTATTTAGTTTCAGCGATTGGGCTTTTAGTAAATCGGATTGCAGTCCGTCATAAAAATGTCATGTTAGGTGTAGGATGGTGTGATTTATTTTTTTATTGCAAAAGAGGCGGTTCAGAAAGATTAGCTGCGATTTAATATCTGTTGAGCATGACGGGAAGGATCCTGTTATAGTACTGGAGCACATCAGTTTATTCAGCTTAAGAAACGTTGAGTGTAAAAATATGCTATAGATGATCTAACTAGATACTGCTGAGCATATCTGGTGTGTGGAGAAGAGAGGGTAGCTATATAATTCATTTCTCAAAACATCCTAGATTCTGTTTCAGTTTATTTCTATTGCTCCAATTCACGACACATGTCATCTCAAGGCACTTTACACATCATCCAGTCACATTGATTCAAAGTTTTCTATGTAGGAAAAACCAGTTGATTGCATGGAGACTCTGATGCAATCCCTCACAGTAAGGATGCTTGTAGCGACAGTGGAGAGGAAAAGTTTCCTTTTAACAGGAAGAAATCTCCAGCAGAACCAGGCTCTGTTGATGCCGACTGGGGTTCAGGGAGACAGAAGCAGGGATACAAACAGCAGAAAAAAGGTGGCCCCTTCCAGGAAACACACAGCCAGGCAGACGAGCTCTGAGCCAACTCCCATGTCAGAGGATGAAGAGAGCACATCCAGTTAGTCACAGTCAGAGACACAGGACTACACTGGAAAACAGGCCGATCTCCAACATCTATAAACAAGGGTGATGATGGCAACAGCTCTGCTGATATTTCTCTCCAGAATGGAGTCACAGCAGTAGATCAGAATAAATGAAATACTTTCATTGACATTTTTTGCTGTTCAAAGTTGAATGTACCAACAAAACCCATCAATGGAAATCAATTTTATTTAGCAATGGAGTCCTGGATTTGGAGTTACACTCTAAGTTAGAGAGGAAAAACAGACTACAGGCTGATCCAACTTTGATGTAAAGTCCTTAGAACAGGTCAACATAAGGCTCAGTGTTGTGTGTGTGGCCTCCATGTACCTGTATAACCTCCCTATAATGCCTGGGCATGCTCCTGATGAGGGGCTGGATGGTCTCCGGAGGGTTCTCCTCCCAGACCTGGACTGAAGTATCCACTAACTCCTGGACAGTCGGTGGTGCAACGTTACGTTGGTAGATGGATTGAGACCTGAGGTCTCAGATGTGTTCAATCGGATTAGGCTCTGGGGGAATTTCTGACACACTCCAGCCATATAGCTTTGTCCTGCATTTAGAGGAACCCAGGGCCAACTGCACCAGCATATGGTCTCACAAAGGGTGTGAGGACCTCATCTCGTTACCTAATGGCAGCCATGCTACCTTTGGTCAGCACATGGAGGCTGTGCAGGTCTCCAAAGAAATGCAACACCAACCCACTGCCAAACGGTCGTGCTGAAGGATGTTGCAGGCAGCAGATCACTCTCCATCGTGTCTCCAGACTCGCTCAAGTCTGTCTCATGCGCTCAGTGTGAACCTGCTTTCATCTGTAAAGAGCACAGGGCGCCAGTGGCAAATTTGCCAAACCAGCCAAGTGTCCTGTGCAGTGCTGGGCTGTTAATAAAGCCCTTTCTGTGGACATTGGGCCCTCATACCATCCTCATAAAGCCGGTTTCTAACCCCCTTTGTGCAGACACATGCACATTTGTGTGCAGGGCTCTGGCAGTGCTCCTCCTGTTCCTCCTTGCACAAAGGTGGAGATAGCGGTGCTGCTGCTGGGTTGTTGCCCTCCTACAGCCTCCTCCACGTCTCTTGGTGTACTGGCCTGTCTCCTGGTAGCGCCTCCAGCTTCTGGACATGGTGCTGACAGACATAACAAACCTTCTTGCCACAGCAAGAAGGTCCAGCAACACCGATGCATCGGTGCATGCGTCGAGCCCATAGAGCAAAACACTGTATTGGTGCTGTCCTGTCATTTCAAGAAAGTCATGTGACCGATACAGGAGCTGTTTCCAACTGACTGACTCACTAAACTGTGTTTAAAAACGTATCTGCCAACATGATGCATCTGCTAAAAAAAAATGTCTCACCTTTTTTTTCGGTTTATTATTAAAATGATCAACAATTTTGGAGCACCCTAAAAGGAATAGGAACGTTTCAGCTGTTGTGTTTTATTTTAATTTTTTCATTGTGTCATACTTTTCCTCTCGATTATCACTCAGCTTATCTGAATTAAAGTTAATTTCAATTGACTTTTGGTGTTTTTACTGTACTTAATTTTTAAAATATGATTTAAAATCCTAATCCACAAGCGTCCACATTCACGTTTTCCCCTAAATTTTTTGTTTGTTTGCATTATTTATTGACTGCATCTAAAAATATCAAAAATATTTTCAATTTAAACATAGATATGAAATAATAGAATATAATCTACAATAACTTAAAATATATCATTGTAGTAGGTCATCAAATCAATTCAGTTTAGTTTGTCCAGTAAACTGCCTGTAGTGTCTTTAAATGTCCAGCAGGTGTCAGTATACTGTTAGACTATCAACGCAGCTTCAATAAAAAACGCTTCAATATGCCTCATTAACGCATGACTAGATTTAATTTAAAGGGTTATACTGTGTTTTTAAGCGTTCCCTTTATATTTATTTTAGCAGTGTTGTTGTATATGGTTTTATTCAAATTAAAGGCACCGGAGTGCCCGAGGCAGTAAATGGGTGGATGCGATCATCCGTCAGACACCAAAGAAGAAGAAGAGGCCCGTGTCGTAGGAGGGGCGGAACCAGTCTGACCGCAGTCAGTCAGTGAACGAGAGGAGAGTCGGTGTTGAAGCTCACCGGGAGCGTAATAGAAATCCCTTCTTTAGTTGCTGGATGCCCTTTATTTGCCGGCCGATACGGCTGATGGAAACAGAGCTCCGTGAAAATGTGCGCGAATGTGCTCGGCGTGTTGAAAAGGTGAGAGATACCGATGGTGTGTGTCTCTGTGTGCGGGGCTGACAGCATCTGGAGATGCTTGAAGGGGTGTGAGCGGGTTCCTGATCCCTTAGCAACAAGCCGACAGATCGGGGGGGATTCCGCGGTGACATAATGCGCAATTTCCCTGTAGCAGGACCTGATGGCGCAAGGTAGAGGTTTAGACAGGAGGTGGAGGATTACATGTGACCTGTAGCCCTTCATGCTACATGGAAACAACGTGCGCCTATATCTTTGTGGGGAATATTGGGATTTGGATCTCTGATCTCTCATTTTTCATCTACTGTTCTGTTAATGCCCATCCCCTCTTACATAATCAAATGTTAATTCCAAATATTATTTAATATAAGATGCGTCACGCTGTGGATAAAACTGGTTTTGTGTACAGAACAGTAACCCTGCTCTTAAGGATATGAGCTGATGATGACAGCCTCCTGTTAGCAGGGGCGGATTTAAGAAAGTTGGGGCCCTAGTCAAAGACAGAGAGGGGGCCCTCTGAATTGAGAACACACAAAACAGACCAATTATATAGATAGAGAAATCTTAATACTGTAGAATAGACATACATTATTTGTTCTACATGTTGTCTCTCTTCTTTTACCTTTTCTTGTTGTTTTACTTTCTATGTTTTGTACTCAGCTGACTTTTCATGCTGTCCCACCAGGAATGAAAGATTTTTTCTAAGAACTAAACTTAGCTGATTGCTCCTTCGTGTGTTTCCAAAAGGCGACGGCAAAAGTAAATAACACAGTCCTCCTTTTCAATTTAAACAAGCCATGATCTGCTTATCGGTTCTCCATTTTTCATTTGCATGAAATAGCAGTTGCATGAATCATGACAGCAGGCAAGATAGAGGAGAGCAGGAGGTGGGGTTACCAATCTACTTGCTCTGGAGAGCAGAGTTCGCTGCTTTAAGATGTTGTTGAGAAGTCTCCAGTCGCTGAAAAAAGTCGTTAGATTTGGTGCTAGGGGCTTTTTTGAAATAAAAGTACTAGAGGGGTCTGAAAAGTCACTAAATTTAGCGACAAAAGAGCTAAGTCTGCAACACTGCTCTTCGCACCGTTTCAAATGGTTTGCTGCTTGTTTGGACCTTTCTGAACATGTGCAGCAAATGGACCGATCCAATTTGGTGGACACTGAAGGGGGGCTGAGACACACTTAATATTATAAGCATTCTGATGGCCTTTTTATTTTAGGATTTTTTTATCAAAAACATGTAAAAGGAGTTTTATGGGGCCCTAGACAACTGCCCAGTACTGCCTAATGGTAAACCCTCCCCCTGCCTATTAGAACCACGTTTTTCTCCCTTTTCAAACGAAAGTCTGCTAATTATCTATTTATTTAGGTTGAGTGAAACAGCAGATGAAAACCTTAACCTGCAGTAAAGGAGGCCTTCTTCATGCAGGCTGGACTTCTCTGCCTCACATTGCTTGTGGCACATTTCATCCTGAATGAATTGTTTTGATCAGTGGCTTTGTTTTTAGCCCACCCTGCCAGGTCTGTCGACTACAATAGAAATACAATTTTATATCTTATAGAAAAAATTATATTGACAATATAAATATTTAGAATTACAATATTCTTTTTGATCAAAATAAAACACAATTTTCAACACCCCTCTCCTAAATTCACTCTATCAAAAACATTGATAGAGTGAATTTTGTTCCATTATAGTTGCAAGCAAAGAACACATTTTCTAAATTAAAATTTTGACGAAAAATGGAATCCACAGATGAACATTTGAAAATAAAAAAAAACAAGGATTTCACCGCAACTTTGCTGTTTGCTCAGTGTGGGATTGCCTCATTCATGAAATGTCTTAAGAAGGCAAATAGCCCAATTAAAGGGTTGTATTTAGCATCAGATTTAAGGGCATTTTAGTTTTTATTTCTCACTTCATCTTTTTGCATTTACTTTTATATAATTTATATTACATGATTTATACAATTCATTGACTTCATAATCAATATGCAATGAGATGTGCCTATTTTTTATTATAAGTTAAAGTAACCTACTTATGCTTTGAAACAGCAAGTGTGTGTCAAAGTCTTCAGTCCCCCTGAAAATGAGAACATCATTGTTTTTCGATGCCGTAGCGCGTATATTGTTTACATTGCGACCGGTCTAACTAGGGAGTACCAATATGGCCGGAGGCTTCACTTCAACCCTGTACTACCAACAGACGATGAGCAATCCGTTGAATAAATAGAGATCAGTGGGTTCCACCCTGTCACAGATTGGGACCAATTAAGGATTCAATGAGCCCATTAATGAAACAACTTGTTGATGTTAAGATGATATTTGTTTGTTCTTCAAGTTGCTGATCCAATTCAGCAAGTAACCTTTTAATATGAAGGGAAAGATCCAACAAATCTGTCTTTTCAGGCTAATTGCTACTAAATCTACTTTCATTGTGCTTTTCTTTCAGCCTCTTTGGGAAGCCTTTTGATGGCGGAAAAAGGATGGACCATGGTGGTCCACAGGACCAGCAGCATCCAATGGAGCAGCAGCAGCCCTACCACATGCAACACCCTGCAATGATGAGGCTGTATGAGGTCCAGAAAGAGGTCTCAACTTTGGGGCCGCAGGTCTGCACCTTCAGCGGCCTGCAGAACGACCGGGACTACAAGCGAATGGAGCGCGAGCTGACTCAGCTGCTGTTGCAGGTGGACCAGGTGGACACAGAGGGAAAACTTGAGCTCCAAGGAGCACGCAAGAGAGCAGCACAAGAGGTGGAGGGCCTCCTGCGATATCTGGATGAGAACGCCTCCCATCCATCTCGCCTGGCCATTGAAGAGCTGAGCAATGCAGCGCGGCAGCTGGTGGATGACCGGGTGGTGGCGCCACAGCGAGCAGGCGCGGTGGCGGAGATAAATGACGAGCTGGTGGACGCCCTTCAGGAGCTGATTCTGAGGCTCACTCAGATCAAGACTGAGGGCAGGGTGCCGCTCCGGAAAGCGCGATACCGTGCGCTCACACGGCTGTGTGCCGTGCAGGAAGTGCTTGAAGGCCGCACGCCGCACCAGACGCTCTCCTTACCGCTGTCAGGGGACACCCACGAAGCTGTAAACCGTATCAACCAGGTCATGGTGAAGGTGAGCATGGCTCGCAGCCAGCTTCTAGCACTGCTGATGGGGCTGAGTGGGAGGGACAGCTGTGCGCACCTGTCTCGCATCCTCACAGAACTGCAGGTGGAGCTGGACGCCCTGGACGTCTCTGGGAATGCAGCAATCCGAAATTACAGGAAACAGGTCGTGGAGGAAATAAACGGGCTCCTAAAACACCTGGACCTGGAGGGAGAGGGAGATGACACTCGCAGGTACATCTCAGTTTCTAATTAACGCTGTTAAGATGGAACTCCCTCACTGTCTGAATCTATTACCATCTAATGATGGTGGTTCTGTTTTTGCTGTTGGTCCGGTTCTAAATGGTAAATGAGAACTTTGGTATTAAGAAAATAAAAATCCATAAATGCCTTTGTTCAATATTCATTGACAGCCGCTGCTGGTACACAGTCATCCTCTAGTCTGTATTCTGGTTTGACCTGAATTTGTTTCAAATGGTTAGAAGGGGTTAAACTTTCATAGAGGGCAGTATTTCTCATGTAGATGAAAGATTATTAAAATTCTGGTTTAAATGCCCCCAGAAAATACTCAGTGCTTCACCTTCTAAAGATCTTTTTTTTTTTTTTTTTTTTATAGACACTCAAAATGGAAAACCTTTCTTTTTTTTTATATCGCTATGCTTACCCAGAACTCCTCAAGTGGCGTAGTTTTAGCTTCACCTGTTTAAATTCTCTATAAAATCGTCTTTAAGGAAGCTTTTGCCATCCAGTTATTAATCGATTGATCCATCCATCCATTTTCCGTCATGCTGGGTTGCTTGCTATCTCCAGCTGTCTGTGGGCGAGAGGCGGGGTCCACCCTGGACAGGTCGCCAGTCCATCGCAGGGCGACACAGAGACAAACAGGACAAACAACCATTCACACACAGACTCACACCTAAGGACAATTTAGAGAAGCCATTTAACCTAGAAGTGATGTTTTTGGACTGTAGGAGGAAGCCGGAGTACCCGGAGAGAACCCATGCATACTCAGGGAGAACATGCAGAAAGACCCTGAGCAAGGAATTGAACCTGAAACCTTCTTGCTGCCAGGCAGCAGTTCTACCCACTGCTGCCTACTCGCACTCTAATCGATGAATCAAAAACTGAATTGAAAGTATAATAAATGGCAAAATAATTAACTTTAGTCCCAATAAGCTAAAATGATGTGCACATTTATTCCTGACTGGATTTTTCTAAATGTATAACTAATCTTATGAAATGTATCTCCATATCTATAAGCCTGTTAAAAAACAGCACAACCCACCAGTGAACAGCTACTAAAACATTATATATTCCATTCCAGTTATTTTTTATCACACTTAAAACACATTTAATTAGAATTGAAAATGAAAAATAGTCGGTAAAAACAAAAGTAAAAAAATTCAGTGGTAACTTGTGCCGCTTCCACACAGAGCCTGGTTGACCCGCTAAATCACGTAACACCATTGAATGCAACGTACGGACGCCGCGCCTACATTCAATAAAGATGGAGCGGTTCTGGTGGGAGGGATTTGGAAAGATAAAAGAATGAAACAATAAAGCACAATTACTCACTGCCTGGTGTTGGTCTATTACATTGATGGATCACATTTCTGTTGGAAACAAAATGAGAAAAAGTTCCAATTTGTTCGTACAGTTTATATATTGTTTGATTAACCCTTATGTGATATGAGCGATGGCTCAGGACAGTAACCCTGTGCTTATTTTTCTAGATACGACTTGGCCCAGAACAACTCCATCCGTGAAATCGAGGCTGTGCGAGCTCATGTCTCCCACTTGCGAGAAGGCGTTCTGCGACACTGTGTGATGGGTGACCTCAGCTTTAGGCCCAAAGCTGAGCTGCAGAGCCTTCTGACACACCTTGACCAGGTGGACACGGCTAAAAACCCGTGCATCAGAGAGGCCCGCCGTCGTGCTGTGGTAGAGGTCCAAGCCGTCATCACCTTCCTTGACCTACGCGAGGCCTTGGCGTGCCGTCAGCCGGGCCCTGATGAGCACCCGTCGCATCGGGCTGTTTGGATGGTCCTGGGGAGCCTGTCTGACCTACAGGCCCAAGTGCTGGGTTTTGACGGCAAGCGGGTCGACAAGAGCTACATGATCCTGGAGGAACTGCTGACCAAACAGCTGCTGGCGCTGGACGCCGTGGATCCGCAGGGCGATGAGTCGACGAAGATGGCAAGAAAGCAAGCGGTGAAGTTTGCCCAGAACATTCTCAACTACCTGGACATGAAGACAGACGAGTGGGAGTATTAACGGGAAACGACACTGGGTTGGATGATGGTAGCAGAGGAAAGGTAGCTGAAGATAGCACTGATCCGAAGTGGTGTGTAATCATTCCGATAGCTGTAAATATTGCCCAAAATACCCAGAATCCACTGCAGCAGACCTTTTTTTGTCCCTCTGTAGTAGTCAAAGCCAACCCATCAGAAAACAGACATCCTTTTGTAAAACACACGTATTGTTGAGTGTGAGTTTCCTAATGCGCGTGTCACAGTTGCTTCTTGCTGTCAGAAGTTTGCATCCAAAACGCTCATCTTCTGCTCCCTTCACAGAGTAAAATGTTCAGTTTAAGTGATTGTGAAGCAGCAGTCCCTTTGATTAACTTGACTTTCTGTTGCTAATGGAAACAGCTGGTTAAACGCTAGCAGTATGAGGTGAAGCTGTTCTGTAGGACTGAAACGACAGACCCGAGCCTCCTTTGTTTGAGTTTTCTGCATTTTCTACAAAATCTAGAGGGTCAGGTTGCAGGAATACAAACAGAATGAATTAAATCAGGATTCAAACGGCTGCAATCACAGGATAAAGATTAGCTGATGAATCTAAAGCCACTCTCTACCAAAGAGGCACAGACTCCTTCTTAAAGGAAAAGTCCGCTCATATTCAGAATTCAAACTTCTGAAAATACTTTAAATATGAAATTATTAAATACTTTTCAATAAATGAAGTGTTAATTAAGAGTAATTTTCATTTGAATGTGCTTTACTGGAGGCATCCATGTTTGTCAAAGAACACTACTGCCACCTACTGGTTTGTGACGTCACGTTGCGGTATCGGCTGTTGATCAAGTCCCGGTGCTGTATCTGGTGTTTGTCACAACGCGCTATAATCCATGTCATCTTAAAAACACTCTTCTTCCAAATGTTGGCTACATATTACGTGTTTTTTCTTTGGCCAGAATCAAACAAACTCGTCCGTGGAAGATCAGGAATCAGAAAGGTGAAATACATTTTTTTTTTCACTTTTACCTGATATATTACAACATCCAACTGCCATGCATGTAGGTATGGTCAGTTTCACTATAGCTCTGGTGAATTTCAGTGGTGAAGTCCTCTGGAAATCTCAAAGTAGCTAGTAGCTCCCATTGATGTTGCTTGTAAAGCAGGAAGAATGGCGCGAGGCTTACCGCACCGTGACATCACTGACGGAAGATGTCAGGAAGGAGGTGTTACTATATTTGGACAAAAATGGCCGCTCCCAGACTCAGTGATCGCAAACATATCAGTTTTAGGTATAGATAATGATCCATTGATCATTCCTTGCAGAGCAGACTTTTCCTTTAAATCTTGGTGATGCTTCTTAAACCTGATAAATGCAGCTGGAAACTTTAAGGCTTTTTTCCAATGTTGGAATAAAATAAGACCTGTCACTGGTAGGCCTGCAGTACCACCATCCCCTAATAAGATTTAGTCCCAACAGTTGATGAAGAAATGAAAAACTATTCTAAAATGAATGTTGTTTTTTTTTTATAGATGGCAGGGTTGATGGGAGAGCAAGCTAAGATTTCAGCCTTTGCAGTTTCTGTATTTGTCTGCAGATATTTGTCCCAAAGAGGCTGAAAATAGATCAGAGATGATTTTTTCTATTTGGTTGTTTCTGCTTTGATGGCTTTTCTTCTGTTTTTTTCTACCCACTGCTTTCTGTTGATGGAGTGTGACTGAAGCCTTTTATATAGAACTATACAGAAGGAGCGGAGGGTCAGGGCTGAAGTCCATGGTTCTGACAGGAGGGCTCTGATGGTAGAGATCAGATTTTACAGAGTCTTTTAGAAACCGCTCTGAGCTGCTGCTGCTGCTGTTGGAGATGGAGGAAGAGAAGGACTGTAGAGAATCTCTGTGCCTTTACTTCTCAGCCTTTTACCCATCTGGTTGTGTGAGACGGTGTTTTAGTGCAGCAGAAATAGAAAGCATTATTTATGATATGCTTCAATACACCAGAATAGGACACAAAGTACTGAATGTGTTTTATGGAACGAGCACCTTGGCCATCGTCAGAGGGAGAACCGGTCTTGTTTTGTTTTGTTTTTTTGTTTTGTTCGTTTGTTTCTTTATTCATATCTAATTCCCCACAATGTTCCAGGTTTTCATTTGTACCAGTTTCCCAGTACAGGTCAGTGAAGTTTGTGGTTTGAGTGGGAGAGGGATTTTTACATTTGAGGAGGTTAAAAGTGAAAATGACAAACATTTTATCACAGAGAACATATTTCTAAAACTAATCACAATTTGGTTTAATAAGTATAAGCTTAATAGTGTGCTCACATTTGTAAGCAGGATTTTTCCCCACTATACGCTTTCAGGATGTGTTTAGATTTAAACCAAGACTGAAATTCAGTCTTTTCATGTTTTGTTAGAAAATGAGTTTTAGATGTTTGTTATATTTAGTTATTCATACATCTTTACACTAATCTACTTTTTTTTTTTTGTCTCTCTCGCATTTCCTTACTTTCCTCTCTTTGCTAATTTCATAGAGCTACACAGGTCTGTGTAGCCTTCGACTGTTTTCAGTTCGATATTTCTTTTCTAAGCTTAACTGGACTATTAATGGATCGAATATATGAATGAAGTGCCCAAGGGAAAACTGCTTCCAATTATCTTTAGCAGTAAGTGACAGAAATGTAGACTCCTAACTCAAACATTCCTGCTGAGCAGGTTTCCTAACCCGACAGTCTTGTTTTGTTGGTCTTGTTCCTGACAGGGTGAATGTACACTGACGGGTCACACTTCCTGATGGTTTTCTAAATTTCTCTGAGCAAAGTACATCCGTACATCATTTGATCTGCTTTCAACAGTTTCTGGCACGAAGCAGCCAGCTTTTTTCTTGTTGATGGGATGAGTCTGTTTGGCTGCTGCTGTCAAGGATGCAGCTCATTCTGGGAATCTCTCACCAAACCATCGCACACGCAGCCTGAGCTCATTTATTTCTTTCCAATTGACAGAACAGTCATGGGGAAAAGAAATGGACCATTTTTAAATCATGTTATCTCTATGAGGATATAATGGAAAAGCTCTGGTCTTCAGCAGGATCTGGACTGACATAAAATTAACTTCAGTGTCACTGAAAAAAACTGGGAGAGTTTGTTCTGCTGTTGATCAAAGCAATTGATCATTTCAAAGTTTACCAGCGCCTTTAAAGGTAGATTATTTGGCTGCTTGTATGACAGTCTGTCATCCTGGTGTGCCATCCCAGTGCTAAAAAGGAAAGGCAGCAGCATCCCCTTAGAGAAGCAACCATACAGTAGCAGCCATTCAAAATTTCCCCACTTTCCTTCATGGGCCCTTGGTTGGTCCTCTAAGATTCCTTTTTAAACATCAATCTTTCTGTCATTATTTGTGGACATTAATATTTAAAGAGAATTAAAAAAAGAAAATTAAAACAATCCACTGGACTTTGTTTCCAATTTTGGAGATGTTTCACTTCCCACCCAGGAAGCTTTTTCAATTCAAAATGTCAGAAATAGCGTCGAGTTCGAGGTTTTTATACAGTAGCCCAACAAAGCCTTGTTTTTGTTTTGCAAACATGCATATTGAAACTGACGAAAGGGTCCACCTCTTTGGAATGGGGGTCGCTCAGCTACTTTTTTTGGCTAACACCAAAAAAGTCCAGTGGATTGTTTTGATTTTCTTTTTTTGGAAAGACAATGACCTGGATGACTGTGAATCTTCACCAGCATCTAAAGAGAATCATCATCTCCTGGTCAGACCCTGTAATTCTGTGAAAGGGTGGAGTCAGAGTAAAAAAAATATATGCATGCCCAGGAGAAGTATGTGGCTGGAAGGTGGAGGGAATTCTGCTGGGAGTTGGAGGGAAGTGGGCTGCCATTTGCCTGGCGTTTGACTGGGAAGGGCTATTTAGAATGGCTGCTACTGTATCTGGCTCCTAGTGCAGAAAGAGCTATAAACTAAATCCAAGCTATTTAAAGTCTGACGGCCACAGGTGGCCTGTCATCCGTCCATCCATCCATTTTCTTCCACTTTACCCAAGACGGGTCACAGACGCAGCAGTCTGAGCAGAGATGCCCAGACTTCCCGATCCACACACTCTGGGGGGACCCCAAGGCGACGCCAGCTCAGAGACATAGTCCCTCCAGCCTGTTATACATGTGAAAGTTAAAGATAGGACATTTAGGAACAAACTAAAAAAGTATCTGGTGTTTTAAAGGGTCACTAGGAGAAAAGATCTTCTTTCTGAAAATGCAAACAGCATCTGAAGTTAAAGGCTGTGAGACTTCAAGGAACAAGGTCTTTTAGCCGTTAATAGTCATGTTCCGTCAGAGGGATGAAAGTTTGCATCCTCATGCTGCAACCAAAATAAGGTCGCTACGGAAGAGGATTAGGGCCACTGGAAAAAAAAAAAAAAAATTTTTACCGATTTTAATTCAGTTTAGTATGGGGAAAAAAGTCAGAATTCTGATTTTAATCTCAGAATTCTGACTTTTTTCCCCATACTAAACTGAAATAAAATTTAAAAATCTGTCAACTTTTTTTTTTTCCAGTGGTCCTAATCCTCTTCCGTAGATTTCTGTTCACATTACAAATGTTTTATATGGCAGGCTAGACCCTCACAAGAGTTAAAGAACAGCAGCTGATTTAATTTATGTAGGTTAAAGCTAGTGATACCAGAGAAGTTTCAAGAAATGCATAATATTTGGTAAAAATCATACCCGTATGTAAGAGGAGAGGTGACGATGTGGGCCTGTTTTCTAACCACAACAACTCTGCGATTTACCGTAATCCAGTCAACTCCTCTGGACACCAAAGTATTCTAGATTCGGATGTAAATTTGAAGCCGCACCCAAAACGGGTCATTATTACAGCAAATGACCCAAAACAAACTGCAGCAGCACATCTAAAAACAGATGGATTGGAGAAACTGAGAAAGCTGTTAAATAACATTTAACTGAAGCCACATGGACAAAGATTGAGCACATCTAAGGGTTATTCCTGCTGTCTGCTCTACAGCTTAATCCTGAAGTCTGTACTGATCATTTTAAAGCATACTTTTACCCATGGCTTTATGTCAACCGCTTCATGTCACGTTTTAAATCTTCTTTATTTAGCTTTTTAGCATCTCAAACCGTAGAGTGAAACAGATTTGTACGCCGTGCTTCCCGAAGAGTTTAAAAAACAGGATGTGAGGGGTAGATATGAAAAAAAAAAAAAAAATTCTGAAGGATTAAGTTAAGGTAAATACTCTGGAGTTTATCTTTACTGCAGAAATGTCCCACTTTTTTATTATCAGTATCACTTAAGGTATAGAATGAGTATTCAGGCTCCTTTGAATAAGTTATTTTATTAACATATTGTATAAATTACAGAAACTGTTATCACATCTTTTGTTAAATATAATTGTCCCTACTATTTGATATCTGATATTACATCAGAAACTTAAACCTAATGAAATGTTTGAATGTTTTTCTAAACCTACTTTTGATCTGAAACACAAGCCTAATCAGAACGCAGATTTCTGGTTTGCTGAGACGTATCTGTGAATGGTTGAAAAAAGCTAAAATTATCCCAAACATTTTATATGAAGTAAAAAAAAAAAGCCAATGTTTACCACATCCGTATGTTGGTGTGATATTTGTTTAGCTCCCCACTTACAACATGTTAGGAGTTAACTAGACAGAGGAGTCCTTTAATGGTATTCAGATGCAGGCCTATGGTATATTTATTTATTTATTGATTGATTGATTTATTTAGATGTAAAAAAAAATTAAAGGTCAGATTTTCTTTGATGGTGCTGAATGTAGTTTTTCTTTTTTTCATAGCACTCACTTTCTTGCAGAAGTATTCATGCCTTATTCGTTTTTTTTTGTTTGTTTTTTGTTTTTTTTACTATTTTACTATATTTTAATGTGTTCTAAGATTTTATTAGATAGATCAGCACCAACTAGAACAATATTGTTGATGGGAAAGAAAAATATTAATGGTTTACAACCTCATAATTCCAGATCTGTTGTTATTCTGGTTTATTTTAGAGTAACTGACTGTCCTAAGAAGTCAAATTAATGCTAAATTACAGTGCTGCAAATATTAAAATGTAGGTAAGCCATTTTTTCCTGCATTTTCCCTTGTTTTGAGCCGATACAGTTGTGCTTCAGAGTTTACACAATATTAATGAAAATAATAAAGTCAAATCAGTATTTCAAATAACACAAAAGTAAAAAAAAAATTAATAATACATAAAGATTTACTGAATTATCATTTAATAAAGTAAAAGATTTTTTTTGGATTTTTATTTTAAAAACTGAATATAAAAACAAACTGTCCCCTGAGAAATGAATGTGCCTTGCTCATGAACAGTGAACCAAAATACCCGTCAACTGATGCAGAAGTCTGCCTGAACATTCTGTCAACAGTATGAAAAAAACCTGGTTTCAGTGATTGCCTAAAAATATTGCTCAAAAAAACTGTTGTGGAGCTCCATCAGGCTTTTTACTTGTTTTTTTTATTAATATATGTAAAGGAAAGCTCTTGTCTTTACATCTTTAAGCTTTCCCTCCCCGATTCTTTCCTGAGAAGAGATCAATCGGAACAAACACTGCATAACACTGATAAGCATAACAATAATACTTCATAAGGCTTATATATTAAATTACAACAGATTTTGACCAAAACTGTAATTGTACTCAGACCAATTCAATTCATTTTATCTATATAGCACCAATTCACAACCCATGTCGTCTCAAGGCACTTTACAGTTCATCAGATCATACGGTCAAACTGATTCAACGTTTTCTATCTAGAAAACGTTGAATGAATTTGGAAAACCAGTTGATTGCACCGACTCATTGACTCAAAAGCAATCCCTCACACCAAGCATGCTTGTAGCGACAGTGGAGAGGAAAAACTCTAACAGGAAGAAACCTCCAACAGAACCAGGCTCAGTGTGAGCGGCCGTCTGCTGAGGCCAACTGGGGTTCAAGGAGACAGAAGCAGAGATACAAACGGCAACTATAAAAGGCGGCCCCATCCAGGAAACACACAGCCAGGCAGACGAGCTCCGAGCCAACTCCCATGTCAGAGAATGAAGATAGCACATCAAGCCAGTCACAGTCAGAAAAACAGGACTACACTGGAAAACAGGCTAATCTCCAATATTTGCAGACCAAAGAAAAAGCTTGGTTTACAGATGTCAGAGCTTACCACAGGCTTGCCTCTTCAGAAAGTCAGCTCAGAGTAACAGTTAAAAAATAAGAATAATCATAACCACTCCCCCTTAAAACAAGCACTTGTTCGCCAAAACCCATTTATTTATGTTTAGACCAGGATTTCAAAATGGAAGGAAAAACATTAAGCACTGTTTCTATCAATCATAGAATCATGGAATCAACAGTCCCCCTAAAAAAATAATAAGGGATCTAAAGCTATCCAAATCAAAAATTCACAGGCTAAATGTCACTCAAGGCCACAGTTTCTGGATTAAACTATAATTTGGGGTTTTTATCTGATTAAACGGAGGGTGTTATACGTTCCAATGTGCACATTATTTTAATTTACATTAGACTAGGTAACCTAAGCCTATATTTTTTATAAAGATCAAATAAATCTACTGTCATCCCCACCTGGAGCCCACCTATGGATGACTGAGTTGTCCAAACAAAAAGAACAATCAAAACAACCATCATTATAGCAGCCTGCTTTTTTAACTAAAACCTTAAGACAAAAACAAAGACGCACATTCAAGACAACAAACCCCACAATGTTGGCCTAGGTCTTTCCAAAAATTCTGGTATTTTGATGTGATCCTGGGTATGATGTCATTCATTACCTCAGTTACAATGCCTGGCTCTCAGTGGGTGCTTTTCACCCTAACAGAACTGGAACACAGTTCCACTCCAACAAAATCCATATGAAATACAAGTCTTCACCTCATAGGTCTGGTTCTGTTGGAAGTTTCTTCCTGTTAAAGGGAGTTTTTCCTCTCCACTGTTGCTACAAGCATGCTTAGTATGAGGGATTGCCTTCGAGTCAATGAGTCGATGCAATCAACTGGTTTTCCTTGGATAGAAAACTTTGAAACGATGATCTGGTGAACTGTAAAGTGCCTTGAGATTTGTGAATTGGTGCTATATAAATAAACTGAATTGAATTAAATTGAATTGGTCGTATCAGAACCACAGAGGGACAAAACTAGCTCTCCAAAATGTCTTTAAGCTTCCAAGCAGAAACAAAAACAAGAGCTCAAAATCTCTACCAATATCTACCAAGGTCCCCCTATCCACCCACCCACCTTCGTCCAGCTCAAACTCAAAGTGTAATTCATTCTAAATCAGACTATAATGTGATAATAAAAATTTGAAACTCAAAATCATATATCTATCTATAGCCTTTCAGCCTGTCAACAAAATCAATGAAGACTTCCTGCCAGGGCTTGTTAGGGACAGAGAATGCTCCCATCCCCAGCTTTAAAGTGGCCCTAGGGTTACATTTAGAATAAATGGAACATGTATTTACAAGATATTTACAAATGTTAGTGAGGAAAGGGTGCCACTACTTTTGACCGACAAGCCCAGAAATGTTTTTTGCAACATTGATGGCTCCTGTGGTGTGCTTCCTCAGAGTAGTAGGAGGCGTGATGGGGAGGCCACAAGTTTCCCACATCCCAGTTTCTCTTTTCTTGGGGTGCAGCAGCTCTTTGCATGTCAATAATTTCATCAACCTTTTATCTTTTGTGGTTAAGGATGTCTGAAAAAAACTGCGGCAGTCCTCCTGTTTTTTCTTTAAAGGTATAGTGGAGGATGTTCTTTTTCCAGGTGGATCATCAAAATGAGTGGTCCTCCTAATTGTTAATTATTCTGGTGATCTGTTTACGTACGGCCGTACTATGTTCCCGTCCCCTTTTTCACTTAACCGCGGTGAGTCTGATATGGTGGAAAAATTGCAAAGCTTCTTTTGGAAAGTAAGCTTATATGAGCGATGCAAACAGCAACCTTTTAAACAGAGCTTGCACGAGGAGAGAGCTCTCACACGCATTTCATAGGCGTTCCTTCTCGGGGGCAGGTACAGGGTAATGCATGGGATTTTTTTTTAATGTGGAGAGGATGGGTCTTTCCAACAATTTGCGGAAATCCTCGGTTATACCTTTAACTAGGGATCCACCGATCCAATATTTTTATCGGTATCGGTCCAGATATAAGGAAAAAAGTACTAGATCGGTATTGTGACAATTGAGGGGCTGATCTATTCATTCTAACCCTATGCTATTCTGTGCCGTCATGCAGCAGTGCAACAACACAACACGGTCATATTAACTATAACACCACCAACTTAATGAAACGCCTCCAGAAGTTTCATAACAAGGAACATGCTGAGATTATCGGACTCGGCAAAAAAAAAGGAAGCATCTAACTTCTTTGGAAGCAAAGGAAAGAAGTGAAATTTTTCCATGTAACAGTATACAGGCCAAAAAAAATCATAGAGATGATACTTGATAATGATAATGACACTTTTTTTTTACATGTTGACCAAGTCAGAGAACTTTTGGTTTAAGATTTTGTGCACAGTTGTTATATACATGAGTCATAACATTTATATTGTTTCCTATTTTTTTTTTTTAAAGGGAAGCCAAATCATATGCACAGAAGAATGATCCCAGTTTTTTTTTTCACACAAAATAATTTTTTAGCTAATAATTGAGTAGTGTTTTTGGCATCGGTATCGGCTGACATTACACTTCAAATATCGGTATCGTATCGGAGGTGAAAAAAGTGAATCGGTGCATCCCTACCTTTAACCAGCAATATATTTGACAGCCACATCAGCGGCATTGTTACCCATAATTAATTTTGAAGGACCAAACGATGTGCAGAGCATTTTATGAAAGCAATCTGCTCCAATTTGGTCAAAGTTTCTTTTAGGCAGAGCATCTGAGCAACATGTTTGATATCCTGGTCTGAAATTTTTTCTCACCACCACAGGTTAACCTTGAGTGGTCAGAAAGTCAATTCTTAGCCAATGTCTTAGATCTACATCCACCAAATTTACAACATAGACAGAAGACGTGAATATGCTTAGTTTTTTTCCCCTCATATAGTTTTAAAGCGCTATTGATGGCACCAGCTGTGCAGACGCTGAGTGTTTTCCAACCAAGTTAGAAAATACGCACTGAACTGACCCACCGCCTGAAAGGAGAATGTCATCCACATACTGCAACACACAGCAGCTGCCCAAAAAGAAGATGCTGAAATGTTTTTATCAATGTTTGTAAAACATGATTAAAGAGAGAAGGACTTTCTGTCAAACCCTGCGGTAGCCTGGTGAACATGTGCTGCTGACCCTGGGAAGTGAAAGCAAACAACTTCCATCAATGGGTTTGCAGAAGGACGCGTTTAGGAGATCAAGAACAGTGAAAAAGCTGTAATCATGCTGCAGATTGGAAAGCATCGTGTACTGATAGGCTGTGTCATAGTATGTGGATTTGAGGCCTGAGTTTATCTTTCTCAGGTCTTGCACCAAGCGGTATCAGTCCCTACTGGGCTTTGCGAATGTGTGAGACGGGGTGATATCGGGTGAACTACAAGCAATCAGTGCGCCAGATAGCAGAAGGTCAGAAAAAATGCCTCTTATCTATCATGGGTAAGAGCGATGTACTATCTTAACACTCTTCATTTATAAAAATACCATGTATGTATATATATATATTTATTTATTCAAAGTTGATGCCATTTTTTTTGTATTTTTATTTGTTATTACTTTTATCACTTTCAATTCATTTTACTGGCAGCTGATTTTTTTCTGTTGAAGGATATGTAAACTTTCAAGCACAACTGTAAGTGCGGCAATTTGCCGCTGCAATAAGATGTTTACACTTAAAATAAGAAACAAACCTCCAGTATCTCAGTGCATAATATCAATTATCCTTTTCTTATGGGGAAAAAACTCATTCATTTGGCAGATCATCATATTTAAGGGAAAATACCCTTATTTGTACTTAGATCGCCTATTGGCCTCTGCGGCTTGATGGAGAATATTAGTGAGCATTTGCATCACAAAGATCATAGCAGAAAGGTAAAGGGATCAGATTGTGGAGAAATGCGTTGCAGGGTTAGGTTATGAAATACTTCTGAAAATGTGAACATCTTTAAGAGCACCAAGAACAGTGAAATGTACCTATTTTTCCTGCGTGCAGAACACAATCTGCTGCTGAAAACAATCTTTTCTTTTTAATTTACAATTGACTTTGTTGGTCATTACCAAAAACAAGGTGGCAGTAACATGATAAACTGTGGAGGGGTATGACTACTTTTCTACGGCATTGTAACAATTATCATCAAAAGAAAGGAAAAATATGGCAATAAAAAAAAGATGCATGGTTGAATTATTCTGAAGCATCTAGAAGAATTCGATTAGATTATTCTGATGCACGTCTAACTCTACTGGGACCCTCAGAATATTTTTTAAAGAGACTATTTTTAAATTTCATAGATGGTTTCCTGACAGGTAACTAAAGTCACCATAAAAGGTAAATGTTTAATCTGAAGAGGTCTAAATTCTACATATTTCCTATGAGGTTACATTTAGACAGAACTTTGCTTCATCGTACATTCCAGCGTAGTTTCCCTTTCAGTCTGCTGCTTTTCCAATGTGAGGATTTTTGAAGCTTACTGTTCCGACCATTTATTTTGGGAATAATGAAATTTAAAAAAGGAATCTGTTTTCCTAAATAAGCCAGTTTATTTCTGCCTGCCATTTCTGTCTGAAAGTGGGTCCAGCAAACAGCTTATTCCTTCAGATACCTGTTAAGTTGCCTTTAACTGCACTGACTGTCACAGTGTTTGATGTTTTTGCAAAAATCTGCTTGTACAAAAGAGCACACCGATAATGGACAAACCGTGTTGTGCGAATGCTCCTGGGTGGATGTGTTGAAGATTTGTATTCCCAGTTCAAAATAAAGATGGTCTTATTCTGTGTGCTGTTCATGTTTTGCTTCTTCCTCCTTCTCCTTCCACTCCTTCCACTGGAAAAAATCCAAATCTAGATAATTTTTTTGTTAAAATAAGTGCATTTGTTCTTGATTTGAGAAGGTAAAAGAGACATTTTGCCAATGGAACAAGACGATTTAGATTTAAAATACTAAAATGCAATTGCATTGTCTTATTTCAAGTGCATTTTATCTAAATTTTCTATTGTAAGAGTAAAAATATTCATTCCATTGGCAAATTATCACATTTACCTACTCAAATTAAGGGTAAATACACTTAATTTAAGAAGTTTTTGCTTATTTCTAGATCATTTTTGCAGTGTATCCAGATATTTTATCACACAAGAACTTAAGGATATTGAAGGTTTCTTTTCAACCTTTTTTTTTTTTTTTTTTTTACATAGTTGGTACAATGCATCTCACTGGATGTGAGGTGAAGTTGTGAGACAGCAGAAAATGTATAAAATGTTTAATAAAAACACAAAAGGAGTCAGTTTTAATCCACCAGATGGCATTGTTTTTCATCAGAGGAGTTCAGAGTTTCTGCTGAAAACTGATAACCTAAAGCAGCAAAGGGCTGTGATCTCTCCATAGGTTTGAAACAGAAGGTGCTGCAGCCCACAGGGGTTTGTAACATAATACAGCTTAGATTATCTCTACAGGTCATGAAGTATTTACAAATGACATTTAACATCAGTGTCATGGACTTTTAGGTTGAAATAAACACCAATACAGCCTATGCCCATTCTAATATAAGATGGATTTCTAACTTTGTATTCATAACGTGCAAAAAGTAAGTGAATCCAAACAGTAATGCAAAAACTAGAATAGCACACTGTAAACCTGAATTTTTAAAGTAATTAAACTGAGGAGTAAAAGCTAATTTTGTAACAATACACTGGGTTAAACTGAATAATTTGGCCTAGCTTTTATAACTTCAAAATAAGAATGTGCTTGTGACGATTTTGACAAGATCCCATTAGCTGATTAGTTGCCGATGGTCATTTCAATTAAGTTTATTTATATAGCACCAATTCACAACAAGTCATCTTAAGGCACTTTACACGTCACCAGATCATCCAGTCAAATCGGTTAAAAGTTTTTTATCTAAGGAAAACCAGTTGATTGTATTGACTCATGGTCTGGAAGGCAATCCTTTACATCAAGCATCGTTGTAGCAACAGTGGAGAGGAAAAGCTCCTTTTTAACAGCAAGAAACCTCCAGCAGAACCAGGCTCAGGGTGAGCGGCCATCTGCTGAGACTGACAGGGGTTCAAAGAGACAGAAGCAGAGATACAAAAGGCAACTGTCAACCAGCTTTACAGGTGGAAACACAGCCAGGCAGATCAGCTCTGAGCCAGCCCGCACGTTGCCTCACAGGGTAACACTGAAAAACAGGCAGAGCTCCAACATTTATAAACAAAAGTGTTGATGTTGATGCACAGCTGATAATCCTTTCCAGGATGGTGTCACAGTCAACCAGGAGCAGACCATATGAAGCTTCTATGAGGAAAAAGCGGAGAAAGCATAATGTTAGAGGTTGAACTAGCAAATTCTCCAGAGTAGAAGAATAGAGATAGAATGAAGCAGAGTGTTGAAAAAGGGGTCCCTATGTCCTCCAGAAGTCTGAGCCTATAGCAGCATAACTATAGAGATAGCTCAGGATAACCTGAGCCACTCTAACTACAAGTTTTATCAAAAAGGAAAGTTTTAAGCCAAGCCTTAAAAGTAGACAGGTTGTCTGCCTCACCGACTAAAACTGGTTGTTGATTCCACAGGAGAGGAGCCTGATACTGTAACTAAAAGATCTGCCTCCCATTCTACTTTTACAAATTCTAGGAAGGACTAGTAATGTTCTTGATTTAACAGGAAGTCAATGCAGAGAAGCTAGCTTTTTTAAATTTTCATCAAAACTCTGGCTGCAGAATTTTGGATCAGCTGAAGGCTTTTAACTAGTTTGTGGACTTCCTGATAGTAAAGAATTACAATAGTCCAGCCTTGAAGTAACAAATGCATGGACTAGTTTCTCAGCATCACCCCTGGACAGGAGATTTCTAATTTTTGCAAAATTCCGCAGATGAAAGAAGGAAATTCTAGAAACCTCTTTGATCTGGGATTTAAATGACAGGTCGTGATCAAAAATAACAACACGATTTTTTACTTTATTATCTGAAATCAGTTTAATCCCATCCAAATGAAGTGACTGGCAGTTTATTTTTCAAAGACTCTGGTCCAAAGACTATAACTTCTGTTTTGTCTGCATTCAGAAGCAGAAAGTTAAGAGTCATCCAGGTTTTTATGTCTTATAGACATGCCTGTAATCTTTGTAATGGGTTAGCTTAATCTGGATTTATAGACAGATATAGCTGAGTATCATCAGCATAACAGTGGAAATTAATCCCATGCTGTCTAATAACTCTACCGAATGGGAGCATGTATAAAGTAAAGAGAATTGGTCCTAGAACTGATCCCTGTGGTACTCCACCTTTGAGCAGGAGGAAGATCCATCATTAACGTGAACAAACTGAAATCGCTCAGATAAATGCGATTTAAACCTGTCTATCGCTGTTCCTTTAAACTCTTTGTGGAAGAAGACTGAGATAATTTAACTAAAAACTTTAAACAGTAGTAAGCAACTATATTTATCAAAGTGAAATGTATTTGAGTAGGTACGCCATAAAAAAATTAATTTCTAATCATCTGTAACAATTAAATTTGATTCCTCAAAATTGGTGCCTTATGTTCAAACAATGAAATGTGAATTTCCAGAATGCAGTTGCAAAAATATTTAAGGCTACATAATCAAACATATATAAAACGACAAAACAAACCAGGAAATCCTGATATTTTTTATTGATGATGAATGTGAATGGATTAAGTACTTAAGATATTAAGAAATCTTTGGGGGTAAAGCTCCTACAGGAAATACATTTATAGGATAAAGAACCAAAGCTGAGCCAAACTAGAGTCAGTGAAAAGTGGAAATCCAAAAGATTGACACACCTAAAATTATCACTAAAACAGACGTTGTGTAGGAAGGCAATGATGGCAAAAAAGCCAGACAGTAACTGGAACAAATACACTTTATATTTAGAAAATTATTACTTTTAGAGGCAGATGGAAATTTGATTTAGATCACTAGATATCTCACAAAGATATGGTCTGAATATACTGTATCATTTAGAGTAACAGGCAGATCAAACCGTGGATCACCGGTGGTCTAAAGAACTCCTAAACCAGAAAAAAAGAACATTAATGAAGGAAGACAGAAAGTTATTAAGGATTATAGAAAATTAAAGATAATAAATGAGAGGAAGCAATGCTACAGAAATTAAAACGAGTATTTTCTTTCCTTCAAAAAGTATATTTTCTCTTGATTTGAGCAAGTAAGACATTTTGCCAATGCAACAAAAAGAAAACTGTCATCATCTTATTTCAGGTGCAAAATGAGATAATTCTGTACGTAAATATTTTAAGGGAAGAAATATGAATTCCATTGGCAGGTCACCGTATTACCTAATAAATTAATGGGAAATTCATATATTTAATTACATGTTTACTTATTTTAAGATTTTTAAAGAAGCTGGAAAGCAAGATTCAAGCTCCAGCATAACAACATTAGAGATATGTGATCAGAAATGAAGATCAGAGTGAAATCTCTTCCTCCATCATCTGCATAGTTAGCAGCATCAAGCAAATGATTTAAAAAAGCTCAGCAAGCTAATCATTTTCTGGGAACTGCTTCAGAACCTTTTTCTATAAAATGAAGAGCTTTGCCGGCAGAACAGTCCCTTTAATGTTGAAATTTTTCCAACCGGTGATATAACCATCCATCCATCATCTGACACGTTTTATCCCAAGCGGGGTAGCGAGGGGGGCTGGTGCCTATCTCCAGCTGTCAATGGCCGAGAGGCAGGGTACAACCTGGACAGGTTGCCAGTCCATCGCAGCACAACACAGAGACACACAGGACAAACAACCATTCACGCGCACACACACACCTAAGGAGAATCTAGAGAAGCCAGTTAACCTAACAGTCATGTTTTTGGACTGTGGGAGGAAGCCAGAGTACCCGGAGAGAACCCACGCATGCTCAGGGAGAACATGCAAACTCCATGCAGGAAGACCCCAGGCAATTGAACCCAGAGCCTTCTAGCTGCAAGGCAGCAGTGTTGCCCACTGCACCACTGAGCAGCCCCTGTGATAAAACATGTAGTGTAGTTCATTCAGAAAGAAGTTCACAACATGCTGTATCTATTTAATTTGCACTAAAATAAGCAAAAAGAATCTAAATCTATCATCTATTTAGTGCTATATCGTTGATTGTTTAATGCTTTAAATGAAAACACCAGCAAAATTGTATTTCTCCCATCCGTAATTCTCATTTTATTCAAACAACAGTAGAAGCTGTGCACCATTAACCAGCAAATAAGGTTTATGATCTACACCAGATATTTTTTTCCCTCTCTCATCAACATGCCTTTAAATCTAATCTTAAACAAAAACAAACTCCTTAATTGCTCTGACTTAAGGCTTTCTCTCATGGGATCTCTGAGTAAATGGGCTTAGGAAATATGACACCAAATAAAGCAGCAGTCATACTTCCAGACAAGCTCAAATGTGAAAGTTTGCTGAAGTTTAAGTGTCAGGGATTAATTAATACAACAAATCAATTGGTACAAAAATAAAAAGCTGAACTCAAATATTTTGTTGTAGGTCCGATTTTTTCCACAAGAGGGAGACCCAAGCTTCTCTAATCAGAAGTAAATACAAACGTTTTATTGTTGCTCTGGTTTTTATCAGTCTCCTCCTCAGGCTCCTCAGAACAGTCATCTCCGTGTTTCTATTCTATGTTTTCTATTTTTTCAAAGAGGTCCCCTGACATGGTGACTCACAGGAATGCTCCTCGGACTCAGATTCATGGAAAATCTGAAACAAACCACAGGCACCGATCTCTGGGGCTCAGATCCCATTGTAGCTCTGTTTACAGCAAATTTAAATAAACCAAATCAGCATTAAAATATCTAAAGATTTCCATAATTAGATCAGTATAGTCTTCCCGACTGAGACAATTATATTCATTTAAAAATTGGAAAAGAAAAAGACTCAATGACTGCTTTCAAGTGCCTGACAGGGTACTTTAACCCTAGGGTTATGGTAGGTGTGCCCAATTAGAGCTGAATAAAGATTTTGAGACAAACTGCACAAAAAAAAAAATCTTTTACTGACTGATGGACTGTGGCAAAGTCAGAATTTTCAATAAATATAATTTCTATGCTTTGAAAGCTTTTGCTTCACATTATCTATCTTACTTAGAGGAACATCTGTGGATAAGGGGACCTCAAACACATTCATCTCTTGTGTGATATCATAAAAAGATAAAGAAAAAAAAAGTCAATTTATAAGGAAGATTACTGTGGTTCATCCTTTGGTACAATTTCTATTTACCAGAACGTTAATTTGCTCAAACAATCCTGCACAACTTTAAAATGCAGGGGAAACAGATGGGTTCTGTTTCTGACAAAAATGTGTTTTGGTGCAAAATGCATAATCCTAAAGCAAATACTGTCAGAGTCTTGGTCTGTTGGTTCCTGTTTTTCTTGGTTTTCCATTTGTTGTCCTCTGCTGCCCTCTTGTGTCCTCCCTTGCTCTGTTTCTCTGTTCTGCCTGCACCTGTTGTCAATTTCCTCGTCAGCTCTATCTTTGTCTCTGTCCCCTTTAAAAGCCCTCCTTCTTCAGTTCCTGGTTGCTGGATCCTCGTCTTACTTCCCGTCTATCATCTGCCTGCCTTATCTCGTCTCTCACTGGCTTCTGGTTTTGGTTAATCCCTGATGTCTCCTTGGTTGTGGTACGTTTGTAATTTTCAGTTGGACTATGATTCCTGCTTCTGGACATGTGAACCAAAATAAACAGACTTTAATTCACCTCTGCCTACTGGTCTCTGCGTTTGGGTCCTCCATACAAACACCGCTTCATGACAAAAACAAAGGATGTTTACTGCCTTAAGCTGGTATGGGAGCATAAGACATGAGCTGAAATGCTTTAAAAAGAAGAATTTATTTCGTATGCAACATAAAATGCCCATTTAAAGCAACAAATGCACACACAAACAAAATTCTGGGACATGTCTTTGGGTGTGATTAAACTAAAATATACATGTTTGGAGAGGAAAGCTTCCTGTTCTCGTTGTGCCATGGGCTTTAAATCCTTTATTTAATCATTTAAAAATATACCTTTACCTTTATTCTGCATGAATTTTGGGTCAGCAAATCAACATCCAAGGCAGTCGTGTTTTATTGTGGGTCAAAACTGACAAAGGTTATTGGGAAATATGCACCCATGTGGTGGTTAGCAAGAGGGAAGCAGTTTGCTCTACAGTCACACTGAGCACTATAAAAAGAAAAGGAATTCCTGTTACAAAAAGCCAGAGACGAGAGAGATAAGTTGGATGGTGGAGAGACGAAACAGATATTTAGGTGAAGACAGACTGGCCATCAGAAAACATTAGAGCAAGTGAAGAGAATTTAAAAGGATGTCTGTCTTTAATGCCAATCCCCATGGTCACCTGACCATTACCAAATACAATAGAATAGAAATTCTTTAAGAAATATCTTTATTGTCTCACAGTGGTGTGTAGCAATGCCAACTACAATAAGCTAATCAACAAAGAATTGAGAATCCATTATTAATAAGGCTATTGATATAGCACCAATTCACAACAAATGTAATGTCAAGGTGACAAAAAGACAATTTAATCAGATCATACAGTCCGATTGGTAAAAAGTTTTTTATTTATATAGAGAAAATTCACAACACATGTCATCTCAAGGCACTTTAAAGTTAATCAGATCATACAGTCAAATTGATTCAAAGTTTTCTATCTAAGGAAAAAAGGTTGATTGCATTGACTTATTGACTCGAAGGCAATCCCTCACACTAAGCATGCTTGTAGCTATAGTGGAGAGGAAAAACTCCCTTTTAACAGCAAGAAACCTCCAGCAGAACCAGGCTCAGTGCGAGCGGCCATCTGCCGAGGTGGACTGGGGTTCAAGGAGACAGAAGCAGAAACAGAAACAAAAAGCAACTGTAAAAGGTGGCCCCGTCCAGGAAACACACAGGCAGGCAGACGAGCTCTGAGCCAGCTCCCATGTCAGAGGATGAAGAGAGCACATCCTGCCAGTCACAGTCAGAGAAACAGGACTACACTGAAAAACAGGCAGATCTCCAACATCTATAAACAAAGGTCTTGATGGCAGCACAGCTGATATTTCTCTTCGGGATTGTGCCACAGCGAAACAGGAACAGACCAGATGAAGCTACAAGAGAAAAAGCAGAGGGAGCATAACTTAGAGATTAAAGGGGAAAACCATTTTGTTACATTGGCCCCTTGATTTTACGTTATTAGTTCATGTTCTACTCACCCATATGAATTTTGTGTCATTTGGAGCTGTTCTGAAGTGCACGGGACTGGAGTCGTGACAGGCAGCCCGGGCCACAGGCGGCTACGCTCTACCCCTTCTATTCATTCGGCTAGCTAATCTGAATCGTTCAATTCCATTTGGAGAGCGAGATTATCTGTGGTCGTAGCACTAGACATCTTCCAGGCATGTGAGTAAAACTAGCAGCAGTTTAGCGGACAGAAAGAATGAACGGTAGCCGGCGCGTTGGCAATCCAATGATGGACCCGTTCGTGGAGGATCAGGAATCAGAAAGGTGAAATAACTAATTTTTATTTTTTATTTTAGGCAATGTATTACAACATCCAACTACCATGCACGGGGACGTTGTCAGTTTCACTATGGCTCT
The DNA here is from genome assembly GCA_030533445.1 of Cyprinodon diabolis. Taxonomy (NCBI): domain Eukaryota; kingdom Metazoa; phylum Chordata; class Actinopteri; order Cyprinodontiformes; family Cyprinodontidae; genus Cyprinodon; species Cyprinodon diabolis. Next base: position 14,177,508 of record CM060080.1, on the reverse strand, counting down.
GGGGAATTCCAATGGTGAAGTCCTCTGGAAATCTTTACTAATTGTTGTTGATTGCAGATGTGTCTAGTAGTTCCCATTGATTTTACTTATAAAGCGGGGAGAATGGCGCTAGGCTTACCGCACCGTGACGTCACTGCTGGAAGATGGCAGGAGGGAGGGGTTACTATATTTGGGCAAAAATGGCCGCTCTCAGACTCAGTGATCGCGACAAAAATTTATATATTTTTTTTTTTTTACTGATTTACTCTAAATTCATTAAATCACGGCAAACGTATTAGTTTTAGGTATAGATAATGATCCATTGATAATTCCTTGCTGACTGGACTTTTCCTTTAAAAGAAAGAATAACATATAACGCTCACACAGAGCCCAGTGTGCAGCGTTTAGAAGTTTAGACATTAGAAGACGCTCCCCAGTCTACTGCTACTGCCAGTCAGTCAGGAAATTGGTGATCCTCTAACAGTTGGAGGCTGGAAACTGAGAGATGCGTCCCCAGGTTGAATGCATCATGTGTCGAGCTGTTTCATCAGAAAGCGAAGTGTAGCGGGTCTAGCAGGCGGCCTGTGATCTCTTTTTAGATGCTTCAGCACCAGATGTTCAAACTATTTCAGGACAGCAGGTCATTCAACCTGTGATGGAGCGTCTCATGAGGACTGGGAATACTGTGGATGTTTTAACCACAAGGGAACCTCAGATAACTCTGGACGCTTGTTTTGGTGTTAGTCAACTTTGTCCTACACACAGGTCTGAAAGTTCACACTTCCGAGTACACATGGAATGCAGCGTTATACAGGAACAGGAACTGCTCCGAGCCTCTTCCTTTTTTCTGCACAGCTTCCTCTAATATGCAGCCTCGAAGTTTGATGTCAATACTGACCAGAACGAACTAAGAACCCCTTGCTTGAGCAAAAGGTTTCGCAGTGTCCAAAAACATACTCTAAGTGAGCACTACATCTCTTTTTTAATACTGTGATGTTAGAGCACCAACCTTCATGGATGTTAAAACAGATTTCATCTCCTTGCAGCAAAGGTCACATAAAGGAACAAGCCACTACCTCTACATCTGCAAATCATTTAATGAAATCTTATCTTATTGAAAATTTTACCTATATTTATTTGAATCATGAACTGGTTTGAAAGAATGAATTGTTTTAATTGGGTCTCAAAGTAAACTTGCAAATATGATTATCCCCACTGAACTGTAATATCATTACGTCTCATTTCTAAAGGTCATCCATTTTATTTCCTACTTTTTTTCCTTCATACATACTGAATAGATTTTCCTTCCTTTTTTTTCTTTTTTTAACATTAATTTTGCTAAAATTTCACTTAGAAATATTGACCCAAATGTGCCTGTTGTAGCAAGACGGTTGTGGGTTTGATGCAACACTGATACTCTGGCTTTTTCATCTCAAAACCCTGACTGCCCTTAGCGTGGTTGTGTATCTCTGTGATGGACTTGGGACTTATCGAGGGTGTGCTCTGGCATTTAGCCTGTAGACTGCTAGAGATACAGCCACCCTGGTGACCCTGATGGCTTCGCAGTTGAAGATAGCTGGATATTATTTTATTTTGTAGAAAAGTTAATTTTAGTAATGTAAATTTATTCCATATTTGTGTAGTTTACTATTTAAAAATGCTTTTATCAGTAGCTCATCTATTACCAAAATTTCTTAGCCAAACTGGGCTGGTATTCAAGGTACAACATTTGACAGACGTACAAATATCCGAGTAAATATAATATAACATGTACTGCTTTGCATTGCACATTACAAATTTCCTGTTTGCCTGATCATGGCACCACTAAAACAGATGAAGTGTCTCAGAAGTAATGACAGATATAACACCACAGATAATTTGAACCCAGAAATCACCACCTCATCTAAAACCAACCAACACAGAAGAGCGAGCTCCATTGGACAAAACTCTGCAGTACATCTACACCTAATGAACAAAGGACATTCTTTTGAGGATGTTCACATTTTTGACAAATAGGTCAGTTGGTTTGAAAGGGGTGTGAAGGAAGCCATCTATGTTAAGAAGGAAAAACCAACCTTAAAGAGAGGGGGTGGACTCAGATTTCAGCTTTTAAAAACGTACAATTGTAACGTTCCTGGCACTGGAGCTGATAATTGCAACCAGCGCACCTGTTCTACTCCACCCTACCTGCTTAAAGTCTCTGTCCCTCCACCATCCAGTGCCAAAACGTCTCCAGCCAAACGGTAAAAACTTCCAGCCTTTTCTGATTGTCCGTCTGCCTGTCTGTACCTCGACCTGTTTTTGCCCCTATTTTTTGATTGCCTGCCCCTGAAACTGTCTGTGCTTTTTTGGATTGTGGAACTGGGTCTGGACTTGGAACCTCCCCTGGATTCTCCCTTGGATACCTCAGCTGAATTAACGGACCCCCCCTCGTCAAGACCCGGACCGAACCTGGACTAAGAACCCTGGATTACCCCAGCAAGGACTCCGTCCTTTCCTGATACCAGACTGTGCCCAACCGAGTCTTCCCGTGGCCAGGTTAGTGACCAAGCTCATAACTCACATTTCTGTCTTCCTCCAGTGGTCACTAACCGCCACTCTGTCTGTAGGAGCTGCCAGTCGCTGAACGTGAGCCACACTTTCCGGGAGTCCGTGCCGCCCTTCTCTTTAATAAAAACTGTTTAAGTTTCACCGACCTGTTTGCGGGTTGTCTTTGGGTCCATCCAAATCCATTACAACAATACAGTGATAGAGTTGATTCCTTCCCATATCATCTCAACCCAAACCCCAGGCCAACAATTCCCTCTAATGACCCCCCTTTCAGAGACAGGTATAAGGTACTGCAGGTTAACAAAGAACCCAAATGACCCCTATTCCAAAGGAATAGACCCGTTTGTCAGGTTCAATTTGCATGTTTTCTAAACAAAAACAAGGCTTTGTTTCTGGTCCATAATGACGCCTGAATGGAAAAAGCTTCCTGGATGGGAAGCGAAACGTCTTCAAACTTGAAAACAAAGTCCAATGGATTGTTTTTTTTTTTACTTTTTTGAAACAAACACTATACTTTTCCTGATACAGTGGAATTGGTCCTCTGCTTGTATCCTGTAATATGCTAATCTTAATTAAAATATTGACTTGAGGGTTTATCGCTGTAAAAGCCTTGCAAAGCAGCTTATTACATAAATATATCAACACAGATGTTACTGTAAATAATTTTTGCCATAATGTCATTGCCCCCACTGTAACTGTTTGTAGAGAGCCCCTGCTCTGAGGCATTTCCAGGGCTGCAGATTATGTGACAAAGACTCAGCTGACAGCTCGGTGACGTCAGAGCAAAGCAGTACAAAGTCTCGCCTCCGACCTCAGAGAATTCACCACTGATAACACACACAGAAACACACACAACAGGCTGCTGATGCAACAAATCATAGTGCAACACCAGACCGTTACCCACTTCATGTGTTCAAAGATAAGCTGTGAGGCAACGATTTAACGCGCACATATTCCAGTTCTGCTATAATGGTCGGTAGTCTATCCAGTACCAAGTTCCCTCTTCCAGTGATGGAACAGTCCAACTTGTTCTTCCTGTAGGCACTCTGAGCACCACTGCTCCCATCAGCTGACCTGGAACACTTATTTAGACTCCACTGTTGTTCCCTTTGGTGTGTGAACACACATTAAAAGGCTGGCAGGGTTCCACACTGTGCCAAAGGAATGCCACAGTTGAATGAGGGGAGCTCAGTGTTAATGAGCTTAGTTCCCAGGAAAACAATAACCGTCCAAAGAAGTTCAGTAGACATCTGAAAAACCTTGAAGCTTTCTGGTCTTTGTAAACAACCTCCTGTGAATATATAAACATGAGTTTGGTTGTTTTTTTTCTCAATCAGGTTTTGAGTTTGGGGTAATTTAGGGGTAATCTTGCTCCTAAATGGTGCCACAGTGTTTCATGCTTCGATTTAAGACTGAGTTATAATGTCTGACAAGGTGGAAGCTTTGCTACAATCTTTGCAACTCATTCTTTAAAAACAAACAAACAAAAAAAAACACTTTTTCTGCTTTATTGATATTGCATTTTTAGCAATATGTTTCAAACAAATTAGGATGTGCAACTGGAAGACACTTAGTTGCAACTTTGTTCACTTTTTGGACAAACCTCTACTTGTACTCTCCAGTTTTGCCTTATTAATTTGTTTAATCTTCTATCTTTATGGTTTATCTGCTTTTCTCATCACAGCAGCTTCATCTGGTCCGTGCTCTGTTTTAGCTGTGATATCCTGAATGGAGGCAACAGAAGGCTTGTTTTTCAATGTTTTGTCTTGTTTCTCTCCTCCACATAACTGTGGGCTCTGCTTTTAATGTGACTAACTGGATGTTCTTTTTTTATCATTTTGACTTGAAAAATCTCAGCTCTCATCTGCTTAACTGTTTCTTTCCCATATATGGAATATATGGAGCCACCTAGCTCACTGTTACCTTATCTAACATAGTAAGTATTTATAGATCAGTGCTTCTATTTTCCTTTTCTATCTCTGCTTCTGTCTCCTTGAACCCCAGTCAGCCTCGGCAAATGGTCGCTCACACCGAGATTGGTTCTGCCTGTTAAAAGAGAGCTTTTCCTCTCCACTTTCACTGCATGCATGATCTGTGTGAGGGATTGCTAAAGAGTCAATACCAGCAAATATCTTTCTCCACATGGAGGAGCAGATCCTGCAAAGGCAATTAGCTGGGCTTCATCAGACAGAAAGCTTTAAACTATCTGTCTTTATGATTTGATTTATTTCAACATTTCAACATGTGTTTTAAATATGCTCTTTGTTAGGCAATAGTAGAACAGAGTGAGCTACTTCCATTGACTATAGCCTCTAGAGCTGTGCAAACCCTCCTTCTAGAGGAGGGCACAGATAGCCTGAGAGGCACACACTGAACCTTTTGATTTTCTGACTGTTGTAGCAAAAATAATATAAAACAATGCATCATTTGACATGCAGTTATTTACTACTGAAGCAAATGAAAAACCTAAAAATGAGAAATACAAAAGCAGCAACGATGAGTGAGATAACCTCATGTTTATCCTACTGTATTGGTTTTTATAAAAAAAATGTATTTACTCCTAACAGCAGAAATTAGGTCTTAACTTTTATGAATGTTTGGTTTTGATGAACTCAGGATAAAAACTTAACTTTTTAAGATCACATAGATCAGTTTCATCTGCGAAGTCAGACCTTTTGATGTTTTTAGTGTTTGGAATCAAACCAACTCAACATATGAGGACAGCAAAAAGTTGCACTTCAATAGGATAAGTCTTAGTTTTGCATCACAAGCCCTATTGTTGCATTCCTTCATTTGAAAATGCATTAATATGTCAGAAAATCTTTCGTATTTGATATTTTTCCACCATGATGGGAAATAGAGTGATGAGTGAGTGGAAAATAGAGGAAATGTTATCAGGTTTTAAGAGATTCACATGAATCCTGCAACCAGTGAGTTGCTGATCGCCAGCTGTTGGTGTTATTGTAATTTAAGTTGCTATAATTATTTTTGTATTGATTTATTATTCATTTTAAATATTTATTTTTTTAATCTTCCAAAAAAGTTAAAAAGCAATCCACTGGACTCTGTTTCCAAGTTTGAGGATGTTTTGCTTCCCATCCAGGAGGCTTTTTCAATTCAAAATGTCAGAAATAGCGTTGAGTTTGAGGCTTTATACAGTAGCCCATCAAAGCCTTGTTTTTGTTAAGAAAACATGCAAATTGAAATAGACCAACGGATCCTACCCTTTGGAACGGAGGTCGTTTGACTTCTTTTGTTGGCCTGGATGCAGAGAATCTTTAACCTGACTCAGCCAGATGGATTTGCTGGATTTGCTCCGCATATCCATCTGGAAACCTTCCGTTGAAGTAATTTTGGGAAGGGGCGAAAATACTGGTTAGCTGATTGGCCTATGTTGGTGATAGACGGGCCAAATAAACCAATCAGATCAACAAAGCATATGACGTAACAGAGCGACGACGAAGAGGAGCCAATTGATAGATCAAACTCTTGCCGAAACCAGTCGGGAGAAGAGCAAAAACATCTTTTCCTCTGAGAAAAGCTTCCAGAGCAGTGTTTTGCTCTTCTTTCACTGAAGAAATACCCTGTAATTCCGATAAAACTTGCTCGATAGCCATGGTAACGCTAGTTTCATCGGCTGAAGCCGCCATGTTCTTTAGACTGAACTGTTGCGCTTCTTGTTGCGTCACACCTCAACCCGCCTCAAAGCCAACGCTGATTGGACGTTCGTTTGGTGAACGGCTCCAAATTTTCTTTAACGGAAAGTAGAGTGAAACCTTGAAAGCTCGCGAGATCAGGATGGTCTCACGAGGCTAGAGAATCTTCACCAGCATTTACTTTTGACAAATTTTTACTTGTACTTACTACATTTAAACAAATATCTGTACTCACTTTTTGCTCCTTTTCAGAACTATTGTTATTTCTATACATGTTGATAACGATCTGACATGACAGCAACAAAGCAGAGGAAAGATTAACAGCAGATAATCTGTTCATTTGGAGCCAAGTTGGTTAAAAAAACCACTGATAGCAGCATGGATAAAGACAGAAGGTTGGAAAACATTGCAGATGATGAATCAGATTCTGAGACATTCCCCGTCCATTCCTCCTTAATGGACGGACAATGTCTCAGAATCTGATTCATCATCTGCAACGTTTTCCAACCAACATGTAAACAGTCTTTACATGCTGTCTTTTATATTAGATGTATATGTTTATTATGTGTTTGTCCTGTTTTTATTTGCAATTTTAATGATGTGAATACAAGCATTTAAAACTATTCTTCTGCTTTTGTGGGACGCATGTTAAGTTCAATCTATATAATCCTGTCTAAAATTTTGATTTAGATCAAATCAGAGCAAGTATGTATTTCTTGACTTCTCTTTTCCAGGACACTGTGTGTCCTTTTATAATGGTTTCTTCCTATTTAGTTCCGCCTATATTTAAGAAGCATGTCTGCCATTGTCCTGTTGTTGTTCTTGTTATGGTTTGGTCGATGTGCTGCATCAGAAACTATTAAAAAAGTGTCTATTGAAAACTCCTCTGAAACTGTTATTTTCAACTGGTTTGGGTCCCACCTCCCAGACTGCTGCTTGACCTCCTGATGAGCATGGAGCAATATTGTTTTTTTTCAGATACTTATTAGCAGTGATGTTAGAACTGACTGGTCCAGGCTTCTAATCAATATTTCATTCTGTAATTAGATATGAGGAGCCAGGCAGCATGGAAAATTCATTTACTGTTTGTCCTTCTGTGAGAGACAGGGACAAACTGCTAGCAGCCACGTATTTACGAACTGTTTCTGCAACATTCACTTTCTTATTTAAACCATTTTCCTGCTTTAACAGTTTTGTTTCACTCCCCTGTAATGGACCCCCCCCCCCTTTCTATTAGTAATGTTGCTGCAGTGTTTTTGCAGTTTGCAAAAACTATTTAAAAATGCAACAGTAATCAGCTTTTATCCACTAATTACAGCATTACAGCCACTGTTTGGACCAGACATAATGCTAAAGCTTTAAAATGTTCTGCAGTTTGAAACTTTCTGCACCCTTTAAGCAGTTACTACTGGTACTTTGACTTTAGTGACTAAAGTCACAGAATGGATGCATTACTATAAAGCAAAAAAAGGTTCATATTACGGTTATTCATAGATCAAATAAAGTGGTAAATCTATTTAGTCACCTTTAAGGCAAGCGGATTCTCTGCACCATACTTCTAAGATCTTTTGAAGCAAGTCTACAATTTCTGACCTTACCTTAACAATCTAAAATTACTTTACTGACAGATGAAAAATTCTTATTATCTGAAAATGCAACAGACAGAAAAACACATCTCTGGTTGTTAAACAAATATTGTTCTTTTTTCCCCATCTGCTCTGCCTGTATTGTGAATACATTGCTGTCATATGTATTGCAAGCAAAAAAGATTTGAAAAACTGGATGTGTGTCCAACCATTTGGACACACATAACCCTAAAAGTGGTTACATTGCAATGTACAGTTAATTATATTCTCGAAACCTTAAAAAAATGTCTGCAGGATTTAAACGATGGATGAAGGCCTGCAGCAGCTGAACACAACAGTGATCTATGAGAACAAATATTCATCTGTTACAGGATTCACTAAAAGTTTCATCAAAGTTAACAATAAAGTTTCACTTTTGTAATGATTTCATTGTATGTTTTTATGTTGCAGCTACAGAAATCTGTTTGAAAGCATAGCTGCTAAGCAAAACAGGAATGTGGGACAAATATTTATACACAGGTTGATAAAAGGTTTAATAAATAAATCATGGTAATTATGCAGTAATAATTCCCTCGCATCCAACGTCTCCTGATTATTGGCCTCTAATGTCCGTTTTTTCCATTGTTGCCTTGCAAAAACTTTCCTGACTCAATAGATTTTTATATTTGCCCTTATTTTGGCTGACAAAGCAAACATGTCTCACCAAATGCTTCAAATAGCACTGTGAGCTTCCCTGTGTCCGCCATTACAGCTAACTGTGAGCCCATAAATGCTTTCTATGTTAGCTCATGTCATGTAGGTCTACATTGATAATCATCTGCTTCAACCTTCCCTCAATCCAGAATTTGTGCATGGGGTATATTAGGTAGGCAGTTGTCTAGGGCCCCAAGTTCCTGGGGGGCCCAAAAATACTTTCCCTAAAATGCCATCAGAATGCTTGTGATATTAATTGTGCCTCAGGCGCAAGTAGCAACTGGCTATGTGAGCTTAATACTTGCTGTCTGTCTTTTGAGACGGCATGAAAAGTTAGCTGAGTACAAAACATGGAGAGGAAAACAAGAAGAAAAGGGACAAGAAGAGTTAAAATGGAGAAGAAATAATGTATGTCTAATGGTCTGTTTTATGTTTTGTCTTCTAAATTCAGAGGGCCTCCTGCCTGTCTTTGCCTAGGGCCCCAAATTTCCAAAATCCGCCCCTGTGTACAGGTAGATTCTGAGTGAAAGGGAACTAAGATCTCTACCTCTAGACATCCGTCACACAGTGATTAGACTCCAACCTTCAGGTCGGCACTGCAGAGCATCATTTGCTCAAAAGTTTCTTCTCCCAGATTCACTCTGATGAACACAAAATAGTCACAGAAAGACCTACGTACTGATAATAATCCTATTTTTCCCTCTGAAATTTCTCGTAACCAATGTTCCCAGAGGACGATGATCATTGTTTGGCCTGAAGTCTTCCAGGCATCATGAGCTGTTCTTTTAACAAAAGTCATGTTTCTGGAGCAAGAACTAAATATTTTTTTTGAAATTTGTAACGGGAGACATCTAAAATATCAAACATTTTGTGTCCTGCAGTTAGGAGCCCAAACTTAAAGGGTTTGTTTTTATTCGTGTCATTCACATTTTGACATCAGTGATTATGTCTAATAATATTAATAAAGGATTTTACTATGATAAACTTTCATATATACACTATATTGCCAAAAGTATTTGCTCACCTGCCTTGACTCACATATGAGCTTAAGTGACATCCCGTTCCTAATCCATAGGGTTCAATATGACGTCGGTCCACCCTTTGCAGCTAGAACAGCTTCAACTCTTCTGGGAAGGCTGTCCACAAGGTTTAGGAGTGTGTTTATGGGAATTTTTGACCATTCTTCCAGAAGCGCATTTGTGAGGTCGCACACTGATGTTGGACGAGAAGGCCTGGCTCTCAGTCTCCGCTCTAATTCATCCCAAAGGTGTTCTATCGGGTTGAGGTCAGGACTCTGTGCAGGCCAGTCAAGTTCATCCACACCAGACTCTGTCATCCATGTCTTTATGGACCTTGCTTTGTGCACTGGTGCACAGTCATGTTGGAAGAGGAAGGGGCCAGCTCCAAACTGTTCCCACAAAGTTGGGAGCATGGAATTGTCCAAAATGTCTTGGTATGCTGAAGCATTCAGAGTTCCTTTCACTGGAACTAAGGGGCCAAGCCCAGCTCCTGAAAAACAACCCCACACCATAATCCCCCCTCCACCAAACTTTACACTTGGCACAATGCAGTCAGACAAGTACCGTTCTCCTGGCAACCGCCAAACCCAGACCCGTCCATCAGATTGCCAGATGGAGAAGCGCGATTCGTCACTCCAGAGAACGCGTCTCCACTGCTCTAGAGTCCAGTGGCGGCGTGCTTTACACCACCGCATCCGACGCTTTGCATTGCACTTGGTTATGTATGGCTTGGATGCAGCTGCTCGACCATGGAAACCCATTCCATGAAGCTCTCTGCGCACTGTTCTTGAGCTAATCTGAAGGCCACATGAAGTTTGGAGGTCTGTAGTGATTGACTCTGCAGAAAGTTGGCGACCTCTTCGCACTATGCGCTTCAGCATCCGCTGACCCCGCTCCGTCAGTTTACGTGGCCTACCACTTCGTGGCTGAGTTGCTGTCGTTCCCAAACACTTCCATTTTCTTATAATACAGCTGACAGTTGACTGTGGAATATTTAGGAGCGAGGAAATTTCACGACTGGATTTGTTGCACAGGTGGCATCCTATCACAGTTCCACGCTGGAATTCACTGAGCTCCTGAGAGCGACCCATTCTTTCACAAATGTTTGTAAAAACAGTCTGCATGCCTAGGTGCTTGAATTTATACACCTGTGGCCATGGAAGTGATTGGAACACCTGATTCCAATAATTTGGATGGGTGAGCAAATACTTTTGGCAATATAGTGTATGTAAAGAAATATCAAGCATTTTTCTAAATGAATAGATAAAATATTCAGAGACCACAATAAGCTGAAAAAGACGTATTTTCATTGAAAGCTCTGTTTACATGATGCAATCGATCCAACAACATGATGAGAATGAAATCCATGCTCCATAAAAACGATTTCCAATGGAAATTTGTTACACAAGCACAAAACAGCTGCTGCATGAAAGCAGCTGTGCTTCATTAAGTGAAAAATAAAAGAAAATGTTGGTTTCACTTGGAAATGACTCTCGGATCTGCTAATGTGTTTGTGAGAAATGGCAGGACGCATCACTTCGGTAAGGGCTTTACACAAGCAATTTAAAAGTCACACAGGCTTTACCCTCCTCAGCCTTTAATCTGATCCAAACTAATTTTCCTTTCTCTCACTCTAGGCCTCTTTCAGTCCCCCAAGGATTATACAGCTACACAAACCTAAAGAGGCCTCTGTGGAGCACACAGGGTCAGGTGGCAAGCAGTGAGCCAAATATTACAGGGCTTATTCTGCACAAGAAGCAACACGTCTAATCAGGTGCAATGCAATTGATTTAGGCCTGGAATTATGTGTTGGATGGAAAAACTGGATATATGCACTAAGTAAAAGATTTTAAAGTGAATACAACAGGTGAATATCTTTTGTTCCTAATCTCCCAAACAGTTTAAAAATTCAAATGCAGACTTTCCATCAGTACTCCAGACTCTAAAAACATCTTTCTACAGCCGGGTGGACCTGCAGAGGGCTAACGCTCTCTGCGTCTTCATATGGTCCAGTCACATGCTGGGTTGTACAGTATAGCTCCTCCTTCCCTGAGGCTGTAAAGTTTCAGATCTGGTCCGCCATGCAGGTCTCAGCAGCTAAATAAGTTCAGAGGACAAGCTGATTAAGTTCAGGATTTCCAGCAGATCAGAGCTGCTATTCCCAGCCTGGTCCAGGCGGATTAGACCCTCAATTCATGGAGTTGGTCAAGTAATGAAGCTTTATGTCATCCACCAAACCATCAATACATGCAAAAATATTCATGTTTTGATCTAGTTTATATTGGATAAGAGGATATGAAGACAAAGGAACAGACTAGACCGGTCAGGGTAAAGTAGTTAGAGTTTAACATAATACTAAGGTTATAAAACTGAACTTTGAACTAAATGAACTGCATCGATCAACAGCTCTCGCTGTATAGCTTATCTATTATCACAATCCTGCATTAGTGGAAATAAAAAAATGGCAGAAAATAAACACTCATCCCGGAACAACGGTCTTCCTGGTATGTTTATAAAAGAGATGACAGCCTCACATTGGGGCCTTTTTGGAAGCTTTAAATGGCCTTTACCACCAAAATAAACTTTGCTGGGCTTTCAACTGTGCTATAATACTATCCCTTTATCATAATCATGCTAGAAGTTGTATGACACTTGATTCATAATTTCAGAGTCACCCCCACCCCACCAGGAAGCATCTGCTGTGACCTGGCTGTGCGGGCAGTGTAAAGAAGCAGTTCTTATGTTTTAAGTCAAGGAATTTTTTTTTTAGCTGCAATTGGTCTCAGACTTTGCAAAGACTTTCCCAGGAATAACCAAATCACCAGGGGTTCGTTTAAGGAAGCAGGTTTTCGTCGATAAACTCAGTGTCCTCTGTCTCCGCTCTCCTTACAGCCAATCACGTGTTTTTTTTTCCTGATATAGTCAGATTTTTATCATAGTTTTGTGCAAAAAAAAAAAAAAGAAATATATATATATATCATTAAGCAGGTCCGTTACATACATTAGGTTTTAAGAACAAACATTGCATGTTCGTTTGACGAGGATCTTGATCGGAGAGAAATAAATATTCATAGGGAGAGGATACTAAGGCTCAGTTGACAGGGCATGAGATTACTTGTTTTTGGTTGGTTTAATATGAGAGAGACGCTGATAATTTTTCTTATTTAGGTATATTTACAGTACATGAAGAACTTACACATAAATAGATAATTACTTTAGGGTTAGGATTTACTTGACAAGGACCTAATGAGCCTACTGGCATAATCTGAGGCATTCTATGGGCCTGATAGCCGCTAATAACAACCATTTATTGGGATGGTAACGTCCGAAGCGCTGCTGCAAACAGCCACTTATATTTAATAAAAATGTTTCTCAGATTTCATTTTCACCTGCTGCCATAAGATTTCACCTAAATGGATAGATTGGTCCACTACATTTCAAAAAATAGTCCTGTAATATTTCTGCAGATACAACACAGCAAGCTGGCAATATGGCAAGCTGTTTTGATATTTACTAGTTTAACTGAATATGTATTCCTGATCTCTAAAAAAATAAAAAGTTCTTTGTCTAATTGACTATTTCAAACAAAATATCATCCTCCACATCTAGAATAAACATTCTGGATAAATTATTTTCAGATCTCGATATTCCTAATATTACTTGTCAGGATTTTTTTTATTATTTTAACTATTAAAAATTGTATTTCAGATAAATAAATACATATTTAGTCAAGCTGAAACGGTCACTTTAAATGTATAAACATTTCTATAAATATAAAACAATTCATACTAGTATAATTTTGTTTTTTTACCTTCTACAATTCAGTTTCTACTACAAAAATGTAATCTAGAAAATAGATTATTACAGTTAGGTCTAGGAGTGTGATTTTGATCAGAAGGAAACTTATTCTAGTGATCTACAAATGGAACTAAAGAGAGGAGAGAGCTTTTAATAAGTGTAAGAACGGCCTGCCATAGTCACTTCTTATAAACGTATGCATTAACTCGAGCAGCAATCTTCTCCTTTGCCAACTTCCACTCCTTTGTAGCGATAGCTGTGTTTTTCTGTCTTTTAAACACATTCCTTTTTTTAAAAAAAAATTATTTCTGCATTAAAATCTCTAGTTGCACTGGGGTGAAAAAGACACTTCCTGTGTCCTGTTGTCATGGTGACTCATGGAATCAGTGCTTCACTGATAATGGTTTTTCATACTTGTTACGCACATGCTAAACTCTGAGTAGACCTACTTAGATTGAACTAATTCATAGCAGTCATTGTGAAACCAAAAACTATAGTTTTTGACTTTAAACTAGATCAATTTAGAGTTGTGGATTTTAATCTAAGTTTGTGAAACCTGCCTCAGATATGGCCCGGTGCGGCACCCACACAGGGACGTTTACAGTAAAGGCGAGCATCTTCCAGGTTGAAAAATAGCACCAAAAACAAATTATTTTAATATTACGTATACCCAAGTTCATATTTCATTACTGGATGTCATTAAAGCAATATTTGGTTTCCAGAATAAAAATGTATCAGACATATTTTACACATTTCAAGGAGCAATAAGTAAGATATGAACTGTATATTTAACCAAATTATTCTCCTTGACCAGCCAGGATGGAAGAAACATTCCCTTTAAACAATATGTCATCTCCATCTTCAATAATTTAGGGAAGTTTTTCTCCTTACAGAATTAGAGGTACAGTCTGTAAGTTCTTAGGTTGCAGCCAGTGTTTACATCCTGGTTACTGACGAAGTCCTATGGGAGTTTAGAGTAAAGCATTTGGTACTTCATGTTGGCAAAAAGAGCGGCAGCCTGGAAACGTGGAAGCAGAACAGAAATAGCTTCCATTAAATCTGTCTTAAATTCTTACATTTAAGAGATTTAAGAATCTTTTAAAAAAATCCCTATCTATGCTGTGTATTTGTCTCCCTTGACTTGCAGAAAAACAAATCACCATGTGATCCATTTAAAGGCTGGTTCTAAGCTATTACATATTGCTCCATTAACTATTAATAAAACAAAATAAGCAGCTTTCTTTTCTGCAGTTACTCAGAACTTTATGTTGATCTAAAGGATAAAAATCTTAAGTCAAATGACATTTATACTCAGATGGCATGACAGAGTGTAAAAATGTTCAAAGACTGGAAAGGAAATTCATTCAGACTTAGTGTTTTCCACAGCAGACACTTTAATGGCATCACTCATTTATTGCCTGTAGTTGCACCCAAAGAAAAGGGGAAAAAAATGCTTCGCAAAAGTAAAATCAGGTATAAAAGGTAAACTTATAAAATCATAAACTACAGAGCTGTGGATCCAGCAAACAAACTGATTTTACATTGGGCTTGATGCAAGCAACAAACAGCCATCAGTCAGGAAGCTCCTTCCAGGCTTCAGGTTCTGGGTTTGGTAGCGAAGGTCAGATACCCTGTGTGGCCGGGCATTTCTCTGGGTAAAGTGGTGGTTTTAATTCTTAAGGGGGTTTGGTTTGGACTAGCAGCGGTAGAAGCCCCCTCCATGGCTTCTGGGCTTGCCTGGGAGGAGGAGGGGTCAGGGCCGAAATCAGGCAGTTGCAGAGTGACGTCTCTGACATTGTGGACTCTCAGAAGCACCTCCAGCGTCCTGATCTCCTCAAAGCCTTGCTCTGTTAGTGCCTCACAGGTCCTCTGGACCTGTTCTATACATGGGGAGAAGGAGCACAGCCGGCCGCCTGGAGAAAATGAGACAAAAGGAGAAAAAGATGAAGTCATTACATGGAAAAATAGTTTTTTGTTCATTATTTTTAAAGTATACAACAGTTGTACAAACTTCTAATGACATCACAAACCTAAGGTCATTGCATTGGGACTTTATAAATCAGCAGGTGTAGAACAGTAGTTAGTAGTATAAGGAAAAATGTAAATAAAAATAATCCGAAAGCTAACCCTTTTCCCGCTGAAAATAGCGGGTTAACGCTTTTCAAACATGGGTCAACCAGCTAACAATCGCCATTTGGCCCCCTTCCCGTTGGCAAAAAAAGCTGGGCTCCATCCTGATGGCAGCTGCTGTTATGCTGCTGCTTTCTGTCTGGCGTAGGGTGTTGACGTCCGTTCGTTTTGCTCAATGGTATGACGTAAATTAGAGGGTCAACCTGGATCAGGTGTTCCCACAGAAGGCAGATCAGAACAGAGGCAAATTCAACAGCCGTCACTCGCCGAGTCATGAGCTGTTCCCACTGCCATTAAAGGCAAATTGTTCCAGGGTTTAAACACATTTTTTAGCCAGCGGGAAAGTGGTAGTAGAACCAGCACTACAACCTCTTTCCCACTGTAACTAGTGGGCTAACCGAAGTTTTTCAAACCTGGATTAGCCCACTAACCATCGGCATTTGGCGGTGAAGATTCTCAGTCATCCAGGTCAGAGTCATTCCAAAAAAGTTAAAAAAACAACCCTGTGGATTTGTTTCCAAGTTTGAAGACGTTTCGCTTCCCATCCAGGAAGCTTTTTCAATTCAAAATGTCAGAAATAGCGTCGAGTTCGAGGCTTTATAGAGTGGACCAAAAGCATGTTTTGGCTTCAAAAACGTGCAAATTAAACCAGACAAACATGTCCACTCCTTTGGAGTAGAGGTTGTTTGATTTCTTTGTTAGCCTGCAATACCCCACACCTGTCAATGTGTCTGAAAGGGGGGTCGTTAAAGGGAATTTTTGGCCTGGTTGAACAGGCGAGGTCTTCTGTTCCCCTGTAAGGAGGTGGGGGTTGCAATAATAGCGATCAACTCAATTGCTGCACTGTAGGTTTTTGAAAGATGAAACCTGAGTCCACCCCTCTGTTTAAGGTGCCATTAAAGGCAAATTGTTCCACGGTTTCTAGATAGGAACCGAAACATCTTCAAACTTTTGAGAGTCCAGTTGATTATTTTTTACTTTTTTGGAACGTCGGCATTTGGCTTTCTTCTTATAGGTAAAAAAAAAACCTGTCCGCTAACTGTTCCCGCTGGTAAGCTTCTTTCCCCCGACTGCTATGTGTCTGACGACACCATCACGCTGAGTTAGCGTTGATGATGTCACCAGTGAGAAAGAAATCAGGAAAGTAAACAAATGAGAGCAACATGTAAGGAAGCCAGGGCGTAGTCAGTGTGCTTTATTGTTTCGCTCTTATATCGGTCTGAATTCCTTTCACCAGAGCCGTTTGTTTATTGAATGTAGAAAGAATTGATTCAGCTTGTTGGATCAGACATGGCGCTCATCTAAATTTCTTGGTCTGATGTTCCCACTGTATGCCGACTGAAGCTGAAATCTTTTGAAGTGGATTTTAACGTGGGACGCTTGCTGCGTCGTTCAATTCGAGTCGATGTGGGTTAGTAAGACATTCCCACTGCGCTGAAAGCTGATTGTTTCCCGGTTTGAATATTTTTTCGGCCAGTGTGAAAGGGGTATATAACTCAAATAAAGCTGTAGTTGTGACTTTTTCTTTACTCTTAACATGGCAGCAGAACTAAAACTGAAGTTCAGGGGTCACAATATTTATTTATTTGCATTTATTTATTGGGGACAATGCATATGAATGAATATCTGCAACAAATAAAGACATAAACAGGCCAGATTTCAGCTGAGAAAAACTGCTAATTTACATATGTAGTACCCAAGCGTGTATTAATATTATATATAAAGCTGTGGAAGTATTTAGTTCCTTTGACCGACCGCATCGTTTGTCGAAATGTCTGTTTGGATCCACGCAGTCATCCGAGCAGTTGTCATGGTAGCAGTCTGATTTGCTGCCATCAGTTTGATAAAAACTTTCGATGTTGATAAAAACTGTTGATTACTGCAAATTTCACACATTGAACAAAGATTATCATTTAATTTATATCACCTTCCCCAAGTTATTTCACTACATTTGCATGACAAACCACTGTTTTTTGTGACTGTTTTTTGTTCCTTACCTCTGTTTGGTGTTTTTAACATCAGTCTTTTTGCTGTCAAGCACTGAGAACAAACTGAATTCCACAAAGATAGATTTGCCTCAGCATTGACCATCTACTTATTGTCTTAATAAGTCTTGAAGGCAATTTGTCTCGCTGGATTCTTTGTAGTGTAACCAGGGTAAGGAGGGCTTAGTTTAAAAACAACAAAAAAAGTATCAGTACGTTAAAATGCAGTATCCCATTAAACACTGAGGCTAGAGCCAAATATTCTACTCCAAGTCAGACGTGTACAGAAAACATCCATTTTCTCATAATTAGTTATTTTGGCAGAAACACATATGATCCCATGTTTGAGGAAAGTTGTCCCACTGTGTGAAAGTAGATTTTTTTTTTTTTTTTTTAGGAACCTCCCTAAGTTAAGCATTTTATACAATCTTTTCAAATTATTTAGGAGAAAAAATTTGTTCCCATAGCATAACTACTGGCGTATTTGCTTCACACCAAAGATACAAAATAAAAAGGCACAGTTCTTGCCTAAAATCCATGCAAAAAAAAAACAAAACAACAAACAACTTTGATGTTGAATGGCGGGTCTAAGCTGCAGTCCTTGGATCATCGTCTCTACATGAAACCTTCAGGTAATCTCAGCAGGGGGTAGGATAAAATGGCCAACAGACCAATCATGGCAGACTTTAAACAATACACAGTCTAGGTTTATAAAATACACTAAAATTTCAAGTTTAAAATCCGATAGTAAGGAAGAGTTAAAAACAAAATGTAAAGCAGCTTTAATGTAAAAGCATTATGCTCCTTAAAATTAGTTTTCTTCCAGTCAAAAATACAAAAACCGTTCTATTTGAGGGTTTTTATGAGACTCATTCTTTCAGTGGATCAGAACTGCAATGGATTTTAAGGGAAATCTTAATCATTAACTTAACTGGTGTTTCCTAGATACTGTGGGGAGAAAGGCAAAAATGTCAACCAGTGGCGAGCTACTTTTGAAACCAAGGTTCTTGATTAATGAACCTGCTGCAAACTTCATAAAATGTAACCCATCACAGACAGTAAAATGAGCAGAGACTGTATAACACACCTTGTAAAAGCCCCACCCAGTCAGCTGGCAGATTTATCAGAAACCCAGTTTATTTGACTGAAGCCATAATGTTGCAGCCATCTTCACTTTGGAAGCTTTGGACTATGGTCAGTCTACACATAGATATGAACAGAGACAGGACCCATGAACAGTAGCACCCTTCCCAGTCAAACGGCAGCGAATGGCAGCCCGCTCCCCTGCAACTCCCAGCAACCGTGACTTCACTGCTGGAAGATGTCACAGGGTTTATACAGGAAAGAATAACTCTAATTCAATGCTTTTTAATGCTCTTTTATTGCTCTTAGAAATAATTTCAATGCCACCAACAGGTATCCGTCAACAGGCTGCAGCCATGCCCCGAATTCCTCGTTTTCCAACCACTTTTGTTGAAATTGGCAATCTTCCCCATTCTCTAGCTTTTTCTCCGACTCAAGCTTCTTTTCCGAACATACGTCTTTGCGATTAACCGCAAGCAGTTCCACGCAAATATATCGTGATCTAATATGTCTGACGAAATTATTTTTATAAAAACTTTTTATAAAAGAAAGAATTCCAAATGCCACAATAAACACATTTGGTGAATTTTAAGTCATGAGTGAGGTGTTACCATATTTGGGCAAAAATGGCCGCTCCTAGACTCAGTGATCACAACGAAGATTATTATTCTTATTTTTTACTGATTAACGCTAAATTCATTAAATCACTGCAAACATATTAGTTTTAGGTACAGATAATGATGTATTGATTATTCCTTGTTGACCGGACTTTTCCTTTAAAGGTGACATTTAAATAGAACTATGGTTACATTTTATATTTGTTTTTTTCAATAACTACTTTGACTGATAATACAGGCTTTTATCACACAGGAATAGTCCAGGCACAAAAGCTAATATGCTGAAAAAAACAAATATTAAAAGCTGCAGATTTTATTTTTCTTTCCAACAAATAGTCTTGTAGTGCTCTTTTTAAATCATGTCATCTTTGATGATCTTTGGACTCTTGGAAATTCCTCATAGGGTTGGGTGATAAAATCATTATCAGAACTCATTTTTTCATAAAAGATACATGAAAGATTGTTAATATAATCCATAGCCAATGATTAAAATAACCTCTTCATGCTGGACCCGTCATGCAGCTGAAAGAGCGCCACCGATATAGGCAGTTGATGCAGATAGCACAGTTTTAGACAGATCTGCTGACATTTCTTGCGCAGCCTCTGATTTCACTTAAAAGGACATCACTGAAAAAAGAGCAATAAATATAATACTAAGTGTCATAAACTTACCATTTATTTATTTTTTTGTCACTTTAAATTTTACATGACCAGCAAATATAAAACAATGACAGTAATAAATAGCTAATATTGAGTTAAAAAGAGAGATTTTTCCACATCGCCGAGCCTCACTCCTCAGTAAGGCTGTTCAAAACTCATTAGAAACCAAATTACAATATTGCTTAATTAGCTTAAGTGGCCATACATATTTTACCATAATGCTCACTATTAGAAAAAGAATGGAAGTGTAGAAAAAAATGAAATAAGCCTTTGGAACGGATCACAGCTTGTGAGAACTGTGTTTTTAAATTTGTGTTTAATTAAGTAGTCTGGAGCGCCACAGGGGACGGTATTCTCACCATTTCTTTTCACTCTGATTGGTTTTAACTGAATTTTCCCTTCCATTTGTAACAGCCATGCTGTACCTGTAGATGGCAGCTTGAAATCCTGAGCATTGGCTAAAGTTCATTTTATTAACGACATTTATCATTTCTTCTCTTTGCGCTTGACATTTATAGGTAGATGTTAGGACAAAGTGCACATCCATTCCACCGACTGGTAGTCAGAATTCAAAACACTGAATGGAAATCTCTTACCAGGAGAAAACCTCTTATGAGGAAAGTGCATTTATTATTTAAAGAGAGTAGAGCAGTTGTTGCCGTTTTAACTTTATAAACCTGGATGGAACTGAATCAAAGAAAAGTGATCTACTTTATGCAACATTTTAACTTTTAAAGTTACTTTACCAAGTTGTAGTTTTGAAGATAGTCACATTGTGCTTCTTGTGACTTGACTGCATTTAATCTGTACTTATTCTCTACGGAATGCAGCGTTCAAAAGACTAAACCTTCTCTTCTTTAAGTAATAGTTTTTTTCTTTCCTTCTAGCCTTTCAATAACATCAGCCTGGCACAGTTTCCTGTTTGTGATCCACCCAAAGGCTTTTAATAGAGCTTAACGTTTATGAGGCACATACGGAGAAGGTTCATGCAAGACGTCCACAGAAAAGGTGTGCATTGTATCTGGTAACCATTACATTAGACCGCAGCATATTTCAGATAGCAGCCGTTCCTTTGGCAAACAGGGCCAGTGTTCCCCTCGTAACGGTCACACACTTTAGTGTCTCCTAGTAACAAGACGAACACACTGGGAGAGGTCGGGTTGATCATTCAACAAAGGCGTTGTCTCCAACGGTCGTTAATGCTGTCCACTACGGCCAAAAACCTCAGTAATCCTAACATGACTTTCTTCTTCTGGTGAAGGTCAAGTTCATAAGAGTTTATCTTCAAGAGAAAAAGACTGAAGAGAACGAGGAGATGCTTGTAAGGATTTATGTTCTGTCTCAGAGGTCTGGGCTGCAGGCCAGAGCATCAGGAAAATTACAACTCGCAGGGAGAGAAAAAAAACTTGCTTTTCTGCTTCTCTGCCCACTGGAGAAAAACAACTTTTTCAGCTTCTGAGATGCTTTGAGTCACACTAACCACAAATTACAATAAACATGTAAGAAGACGACTAAAAATGGTGTATTTACATTTCATTTGCTTTAGCAGGGGAAAATAAATTGATTTTCATAAGTGCTATATTTATCCAGCATTTAAGCCTTTAGTTGGGTTATTTAAGGAAATTGACAAACATAAAAAAACATGTTGTTTGACAGTGGGAAGAAAATAGAGCATTTCCATATGGAGTCACATTCTGCAGCCCTATTGCTCATAGCAATACCCAGTATGGTCATGGGACGTCTCAAACAGTGATGTGGCAGCGCGTTATTTATCTTGATCACAGTGTGTGCGTGCATAAAGCAGAACAGCTTATGAGAGGAATATGCAGCAGTGGCACCATAAAAGGGAGCTGGAGAGGAGGTAGGAGAGTTGCAGCGCAGCATAGTTTCCTCTCCTTGAAAAATCTTTCATACTGAGGCTTAGTTTTTATTACCATGCTGATCCTCCTTGTTATATCTGCAGGAAAGCTCTAATTAACATGAAGACAAAGGCATCCTACTTAAACCTGCAGGCAGGGCATGCACCTCAATGTAACGGACAGCTAAAAAGTTTAAATAAACCAAAACAGTACAAAAATATTTAAGTAATTGATGAACTTTGTGCAATGCATTTGTAATGCTCCTGTTACTGTATTCTGAGACAGAAAGGAGCTCCTTAGAAACAGTGCATTAAATACAAGCACTAAATCCTACCGAGGAATCAGTGAGTGTGACGCTGATCTGTGTCTAAGAAAACCCTTTAAGAAGCATTTCATCAGTGGGTAAAACACTGTTCTGTCCCAAAATGCTTTAAAATTAAACATCTGTGTTTTGTGTTTGAAGCCAAATTACTGTTTATCAGCTGTGATTACGATATACAGGCAAGAGGTCATAAAGTCGATTCCTTTCATCTTACACCAGTAAAAAAAAGCTCTCCATTTTGTTGTAGAAACAACTTGTGCAACGGATTTCCTGGTGAGGCCTGGTTCTCCTGAAGGCTCTGAATCAGAAAATACTGATCCAGCAAAGGAGGAAAGTGATGCAACCTCCCATCCTGACACAGAAAGGTCTTTGAGGGTAACTCCCTCTGAGAGAAGGAGGGGGATTTACCCAATGGGGGAGGTCAGCTCCCACTGAAGGAGGTTTGGAGATCATAGGGCCTCTCTGAAGCACAGGATGTATGTGCAGATTTGTGAACCACGTTTGAGGAAGTCATATAAAGCAAGCCCAGGTTTAGCATCTAGGAGAAGTGCTGACAGCGCGTCTGCTCATGGCTGGGAGAGACTATCCTTCATTTGGGCTGAGTTTAACTCCACCCTCAGATAAATAGTCATTAGAAAAGGCAGAACAGATCTCTTTTCAAAGTTTAAGGAAAAACCCAAGTCTAACAAATGTGCCAGTGGTGTCTTCGTCTGCACAGCCATTGGCAGGTAGTGAGCGCATTAGGGGTGACCAAATAAAGAGGCTTGCATCAGAGATGGGATAAATCTGACTTCAGAAAGTAAAATCCCTGCATTGTTATCTTAGACCAATGCTTTCAGACTGAAATACTCAAGTGCCAGGGTCCTGCAACTTTTACGTGTGTATCTCGCCCAACACACTAGAATAAAATGGCTGAAGTACCTCACTAGGAGTGAAACTCTGCAAAGCTTTGCGGTGACACCTGGCTCAGTGGAACCAGGTGTGTTTCAGCAGAGGCTTGGAGCCAGGAGACTGTGGCCCGTTGCCACTACCCACACTCCTGCCCTTGTGTACTTCAATCGCATGTTCCTACTGAGGGTTTCGAGTGCATAGTGTGTCCCAATTCTGCAGAGATCCACACATGAGCGGAGCGTGCATCAACGCGAACTTCGGGAGAGTGAAAAGCCCACAATTCATTGCTTCATGCCACGTTTTAGGTAAAAGAGTGGAAATACGGTGACAACCCAACTCCTGTAGCATGCAGTTTGAACTTTAGAAACATAAAATTCCCTAAAAATCATCCACAAATCCCAAACATAATTCTTGCTCTCTAAATTTATATTCAATCAAATCTTTTCTACAAGCTTCTGTTTTATTGATGAGGGGATCATTTGCAACAAAAAGTACATTTTCATTAACCCTTTATAGGGGCAAGTTACCGTTTTTGATCACTTGCATACCACTTACAAATGGAGCCCCCCGTCCCTCAGTAAAGTCTAGAAGCAAAAGATCTATATCGAGCCATTCAGTAAAGATCCTACTTCATGGCTGTACATCTTATTTTAACATTTGACCAATTAGATGATGATGAATGATATTACCTACCTATTAAGTTGGAAAAAAGTTACCAAGTGAAGAAAAAAAAGGTAAAAAGCTAATTGAAAAGATAAAAAGTAAAGTTAAAATGTTAATAAGCCTAGTTAACAATTATATTTAGCCTTGTAAACTAAAATTTTTAAGTCCAGTATCAGCATTAATGCTTCTAAAGTTATGTTTTTGTTATTACATTGACAATCATTTTGACATCAACATATCCATATTATTTGAATGTTACAAAGGTAATAAGGTCTTGTCCTGAATTACATAATACTATTGAAATTTGGATTTTCAAAGTATTTAATTGAGCGCCCTATAAAGGGTTAAAGATTGTTGAATAACAGTAGTTTCTGTGAATAATTTATAAGATGTTAATGGCACATTTAACCAACCAAATAAAACATTACTTTAGACTTCTGAATCACTATAAAATAATAAATAAACAGATCCATACCCCCACCCTTAAAGCTGAAGTTTGTAAGTTTTAAAAAATCACTTTTTTGTCATATTGGCTAAAACAGTCCCTATGCCCAGACAGCAGTACATGTGATATGTAACCTGTGAAAAAAACAGCTTCAATTGGTCCCACATACTGCCTGTATTTCAATCTGGAAAGAATAATTCGGGACGAGACAAAACAACCAATCACAGCAAGAGGAGCTTCTGATGGAGTGTCAATCACAGCTCACACACGCTGAATCCCGCAACGCCCACCCAACACCCCCCCCCCCCCCCCCCCCCGCCTCCCCCTCTCACCGCTTAACCTGGCGCAGCGCCCGGCTGCCGCAGTTAGGAGGACGCGCGTGGAAGTCATGGCGGAGCGACAGCCACCAGCGAAAGAGAAACTGCCCTTACTGCCCCTGCCGACAACTGCTTACACGGCAAACTTCGGTATAACCAGCATCTTATATCTAGCTGCTTGGAGGTGAGTGTTATCGCTCTAACCGGTTCACACTCCATGCCGCGTACGCTGCTTGGACGCTTCTGGTTGCATGCGGTAGCCGCGCAGATGCTGTGAGAGGGGTGGGGTGAAGCAGAGAGGGTGGGGGAGTGGCGTGAAACCTGTTTTTCTTCAAATTTTCAGTCGAAGTCTGCTCTCTTCTCAATGTTACAGACTGCAGCTTTAAGTTCGATTATTCAAGATCACCCTGTTTAATTTTTAACATTTTCATAACCTTCCAAAAGGAAAGAGAAATATTTATGACAATGACTTGATAAAGAAAAAAGTATGGTTTAATAATTAATCTTCCAATAAAAGATATTTCTGTTCAGTTAATATAAATATGGACCTGGATGAAGAAGCAGGAAAGACCGTAAAATCTAGATGCCTTTAAAACTGTTGTTCTACAGTTTCTGTCTGACTGTGTGCAGAGCTGAGATTGACAAGGTCAGTCCTCAAGTGTCACTGTCCTTCTGCTCTAACACACCTGAAACAAATAAATAGTTAATGTGCAGGCCTCTACCACACTTGCAGACCTGCAATGGAGGGAATTTAGCCTTTTTTTAGGAATGCTTGAGCAGGGATGCATGCAAAACCTGTTTGTTTTATTTTTCCTTTTATACAGACATTAACAAAACAATTTCTTGCATCTGCTCTGTATCTCCTGTGGAGGGTTTGACCCTAAGGACGCCAGCTGCAGCCCCAGACACTCTGGCAGGAGGAGATGTTGCAGCAGCCAGGGCTAAAATGGAAGAGGCTCTGAGCTTCCACCGGTGGTCGATTATGCATGGAGGGGAATTAACGCCCTTGCTTCCTGACTTGCTTCAGCTTCGACACAAACTAAAAATAGAGACCGAATAGGCTGTCTGGGCTGGTAGGGCCTTCTATCAGTTCCTTTTAATGGGGAGTATCATTGGAGGCAGTGTAATCCGTAAGTGCTGGAAAGAATAAAGCCCAACTGATTATATGTGGACAGGTGGAAAGTTCTGCTGACAGACCTTTTCCTTTTCTTGATAGGGCAGGGAATCAGTGATCTTTTTAAATCTACAGAAAAAGCTGATTGACAGGTTTGAAGACAATCTATACAGACTGGGATAGGACCCAACTAGCAGGTTGTCAAAATCTCTAATTGTAAACCCATAGCATGGACCATAGGATGGCGGCAATGATAAGGAGATCTTCTCTTTGCATTCTGTTTGGGACAGCTTACAACTTTACTTATGATTTTTGTCTAGAGATGGAGATGTGCTTAAAAGGGGAGTACATTCTCATCTGGTGAACAAATATTTGTTGATTTTGATTTTCTACTATGTGCACTTCAGACTACAAGTACAACACTGAAATACTTGGCAGACTCTGCAGTCGCCTGGCAATCAAAGGTGGACAGAATCTGGTGGACTGCATTGTGAAATGGTGTGGGAAAAAATTACCTGATCCTGCATGTGAACAAAACTAGGGTGGACACAGGTATGAAGCACTTCACTTTCATTCCTTGTTTTCACCCAGGCCTACTTTGAGTGTTTTTGCTTAAGAGATCAGTATTAAACTCGTCTATTCCAGTAGAGTTCAGCAAACTCCCAGTGTTTATCTTTAACATGTATGGACAGAAAATGCAGTCCCTGGCATGATTCATGAACAGCCAGTCCACCTGTAGATGGCTACTTCTGGGTGCGATTGAAACGTTGTGCTTCATGTTTGTAGCAGTTTTCTAACACACGCCTTACTTTTATTGCTTATGGAACATCAAACTGTTTATGGAGTTATAATCAGATAAAGCCAGCAAATCTTTACAAACTGCATTTGGCAACTGGATGATGATGATAAAACAATTCATGAATGATTTATCTCAAAAGGTATCTTTTTGGTCTGGCTCCAAAAAGGCTTCAAAACTTGTATTCTGTGTCCGAATGAGTTGGACTGAATGTGAATATATTTCATCATGGTTACTTTGCAAGTTTTGTGACATCTAGATTTGTATTACATACATTTAATAAATTATATAAATTCCTAATTTATGTCACTGTGTGTATTCTCATAAAGATTCCTCCTTATGTAGCCTGGTGGATAAAGTGAGCTGACTTTTCAATGTATCCATCCCACTGCTGCATTACCAGGACTTTCTTCCAGTTTCTTCAGCTTGTCTTAAATAATATTGTAGGCTAATAGGGTGGCTCTGTATACCAGTACTAATTTGGTACCGACGCACTGTTGCGTTTAATAAGGTGTTATACTGCATTTCGCTGGAACCGGTATTTGCATCTCTGTCAACAGAACCTGCAGCAGAATGACGGCAGCGCTGAGGACAAGGAGCAGAGTTGGAGAAAGGGGGAGCGGCAAAAAGACTGCACACCACTGCGAGCAAGTTTATCACGGGATTTAGAGAGTTTCAGACCATGTAGCGACTTATTTTTTATTTATAAGAAAAGAAACTGGAGACTCTGTGTTGGATATTTCAGTGAAAACACAAAAGCATTGAATGGTCAGCAGTGAAAGCAGGCAGTGCAACAATATTTTGATGCATACAGCTCATTCACTTTTTAAAAGCTGTATGCATTCAAATTGCGTTGTTTTTACACCGTGTTTATAAAAAATGATAATAAAGTTTGTCCAAGTCCAAGGTGAATGTAATGTTAATATAATGAGCTTTTTTTAACTGAACCATAGTTGCACTGAAATAAAACTCTGCTTAAAGAGAGAAAAGTCTTTACTCTGCATTATATTGCTCTCTTATGTCTGCAGTTTAGGCTGACCAATCTTTTATATGAAGGAGATATAATCAACTGGTTAAACAATCATATGTTCTGTAAATTTGTTTGATTTATTTTGTGTTTTTACAATAAATATTAAAAAGTTTTATTGACTTGGCAAAAATGTTTTTGTATTTGGCAGTTTTTCTGAGGCATTTACATTGTTTATATCAATGCTGAATGTTGCCGTATCGACACAAAAAATTATGGATTCAGTTTTGGGCAAACTTCCAGCCCCATCCACAACATATCTGACGGTTCCTTCCTCAGCTCAGTTAACAGCATGGAGCTGTGCTGTAGAATATGCACTTACTGGCAGAGTGTCTGCGGTAATGTAGGGGAGAAGAACTGATGGGTGGAGTGAGAGTAATATAGCTATCATTTGCAGTAAGTCAAAGTGCATGGTGCGAGAGCAGGTTAATCCACTTATATAACTGCTGTGATGCATCATGTGCTAAAGTGAGTCCCAGCTCAGAGCTTCACCAAAGAGCCATGGGCTACATTTTGTAATAACCAAAACTATGAACTGCAGAGCAAAGAGATGACCTTCCTGAAATCCAACTAAATCTGCTTTGATTCTGTTACATTAAGTGGTGATTATATATATTTTGTGCTGCTCAATAAGCAGTTATAACCATGCGAAATGTTATTTATAAACATAAAATCTTACCATGCTTCTTCATAGCAGCCTTGGCATGTCCCACCGCCTCCCAGGGGCTGGGGATGTCCAGGAAGACCGCGTCTGCGACCCCCGTAACTCCAAATCCGTCTTTGCACACGTCCTGGTTCCTGACTGTGACCAAGTGATCCACACAGTGCTCCTTGAACTCCTCAACCACCTTTTCTGCACGCTGCTGGTGGAACTCCACTGTGTGCAGGTGGCCCGTCGGGGCAATGGTGCGCAAGATGGCGTGGGAGAGGGAACCACTACCAGTACCTAAAAAAACCATAAAGCAGGGGTAACCAATTAAAAATCAGCGGGGTCCGAATAAAGAAAATCAACAACCAGTAAAGGTCTGGAGTATAATTTGTTACTTTAAACAGCATTGAACACTGAAATAAAATGAGGTATTTATGCATCCATCTTATATATTGACTTTTTGAATAAAAAAACATATATAAAAAAAAACAACATAAAAACAATCTTTCAGTTTGGTATATAGACAATTTCCTGATTCAAATATTTTCTAAAATACCTGAACCAACAGTTTTTTCTTTCTCTTCTATGGCTTAATGAGAGCAGTGGGCTTTATGCTGCCCTGCAAGGTTTTAAACCTGGTTTGAATGGAGACAAAGCCATTCTCAATCACATATCAACGTTCTCATTTGTGAGCCTGGATCAATATTTATTTTTGATTATTTTTATTGTGGGGAATCGTGCTTCACAGCAGCAGGTTGAGCCAAACATACTCAAAATGTGCAGAGTCATCTTTGAGCACGCCATTGCACTTTTTTTTCACCAGTGTACCGCGTATCTTCCGGCAGTCAACACTTTCTCTGCTCTTTTTCTCATCGCCTTCTCCTTCTTTCCCATCGCGCAGCTTGCCACAGGCTTAAAGTAGCTAGGAGCAGCGACCCAGACTGACACAGCATATTGGCTATTTGTATCACGTACAGCCTGGTCCCGGACGCTACAAATGCCTTTACCAAATTAACAAGAGAAGCGGCACAAGTGATATTTAATAACTGTCGTCCGACACCGTGCAATAATTTATAAATGTTTTAAATCAGGTTGGGTCCGGATTAGCCAGCAGGTGGGTCCTGATGTGGACCCTGGTCCGCTAATCAGTGTCTTCTGCCATAAAGTGTATGTAGAGTAAAGCATGCAATTTATTTCTGATCAGGACTTTGTAGTTAAATCTCACTGAGAAACTAATGGATGCATTTGTTACTTCAAGGCTGGACTATAGGGGAGTCAACAAACTTAGCTAAAAACCTTCAGCTGATCCAAAATGCTGCAGCCAGAGTTCTGATGATTAAAAAAAAAACTGTTAAATTCAGAATAGAATCTAAATTTTCCTTTTCACATTTAAAGCCCAAAATAACCAATCTCCATCTGATATCAGAGATCCGATTGTTCCTCATGTTTGCCATGGAGCACTTTACTTCACTGTGATAAACTAGTTGTGCTCTCCATCATCCCTTTTGATTTGAACACTGGCTAAGAGCTTATCTGCTTTCTTTCAGACAGAGCTAGTTTACTTTTAACTTCTCCGACATGGAAGGTTTTTATGAATCAGTGCTTTTAAGTTCCCTTTGTGTTTGTGCTTCTGTCTCCTGAACCCCAGTCGGCCTCAGCAGGAGCCTGGTTCTGCTGGAGGCTTATTCTGCTTAAAAAATGCCTAACATCAATCTAATTACAGTAGCACCGATTTAAAACTCCAGCTGGTAAGCTTCACATCTCTCTGTAAGAGTCAGCTGCAGACTGGCTACCTGAGCAGAGAGCCGGAATAATCAGCCAGCTAATATCACATCATAGCCTTTAACTGTTTTCTTGGGTTGAGTCAGAATAGCAAGACCATAATTAATATGTTTAATTTGAACCTTTTCATAAACGATGATAGAGTAGCATGGCTCATATGGGATGGATAAGGCTTTTCTTGCCGTTCACCAAATCACTTCCACTAAGCTACACACGTTCGTGGCATCACATGCAGGCTTGGAGATAAGGGACACCAGAGGAAGCCAAAAACAAATCCACAATCTTCTGATTGGATAACTATCTGCTAAACCAAAGACTGAAGCAGAAGTTTTATCAGTATTTTAAGCAGGTTTGGACCAGTTTTGAGAATCACACTCTGGATCGTGCTAACTTAGCAACAGGAGAATGAAAGAGAAAGACTTAGTGTAAACACAGGCAGAAATGCCCTATCTTTGCTTGTAAGAAGCAGCAGTTTAAAAAAAGGTTATTTAAAAGACTGAATACTTGCGAAGCTCCTATCTCTGCAGAGACAAATGATAAGAACTGAATGTAAAATTAAGATTTAAGGAAAGATGTAATTTCTCATAAAGAGCTTTAAAGTCCAACTAGGTGGGTTAAAACAGCTTACAGAAGCTTACATTCTCTTAGGTTCTGTCAGACGACCTCTGTTATATGCATTCCCATTTCCTTCCAGTGCTATAAACGGCACTAAATATTGTGCAACGAGGGACAGAAGAGAAAGGGGAAGGAGAGTTGTTCATAGGATTTACAGTAAGGCCAGGGTAACTAAGTACTAGAACCAGAGAGGGACACTAACATCCCATCCTCCACTCAGACTTTACATTTAACTAAGTGATCTCACCGCCGCTTTGCTGTGGGAGCCACAAAGAAAGCAGTGTTCTCAGACATGGCTAGGACCTTCAATCTGTTGGAACGTGTGGAGAGTCGCCGTTAACAAACAACATTTAAGGCACTGTTCAAAGTAGCAGAAAATAAGAGATAAAAAAATGAAAACTGTTGAATAAAATGGTCTCGCAAACAGCAAAAAGGGCAGCTGTGTTTTTATCATCTCATTCCCGATTAAACAATCATGACCGTCTTATCGTTATGGTGAAGAACTCGCTGTTCAGATATTTAGTCTTCCCAGTGGACAGGAACTACTGTTAGTGATTACTTAAACATTAAAATCATGTCTGATTGCAGCTGCATATCAGTCAATGCTCTCAGTTCTACAATCCACACTGGATGGAAATAAAAAAAATCCACCAGACGACTAAAACGTAATCTTTGTCTTCTATATGGCTTGATTAAACATGTGACCTACTATGATCTATGTTCTAGAACTGGATTTCTTTAAAAGCTTCTTAAATCTACAAAATGATTTTCATAGCATTTAAATTTGATAAATACAATAATTAAACTTTTACGGACAGTTTGTTGGGTTTTATTTCATAGGAGGAAGTATTACACTTCACACAATACAGGATAATTTGGTGACTAATCTCTCCTCCTTTGCCAAATTCAGAGTAAAATTACGCAAAAAAAATTACATTTTGATTATTAAAATGACTCAGTAACTTCATTTTTGCTGCACAACCTTTAACCCTTTATAGGGAACTCTGTGAAATACTTAGAAAAAAATAAACTTTTAAGCCAAAAGTGTAATTGGAATCCAGGACAAGACCTTATTACCTTTGTAACATTCAAAAAAACGTTTGTAAGGAGTATGCAAGTGATCAAAAACGGTGACTTGCCGGGTTAAAGACCATCACTACATCAAACTAATTATCAAACAGCCAATGAAGTTTCTGCATACGTTACCAGACATGTGGGCCACTGCAGGAGAGCACACCGCTCCAGGTGCCTCTGGTTTTAATGGGTGCCATCCCCAGTTGGCAAATTTTCGCTCCTTCCTCGAATATTTCGAAGGATTTAAATCAGTCCAATGTTTTACTCTTCACTAGCCCTGGGTGCTTTATCATGTTATCAAGTATTGTTGGAACAAGCAACGGTAGAAAGTGGGATCTGACACCAATGTGCATTAAACTTTAATTTCCCCCTGGCTTTGGATTCTTATCATTTTTATCATATTTATCTTTAATATATTTTCTTTTTGCAGCCATGACCACTGAAGCTGCCTACAGTCCTTCACACCTTTAAGTTCTGAATTAAGTGTGCAACTGTAGCCACAGGAACATCAAGTTGCTTGGAAATGGTCCAACAGCCTTTACCTTTAACATGCTTGTCTCTAATCGTCTTCCTAATCTCCCGCAACATCTCTCTCTCTCTCCCCTTTGGTTCCTGTGGTCCATTTTCAGTGTGATGGACGCCATGGTACGCTGAGCCTGACCAACTTTTAAGACAACTGTATTACTAATCATAATCTTAGTTTGCATCATGTCCATGTCCTCTATGTTCAGTTTTAAACAACAATCTGAAAAGAAAAATATTGGATTAAAAATATAATTAATTTTAATTTAAAACTACTAAATTAATTTAAAGGGAGAATTAAATGGTACATCTCAGGTGTATAAAGAGTTGATGGCTGAAGGCAGGAAGGATCTTTTGTTTCAGGGCTGGTCTTTAGAAGCCTGGCTGAAGACACTGTTGTACTAATGAGAGGTTGCTCAGGGTTTTCTGTGATGCCATTTATTTCATTTCATCTCCAGAGGTTCTAGAGCAGCTCCCAGAACAGAATTTGACTTCTTTATCAGCTTGTTTATCTTCTTTAAATAATTTAATCTGATGCCGTTACCCCAACAGAACTTAGTACAACACTGAAGGACCTAAACTACCTCTTATAGTCTGCTGTTCATTCACGCAGATGGCTTTCAGTCTGTTGTATAAGAATTAATTATACTCCTCCCACACATCTTCCATTGATGGCAACATTGTTTGAACTGTTCTTGTTTCTCCTGAAAGCTACATTCATCTAGTTGTTTCATACAGAGGAAAGCTACTTTCCATGCCATGCCACAAAGCGGTCAAGCTGCTTCCTCTCTTCAACCTTTAATTCATCTCTGGTACAATGAGGGATGACCAATTACCGATAATTTTCTGCTTTTCATGACCAATACAGATTCCGATAATGACAAGTTAATATTCAATATTATCTTTGCATAATCAGGGGCTTGTGGTCGATACAGCTATAAAAAAAAAAAAAAAAAAAAAAAAAAATATATATATATATATATATATATATATATATATATATATATATATATATATATATATATATTAGCAGTGGCTTATGTATAACAGTAAACAAGATGTTTTGGTTCTTCAATTGTTTTTTTTGTTTTTTTACATGTCATCACACAAAACAGTGGTCTCTTGCTTTATTTAACAGCAGCAAAAGACTATTCAATTCGATAGCAAAGACCATCCCTAGAAAATTTATTATTGAACCAATCTATCATTCTATTGCAGAGGTATTTGGGAAGTCCAGTATTTTTTTAGATATATGATTATATGCACAAACAGTAACAGAAAATGTTCTGTTCCTCAAAAATAACCACAGCAAAAGTCGAAGAAAAAAGGGCATCTTAAAATTTTTTTTCCGAATCCCCAAAGGTATTTGTGGAACAAAGTGAAATATTTTCAAACGTGCAATTAGATGCATCAACACACGCATATCAGCCTTGGTAACAAAAAATGTAAATGAAAGTGTATTCTCAAAAATCATGTGAATAATCAACAAAACGTTGCCTGGGTTAGGGTTAGCCATTAAGCTTAACATGCTAAACAGACTAACATCTGACGTCCATATGTCAGTGTTAAAACTTAGGTGCAGCCCTCTCTTGTTGATCAAGTTGTGGATGTGTTTAGCAACGACAGGCAGAGACATGTCCGCATAAAATCGATGACCTGGGATGGTGTAACGTGGCTCAAGAGGCTACCAAGTTATGTAATCCTGGGTTCTCAACGACAGAAAAGGTCCGTTTGTGTAGTGCTATAAATTCCATTGTCGTTAAAGGTATAGGGGAGGATTTCCACAAATTTGTGAAAAGACCTACCCTCTCCACTTTTAATGAACAAAAATGCACATGCACAAGCCCATTTCTCCTCTGTTGAAAAGTTGTGTTTGCATTGCTTATACAAGCTTACTTTACAAAAGATTTGAAATTTTTCCACTATGTCAGACTTGCCAGAGGTGTTATGCTGAAAAATACCAAAACTCTAAATTTTAAAGTTATACTATGGAACCGGTGTTGATTTTCCAGCGAGGCTCCCCCCAGAATGCGAAAGTAAAAGTGCACTGTCGTAAATATACTCAGCTGTTCTCCTGGTTTATCCGTCAAGCTAGGCGCGGTTGTTTTGAGCTTAGCAGAGAGGCGAACGCAACGAATCACCATGTCTACTGCGGTAAGTGACTATTTTGTTGTTTTGTTTTCATACATTATTTGTTATGCATGTGTCTAAATAACAAAGATTGTAGTTAGCCAAATTCTCGCCGTAAAGCAGGACTGACTCTCGCGATGCACAAGACTTCTAAGCCTGTGGGTGCGGGCCGAGGGCCCTTGCAGGGCGGCTGAGAAAACCTTTGTTCGACCTGAAATGACTTATTTAATCATCCAAAACGTTATGGAACACATGAATTAACTGAAAAATGTTGCATAGTATGCCTTTAAGGTATCAATGCATAACAAATATGAAAACATTAAGAATATGTTTAAAAGTTTCCTTTTGTTCATATTTCAAGGGGGGGTATTTGTCGGCATAGGACGAGAAAATGGGGACAAGCATATAGGACGGCCTTACGTGAACATATCACCAGAATGATTGACACAAGAAAATGGACATCCTCCACTGTACTTTAATAGCTTTAGCTTCTCCTGCTTGTAAAATGCAATGTGGACAAAAATCAAGTTCTTTGCAACTTGAAAACTAAATTACCTTTTGTTAAATAGGGATAATATAAATGCAATTAATTGGCCAGCCCTAGATGCAACCAACAACATCAGTCATAGAAAAGAATAGAATAGAAAATCCTGTCATTGTCCCACAATGGGGAAATTCAAGTTCGATAAAAAGAACAATAGACATTTAAAATCCTCCTTCTAACATATAAAACCTTAAATAGCCTAACTCCATTTTATATCAGAGGTCTGATTGTTCCTTATGTTCCTAACAGAGCACTTCGAATTTCTAAAAGTAAAATGGGAGGCAGATCTTTTAGTTATCAGGCTCCTCTCCTGTGGAACCAACTACCAGTTTTAGTCCACGAGGCAGACAGCCTGTCTACTTTTAAGGGTAGGCTTAAAACTTTCCTTTTTGATAAAGTTTATAGTGAGAATGGCTGTGACTAACTGTACGTGCTCTCTTCATCCTCTAACATGGAGCTGGCTCGTCTGTCTGGCTGTGTGTTTCCTGGATGGGGCCAGTGGAGCTGGTTGACAGGTGCCTTTTGTATCTCTGCTTCTTAGTGTATCTCTGCTTCCGTCTCCTTGAACCCCAGTCGGCCTTGACAAATGGCCGCTCACACAGTCTGGTTTTGCTGGAGGTTTCTTCCTGTTAAAAGGGTTTTTTTCCTCTCCACTGTCGCTACAAGGATGCTTAGTGTGAGGGATAGCCTTCGAGTCAACGAGTTGATGCAATCAACTGGAATTCAATTCAATTCAGTTTATTTCTATAGTGCCAATTCACAACATATGTCATCTCAAGGCACTTTACAGTTCACCAGATCATACACTAAAAATTTTGCTTCGACAGAAAACTGACTGAATTCAAGTTTATGATCCGGTTGAATTGTATCTGTAAAGTGCCTTGAGAGGATGTGTGTTGTGAGTAGGCGCTATTAAAATAAACTGAATTGAAATTGCAGCAGACCTGCATAGCGCCTTTGCTGCGTAGGCTTAATCACAGACAACCCCACCTGGACTGTGAACATCACAGCATGGGTCAAAACGGTACAGAAGGGCTCGTACTTCCTGTGGAGGATGAGGAGAGTCCACCTTTGCCCATCCATCCTCACCACCTTCTACAGAAGCACGATAGAGAGCGTTCTAACCAGCTGTCTCACTGTGTGGTGTGGAGGCTGCAGTGCAGGAGAGTGGTAAGAACAGCAGAGAAGATCATCGGGGCTCCTCTTCCCTCTATTAAACACATTTCATCCCATTGCTGAGTGTCCCGAGCGCATATCATCAGCGACCCCCAACATCCCCACCATGGACTGTTCTCCCTGCTGCCCTCAGGGAAGAGGCTTCGCAGCATCCGCTGCAGGACCAACAGGTTCTGCAACAGCTTTTTCCCCATTGCCATCAGACTGATAAACTCATGAAACTCTAATCAAGTCTCGGCATCACACTTGAAACCATCGTATTTGCACTACCACCGTGGCAGATTTTTTCATAATCCCTTTAAATAGCACACAACTCAATGTTTTACTGCAGTTTGCACCATATCTGTTTATTTATTTTGCACTGCGCTGAACTTTTCCATTTCAATGTCCTTTGCACCATGACTTTAAACTGGTTTTCCTTTTCTCCTACACTGTTTACATTCTGATCACTGCTGCACTCTATAAATGGTAATGTTCATTTCACTGTTGAAAAGCTGTATGCATCAAAGTTTTTGTCTAAGTTTAGGTTTCTAAATTAATTTTGGAAGAGCAGAAAAATGACATTACATGTTACAGCATCCATGGTTATTTTGGGGTAGCAGGATATTAAAACAATCACTATGCAAACTTAGGAGTGAGAGAAACAGCCTGAGACTTTTTTAAATTATAGTTTACCGTTGAG
Source organism: Cyprinodon diabolis (assembly GCA_030533445.1). Classification (NCBI taxonomy): domain Eukaryota; kingdom Metazoa; phylum Chordata; class Actinopteri; order Cyprinodontiformes; family Cyprinodontidae; genus Cyprinodon; species Cyprinodon diabolis. Next base: position 14,141,144 of record CM060080.1, on the reverse strand, counting down.
AGGAAATAGCTGAGGGTTAGCAACACCATTTCATTAGTCTTGTCCTCAAAGAAGGTCTGGGTTCAGTCTTCATAAACAGAACAATAATCAGCAAAGCCAGAAAGTTTCTCCTTTTTAGAATAACCTCAATGCATCAAACATCAGCAACACTGCTTATATATTAGATTAGATTTTCTATAGAAATCTTGCACTGAAAAAATCCCCCAAAACAAATAAAACACAATTCTTTCTATTGGAGGAGATTTATTTCAGTTTAAAAATAAATTAATGCGTTTCCACAAAGGGTGTTTCAACAATAAAATGCACTCATTGTCCAGATGAGTCAAGGCTCAGGTCCTGGCAGAACAGCCTCAGGAGGAAGTTCATGTGAGTAGAAGATGGAACCAGATGTCAGCTGACTGGAAACATTTTACTGGGGAGAAAAACTACTGGAAACATTGACTAAACATCCCAGTCTGTCAAAGCTAAACTAAGACTGTAGTTTAAAAACGGATTTTAAAAAATCAAACATCTGAGGCTTAGTCTGAGCAGAGGCTACTTTAACAGTTAACAGACTTAAATATATGGTGTCTAGCATAGATATAAAACTTTATTCCTTTTTATGTTTAAACTAAAACATTCATCAGACGGATTAAAAAAAGGAATTTATGGAATGATAACAAATGTTTTAAATAAATCCAAACCCACTACTGAGCTTTACTGTGAAGATGTCAGGGATTTCCCAAAAACAAATTTTACATCCCCAAGATGGATGTTGTTTTTGTTCTTGCATCCAATTAACACCTTGTCTCATTTAGGCTCCGCCTTTAAGAGTGGCTGCTGCTTCCTGAGTCTCAGTCCAATCAAGATCACCTGAAAACTATTATCCCATTTACACTACCCTTGAAAAACTAATCCATGCTGAGAACGGTCCGAGCTTGGATCAGTTAACCAGGCCGAGCTTGGTTCTGACAACCGTTTACACATCATGCTATCTCGGTTCCTCGACTCCTCGCCTCCTAGTGACGATCTGCGGTATTACTGCCAGTATTGAAGGAGGAAATCAAGCAGTTGGTGGCAGTAATGCACCAAATGTTGTTTGCCAACCGCCATAAAACACAAAAAGAAGAAGACGGAGAAGGAGGGAATCAAGCAAATCAAAATGGCGGCGCCCGCCACATTCAGACAGTTATGCTTGATTATTATTGCTGACTTCGGTGTTTGCGGAGGGTCAGGCGACGACGGCAACCTTTCGTGGATGTTTATAGTTGTTGTTCTTCTTCTGTTTTGTGTTGGTTGGCAAGCAACTTCCGGAGGGGCATTAACGCCAACTACTGAAATGGAGTGTGAATCGGGATGTGCAGCCAGACGGAGATGATGCGTTCTGCTCATGCGCTCGTTATCAGAGAACCGAGCCAGGGAAAAACCGAGCCGAGCCCACCTCTGGAAATGGTCTGCAGTTAGCGCGGTCCGGTTGTGTCTAGCTCGGTTCAGTTCAGTTTGCTTTCCATTTACACACGATAAGTTATTTCAGTTACTGAGCTCGGACCGGTCTCGGCACGTTTTTTCAAGGGTAGTGTAAATGGGGTATATTTAAGGCATGTGAAGCAGTACTTCAGGGCCTCTGAGCCATTTGTCTGCCATACACCTCTGTGCTCATTGTAGAATCTAATGGGCTGTTAAGATTGAGACCATGTAAACCTGCTTAAATGGTTTTTGTAGGGGAGAGCTGCCTTTTTTTGTTTAACCCCAGTTTTCTCGTGTTTATGTGTTGGTTAAGTAGGTTATTTTGTAGGTTTGTATATTTTGGTTTCATATTGAGTTAGGTAAGTCCACTTTTCTTTTTCTTTAGGGTTGTTTTGTTTGTTATTTTGGCCTGGGCTCTCCCTGAAGCCTTTACCATCATTTATTCAAAAGAAATGGCAGAATAAAATTTTGGAAATGCCCTTTTGACTCCTTCATTTACTGTCTAAATCGATGTTGGTCCCTTACACCCCCTAGACTCAGCCAGGGGATGTAACACCAGACAACAGGATAAAGTCCAGGGAACACAGCTGACTGGATGAGTACGATCAGTGCACAGCCATTTTTATATATCTTCAGAGATCTGACAATCGGATTCAAGTCTGGACTCTTTGCAGATTATATCACATTATGGAGGCTTGAGAACATATTTTGATTAAAAAGAAAACAAGACTTTAAAAGACAATGACCAGGAGTATTTAAAGGTTTGAACACATTTAAAACCAAAAAGAAGTCCAGAGAAGATGAAAAGAAACACACAGAAAAACTCTTTATTGCCCCAAAATGGAGAAATTGCTTATATTCCGATTAACTGTATAAATTAATTGCAATTCTTGAAGTTAGATGCTCGGTATCACTTAAAATCTAACCTGATTTTTTTCTTACTGAATCTGATTGTTTTTTTTTTCTCCCTCACGTTTCATAATAAAATAATGAAAGACATTATTTTAAAAAGCTAGCTGTTATTTTAATCATTCCTTAATAATGAACAGAATTTAGGGGCAATGTAATTCAAGCTGTGAAACAACCTGTAAAGCAATTATGTTTCAGAACAATTTAGAATACAGCAAACTAAATGTTTACAGCGGGTTATATTAGTGAAAGCTAATCAGCCTTTAAACCATCTCCATTAACTTTAAAATGGGATGGAGGCTCTCGATTAATAAATTCAAAACAAAATGGCAGCAAAAACATATTTAAATTAGTTGCATCATCTGCATTATTGTCCCCCCCAACAGAAGTACAAACATCCGGTTGGTCAAAAGTCTGCCAGCAACAAACTAGAAACTCTGCTGGACAAATTCATCATTTAGAGATTTTAATGTTGAGAAAAAAGAACATGTGAGACATTTATATGTTATATGAGCAAAGATTTAGAGTGGAAGTTACCCACATTATACAGAAACAACAAAGGAGAAACTCAGAGCTCTTTGCAGAAGAGGATTTGCCTGAATGAGAAAAAAAAAAAATCAGCAGAGTGGTCTGATTTGCTAATTTCCCAGAAGTCAATTTAGAAAGAGAAAGTAACAGAATGTGAGTTAGGATTATAAACCCTCATGTAGTGCAGGAAAACATGGCTGCAGCTTTTCTGGTCGATACTGAGTGTGGCCAGCAGCACAAAATTTGACCGAAACCGAAGCTGTCTTAGGAGGATGAGAACTTCCAATATGACAATACATTCAATTCCTGCCAATATTTGCAGAAGGGCAGGGCTGGGGATTTACTTAAAAATCTAAAAACAGCTTTAGTGCAAAGATTAATTGTTAAGGTGTTTCTAAGAGATAAATCCTCCAAAATCTGCATGTTTGATCATGCATTACGACCTGTTAGTGACTACCAATAATAAAACATTTGTTTAATCAAGGTCAGCCTTTAGTGTGAGAACAGTCAGCTTATTCACCTCTTAACTCACCCTGGTTATTGGCGCCTAAGTAGCACAAGCCGTTTCCCTATGACTTTCAAGCACTTGTAAAGTATTTAATAAAGCAGGACTTTGCTCTTTTAACTCAAGCAGTGAAGTTATACAATGAAAGAAACAGAGGAACCTTATACCACCTCAGTGGGAGCAACTCTAAATGCTGAATAAACAAAATGTCTGTGGAAGAGATTTATATTGAGAAACTAGCCGATCTTAGCTCACGTACACACCAGATATTACCCAAGCACCATCAGTAATGTGACACAGTGCACCGTCAGCAGTTCAACATGACGAAGCACTGGTAGAGGCTCCCATCTTTCACTGCTCACCCACAGAAAGAAAAAATCCAATCACTGAAAGACTCCAAATCATTGAAGTCGTTCAAGCTTACTAATGGAACTGGAGCGGAAGACAGACCGCAGAAACAGAAGGCGAACTGGGCTTTATTATGAACCACTGTCTGCCACTGGGGAAAACCACAGCAGAACGAACAAAACGTTCCCAATAAAGCAAGACTCTTCTAAAATACACACCTGTGGCTGATGTTCACAGCTGAGTTGTTCTGGGTTTAAAAACATCTGGGGCTAAATCATAGGTCTCAACGTTAAAAATAACTGCCGTCCAGCAAACAATGATGCGCTAGAAAGTAGAAATGAGCAACTCAGTAGAATTAGATTGAGAAGATGAGAATGTATTAATAATCTACCCAAAGACTTTTCTATCCACATTAGGACATGTTCCACCCACTAACTATAAATTCATTGTAGTCCTGTATCTGTCCACACCATAAACTAGCCTAAATTGATTTGGGATAAAACTAGGGCTAAAACAATTAATTAGATTAATCATTATTATTCGATTATTAAAATAATTATTTCGCAAATACTTTTGAAATAATAATTTCAATAATAATCATCAACTAATAATAATTGATTGTTAACTAAAGTATAATTCAATTCAATTCAGTTTATTTCTATAGCACCAATTCATACATGTCACCTGAAGGCACTTTACAGTTCACCAGATAATACAGCATACAAGTTTTCTATCTAAGGAAAACCAGTTGATTGCATCGACTCATTGACTCAAATGCAATCCCTCACACTAAGCATGCTTGTAGCGACAGTGGAGAGGAAAAACTCCCTTTTAACAGAAGGACACCTCGAGCAGATCTAGGCTCAGTGTGAGCGGCCATCTGCTGAGGCTGACTGGGGTTCAAGGAGACAGAAGCAGAGACTCAAAAAGCAACAGTAAAAGGCGGCCCCCGTCCAGGAAACACACAGCCAGGCAGACGAGCTCTGAGCCAGATCCCATGTCAGAGGATGAAGAGAGCACATCCAGTGAGTCACAGTCAGAGAAACAGGAGAACACTGAAAAACAGGCCAATCTCCAACATCTATAAACAAGGGTGTTGATGGCAGCAGCACAGCTGATATTATAGACTCTTAAACATGCCTTTAGCTCACAGAGCAACCCACCTTGAGTAGCAATTATACTAAAATTGTAAAAAAAAAAAAAATTGTAAACATTTTGAGTTTTTTCAAACCATTTAGTGGGTTCAGCTTACAGTGAGGTACGCTCTACGGTCCAAAAAATATGGTATTTTGGTTAGTAGCAGCTATAATTTTTTAAACAAATTAACTTTTATACCAGATGCAATGGTGGTACGGCCATAAGTGGTAATATTAAAGGTCTTCCAGAACTAGAGAACATTACAGCCTTCAGAATTTTTAAAACCTTGATGTTTGATTTAGGGATCCAATATTGAGGGAATCTTAAATATCAGAACAATTGTGAAAAACAACTGTAATATATTTTTTAATATCTCCATCTAAAATCTCCAATATAAACACGCAGATAGAATCACTTTCTCCAGTATTTATTCAGCTCCAAAATTTCCCTCCAGCAATGCATATCAGGCAAAACTTACCTGTCTTTAAATGCATATTTTTATTTAATTGAATTGTACAATAGTTTTTTTATTTAGGTCGAAAGCTTATTTATCCCACTTGTTAAAAATTAATTGGTTAGCTGTACACATTCCTGTTGTTCATTATTATTTCCTGTCTATAGCATCTCTTTATTAGAACCTTTCTAATTTTTCATACACACACAAAAAAAATATGATTGCTGCTGATTGCTGCTCATATTGGCTGAATATTAGGATTGGTCAGTACTCAAATTTGGACAATCAGTATTGTAAAGAAAATAAAAAAGTTGTATTGATGCCTCTATTTCAGAGTTTCTGGTGAAAATAGAACTCGAAAAAGCCATCAAATATTTTAAATCAACTAAAAGCAAATGATTTTCAGGAATCTTGTGCTTTGATTTATACTAAAACCCTGTTATGAATACTGAGAGACATGAAATGGTGTTAGTTTACCTTTAAAAAATAATCATGTGATTTCCTATGAGTAATTGCATATAACGTTTTCTTTTAAGTCAGAATTATGGTTGGGAAATGCCAAGCTGGTAATATTACTCCCAATCAAAATAAACTAAAACATTATAGAGAAAACTAGCACCGTCTGTTAACGGTTCACTGTCTACAACCAGCAACATGATTCAGCATCATCACCCTCCTCCTCTTCTGCTTCAGGGAAACTAACCTAGTGTTTTAGATGTTTGTCTATACTGACACTGGTTCCAGACACCTGGCATCGGTGCCGTATCGGGAAAATGTGAGCAGTATCCATCACTTCAGCACTTAGACATTAGCTGAAAAGCAGTTGCTGTCCCTGTGCAGATAAAACAGACACTTGTCAACTGTGAGCAGAAATTAACGCACTCTGCCTCAAGTCACCACTTGTTGACGGGAGGAAGTCAGAATATTGATACAATACAAAATCATGATCTCTTTGTTTTTACTGTTACCGTCACACCCCGGGGTACACCCAATAATCAAACCTACTTAAATACAGCATGTGATTTGGAGGAAAGTTGTTGTTGCTGAAAATAAAAAAAGGTATATCTTTTGATAAAGCTTATAGTTAGAGTGGCTCAGGTTATTCTGAGCTATCTCTACAGTTATGCTGCTATAGGCTTAGACTGCTGGAGGACATAGGGACCCCTTTTTCATCATTCTATCTCTATTCTCCCACTCTGCAAAATTTGTTAGTCCAATGTCTAACATTATGCTCTGCAGAGAATTGTACAAAATATAAATAGTATATGTTTAGGTATGTTATTTTTGTGATTATACTGGGAAATATGTGCATAAAAAAGTAGAAAAACTTCCCACAAAAGAAAATGAATCCATCATCATCATCGTGTAAGTTTAATGTTTTTTTTATTTTTTATTTTAAAACCTAAAAATAGATTTAAATAATTCATACCCAATTCAGTTACAATCTAAAAAAACACAGATAACATGATCAAATATGTCCAAGAAAAGCAAATACTAGTTAACCTAATCGACCAACTCTCCTAAAACCTTAATGCAAACATGACATTTTGAAATTGGTTGATAATTATTCAGTTCTTGTCGTTAGAAGAGAAAAGCAGTGTTCCAAACATCATGTTGGAAAACACGTTGTAGGATCAGATATTTTTACTACTAGTTCAGCTACGATATGATCAGTCAGTCAAAACAAAGAACGAACTAAAGTTGGTGCAGATTCAGCTAAGTTAACTGATCTGGATCCTTCAAATATTTAAACACTTGATGAAAAGCTGGAAAATTTAGAGGCTGTGACTATTTGAGTGAATGCATTTGAACAGAGAGAACAGAAAGGTAAATGCTCAGTTTTATTTCTCATAGAGACAAAGTTTACAGATAAATTAGAAAATGGCTCAGGTGACAGATGTTTTCAACATAGAGACAGTTTGCTGAAATATGTCAGGATCATTTAAATTAAATATAAATTAAAAGCTCTAGTTTGATTATATGGATGATAATGTTTTTTTAGCTTTAAAAGGAGAATTCTCTACAAAGATGCATCCTGTAAATTAGACGTCTTCATTGCTCTCAGCAAATGATTTCTCCACTGGAAGAGCTTTGCTATAGTCAGAATATGCTGTGTACACACTGAGGTCTCATCCAAATCCAAAATAGATAATAGGACTGGAAATATTCTGACAGAAACGGAGAGGCTGAGTGCACACCAGTCAGCCTGCCAGTCAATCACAAAATAACTCAGAGCCACAGGACAAACAATCCCCCATGCACACTCTACATGGAGCTGATGGAAACTACTCAACAGTCAGATTAGTGGTCTGCGAGAGAAAGTCAGAATCTCAGGAGAGAAGCCATGCTGACCTGAGAAAAACATGCAAACTCCACAAAGACAGACATGGCATTACAGGTGAGCACTAAGTTTACTTAGGACAGCGGATTAAAAAGTAGCTGTTATACCAATTCTGGCAAATTTACATTGATGCATTAAGCCGACATGTTAATAAATGCATGTTGTCATAATTCAAGTAAAAAAATACAAACATACATGCAAAACATGAATAAAATCAGTAGAATCCACAGATATTAACCTGTTTATAATCAGAGTAACAGATTTCTACATAGTAGGTTTTAACTGTGATCAATCGTTTAGTGAAATAATTGTCACCCTTTTTTTTTTTTTATGCTCTCTCTAGAACTCCTCAAATGGAAATCAGTTAGTTTCCCCTGGATTGAATTCTGTAAGGAATGTTCTTTAGCAACTGCGATGGACTGGCGACCTGTCCAGGGTTTACCCCGCCTCTCGCCCATTGACTACTGGAGATAGGCACCAGCAACCCTCCCGACCCCACTCAGGACAAGCGTTTTAGATAATGGATAATGTTCTTTAGCAAACTTTCGCTCTTGGATTATTCACTGATTAATAAAAAAACAGACAGATTAATCGATTAGCAAAAAGATCGTTACAGTCATAGTCACCACACAAGTTTGTTCCCGGTGGCCACTACACTTACATTTTATGAGCGATTCTGCCTTTTTTCTGACATCTGGGCTCCCTCCCCAGGCATATTTCAACACAAACAGTAGCTACACTGAATTTCTCAAAATTACACTGAAATTAGGCGGATTAACTGACCTTTACTGACCACAACAATTGCATGAAAACTGTTTTTAATCACTTTAATCTCCTTATTTTGACATACAAGTGAGAGAAGTGCTGTGAAAACACAAACCCTGCATCCTTCAGACTGTCACCAACTCCCCCTGAGAGCTTGCAAGCAGGTGAACAAATGAACTACCGCCCCGCCTGCAGACAGAGCACCAGCTTTGAAAGCAGGGGTGAAGTGACAAGACTCAGGAGGATTACCAAACAACAATGGTGAGGAGTGTTTTTTTCTACCCAATAAAACAACTGCTTCACTGCCTTACCATGGCTGCAGATCGATCAGAGCAACATCTCTGGATCAGTCTAATGGTTTTTATTGAATTGAAAAATAAGTAGACTTAATTAGCAACGACCCGAAGCACACAGCTTTATCACACAAAAGAATAGTCAAAAATTATACAATGTGATTTCTGGATTTTTTTTTCTTTTTAGATTATGTCTCTCACAGTGGAATGCATCTATAATGACAACTTCAGACCCCTCCATAATTTCTAGGTGGGATAACCTGCAAAATAGCAAGGTGTTCAAACACTTATTTTCCTCATTCTTTTTTGTCTCCTTGCTAATTAATTCCACTTATTTTTTTAGAGGGGATATAAACCATCAGACTGACCCAGAGATGTTGCTCTGATCCACCTGCAGCTGTGGTAAGGCATTGATACTGTAGTTATATTGGGTAGAAAAAAACACTCCTGACCATTTTCCTCACTAGCTCTAACACAGAATACCCCCTAATCCCCTATATCTATTCTGGATGTGAGCCAGAATGATTGACAATTAGGAGGATCACTTATTTATAGGGCTGGGCGATAATTCAATAACGATATATATCGATCGATAGACGTGTGGCGCAATAGAAAAAAAGAGGGTCGATAAAAGTTCGATAAAAAAGAAACGCAGTTTTCCTTCCTTCTCATTGTAGCCTAGCATGTAGGTTTATGCTAGTCACTACTTCCTCCCAACCAATCACAATCGCGGACCCAGGCACGCCGTCACCAAGCGCCGCCCTCTCAAACCACAACACAGAGCACATGAAGATGTCGCAGCAAGGAGAGGCGGAGGAAATTGTTCCAAAGAAGGGTTTTTGTAGTTCGGCAGTTTGGCAGTATTTCGGTCATGGCAAGTCGGACAAAAAACAAACCACAGTCATCTGTAAAATGTGTCGGGAACCAGTGAAAACCAAGTCTGATAACACAACCAACTTTTTTTTTTATCATCTCAGCCGCTCACACCCGCAGGAGTACGAGCTGTGTAGGCCCCGGCGCGGCTCTCCTCCGAGGAATCTTCGGGAATGTCGGGAAAATATATATATATTTTCAGTTCTGGGCAGTTTCCCACGTAGTTCTAACAATTGAGAGAAAAATGATGAGGGGGCAGAAACTTCAAAGTAATAACTCAGGTTAAAGCATGAAACGGGGGCGGGGGCGGCGGCGGCGGTGGGGGGGCATTTATTTATTAGTTATATTTATTTTGGTCACTTTTCTGGTCACTTTAGTTTATTCTTTGTCAGTATTTAATAACATAACTCAGGTCTCTTAAGTTATTTTTCTTTAATGCTTAAAAAAGTTGGTTAAATAAAGATTTAATTGGAAGTCTGTGTTTGTGTTTATTAAAATTAAATCATTTAGCAATATTATAAAAAGTCCAGGCAGAGCTGCACATAAAATATGGTTTCAAATCTTTTCAATAATTATCGATATCGATCAATATGCATTTTTTTTATCGATAAGCTTTTTTTCTATATCGCCCAGCCCTACTTATTTAGATGATTCACCCTGAAATAAAATAAAAAAAACATCCTTTGGACTAAAAAGAAAGGTTATCTTAACGTTTAGTATATGGTATCAAAGTAACAATATTTCATAGAATTAAAGTGTGATGATCTAGTTTAGGGCAACCAGCAGAAAATAATAGGACCATGAATTCTCTCCTAAGGCAGAAACTCCTGAAGAAACCTGTATTGGAACACCGATCCAAAGCACATCAGTAACTCTGCCTCTGAATGGATCGGTAGGAAATTTTTGCCACTGCCTGCTCTAAAAAACACTTTGTCTGCTTTTGTTGCCAGGAGTTAAAAATAAAAATTTTTAGCTTAGAGGTGAATTACTTTTTCACATGAAATCAACCTGGTTTCAGTTGTTTTTCCCGGTTATAAATTAAAGCACTATCAATAATCATTCATTATGAAACATTTAAGCTCGAGTACAAACCAAAAGTTGAAGAAATCCCTAAGGGGAGCAGATATTTCATTACAGATCTCTATATCGTTGAAAGAAATCTCTCGGGAACATTACCTAAACATTCAGACAGATAAGACCAAGAAGCTTCTCTATTCTAACTTTAAACAATAACAACAACAGATCTAATAAACCATCACAAACACAGAGACAGATTTCCATACCCGATTCACAAACCACTGATCCTGGCTTGAGCTCCAGCATCATCGTAACCATAGCGATGTCTGGGGTGTAGAGAATCTGGGTGCGATGAGGTAGTGAGACGGTCCAAAGCTCCGGTGTGGGGTGCAGCACATATACCCATCCGCCTTTACTACAGGTTACTTTAGAGCCGTAGCGCTGTCCAATAAGGTCAGAGGAATGGCGAATCGCTCCATAGCGGGTCTGGGTCTGAGCACCATGTTGTACCTTGACAGGCGTCACCGAGTTGTGGCCCAGGTGGACGATGGCAACGTCCCCATCTTTAATCAAATCTGAATATTCCACAAAACTCATGCTAGGCAATAGGTCTGAAAGAGAGAGGTAAAACATGAGTTAAACTAAATTAAAAAATACTGTGGCTGTGCTTTGTGTAGTCTGGGAGGAATATAGACCATACTGCCTCTATCAGACAAGCTTTCAGATATTTTAAACTATTTTTTTCTTATAGAAAGTGAATACTTTGAAAACTACTGATATATATATATTTTTTTGATTCAACTAAAACACAACTGAGCAAGTTTGGAACAACAAACAGAATCAGCATGAAAAGCTTATAGTTACAGTTGTTAAGGTGCGCTATCTTTTATGTTATTATAGGCTTAGGCTGCTGGAGGACTTTGCAACCACTTTTTATCTTTCCACCTCATTCTATCTCTATTTTCCTAAATCAATATTATATGTCGGTTAAACCCTTAACTTTATGTTCTCTCCGATTGTTCTTGTCACATTATATTAATATGGTTTGGTGCTGTTTAGCTGTGACATCATCCTTGAAAGAAATATTAGCTTGGCTGCTGCCATCAGCGCTTCCATTAAAGATGATCGAGTTCGGTCTGTTTCCAGTGCTTAATCCAGTTTCTCTCCTAGACATAGCTATGGACTCTGCTTTTATTGTGACTAACTGTATGTACTCTGTTTGATCCCTTTTGGCATTAAGACTGGCTCCTCTTAATGGTTTCCTTCATAGACAGAAAAAAAAACAAAAAAAGAAAATGAACTTAATCCCCCAAAGCACATTTCAACGTTATTGCAGCCCTGCCTTAAAGGACCAGCTAACATTGTTTCAGTGATTGCTCCATTAACACAGGTGTGGGTGGTGATGAGGACAGGGCTGGACATCAATCTGTCATGATTAAGTAAGAATGACACCACTGGACACTTTAAAAAGAGGCTGGTGCTTCATTGTTTCTCTTCTGTGAACCATGGTTATCTCTAAAGAAACACGTGCAGTCATCATTGCACTGCACAAAAATGGCCTAACAGGAAAGTGAATCGCAGGTAGAAAGATTGCACCTCAGTCAACAATCTATCGCATCATCAAGAACTTCAAGGAGAGAGGTTCCATTGTTGCCAAAAAAGCTCCAGGGCGCCCAAGAAAGACCAGCAAGTGCCAGGACCGTCTCTTAAAAGTGTTTCAGCTGCGGGATCAGGCAACCAGCATGCAGAGCTTGCTCAGGAATGGCAGCAGGCAGGTGTGAGTGCATCTGCACGCACTGTGAGGCAGAGACTCTTGGATAAAGGCCTGGTCTCAAGGAGGGCAGCAAAGAAACCACTTCTCTCCAGGAAAAACATCAGGGACAGACTGATATTCTGCAAAAGGTACAGGGAGTGGACTGCTGAGGACTGGGGTAAAGTCATTTTCTCTGATGAATCTCCTTCCGATTGTTGGGGACATCTGATAAACAGCTTGTTCGGAGAAGACGAGGTGAGCGCTACCACCAGTCTTGTCTCATGCCAACCGTAAAGCATCCTGAAACCATTCATGTGTGGGGTTGCTTCTCAGCCAAGGGAGTCGGCTCTCTCACAGTCTTACCTAAAAACACAGCCATGAATAAAGAACGGTACCAGAATGTCCTCCGAGAGCAACTTCTCCCAACCGTCCAAGAGCAGTTTGGTGATGAACAATGCCTTTTCCAGCATGATGGAGCACCTTGCCCTAAAGCAAAGGGGATATCGAACTGGATCAGGGAACAAAACATAGACATTTTAGGTCCATATCCTGGAAACTCCCCTGATCTTAATCCCATTGAAAACTTGTGGTCAATCATCAAGAGACTGTTGGACAAACGAAAAACCTAGGAATTCTGACAAAAGGCAAGCATTGATTGTGCAAGAATGGACTGCTATCAGTCAGGATTTGGTCCAGAAGTTGATTGAAAGCATGCCAGGGAGAATTGCAGAGGTCCTGAAGAAGAGGGGTCAACACTGCAGATATAGACTTGCTGCATTAACTCATTCTGACATTAAAGCTACAGTGTGTAATTTTCAGCGACATCTAGCGGTCAGACTGCAGACTGCAGAAACACGAACATCTCCCCCCCACTGCTTCTCCCCCCGAACAGTACGGCGAGCGTTACGGGACAAAATGTATTCCACGACGTCCGCATCACCTACCTTATCAGGCGATGAGGTTTGTTTACATAGATAATTTTACAGATAGTATTTCATTAGTCTGTGTGTTCAGTACCGTCTCAGTTCATCTCTCTCAACTTGCCGTAGTTACTTTCGAGCGTAATGGGCGATCTCGCAATCGCTAGTTTGTTGGCTCTGCGCTGCCGTAGCGCAAAGATGTCTGCCTCCATGGCTGCGAGACCCGCTCCTATGTAATTATAAATAACGAATTCTAAGGCAACGCAAATATTAAGGTTAAGAGGCTGAGCTCGTAGATGATGATAAATAACATAGTTATGTATAATATATTACATTTCTGACAGTATATCCCTGTAATTATTACACACTGTAGCTTTAAAAGCTTTTGTTACTCATAATATGATTGCAATTGTATTTCTGTATGTGATGACAACATCTGACATACACACATGAAAACTAGAGGGCAGCAGATCATGTGAAAATATAATATTTGTGTCATTCTCCATACTTTTGGACATTTTATGATAAATCTGTTATTCTAATGAGTCAAATTTCTGTGTCCGGAAGAAAGGGAAAAAAACAACATACTATTTAAGAAAGAAAGAATGGGTCAGAACCTTGAGGAACAATTGGAAAATAAGGGAAACCACTGGAAAACTGGCTTCACAGTCTAGATATGTTATGGTTTAATGAAGAAAATATGTTCTATTTGGATACAAAAGGCAAAAGTTTTCTTTTTTTTAAGATTCTATTTTATATAAATCCCCAAAATGATTGCTTACCATATGTAAACCTTCGAATGCCGGCACTTCTGTTTTGAGTTGATTTTAGTTTATTTCACCAAGTTGAATAGTCTTTATTTACCAAAGCCTTTACTAAAGCCTTTACTAAAGCCTTAGGCAACATTAGCTTGCATCACCACATACAGTGATGCATTAATGCTTCCACATGATTGTAGAAATAAGATCAGGGGGGATTTACCGGTAGCGGTACTAGGCAGTTGCCTCAGGCCCAATAAAACTCTGTTTACATGTAGGGTTAATACAAGTATTCCTTATTTGTGCACATTAATTATGTTTTTAATAAAAAATCCTTTGCTAAAATGCCATCAGAATGCTTATAATATTTAGTTTTTCTCAGCCCCCCTTCAGTGTCCACCACAATTGATCAGTCCATCTGCTGCAGATGTTCAGAAAGAAACAGACAGCAGCAAAACGTTTGAAACAAATGGTGTGAAGAGCATTGTTGCCAACTTAGCGCTTTAGTTGCTATATTTAGCTACTTTTCAGACCCCTCTAGTACTTTGATTTCAAAAAAGCCCCTAGCCAAATATAGTGACTTTTTTTCGGCTACTGGAGACCATGTCGACAACATATAGAAGCAGCGAATGCTGCTCTCCAGAGCAAGTAGATTGGTAACCCCGCCTCCTGCTCTCCTCTATCTTGTCTGCTGTCATGATTCATGCAGCTATTATTTCATCCAGATGAACAATGGAGAACATATAAACAGATCATTGCTTGTCTGCAGTGAAAAGAAGGACTGTGTTATTTACTTTAGCCGTTGCCTTTTTGGAAACACAGAGAGAAGCAATCAGCAAAGTGAGCTTAGTGCTTGGAAAAAATCTTTCATTCTTTTGGAGACAGCATGAAATGTCAGCTGAGTACAAAACATAGGGAAGAAAACAAAAAAGGGAAAAGAAGAGAGGGACAAAACATACATACATAAATAATGTATGTATATTCTACTAAAATTTCTGTATCTGTATAATGGGTCTGTTTTATGTGTTCTCAATTCACAGGGCCCCCTGCCTGTTTTGGCCCGGGCCCCCAAATTTCCTAAATCCGCCCCTGAATGTGACAAGGCTTCATACTTTCTAACAGCAGATTCAGGACATCTTCTGGATAAGACTACCGTTGCCGTGGTAACCATCCTAGTAACCAGGCGCTGGTTAATTTTAACATCGCGCGCTCGGACTGTTAAGACATTTATCGGCACTTCGAATAGACTTTGGAGAAAAAAACAACAGTTTTCTGTAACCTGTAATGGAAGAAGGCAAAATAATGTCCGACGTTATAGAGATGATGTAAGTAAATGGCCTTAATATTTACTACAAGTTAAGTGTTAAATGAAAATATACTTAATCCATAGTATTTCATACAAACGTTTACCACATTACACTAAATTTATCGGAATGTTACATGTTTTGGCATAACAGTTTGGTACCTTTCATTTTTACTTATTCACATTTATAGGAACCTAAAAAGATGAATAACAGTGAAAGATGGCGGTTTGTAACTGGCACGTTGAAACAAATTCACCGTTAACGTCTGCTAGAATAACGTCTGCTAGCCCTTAGCTAAATGAGGGTAAAGCTAAGGACGAAGCAGCGTTTTAAAACATTTAGATTAGTTTGGCTCTACGTCAGGAACTCGGAGAGGTCACAGTAGAAACAGTTTGTTATTTGGAGCTGATATATAAACTCTTGGAGTGTTTAGTGAACTTATTAGGAGCATTTTAAGTGTAAGCTAACGGTAGCTAACAGAAGGTTGGTAGGGTTTGTCAAGAGAAAGGGGAGCCGTTACACATTCTGAACGTACCTTCCTCAGCTGCAAGCTGGTCAAAATTAAAGCGCCAAAAAGGAGGATTCTTGGATACAGTTATAAGAACAAAAGCTAAGAAGTGACGGGCAGCACACGTGGGCTTGTTTTCAACGGAAGTTAAGTTGGAAAAAAAAATGAAAAAAAAATGGACAGGCATTACCCGTAATGCACCGCAAGTCGGACGCAGACGGAATGATGTGAAATAAACTCTAGTGGGGGTTCAGGGTTTAAAAATACATGGTTAATATAAAGCAAGAATATCTAATTCTGGGGTTTAAATAAAAAAAAAAATACACGTAAGCCTTTAAAGGTTCCCATCCTCCCCAGTATAATTTAAAAAACACGGTTGTTTTACATAAAGTTTGCAACCGTTTTCGATTTTAGTGATGTGTTTCTCCTAAATTAAAGTCTGTGTAATATGAGAAAAAGTCAGAATTCTGACTTTTTTTCTCAGAATTCTGACTTCATTTTCCCTCGGGAAAATGAAGTCAGAATTCTGACTTTTTCTCATATTATAATGAAATAAAATTTAAAAAAATCAGTTCACTTTTTTCAGTGGCCCTAATCCTCTCCCGTATACTAGCGATAATATAGTCCCCATGTGCATTTTAAAAAGCCGGTTGTTACGGAAATTGTTAATCGGGAGGACCGGAAGTGAGAGTGAAATTGACGCCTCCAATGAATGGACCAGCAGCAGTAGCCAATAGGAGCAGAGATGGTCATCTATAAATTTCCATCTGCAGTCAGGCTGCTCGGAGAGCTGCTGGGAGGTCGCTGCTGTTGTCTTTGCTCTTCAGTCAGAACCATAGGGATCTTACTGTCAACTAATAATAATAGCAGTAGCATCCAAGTCCAAACACAACAGGTAGGAGAATCCGTTTGATTTTATTTCTAAAACCAAGGATAAACTTGTCTTTTATCTCTTTATGAGGAATCTCAGAGCGCCGCATACTTTGAATATTTGTACAATTTTTTGTTATGCGGTTAATGTAAAAAAGTAGTTGTAATAATCAGGATGTGGAATCATATGTTAAACTGCACATATTTGGATGTCATTGAAGGAAAACTAATCCTAGTCTAGCCTTGAGCTGTAAACTTGAGCCGGTCTGTGTCGCTGCTCTTCACCGCCTCTCCCCTCCATCACCCGCCCAGGGAAAAGCCATGCCTTTCGGAAACACGCACAACAAGATGAAGCTGAAATATTCCTCCGAGCAGGAATACCCGGACCTCAGTAAACACAACAATCACATGGCAAAGGTCCTGACTCCTGCCATCTACGAGCAGCTCAGGAGCAAAGAGACGCCCAGTGGATTTACTCTGGATGATGTCATTCAGACTGGGGTTGATAACCCAGGTAAACCAATCTATTTAAAACATTTCTGTGCCTATCGAGGTTAATTGGCGGTGCTGTGTGCCCCCTGCAGGGAGCATTATCACCAGTTCTTGGACCGTGACCTCAGTGAGATAACGTAGAGCCAATGGTGTGCCATTTAATCCTAGCTGCCATCTTCCATTGATTGCATGCATAATTCCATAACACTTATTCATTACAGCAAATGCCAAACAGATGTTACAATTTATGAAAAGCAGCTGTTTGTAGATTCCAGCTGCTTATAGGCGAATGATGTCACCCTGTGTAAGACTTAGATCTCCATAGTGTAGAAAGGCTGCCCTTATCTGTAGATCATGTTTCTGTTTAGCTCTGTCAAAATGACCAGGTTGACCCAGAAAGGGTCAGCAGCTGAGGAGGACTTTCCAGATCTCAGTAAACACAACAACTTCATGGCTAAGGTGTTGAATCTGGAAATGTACAAGCGGCTGAGAGGAAGGATGACGCCAAACGGCTTCACCATTGATGGTGTCATTCAGACAGGGGTTGATAATCCTGGTACAGTAACAGTTGCACCCTTAGGACTGATCAAACACTCTTAGTTGGACACAATAGAACCTTTTATACTGTGTAGGACTTTTTTTTATTGTTTGAATCCTTTATCTGTAGGTCACCCTTTTATTATGACTGTGGGCTGTGTGGCTGGGGATGAGGAGACATATGAGGTGTTCAAAGAGCTGCTGGACCCTGTGATTGAGCACAGACATGGAGGATACAAACCCACAGACAAGCACAAGACTGATCTCAACCCAGAGAACCTGAAGGTACTTCAGAGCTGCTGCTCAATGTGAGAAATGGATTTGCTGGGTGCAACTGATTTAAACAGATGTGGCCCGTTTGCTCAGGGTGGTGACGACCTGGACCCCAATTATGTTCTGAGTTCCCGAGTCAGAACAGGACGGAGCATACGTGGCTTCTGTCTGCCACCACACTGCAGCCGTGGAGAGAGGCGGGCTGTGGAGAAGCTCTCTGTTGAAGGTAAACTGAAGACAGAATCTTATTGTCAGAATTGTATGAATCTATGGAGGAAGCAGTCACTGTCAAACACACAGGAATCCAGGAATGTTCACTGCAGTAGAACTGGCTGAGATTTAATGTTGAAAGTGGACTGCCCTCTAGTGGGAGCAGTTTGAACATGTGTGACATGAGAATCTTTTACCTTTAAAATAAACAAAAGAATGAACCTTTGATATGCTTGAAGACTTGTATACAGATCTGATTTTATAAGCCCTAATCTGAGCCCATAGTTTCATTTGATTTTGGATGTTTTTCTAATCTAATGGCAGCTCTGGACTCTCTGAGTGGAGACCTTAAGGGGAAATACTTCGCCCTGAAGAACATGACTGAAGCGGAGCAGCAGCAGCTCATTGATGATCACTTCCTTTTTGATAAGCCGGTGTCTCCCCTGCTGCTCGCCTCCGGAATGGCCCGTGACTGGCCAGATGCTAGAGGGATTTGGTAAGCCTTCCTGTTACACCTTCAGTGTGTAAACTCTGCAATCAGCCAGATATCAGATCCAGCTAAAGCCCCCTGGATCAGTAGGCAACAGGTTCATTCATTCATTGTTTAAAATCATAAAGTGGCACTAGAGACTGCACAGTGGTAGTCTGCAGTCCTGCTGACACTATGAGGGTTTTGAGTTATTTCAGCCTGGAGCCTTTTTGCGTGGAGCTAGCATGTTCTATGATTTCTAACTGGCTCCTACCACCGATCAAAGCACAATAGTTAGCTCACATAGCGGTTTTATGCTCTGTATCATTAGCCAATTGGCAGCTACTATGCAAAAACGATCTAGAATTAAAACATTTTTAAATTAAGTGTATTCACTCATAATTTGAGTAGGTAAATAAGATTAATTGCCAATGGAATGAGATGTTTTACTCTTAAAATAAAATGATTGGATAATATGCACTTGATATAAGCCAATACAATACTTTTTTTCTTATTTGAAATGTAAATTGTCCTGTTCCACTGGCAAATGGTCTAATTTAAGTCCCCAATTCAAGAAAAAAATAACTTATTTAGATCTTTTAATTCTATTGAGGGGTGTTTTACCATCACATAGTGTGCAATGAATGTGTTAACAGCTACTTTATTTCAAATGCAGGAATGATTTCTGAGGATGGGAAATCAAAAGGCTCTGGGGCCTGTAAGGTAGACAGAGAAAGGTGTTGGATTAACTCCAGACAATCTTTCCTTACAGTCGCTCATTTTGTTGCTCAGTACTGACAGAATTCTGAATGACGATGAAACAAGCGTTATAAAAAGGGTTCTGCAGTCTGTATCTCAGATGAGCTAGGGTGATGCAGGAGAGCAGTAAGCCGAGGAGCATTTAAAGCGATTAAAGCATCTTCGACAACGCAGTAAAAGCAATAAAATTGCTGACCGGTTATAGCACTGATCATGCAAAACTAATTCAGCAGGTACCATGTTTCAATTCTGACAACGCCGCAAGTTCAGTTAATATTTTACCATTTATTACAGTTTAATGTTTTCTTTAAAATTTGTCTTTTTTTTCTGATCTGTTTATCTTTAGGCATAACGATAACAAGACATTCCTTGTGTGGGTGAATGAGGAGGACCATCTGCGTGTGATTTCTATGCAGAAAGGTGGCAATATGAAAGAAGTGTTCTCTCGCTTTTGCACAGGTCTCACCAAGGTCAGTGGGAAAGTTCAGAACCGACGCCTCAGATGGCTTTTTATCAGGAGAAATGATGAGTTCCTCCCTGTTCACAGATCGAGGCTCTGTTTAAAGACAGGGGCCATGCATTCATGTGGAACGAGCATCTGGGTTACATTCTGACCTGCCCCTCCAACCTGGGCACTGGTCTGCGTGCAGGAGTGCACGTGAAGCTGCCAAACATGAGCAAACACGCCAAGTTTGAGGAGGTTCTAAAGAAAATGAGGCTTCAGAAACGTGGGACTGGTAAGAGAGCCCCCCCCAGTTCTTTACAAACTAATATTACTGTGCATCCTCCATACAGTACATCAGACTAACATCTGTCCTCTCAGGTGGCGTAGACACAGCTGCTGTCGGCGGAGTCTTCGACATCTCCAACGCAGACAGACTGGGCTTCTCTGAGGTGGAGCTGGTGCAGATGGTGGTTGATGGGATCAAACTGCTGGTGGAGATGGAGAAGAGGCTGGAGAAAGGCCAGTCCATTGATGACCTGATGCCTGCCCAGAAGTAAAGCAGCCTAAAGCACAATACCCCCCCTCCATTTTGTTCCTACCTTCCCTCAAAACTCCACCCAGTGAAGGATTGACTGCACTTCATGTTTCTGTGTGAACATCTGTATTTAAGATCTGAAATGTAATAAAAATGGTTTGGTTCAAGTAGGAATTTTTAATTAACCGTAAAGACTTTGACAGCGCTGAAGATCTGCCTGAGCTGAAAGGGTCCCAAAGTTACTGGATGTTTGAATTAACATTTCTGAGGATGAATGTGACTGAAATTAAAGGCAAAATCACTCAGATATTAAAACAAAACTAACTTCCATGAAAGTTAATGATTCTGGTTTGCAAACTGAAAACATCAAATTAAGTCACTGATTATTGCAAATGGCCAGAGTTCTTTAATGCCTCAAATGTTTCACTAAAAACTTTGAGCATAAATCTGCAGACAAGCTGCCTTTATATCAACCAATCAACATGGCTGAGATTCAAGGGGGGGTGAAGGACTTCTAATCACTCCCCCAGTTTAAAAAAGTTCAATTTTTTCCTTCAAAATAAAATCACTGATTTCCTGCAGACCATGATTCCTTTAACAGGTTTTAAATAACATGACTTTTGTTGAAATGACTCATTTTAGCTGGATAGTTTCTCAGCTCTTTGCTTTTCAATCCTATGATTGTGTTCTGCTTCAGATGTTTTGTGCATTTTCCAGCCTCTGGGTGCACTGATTCTGGTAGGTTGGCCACATCTGGGACGCTTCCTGTTTTCTCCAGATGTAGCTCTCACCATAGTTTACTTTTGAAAGGATTTAGGGTCTGAGCAACTTGTTAGGAATTTCTAGATTCTTCAAGTTTTGGTGCCGTTTAGTGGGGAAACTTGATTTGATAGTCAAGTTTATAAATAGCTTTTTTGATCTGAACTATATCCCATCCAAATATAAAATTCACATTCAGGCTCTAACAGGAAAGATATGCATCCCCAAAGAAAACGAGGTTAATCATTGGAAAAGAGTTTCTATACACAGGATTGAAAAAATAAAAATGTTAGGTTGAAATTTGCTTAACCCTTTAATTTAATAGTTTAGCCATTGAGCTACAAGTCATTAAGGGGTTATCTTTAGCTTCCTCCAGAGGGGAAGACAGGGTGACCAAATATCTAGTAATTTTATCAGATTATGCTTCTCTTTAATTGAAGCATAATCTGACTTGATGTACGGTTTAAAAGCAGAGCATCAAACTCATTTAAAGGTGTGCTCATCTTAAAACAAAAATGACTAAAACTTGTCTGCTGGTTCTGGTCCAAACACTAGCGATGAGACTGCGTTTAAGTTGACAGATGCTTTAATGGAGACATGAGTGAACCTTAACCATGTGGGCGTTAACACTGACTACCCATAATCTCTAATTTTTAAACAAAATACAAAAGAAAAAAGTGTTGCAGTGAAGCCATCTGGAAAGCAAGATACAGTATTTACAAAAAAAAAAAGGGATACTTTAACCATGAGAAACAAAAGGTGAAATAAATAAGACCAGAAATGCTTTTTTTTTTTTTTTTTTTTCCCACATTCACAGCATGACAAATCATATTTAACTCGGTAATGGCGACCCCCAGCGGTCAAAACAGATATTAGTAGATAATTCAGTAATTATTGCCAAAAAGCCTTTATCTATACATTATAATATTCAATACAGACTGTGTTTTGTTTAAAAAAGGAGACATTTGGAAACTGCTACTTGGATGATTGTACAGCTTAAATACCTCAATATATATTTTTAATGTATACTTAAGTCCTTTTGTTCATAGTTTTAACTCGTTGGCAATTTTGGAAGCAATGTTTTTAAAAGCGATTGATGTCCCAGATATCCTTTTGAAGCGGACGCCATTAAGGGAGAGACGTGGCAGCTTGCAGACCTCCATCTCCCACTGGACCAGGTTTTCAGCCTGCCCGTCTCCATGGACGCAAAGAAGCAGGAAACTCTCTTGCTGTTCGTAGTCGCAGTTGTTGGCGTCGAGCACCTTACGAATCTCCCTCATGATGTCGCAGGGCTCCATGGAGCTGGTGGTTCTCATACTCCAAGTGAATCTGAGGGAGCGGGGTTTACTGTCTTTAATTTCCCCTTTTTGATCCCCAGGTACATGGCGACTGTTGGGAGAAAAACAAGGACAGGTTTGCTTAGATTAACAGGATCATTTTTTCCTTTTATAACGTTGAATCAGAACCTGAGATTCTTCATCTCAGTTTACTGTCGGGTCAGATTCGGGTTGCAGCACAAAGCCTTACCTTGACAAAATGTAGTGAAGTTGTTTACTTCATGGAAATAAAGATTTGTGTCTGTTTGACACTTATAACAACTTATTAAAGTTTAAGGCAAAGTTAAATCACTTTTTTTTTAATATAATTTTAAATTAGTGAGAGTTTTACTACATTTTGTCTGACTTCCAAACAAAGGGGAAGTAAAAGCAAAAGAAAAGACTGAAGCCATCTTTGAAAAACCCAGAAGATCACTGCAGCTGGCTTTACTCTACAAACATCCCAACACCGACAGTTAAGCCCAAACTTATTCAAACACTGACCCACTTATAAAATTACTAGTTTAAAATAGGAAATAACAGCATAAATGACAATATAACCAAATCAAAGGAATACTTTGATTTTTGAATACTGTTCCTCAGTAATGAATAAATAACTCTAGCAGCATCTCAGCATCCATCTCTTGCTATTTTTAGCTTCCTCCACAGATTGAAGGGGACTCTAGCTCCGTGCCTTCGAGATGTTAACATTCTTCCTTTCAGAAAAAACTGATTACTTAAAATCTAAATCTGAAAGGTACATTAATTATTAGCCCTTTAACTGGATTCTATCTCATCCTTTAAACACATTTTTCTTACAGCATAATTTGTGTTTTTTTAAAAGACATTTAACATTGCCACCAGTTCAGCTGTGTCTTGGAGAGATTCTATATCATAACATTTAATGAAGTAAAGATGAGAAAAATGCAAACCATATCTGAAGGTATTTATCATGCATTAAACTCACTACAGCCGGTAAGATTAAATATTCTGATTGCTCAATCTCACAATAACTGAGAAAAAATACTTTTGACCATCATGCAGTTGCATAAAATATTGACCTTTAATCTGTTGACAGTTGCAGTTTCAGTGCATACCTTTAAGATCACCTGTCTGCTATTTCTGACATTTGAATATTAAAATTGGCCAAATATTAAAGATAAACGAGACAAAGCAGAATAATGAAAAACTCAGTGCAAGAACTACAAAAAAAATCAAATGAGATTCTAAACTACCCTCACATCATGACCAATAGACTCAACAGACTCACCTGTTTGGATTATATTATTATAATCTACTATTGGATTATATATCCAATATTAGTTCAATGTTTAACACATTTTCTCTTGTGTTGCTTTAGAGCTCTTGTTCTTATCTTGAGTGGTGCTACATAATTTAAATCTACATAAATTAAAAATAAATGTATTCCCAGTCATCCAGGTCATAGTCATTCCAAAAAAGAAAAAACAAAACAATCCACTGGACTTAATTTCCATGTTTTCTAAACAAAAACAAGGCTTTGATGGGTTACTCTATAAAGCCTCGAACTCAACGCTATTCCTGACATTTTGAATTGAAAAAGCTTCCTGGATGGGAAGCAAAACATCTTCAAACTTGGAAACAAAGTCCAGTGGATTGTTTTGTTTTTTTACTTTTTTGGAATTAAATCTGAATCTTTTCCACCTATAACAAGCTTGAGGAGGAAAACTCTATATAAAGATTTATAAAAGGTATAAACATTCTCTATTTCACATATAAAATGTAAAAACTTAAATTACAACAATTATAAAAATGCAAACCTTTTCTGATTTTATTCCCATTTTAAAAATCTAAGCAGTCCTCAATAGTTTTCTGGGTTTTTCATAGATCGTTTGAGGAAGACCTGCAGCTAATTTATTGGTAAACTTCACATTTTTTGACCGACATGCAGCACTAACAGAGTAGCACATTTATGAAGCCATGCAACCAAAACGCATTGATAGCACAGCCGACTCAATCCGAGGCACAGCTTTAATAACAAGGTGTTGCAAGACATTCAGACATTCAGCGAGGCCAATCAGAGGGAATCCAACACACATCCAGGTAAAGCAACTTGGATCTGATGCTGCAGACAGACAGACGGAGGCCTGCGCCCCCATAAAGAGATACACAGGAAGCAGTGGGAGAGGGGGGGCAGGTATCCTCACCTTGAGCCCTCAAGTCTCCCGTTTCTCTCAAACTCGGATGAGACTCTGAGACGCCATGAGAAGATTGGACAGGAAGGCATGGCAGAGTCGGTGGACAGGGGGACAAAAGATTAAAAAAAAAAAATTGTGGATTGTGTTCAACAAAAAAACCAAAACATTTTTAAACATTTTCAGTGAATGGTGCAAAGAGAAGGAACGTGGAGGACGGTGTGAGCCACCACCGGAAACAAAAAAAAAAAACAGAGAAAAATGGAAAAGCAGGCTTCCATTAACATCAGTGGGAAATGAAAGTAAGGATTGTTGAACTCAAACCAAGAAAACACAGAAAACACAGCAGAAATGTTTCAACCCAAAACAGCAGCAACCAAGCAGGTGGGATGAAAGTAAAGGCAGAGAAGCTGCTAAAATCTCTCCAACAAGATCAGATTATCGCCAGATTTTAACGGGATTGGGATTAAAAATGAGGCGACTATTCTAAACGTGGGTAAAAAGTAGCAGATTTAGGAAGAATTGGAAAAGTCAGCGAGCAGATGAAGACTTTTTGGTGGAGGGAAACTCGTCAGGTTCGCAGACTGCAAACACTCACAGAAACACAGAGTTCACAGTCAGCGAGTCGAATGTTCAACATTCTGTTCCTGTGACTAAAGCTGAACTCCCGGAACACAAACACTCCGACATCTCATCCACAGGAAGGAGGAAAAGACTGGCGCTCCATTTTTTTTACCGTACATTTAGTTTGAGCAGCTTTTCATTGAATAATTTTAAAAAGACAACAGACTTTTCAACAGGTCAATGATAAAAATAAAACAAAAAAACAGCTGCTATTTTTAATCAATTTGATTTCTGTTTTTATTAAGACCAAATGTGTTTTATTGTCATATTTCTTTTCACTTTAAGTAGAAAATCACGATAATAAAAATAATGGCTTAAAAACATTGATCTGAGTGTATATAATGTTTTTCTCACTGATGCACTTTAGATGCATAAATGTTCTTATTCTTTTTAATGTTTTGAGAGATATTTACTCATGATGCTCCAGGAACCTCAGCTGGTTAAAGAATCAATGCTTCTGCCATTTCTCACCTTAACTGCCTCTGACAGGTTACTGCTACCAGGAACCAGAGCATTCATCAGAGTGACGATGGTGAGAAGATTCAACCTTAATGGTTTTTTAGTATGTATGAGATGTAAAACGAGGTCGCAGGAAGCAGAGAGGCTGGAGGTCAACAGGGCGCTTTAGATTGGCCGGTGTATTAACATGATCTGCTCGGGGCCCCGCCCCTTCTTATGACATCAACATATGGCAACCCAATTTGGACAAACTGCGTTGCACCCGTTTCTCAAAAAGAAACGGGTGCGATTCTCAACATATTATTACCTGTATTTGCTTTTATTTTACATTTTATTGAGCATCTAAAGTAGCCGAAAGTAGAAAACAATTGTCAGGTTTGAATTAAAGTACTGTGTTCTAAGACTGAGCTCTGCCATTTACCAAGGTGACAAGAAAAGTCTCAGCCTATTTTAATTCTTTTTATTAAGATCTGAGGGCAGAGGACAAATGGGACATCTTAAAAATGATTAACGTAGAGATTTTAAACGAATAAAACTGTTATTCTACTTATAGGAAATGAACGGTTGTTGTTGACACAAATGTAAAAGTAGTGTTGCTTAATGTGGCTAACTAACCGAGCTAAAAGAGGCTAACCTGTTAGCTACTGAGCACAGCGATAACCAGCTCCTCCCCTTTATATCATGGTTTAACGGTAACTTTGTTCACCATAAACAGATTCTTTTTCAGTTTTGTTATCGATCAGGTAAAACTTCTTCGGTCATTAGACACGCTAACGCTACAGATGCTCCTGACTCTGCACACTGAGGCTGAGTGATGTTATCGTTGTCTAGGAAACCACAATGTTAGACATCATGTAGCATCACTGGCATGAGCAGGACCCAAGCAGATCTGGTAGCTACACCGGCGTTAGCTGCTTTACCTTTCATAGCTCAGCAGTTTGGTTTGTTTCGGCCAGTAGACGTTACTTTGCGCCCCACCATGGGGATAACATGTTAGTACCATGGAATAGATAACAGGAAGGCTACAGGTGTTGGTCCTAGTTCATGTGTCCATCATGTTAGCGGACCAGTGTCGCGCAAACTAAAATACAAAAGTACATTTGATTTAAGTTTTTTTTTTTGGATAAAACTTTTTACATAAGGAGGAGGCGGTTTTATGGAATGGAAATTTCAATAAATTGTATGTCTGGTGGGAAAAAAGCAGAAGGCAGTAGGAAGACGATGGTGTAGTGTCTTCATTTATGGAGTGATTTCCATCAAAACACCCGGTAAAATTAGGTTTTTTTGGGTCTCAGCACGATGTCCAGTGTTTAGCTAAATTTCTATTACAAACATGCCTCAATATAACGTTGCCTCAGAAAGGTTTAAGATTAGGAAAAAAAAAAAAGAAACAAAACATGGATCTGAAATGGGCCATAAATCACACATTAGTGAATCTCTAATATTTATTTTCAGACTTTTGGTTATAGTCTTTAATTTCTTTTCTACTCTTTGTATGCTTTGTCTCATAAAACCTTTATATCAAAAACGGATTAAAAAGCAGTTTTCTTGTGGTCTTACTTCAACGTCTCAATGTTTGAATAATGTAAACAAAAAAAAGCCTCCACTGAGCTTCCTGCTCCTCTGACAGCACCGGCTCCCTTCATGCACTTACAGCGTAGAGGAAACAAGACGTGTAAAGGACTCAGAGACTCGGAACCATTAACATTTAAAGAGGACAAGTGAACAGACGGGACGGACAGCAAATCCCCAGGCAGTCAGAAAGGCGCAGAGAAAAACACTACATGAGGAGCAACGTCTGAAAACCAGACTTTTTTTTTTTTTGCCATTTCCTGAGGGACAAATTGAGAGATTGAAACAGCCCTTACTCTAGATCTCCATCCTCCTACAACTCTCTATCTTCTGCTCGAGAATCTGAAAGAAAGAAATCCGAATCTGAGGAAACTGAAACACGACAAAAAAAGAAGGAAAGAATATTAAAATGGATGGCAGGAGAACAGGCCAAAAAAGAATAACAAAGCATGAGAGGGCGATGAGAAAAGGAAAAAAAGAAAGAACCAGAGAAACTGAAGGGCAGAAGACTTACTAAGGGTCTTTCCTCCCTGGGTAGAAGGGTTGGCAGGCCCTGTTTTGGCTATCTGCCGTTTTGCCGGGTCAATACTGACCCTGAGCAGAGAGGAAGAGCAGCAAGAGGTCAAAGTTAAGGACACAAGAAGGTAAGAAAGACAAAAACACAGAAGCTGTGAGGAGAGGAGTGAAGGTGGGAGCAGGAGGTGATTCAACCTAAAACGTCCTGAGGAGGAAAAAAAAAGGATGAGAACTCACTGATTAAGGCCCAAGAAGTGAAGAGTGGGACGGAGACTCAGAGCTGACGAAATTTAGTAAAAGGTTATCAGACAAGTCGAACTGTGGAAGGGGTGAAACAGTGACGCGTCCACCCAGGACAGACTTTCAGACCTTTTACTACATTTTTTCATCTTGGAGGCTCCAGAGAAATGAGAACATAAAAAGTGAGAAGTGAAATGAAAAGAGGACAGACAAACAAAAATCCCTGGATGATGATGATGAAGTTAGCAGATTGATATGAAATCAGCCACCAGGGGGTGCAACAAACCCCAGGACAGCCCCTGGTTTGATCCGGAGCTCAACAGTAGCTGAACTGGTGCAGATAACTAGACTAAATACTGTATGCCAAACATGACAATAGAACCGGTGTCCTGTCAGATGAGCATACCCCGTCAGACCAGCATACCCATGGTCAATATCTGTTTATCCCTTTAGTTTTGTATGGAAAATGGACTTAAAACTACCTCAACGGGCATATATCCCTTTATTCATGTACAAAAAAATGATTTAATTACTTACTTTTTGGTGTTTTTTGAAGCGTATGGCGTTCTCACCTTCCATTGTTTTGTTTTTTGTACATGACTTAAGGGATACATGCCCATTGAGGTAGTTTAAAGTCTATTTTTCACACAAAACTAAAGGGATGAACGCAAAGCTGACGTCTTGCGCATCCGTATTGACTACGGGTATGCTGGTCTGACGGGGTATGCTCATCTGACAGAACACCGGTTACAGAACTGAAAAGTTCCTGATCAGACCTACGATCAAAACTGTGAAACACGGACCCTGACCCACAAAGGCTCGTCTTCCTTCTCACCTGCAGTCACCTTGTGGTCAAATGTTGGATGGTGGAACCGGTACACTAGTGCCTACATGACTTTACAGCAGAACGTAGGACAGACAGAATAAGAATAGGGGCTAATGTGGAACAGTTTGATCAGAACTGGATTATCCTCAAGCTGAGGGTTCTGCAGCAATGGGAATGTTGTGCATGCAGAGAAACGCCCCATGAAGCCTCAGCAAAACCCCTAGCTAATGCTGTCCAACAGAACTAAACCAACAAAATCTTCCTCAAAAACAGTAATTTCTAAAGTAATTCTGACAGCAGATATTTTATAGATTAGCTGTGATATTTCTAAATCTGTGCTCGGAGCAAAACTGTGTCCAAAGATCTGAACATCCCATCTGTATTTGTACCCTCTGACCTTCTCTTGTTTTGTCCCATTTTATTTGATAGACAAACAAAAGAAATGGTACATTTTGAAGGGGAACCAAGAATAAAACAGTTTCCATGATTCTGGAATGGATTTTCTTAGGCCCCAAAAGGCCCCCCCAATTCTGTCACATTCGGTCCCACCACGCATTCATGGGATGGTTAGTCCCAGAAATTCCCCAGCACTGGAAATACGATCTAGAAATACGTAAAAATTTCTTAAATTTAGTGTATTTACCCTTAATCTGAGTAGGTAAATTAGACTATTTTCCAATGGAATGAGTATTTTTACTCTTAAAATAAAATACTTAGATAAAATGCACTTGAAATAAGACAATGCAATTGCGTTTTCTTATTTTATATGTAAATTGTCTTGTTCCATTGAATAAATGTCCCTTTTACATTCTCAATCCAAGAAAAAATGCACTTATTTTAAGAAAAAATGACTTATCTAGATTTAGATTTTTTCCAGTGTGAACGTTAATCTGTGTTCGCTGCTATGAAGCCGTTTACCTATAAGTGTTCTGTACTGCTGAGCTCCTGCCACGGGGAAAGTGCAGAGTTTACTGTAGGTGTGTCTGAGTCCTCCCCACTTGCTAATACAAACACTGTGTTTCTGGACCAACTTAAATGGGGGCCAACCGGGCTGGTTTAACTTTGTAAGGTTTTCTTCACCACCGCGTCCCTCTTCCTTTCTAACTCATGGCCCCACCATCCAATTGCTGTCTAGGTCGGACCCAAACGGTTTGGTCTACCTCAGTCTGAGCTACTTGGGTAAAATTGCAGAATCAAGCACTTTGATCAGCTCCATGCAGCCATCAGACGCAAAATCATGTCTGCTGTGATCTGGCCTTTATTCTTTTTAAGTTCTCTGCTTTAAACCATCAGCTTTGCACCCCTAATAAAGTCTTCCATGGAAAAGGTCTAGACAGAGGTCTGGGTTTTGACTAGGCCATTCCAGCAGAGTCATTGTTCTGCAGGCAGGTAAACCTCCACCCTAGTGCTCAAGTCTCTGTTTTCTTTCAGGACTGCTCTAATCATCTGCCCACAGCATGACGCTGCCACCAACGGGCATCACCATGAGGGATGTTTGTTCAGGGAGATAAGCCATGTCAATTCTCTATTTTTAATGCCGTTTAATTTCACTGCAAAATGTTCCCTCCAGCTTCGATATTGTATGGAGAATAAATCACAACCATGGATTCCAGGTGACCAATGAAAACAACTGGTTCAATTGGATTTTTTAAGGGGCATCAAAGTAGAGGGGTCTCAACAGAAATGCATCCCATGGTGGACAATATTTTTATTTGTAAAGCATTTTGATTAATGTGCATCATCATTCTCATTGGAAATACAAACATTTGGCACAAGGTTAGCGCATAAAACTAAAAGAGTTTAAGAAGAGTGAATGATTAAATATAAAAATACTCTGATATTTAACCTGATCAAAACAACTGACTGACAGGAAAAAACTATAAAAAATGAGGAAGACTTGAATCCCAGTGTAAAAACGATCATTGCAGCATTTCAGCCTCAGACCAGATGTTTCGGCAAACGCAGGACTTTAAAGGAGCAGTTTTATTCACTAGAGTTGAGTATGCATGGGATCCTTTTAGTCACAACCTAATATTTATTTATTAGTGCTGGATAGATTTCCTAAGTCTATTTAACTCACAAGATCCTGATTCAACACAATTCACAATTCATTTTGATTGCTTTTGATTTCAGCAGAACTAATGCTGCAAATAATCCAAAAATGACTAACTTGGAAGCACTAGTTAAATATGAATATTTACATTAAACATTGAATGCTGTGCAGCAACATTAATCATATAGCTTTATTTAACATGACCTGACCAAAACAAAAATAGCGCCTATGTGGCAACAAACACACTAAATTAAAGACATTCACTCTGGTTCCTTTAAGTTTCAGACAAAGTTTTGTGCAAATGATAAAAAAGGGGATATGAGAGCCTAATGAAACGATATTCGGTCATTAAAGGAGTTTAATTAATTTGATTTGTTGAAATCCAGCCCTAAAGCCGCTAATGGCACCATAGTACATCCAAGAAGAGCAGCTCTGCCTGCAGATGAAAACTACATGTTCCATTCTAAAGGGAGGGGCCTTTATGAAGAGAAGGGAAACATTAAGAAACGACAAGGATTTGATGTTGGTGGATTCGAATATAGAGAAAAACCAACAAACCTTTACAGAAAAGAAATAATCCTTATCAGAAAGGTTAAGAAAAAAGATGTTGCTGATGCTTCGTTTTTCTATTAAATCTATCCGAGTATAGGATTGTTTCTGTATACAGCAAATAGTGCAGCAGAAAACTGTTTAAAGCACTCGTCCGTTAGGGACCCCATGCATGCTGACGAGCGATTAGTGACAAGCTGCTTTGTTGTTGCTGTTGGTTCATCAGCTGATTGGTTGGCTCTTCCAATCAGCCTTCAGCCACTCAGACTAACGGCAGCCACACAGAGCATTTACACACATGGCTTCCCTCTGATTAACGCCAAACTGAGGACAAACAGGTTTTTATTTAGAGGATTCCCAGGAACATTGTTTGTGGTCTTTCTGCAGAACAGTCCGTTCTCTCAAGAACCAAAATGGAAAACGGCCTAAATCTGTTTGAAAGCCATGTGTGTAGATGCACCAAAAAAAAAAAAAAAAAATAGTGTTAGTTTGGTGCCAGCAGCCCCACTTAAAAAACAGAAGAAGAAGAAGAATCACAGCTTCTCAGTGAGACTGATCTGGTTATTGTTGGTGCAGAGCGGAGTACAGTGCAGGAGTCCTACCTTTTGGCAAACCTGAATGACATGTTTCTACAACAAAGTCAGACAAAGAAACAGTGAAAATGGTGAAAGAGAAAAAGGGGGGCATGGAGAGGCTGAGTGAATGAACAAAAAATGTGGTGATTGGAATCAGTGGCTGGATCAGTGAGGAATCATTTCCTCCTGCTCCGTCTAATGATTTCACTTCCTGGTGGAAGTGACGTCGCTGACCTGGCTGCTGCTTCCACTGCTTCTTCACTCAGAAGCAGCAGTTAGTTTTTATAAAAAACAAACGTGGTTACGCCTTTCTCTCTCTTTAAAACAGGCACACTGTCTGGATGCAGTTCTTTAACATTTTTAAGGGCTCGGCACACAGCAGGCGAAGTCTTTTCATAGCTTATGGAAGCAACAACCGTGATCCTCCGCCGTCCTCCAGCCAGGTCGGCTTGGATGCGTACATGTGGGCTCGCTACACAGAAGTTCAAAACGTTCCTACTTTAATGCCAGCACAAAGCACTACAATCAATCAGCAAGCTGCAGTCTGCGGGACATTTAAGCCACGTGAATCTTCCCTGTTCCAATATGTCCTCATCCTTGTTGCCTCGGCTGTCAGAATCCATCTAATTTCTTAACCAATCAAATCTCTGGGAGACGAGTGACTGAAAAGCGTGATTCCAAACATTGCTGTCATTACAGCGCCCTGTGTGTCGGGTCTCACAAGGTGCAGATGACTCCCATCTATTGCTGCCGTTTGTCTCTTCGTGTCGAGTCCATTTGTAATTCGGACAGAAACCTCAAAGCAAAGATCTTCTCAGTGATCTTCAGCCCTGTTTCAGCCAATAAGGAGGGTTTATATTCAGCTGATGAATTGTGGGAACGAGGAATTTTCTTACTGCCAGGACGCCAAATAAAGGAAACCCGTTGGTGAGTGTACAATGTAGAGCCTTTGCCGAAAATACTAACACCCTTTTAAGGTTTGTCACATATTCTTACAGCAGTTCATTGTTGTGTTTGCTAAGAACAATTATATCTTTTAAAACTAAAAATCTAAAAACTGTTGTCCATCCCTTTTACTTTGACACCCTGAATAATCTACAGAGCTTAGCGTTGGTCAATAGTCCACCTGTATGTGGTTTCATCTCAGCCGTTTTGTAAAAGCTTAATGCTACGTTCAGCCCGCACGCGCTAGAGGCAGCAGAAGCAGCCAGTTTACATGCAAAGACAAAGGTTGACGTGCATCAAGGCGCAGCAAAAGGTCCTGCAGAGCGCCATGATCTTCTGAGGATTTCACGCGCGTGACGCGGCTGCTGGAGTTCAACTCCAGCAGTTAAAAAATTGTTATGTTTGCTGCTCGACGCGCCACATCAACCAATCAGAGAAGCTGATCTGGGAGCTGGCAGGGAGACAGACACAGCACTGCTGATGCAGAGCGCTATGATCACGCCTCTAAAACACTTTATTAACGTCTAAATTAACTTTTAATGTCGAAACATGCCCGCGGAATATGTTTGATATAATTATTCTGGTGCCTGCAGTTTGGATTACTTATGTGAAAAATGCCTTCCAGCTGTCGTGAACAGTAGCGGAAAATCGCAAAGAGGCGAGCGGGTCACAGGCTGATGTTGAATGGGATTCCCAATGACAGCGCACCGCCGGTATGTGGGGGTCTGAGCGGCTCTGTCAGTGAAACAATATTTGAAGGCAGGATGGTAAACTGGATGAACTGACTGCACAGATGAAGTTTTCAGGTGGACTTTCTCAGTTAAAAACATATTAAAATGACTTTTTATCCACTGATCACAGCAAATATAGCTGCCATTGTTCCAGGCAAAGAAAGGATAGGGTAGCTCCGCCCAACGGGCATCAGACCCACAGCAAAGATGCTTCAGCCGTGCGTCAGAACTAAACTTGTACAAGCATCAAAATTAAGCTTCTGCTGCGTGCGGTCTGAACGTAGCATTAAAAGGTTCGTTAGAGAACAAAATAAGCAAACAGCAACGCTAGGACTGAGGGACAAAGCAGTCAAGTCACTGTAGGGGTTTAAAGTAGATTTAGCTTCTAAAACAATAACCTAATCTTAGAACATCTCTCAGTGCAGATGGGTCCATCTCTTCAACTGAAAACTATGAAACGAGTAAATGAATGAGAGAAGGAGCCCTAAGGCCTCTGGTGACTCTGGAGGAGTTGCAGAGAGTCTCAGCTCTTCTTGTCCTCCAGAAGTCTGTCTTTTATGGTAGAGAGACAGTTCATCCATCTAATCTGATTTAATTTTTTTATTTTAGAAAACAAAGAAAAGTTTTTTCCCTTTCACTCCTTCCAATCTTTATAAAGATGTTCAAGTTTGTTTTCACGTGATATAAAATCCCACTAAAACACACTGAAGGTCACAGCGAAAATGTATGAACAAGTGAAGGGGTGTGAATACTAATGCAAGGCACCATACATTTTATCACATAAAACTATTTCCATCGGACGCTCCATTTCCACCTGCATCCAGGTTGATCTATTGAAACCTTTAATGGGTCGGTGTTGATGCTTTGATTCTCAGTCTTTGGTTTTTAATCATATAAACTGAAGCTCCTTCAGAAGTCAAGACTTGCAGCAGTCAACCAGGCAGCGACGCATATGATCAGATTTGATGTAAATATTTGAAAAGCAATCACAATAATAAGGACTGTTAAGGGTTCCCTCACCATTGATACTGGCAGGATAATATGCTCAAAAATCACATGATGTTATTGTCTGCAAAAAGGGTTAGAAATAAATCCTCCATTTCTCCTAAACATTCAAGATGCTAAGAAACACTTCAAAACATGTAGAAGCAGAAACGTGAATGAAAACCACCCGCTGGAAAATCTGAGTACGATCACCTACCTGCGTGTGAGTTTGGAGGTGAGCTTGGTGAACAGGTTGCTTGTTCCACGGCTGCGGGTTTGGGACAGAGGGGTGGCGTCGTGGGAAAGGGTGGGGGAGGCCGGCGGCCCGTTGTACGTGGCCGTGCGGCGGTCTCTCAGCTGGCCGCCGTGGAAGGTGCTGCGGCCAGATGTGCCCCGGGGGAAACGGAGGCGGTCGGGCGTGGTTGCATTGCTGATGCTGTGAGTTGACGCCACTGGGTTCTTCTGACCCCCTGGGGAAACTGCAACACTGTGGAAGGAGGGAGAGAAATCAGTCTGAGGAGGTTACAGATTAGGCCGTGTTCCAGTTTTACCAGAGGATAGCAGACGATGTGGGTCATGTCCAAAATAAACACTCCATCCATTTAGTGGAGGCCTGGTACCAACATCTAAAAACCAACCTACCTACTAAATAAATGCTGCGACAGCAACATACTTTAACTGGAGGTTATCCTGTAGTGAGAGTCTGGTGGTGCTCCAGGCCTAAATGCACGGCTGCATCAACCTTCTCATTTTAGAAAAGACAGCAGCTTATTTCTACTACATGGATTTTGAATTTGGTTTTGTGAAAACAGTGAATTAACAGGGTGGGAAAGTAAAATCTCAAGTGAAAGATTTGTTATTCTAACGGCATTACACCTCAATTTTTGGCATTTCTCGGTTTATAAAAAACATTAACATTAAATCCTTGAACCTGTGATGTTGGGTCACAAAATGAAAAACAACCTTCAGAGCTTCCCGTCATAAACATAAATCCATAGATGAGCAACAATGAAGGGGAGACTTGCTGCGGCTCGGACTGAAGGTTACGGAAGGCAGGAGAGATGAGAGTCGGCCACCCGGTAGGAGGCGAACAGAAAGGGGGGAGTCCAGGCAGAGAGGAGGAGGGCTGAGAGCTCAGAGCTGAAAACTGAGGTGAGGAGCAGAGGTGGTTAATGTTTACTGCAGAAGCAGGGGATCGTCTGAGGAATGGTGGGATCATGGAACATTAGCTCAGGGGTGTAAGCTTTGATCAGCTGGTTCCACAGTCTGGGTTGATATTTTCTCTACTTAATCACAAAGATTAAGCCAAATTTAGAAAAATCTGAATTCTCCGTTAAATCAACATTAGAATCTATTTTTTTTCTCTCCTCCTACTGTGAGCAGCTGCTTTCTTGTTTCAAAGCAGGTGTGAAATAACAACCCATGTTAAACAGGAGTCTACAATCATTAAAGAAGGAAAAGTGATTTTAAACTGCAACATTTACAAATTATTCCATAAACAGAATCTGACTTTATATTTATATTAAAGCTGCTCACCATACGCTCAGTAGTATAGCACCTTTACTGGTCTGACAAAAAGAAAATAAACATTTCCAACTAACCAAAAAACTTATCTGAAAACTGCGCAAATTTCAATCAGAACTATGTTTACCTTTATTTTATGAACATATAGTATTAAAGGTATCCTGGCCTAAACAAGAAATACTTCTGCTACAAAAACATATTTTTCGTATTTGACTAATGAATAATCCAAAAAGGAATCCAATTTATTGAAGTGGAGGTTCTGAACTGAAACAGTCTTCTAGTTGTGAGATCTTAAAGTTCTTAAAGTTTAGGAAAAGCATTAAATGCTAGATTCAGATGTTTCTTTAGGTTGTTTAGATCATAACGCCAGCTCCTTCAGACTCCAGGCTGAACAGTCTACTGGCCTGCAGAAACCTGCATGGCCTGGGAAAAGAAAGTCCTACAGAAACCAAAGCTGATGCTGCACGGTGTCATGCGTAAGGGGAGTCGCATACGCTGGAAGAAATGCGTCAAAACGACCTTCTGATACCTGCTGCTCTGATCAATGATGTGAGCAGCGATTGGATCGTTACCCCCCATTTCCAGAATGACAGCCTTTACTATCCTGTGAGGTATCAGCCCACTGGACTAGATGTCAACGTTTAGTTGCATGTAGAAATAGACACTTTCATCAAAAAATTGCAAAAATGAGTCACATGAGTGAAAGCTGATTACAGTCAGCAGGTTGGATTTGCTGACGTCCAGTTGTCTGGGACAACTGGGCAGCAGTGGAAGATCTTTAGGTGTTTGGAGCAGAGAACAAATAGTCTGAGCTACATCTCTGCCAAGCATAAAAAGGCAAAGATCTTTTTAGTGATGGTTTCAAATGATGCCATGAGGCAAACATTTTAGAGCTGCATAAACAATGTTCGGGTTTACTCAGTTTTCTTTAGTACTTTAGTTGCAGGGTCACAGTGTGAAGCTGGCTGCATGTGAGGGTTAGCGAGGGCAGAACGGGGGCTGATGCATGAAGGAGACAGACAGGGGGGGACTGGAGGCCCTGCTGTCTTACTTGGCCGGGCAGTGGTCCAGAGCGTAGTAGGAGTGGGGCAGGGTGGCCCAGTCTGCCTGAGAAGCGTACAAAGGGTTGAAGGTTTGATACCTCTGCTGTACCGAACTGGACGAGGCACCGAAGACGACGGCCGCAAAGGCAGAAGAGGGGCTAGTGGTGCAAGCCATCTCAGTCATGCTGGGCATGCCCAAACCAGGAAGGAGGGGGGAAGAAAAAGGCCCAATCACAAACAGGCAGAAAAAAAAACATGAGAAATGGTGAAAATAAAAACAAGAAAAGGAGGAACGGAAGAAGAAAAAAATCAAGCAATAGATCTGACATTTGTGATGGGAGGTTTGACCAAATCTGTTGTTTCTTCCAAGATGAAGCTCTCACCTGTTCTCCTTCCCGTTAGGGATGACAGAGAGGCGGTCTGCGTTATTTCTGTCGCTGCAGACGTACGTGTTCCTCCTGGTCATGCCTGCT
The DNA here is from genome assembly GCA_030533445.1 of Cyprinodon diabolis. Classification (NCBI taxonomy): domain Eukaryota; kingdom Metazoa; phylum Chordata; class Actinopteri; order Cyprinodontiformes; family Cyprinodontidae; genus Cyprinodon; species Cyprinodon diabolis. The sequence goes on along the minus strand of CM060080.1, from coordinate 14,103,332 downwards.
GAAGCAGAGTTATTCTGCAGAGGAAAAAACAAAAAAACAAAGACGTTTGAAAATTCACCAGCAAAGGGCTCCATTGTGAAGTGGTTTAAGCCTTAGACTATGGTGCTGGTTTGAATCCCAGGAAGGGCATCCAGCATAAAAACCTGTAAGCAAATTTTATTAACTTTATGAGGCGACTCCTGAACACTGGAGCAGCTGAGACGACACAAACCAATTTAACCAGAAAAAAAATTAAAAAATAAATCCCTGACATCAGGATCCACCACAGTTGTAATTGAAACATTCAGCAAAACCTCAAAATCAGTTAGAGTATTTTTGATGATTTTTAACAGTATTTTTATTTTTTTTACTTTATTTTTTTTATTAGAAAGAATATAAACATTCCTCGACAGCATCATGATGATCCTGCACAAGGCAGGAAAAAATAATCCCCAAAAAACAAAAACCCTTTGGGCCCAGAAAGCTTAGATGACTGAAAATAAATAGTAAATAAATAAGTGGACATTTAAGACATTACAGCATACTGTCTGGATCACCTCAGGTCGAGAGGTATCTTGTTTTGGGCAGCCACCTCTTTACAAAAACATCAGATCTTAGTTGTAGTTGAGCAGTTAAAGCCTCCATTCCATACACCTCCCTCAGCTTCCGTTTCCACGGAAATTCATCCATTTTGTTGTCACAAATTGTCATCAAGGGTATTTGTAACAAGTGCTTTTGGTCTCTAGTGTACATGCCTACATGAGTTAGATCCAAACGAAACTGACTTGGGTTAAACAGTATAATAATTCCCAGAACTTTATCGTTCTTTAACCCCTTCCATAAAGGAAGCATCGCTGGGCAGTCCCAAAATATGCGCGAGTGGTCCCCAACCATTCCACATCCTCTCCAACAATATTTTGCAGCTGGATTATCTACAAATTTATAAACCAAAGAAGGAGTCCTAAAGAACCTTGTCTTGGTCTTCCAATATAAAATCCCTCCACATGTTACTACTGATACCTTTAGGACATCCAGTGCATATCGTCTCCCATTCCCCATCCTCGATTACAATATTTAACTCCAGTTCCCATTTCTTTTTGATATAAAAAGTATTGTCTGCTATATCCAATAACAGATTTCTGTATATATGGGAAACATGTTTTTATTGGGTAGTTGTTGCTTAATTATATCAATAAAGTATGTTTCTATGTTCGCTGGGGCATTCTTAATTATATTCCAGCCTGTATGATTTGTGATGTCATTCCTTATCTGAAAATACCGGAACATTTCACTTTGGTGTAGAAGGAATTTGTCTTGGAGGTATGAGATCGGCAGTACACATAATTCATCAATACCATCAGTTGTCTACCTGCTCATCTCTTAAAAGTGGTGTCTGTTATTGGGGGGGGGGGGGGGATTTACATTTCCAGGAATCTTCATAGCCCTTGAGAGAGCCACTGTTCCTCTTATTCTCTTTTGGACTGTAGACCATACCTTTAAGCTGTGTTTCACCCATACATTTTTAATTTCAAATCTCTTTTGGGACTGCTTATTTAGAAACACAAGAGTGGATAAAGGTATTGCTAATAACAAATTCTGCTCTGTGTTTACCCATCCTGAATCTATCATCTTTGTATGCTTGCCCAGCAAATTAAAGGCTGATGTCAGAATCCCAGCTGAAACAGGAACAGAATTCTAAGAAACCATTTTCTTGTCACTCAGGCAGCCGTCTTTGCTTAAGGTACAAATAAAACTAATGGACTGGGTTAAACCGGCTTCCTTTCAGAATCAGAATTACTTTATTAATCCCTAGCAGGAAATCCTTTTCTTGCAGTGCAACCATACAGAAGAGAGAAAAATAAGATTGTAATTACAATCCAATGACATGAGCTCTCTGAGGAGGATATAAAGTGGCTCTTTAAAAAAAAGAGAAATGTATTCTGACTGCTGGATATAAAAGAGGAGAGCAATTAGTTCAGTTTCTCTTCAAACAGCCATGAATTTGATAGTATTTTGTGGCAGACATTTTCAAGCCATCTTGTAGTTACAGAGGAGGTACATAGTGGGCCCTTTCTGAAAAGACTGTGGGTTACTTACGCTCGGACCGGTGGTGGCCCCTTTCTTTCGGTCAGGGATGTCGGCCTTGTTGGGGTTGTTGGCGCTGCCCAGCAGAGGGCTGGAAGGCTGACCGCCTCGGCTGCCGGCGCTGCTTGGCTTCCGCATCGGAGCCCCGCCCTCCTCCTTCACACTGTTGTCCCCTGTGGTGGTCTGGCTTCTCTTTGGATGCGCCATGCCTGAAGGTACGTTCTGACCAACTAATGAGGGAAACAGAAGACAAAATGGGTTTCTTTGAGAATTCTGATAATATTTTGCAAAAGTTTTCAGCGAAATGTTCAGGCTAGAAACACAAACCGACACTAACAATTTCTTGAGGCATTTTTCAAAAATTATTATATTTTATAATTATTATAATTAAAATATCTTAATCTAAACTTTTCCATTCCGGTTCTGGCTGCGTTCAGAGTCTCTGTCCTGATGGAAGAAGAACCTCTATGTAATTTACTCTGTATTTAACTCGATCCTTATTCCTATTGAGTCTGACCAGATTCTTTCTACTTCTGAGACAAACAGCCTCTGCTCCCCATTCATTTTAAAATGTGTGGGAAATAAAAGATATAACTTTAAAGCAACATGTTAAACATTACACACTTTTTAGACAGATTATACCAGGCTGTCGAGTAAACCTTTAATTAACCAAATATAAACTTGTCTGCCAGTTTTAAAGTGATTCTAAAAAAAAAAGAAAAAAAGAAACTGATGGACAATGAATAAAAACCTCTAGAGAGTAAAATGTTTAATATTCATTTCATAAACCAGCAGCATTTTTTATTTCTTCCTTTATAGGTTAGAAAACAGTCAAAGCTGAAATCAAAGTTAACAGCTGTGACACCGAGGCAGCTCAGTTGTTCCAACACTGCAGAAAGTGAACTCAAATAACATTTTCTTTGAGTAGAAAAGTAAAATTATCTGCAAATGGAAAATCATCTTTGCACTTTATCCTAAGAGCAGTATATCTACTTATCTAAAGCTAGGGACCAGGATCCTCGTTCCATTTGCTAACCATTTTACTTACCTGCTCAAACAAAGGCAGAGAACAACAATTTCTTTAAGAAGTTTTTTACTTCTATTTAGACCAATTTGTGTTTTGCAGAACTTTGGACTTAGGTTAAGAGACATGGAAGAAACTAAAAGGAAAATCATGGAAGATGTATTGAAAGCCTTGTTCTCATTAAAGCTGTTGGTTGGATATATTTAAAGAAGGAAACGGGTGTAATAACCCTTTAATAATCAAACCAGCCGTTAACCCACACAGCCCACGACAGGTAAAGCTGAGCTAAAAGCAGAGGATGAGGGACGCTTGGCTACCTTATGATAGACTGACATGTTCTGCTTCTTTAGGGAAACTAGTCATAGTCAGTTGTCCAACAGAAGCAGCTCAGGATTTTGCTTTATAGACCAAATGTCCATTAAGTTCTCCACCTGATCTTTCAAGACTTTCCCTTATCCTTCTGCTACTCCACTCTATTCTACATAGTTTGGTTCCTCTTTCTACTGATTCATTATTAGGAAGGGGACAGTTAAATGGTAAATGGCATGTACTTATATAGCGCATTTATTCAAGTCAGGAGACTTGACCAAAGCGCTTTACACTACATTCATTCACGCACACACTGTTGGTGGCAAGCTACATTGTAGCCACAGCTGCCCTGTGGCTCACTGACAGAAGCGGGGCTGCCGTACACTGGCGCCACCGGGCTCTCTGACCACCAGAGGTAGACAATGCAGGTGAAGTGTCTTTCCCAAGGACACAACGACACTGAAAGTCAGAGTCGGGGCTTGAACCATCAACCCTTCGATTTCGGGGCAAACTCCTACATCCAACGCCACTGTCGCCCCGTTGTTCATACAGAGGTGAGATTACATAAAGGATGATTCCTTTAAACCCTTAGGTTATATCCTACAGCAGGAAGCTTTATTTTACTAAGTGGAATTGAGTGAAAAGTGGGCAAAACAAATGCCTAAAATGTGCAATTATAAGTAACCTTTTTCTAGAGCAAAACGAAATGTAATTTATAGCCAATTAAATAAATAAGAAAATTAACTATTCAGAAAAAAAAGTTTAATACATGCATTGCAAGTTTTCCATAGTTTTTGTTTGTTAGCATGTTCAGATTTATGCACAAAATATTATGGTTAAAACCTGAAGCAGTCCAAAGCTGCTGCAGCACCTGGCTGATGCAGCTGCGGACACGCCTGGTCACGCCAGTCAAATTCAAAGCATCAACCTCAACTCATTGGTCCGGTCTTAATTATAACTTCATCTAGTAAAGACAGAACATCCTGACAAAATGCTGAGTTTCTTGCGCCATCAGAGAGCTTAACAAGCTGTGACCACCTGTACAGTTTTTCTGCAGGCGAGAACAAGCCCAAGTTAAACTGTTCCTGCAGCTTGAGGTGCTTTGCTCAGGTGAGAGCTGCTGCGCCGTCTCTATGTTTAAATGATGGAGCCGCTGCCTGACAGAGGAGAAAATTTAGGTTCTGTATTTTCCTTCTCTACCTGCTTCAGGGCGAATAGTCGGTACAGCAGCTTTAAAGATGCTGTGTCAGCAGCATAAACACAAAACTGTATGAACTTCCAATGGAGGATGAGGAGAGCCCACCTGCCCCCACCCATCCTCACCACCTTCTACAAAAGCACCATAGAGAGCGTTCTGACCAGCTGTCTCACTGTGTGGTGTGGAGGCTGCAGCGCCAAAGACTGGAAGAATGTAAGAAGAGTGGTGAGAACAGCAGAGAAGATCATCACGACTCTTCTTCCCTCCAATAAAGACATTTCATCCCAGCGTTGTGTGTCCCGAGCCCGTAACATCATAAATGACACCTCCCACCCCCACCATGGACTGTTCTCCCTGCTGCCCTATGAGAAGAGGCTTCAAAGCAGGTCCAGCAGATTGTGTAATAGCTTCTTCCCCACCGCCATCAGACAGCTGAATGTTGTAAAAACTAAATCATGTCACAGACTCTGCAACAAACTGACCATACCAATGCGTTTTTTTGCACCATGTTTTTTCTCCCACAATGTTTACATTTGATCACCTCTGCACTTTCACAAAAGGGAAATGTCATGAGAGCTGTAAAATGAAATTCCATTTTGTATATCTGTGTATACAAAATGACAATAAATGTTGTCTAAGTAAAGGAATTGCAGGTGGAGGTACTTCCCCAATACTGCAGTGGGTAATAGGAAGAAACTAACAATAGTAAAAGATTGTATGTAACTTAACAAAAAAGCTGTTTTTCTTTGTAAAGATTGTAAAAGGAAAATAAATTCTTGGCCATAGATGGAGGGGACTGGTTCCGGCCCCCCCTCTAACCTTGGCTGGCACAACTGACCCTGTTGTCCCCGGTGGATATCACATTTTTAAAGGCATGCATCATTTTTATCTTCATAACAAGGTTATTGATTTGTTAAACCTTTAAAGACAAAGATCCTAATCACAGGTGGAAGAGGGAAGTAGATCCACTAAGAGTATTGACACCCCCTGATGTACCAGTTCTCTGAGGCAGTGATATTTTCATTTACCTGATGCTCAACATTAGAGCCCAGAGTTGAGAAAATGAACTGTAGTCTGCTCACCTTGTTCACTGTACCGCCTTTGCTTGTGGTTGGAGGAGACGCTCCTCTGCACTTTGAGGTGGGACGGTGACTGTCCATTCAGCTCACTGCTAGGTCTTGGTTTGGCCAGAGACAGATTGCTGCTGGAGGCAGAGTCACTGGGCTCCAGCTAAGATTTAAAACATTTATTACGAGTCAAGACATGCAGAACAGATAATACTTATCAGTAAGGAGTCAAATGAGAAATAAAGCTGTGTGTTTGTACCTCAGAGGCTTTCCTGCCCAGCAACAAGTAAGTGGCTGTGACCTCATCATACTTCATCTTGGCCAGAGAATCCTGGATCTCATCCAGGTTATAGCCCATACCCACCATCACATCTGCAAGAAAGAAAAACATCAAGGGATTCATTTACAAAAAAACAAAACAAAATCTGCCGTTTAAAAGGTAAACTTCAGTTTTCCAATAAAAAAATTCAAAAAGCAGAATTTTATACTAAAAGGGAAAATGTTAAAAAATAAGATCTGGGCTACAACTTATTTTTAATCATCATTTTGACTCGGACCAACCATTACGCTGCAAAAACTTGGCCAATTTGTAAAAACAATGTTAGCCATCATACCACTGTCAATGCTGTGAATTTTATATCAGTGAGCAGGTATTTCCAAATATTTTGTTTCAGGTGGAATCATTACTTTTTTGCAAGATTTTAAATATGCTCCGCAATACTTTAATACACATGAACACTGCTCTAAATGAACATATAAAATGAGAGAATACAGGACAAGTTTGACTTATTATTAAACATTCTGGTATCTGTGGCATTTCGAGGTACAATGTTTTTGTATTTGTTGGCTCTGTCAAGCTAGCTGTATTCTGTAAACCCTTTGTGGAAAACGGAAAACACATAACTCCCAAAAAAATGACATTCAAGTTTGTTTTATAGAAAACTTCATAGGGTATGAAGTGCACAGTAGCAAAGGTGCAAAATGCATCCTTCATGGATCGCTGATGTGTTCAGATGTCCTGCCAACGTACTCCATGTCCCACAGGCTGTTAGCATAAGCAGTGGTAAAGCAAAATACTCTTTATATTTATACTCTTTGGGGTATTAAATGCTCAAACTGCAGGTTAACTACACCAGGAAACTATCAGTGGATTTGCTCAGTAACATCCGCCTTCCTGTGCTTCCAGAAAGAAGAAAGAAGCGAGCTCTGCTTCTCTAACCAGGCAGATCTGGATCTGCCATCTTTCTTGGCTTGATCTCATTTTTCTCACTTTCATCCTCCAGCTCCTCTCACACATCAGATTCTTTCTCAGCTTCATAGTTCAGCTCAGCTGTAAAGCTGCGAGTTGCTGACTTTGAAAAAAGGGGCTTGTGAAAACTATTCAACAAATTTGATATAATAAAAGAATAGATATTTTAACAAAATAAACCCAGCAAAAAAAGGTTATTTTTTCATGTGTTTTACGAAAATCAGACACAGAGAGACATCTTGCCATATGCATTAAAGCTCCTCACCGTTAAAGGGGAATTTTAAAGTCCTCTATGCACTGACCTCATTTTTACCCTAACCTTCACAAATAAAAAGTCCTGGTCTGGGGCAAGGATAACCCTCAGATTGTTAAGAAGTTGAGTATTGAAACAGAAGCACAAAAATCAAAAGGAGAGGTGAAAACTAGGGATGCACGATATTGGGATTTTGGCCGATATCCAATATGCCGATATTTTCAAACTCATGTAGCCGATAACCGATATCGATACCGATGTTAAAGCTGGACAAAAATAAGTAGTCATTGAAAATAGTTTTATTATCCATTTCTGACACTTTGCAAAATAATATACTCATATATTTTCATATGCTGATATCAAATTTTTAAAAACGCGGTATCGATCTATTTTACTTTCAAAATCTCGTGAAATTTCATCGTTCTGTTACAAACTCTCGTGATATTTTGCAAATTCTTGTGAGTAAAATAGATCGATACCGCGTCAATATATCAACATATAAAAATATGGCAAAATTTTGTGAATTTTCGGGGAATTTCGTAGCATAACGATGACATATCGCAATATTTCATTAGTAAAAGAGATTGATATGGTGTTTTTAAATGGCAATATATCAGCATATGAAGATATTGTGATATTTTAATGTATCAATATTTTTCCCTTGTCTTTAGAAGTTTTTGAGGAAGAAGAAGAAGTAGTATTTTTATTTATTTATTTTTTTAAGACTTAAGAAACTCAGAAGCTGATCAAATATCGGGTTAAATATCGGTGGGGTGGCCGATGTCCGATATTCAGTTTTAAGGCCGATACAGGCCGATACCGATAGGGGGCCGATTATATCGTGCATCCCTAGTGAAAACTGATGAAAACTTCATATATCACAATATCTGAGGAACCTTACTGTACCTGGAGACAATGCCTGAATTCTGGACATCTAGTTAAACTCCTGCTGGCTTTTACCAAAAAGTGGAAGTTAAACAGATATTATTCAGTTAGATGTTATCCAATAGTTCCTATTTGGTTCATCTAAGTATTCCATTTGTTACTGATGAAATCAATTTAGCTGAGATTACAATTTAGCTTAAAAAAAAAAAAAAAAACGTGATCAGTTTATTTAACTTTAATGTCTCACAAGAGGGCAGAAGAAAACAATTTTTCAGTCTCTTCTCCGGTGGAAACAACTTCCTATCTTAATCCATGAGGCAGACAACCTGTCTACTTTCAAGACTTAAAAATTTATTTTTTTGACAGAGTGGCTCAGGTTGTCCAAAGCCATTTCTACAGTTATACTGCTATAGGCTTAGACTTCTAGAAGACCACTTCCTTCCTCACTTTTCTACATTCCAATCCTATTCTCTAATTCTGCCGTTTTATTTAGATAAATCTCTAACTTTATTTTATTTTTTTCCCCACATCATAGCACCTTCATCTGGTCTGGAGCTGTTTAGCTCTGACATGAACCTGTAGGGAGGCTTCAGCTGGGATGCTGCTGCCATCAACAGCTAATTTTAGATGATAGGACTAAACACTGAAAAACAAGGTCCACTTTGGTTCTCTTCTAGATATGGGCTCAGCTTGTACTGTGACCGACTATGTGCCATCTTCTATCCCTCTCACTTGAAAACTGGCTTCATCAGCTTAACTGTCTTTCCTGGACAAACAAATCTATGGAGCTAGTTTACCATTACCTCCTTTAACATAGAAAGTATTTATGAATCAGTGCTTCAATGTTCCTTTGGTATGTCTGCTCTTCATTTAAAGGGATTTTTCATCTCCACTGTCACTGTGTGCATGCTCAGAGCAAGGGATTCCTGCAGAGTCAATGACATAATGCCAGCAAATGTCAACTGTTGCCACATGCTCAGGAGCGAATCCTGCAAAGTTAATGACTGGATGCAATCAGCATTTCTTTAAATAGAAAAATTTAATCTGTCTGAATGATCTAATAGAATCGACTCCTTGATCTGAACTGAATTTAAATCAAATTGTGAATTATTCTAAATTTTGATTAATGAGTAAAATATTTTCACCCCTACATATAATAGACAATATCTCTAGCCGTAAAATTCGGAGAACGATCAGTATTCAGATAGTTTAACCCTTAGCTTTCTTCCTCTTGGTGATGGCCAGTACACTCTGACATGTTTATGTACAGCCAACCACAGCTGCTGTTATGTAAGAGCTTCCCCTTCTATTTCCAGCTTCTATGCAGGATGTAATGGGAAGGCTTCTGTCCTTCTCTGTATGCAGCAGTGCGGCTTGTGTTCATTTATTCATCATCATGTTTCATCTCTTCTTTTTCAGCCCTTTAGCAATGAAAAATGAGCACTCTCTCGTTTTGAAGCGATAACTTTACACATTTAAACATGTTCAGGCCGGACAGAACCCAGAGCCAATACGAATTAAAGTCTCACTTTAAAACCCAGCAGAGCAGCATTTGTTTGTCAGCATGGCTTACCTATTCTCTTCTGATCCGTGATGTCAAGTTCTGGTTCAGTGTACGGCTTCAGCTCGTCCTCTTCAAATCCAGAATTGATCCATCGATCCTTCATGATTTGCTAAAAATCGAAGGGAGACAGCTGTAGTCTGATTCATTGCATATTCATAAATATTACATATATATAATTTTTTACATGCAAATAGTAAAATATGGTGACCGTACCCATAAATACACATTTAATCTGTCTTTTTGATGCATTTTACATTTTACTAAAACCATTGCAGAAACACAGATATAGCATCAATCACATTCAGATTAGATAAGTAAAAATCTGCATCTATATTGAACTCAGATGGATCCCATTAGGAAGCAGCGTTAACTTTAATTCCAGGTAATCAATGGCTCTCTGGGGTTTTGATAAGGGAATATCCCAATCAACCCGTTCAGCTTCTGACGTAACTGTCCCAGTTAAGGTCAATGAAGCCACATCCAGAGGAGATAGACTGACATCCAACAATTAAACAAGCTACAAATGCATTTGTTCTTTTACAACAAGCTCCACAAAATTCTTCAAGACTCCTTCACTGAAATATAAACGTTTTTATGAAACAAAGGAAATCTGCCCAGTATGTTGCTGCCTGGGTTGATATATCATAGTTACTCAAGATTTAGTTTTGTTTTTGTCCGTTTTTCATCAGATGATGCATATGTGCTTTATTTTGCTTCTCTCAGATGATCCAGCAGAGAACCTAAAAACTTTGCAGCAAGAAAAAACACTTTGAAACCTTCATAGTTATAAAGGTGAAGTTAAAGTTATTGGTATCACTAAAGTAAATCTTAAGGTTAAGAGAAGTTCATGATATTTGCTGTTAAAATTTAAACATATTTTACATTCAGAGCTTACAAAACCTAAACCCTGCAAATATATTAAATATATGCTGCAAACACACAAAATGCTGTTTTTCTGATGTAATAATTTAAGTTTCTTTCATCAAGCACTGAGGATTAACATGTGGTGGTCTGAAGTTATTTCTATTTTTTTTCCCAAATTTGATCTCAGATGATCAGATGCAAAAATATGTAAAAAATCTAAATCTTATTTCAACTTTACAAAATAAATGATCAAAATTTTTGAAATATTATACAAAATTTCATTCTATTTAGAGGAAAAGGAAGGAAAGCTTTATTTTTATAAACTTGATGACTGGGGCTTGGTTGGGAGACGAGTCATTTAAAGTTGTGGGTTCGATTTCAGCTTTTTCTAACCTCATATTGAAGTGACTCCTGGGAAATGTGCCGAGTGGCCTATCGTGATTGGGTGAATTCGGTTCTAGAGAAGTCGCTGCTTCAACACATCTGATCCCAAATGAGCTCATCAGCAGAGGAAGACTGAGTAAAAGTTCACCAACTTTTCAGCCTGAGACTCTGAAAATAATGGTGCCACAGACGGATGCCCTACAAATACACAATTTCACTCTCTGTTCACTATCATAGTGTGAGGCAATAGTTTTGATTTTTTAAAACAGATTACTTTGTTATATTTAATCTTTTTAAATGCTTTTTAATTATCCAAGGGGAATGTAATTATGAAATTCTGCATTTTAGAATTCACAGTTGTATTTACTGTAATATTGGATCAATTTAAATAAAAAGTAGCATCTAAAATTTCAAATCCACCAATTCCATTATACATTTATATATTTTGTGATATATTTTTCATTCTACATAATTCAAACTTCACAATAAGCATGTTTTTTGTTGCTGACATTTGGTGTTGGAATCTGACGATATGAGAAATTCAAGCATGATTTTTCACAGTGGTAGCAGCGAAGGGCTCAAAGGTTTAATCATGACATTTAAACTGAGCTTTAATTTGTTCTGTTAAGGATCCAGCAGTTTGGTGAAATTTTCTGCTACAGAAATGCTCAAACATTTTCCCGATTTAAAGCACCAGTAACACTGATGTATGATGGAAACCTGTGTTTGAGCTTGCAGCATAAAACTATTCTTCAAAAATCAGTCCGATATAAAGGAAGGAGCAGACTGCACAAACAAATTCAGGTTGGAAAAATAACAGAGAAAGAACTGAGATGTATTATTCATATATACAACATCCAAAAGGAGGAGGAGTGTGGGCCAGAGAGACACAGAAAACAGGACACTGTGGGCGTTAGAGGAGATGATGCATGGGCAGAGAGGAGGAGGGGGGGGGTAAGATGGCATTCTGCAACGTGCTACAGGGAGAGGATTAAGAGCTAGGTAGGATATTTACATTTTCTGCGTCCACCCTCACCTCGAGAGTACCACGCTTAGCAGGGTTGAGGACCAGGAAGCGTTTAAGGAGGTTCTCACAGTCCGTTGACATGTAGAAAGGGATGCGATACTTTCCTCTGAGAACGCGTTCACGAAGCTCCTGCACAGAACAAATGGAGGTGGTTAAAAAAGCAAAGAACTGAATGAAGATATTAAAATCCATCTGGCTTATGCAGCAATTAAAAAAATAAACTCCTCAAATAGATCATCTAGATCAGACTGGATTTATTATAAGATGCTATAGCATGCTGTAAATAACAATGATCTATTAGACCCCCCACACTCTGTTCACAGCATGAAACTCAATAGAATTAAAAAATATGCAATTTAAAAATGATTATAAAAGCCTGAAAGTCAAGGAGTTTTGAACCCAGCAGAAGGATTAAAATAGATTTGATGAATAATTGTCCATTAGACCGTCTATGGAGAGACATACCATGAGACACGCACTATGTGAGGGGATCTCAGCTCAGGTATTCTATTTATAAACCCTTTCATCAAGCTTTAAAAGCATCAGGATCATTTCTGACAGCCTGCTGGGAAAACATCAGAACATCAATTCTACTGCATCAGGCACGAATCCTGTTTCTAAATCAGTGAGAAGGTTTGTAGACACTGTGTGCTGCGATGGTTCAGAGACAGTTCCAATACTAAGAGGTGAGGTCAGCAGCAGAGAAGCTCAAATCCAGCGTGGTTTATCAAGCAAATCTAAGCAAAAACAAAGTAAACTGTGCTGTGCTTTAATAACAGAATGAGATCAGATAAACATTTTTAGCAGGCTGCCCTAAAGACAAAGGAAGCATTAGACACAATCTTAGATCTCTATTAGCTGAAATGGTGCAAAAAAAAAAAAAAAAACAACCTAGGCTGTTTGACCATGAAGCCAGTAATGAAAGCTTGAGGTCAGTCGCAGCATGAAAATCCTACCTTGAGGTTCTGTCCATCAAAGGGCAGGGAGCCGCTGACCAACGTGTACAGAATGACCCCCAGACTCCAGACATCCACCTCCGGCCCGTCGTACTTCTTTCCCTGGAACAGCTCCGGCGCTGCGTACGGCGGAGAGCCGCAGAAAGTATCCAGCTTGTTGCCCAAAGTAAACTCGTTGCTAAAGCCAAAATCGGCTATCTTTATGTTCATGTCTGCGTCTAGCAGCAAGTTCTCCGCCTTTAGATTAAATGAAAAGGAAAAACATTAAATGCTGCCCCTCTTTATAAAACACAATATTTCAGACTTTTTCTTAAACAAAAAACAAATTATTCTAACTTTCAACTTCAAAACTTCTCCATTTTTCTACAACTTCAGTGAATCTGTAAACAGATCTAACAGAGCACTGATCATCCTGGCTGTACCATCAAGATCCCTGTGCAGAAATAGAAGAATAAAAGCTATAAAAAACCAAAGTCAGGGGTAGTAGACACTTTTTAAAAGGAAACCATTTTGATTGAAAGGTTTTCCAGCTGTTCCATCAGGCTGCTGAAAGAGAGAGAGCTGAAGGCTTTCCACTGAAACGTATAAAGAGAAGCTGCCATGTTTGATCCTTTTGAGCTTTAACCAGTCTTAACCAATGATGCAACATCTACAAAGACACAGCTGCTTACAATAAAGTGGCCTCGTTTTTTTGTTTAATTTTTAATGACATTATATAAAGAGCTGCATTTTTCAAGAAACCTGTTTGCCTTCAGCTTAATTTCTCCTTTGTCCATCTTTATAATAAACACCCAGGGAAGTATCCAATCAGTGACCATCTTAAGTGACTGAGATTTATTTGTGGCTTTAAGCTCTTTTTGTGCAATTCCAGACAAGGAATCAAGACAAATGTGGTTTAGGAATCTAAACCTGAAGCTACAACCGACGGTCCTGTTATAAATCACCTAAAGGGTCAGGCCCTCAGCTCAGGCTCTGGATGATCAGCTGACAAAACATCAGTCATGACTTAAGGTTCCACATGTAATAAATTACAATAAGTCAGTGAATGACATCCAACTGTAATATCAGACTGCACTCTAATCCTATAGCAGAAAATAGCCACTTATACTCAAAAACAATTATCTCACTCTCAGCAGATTCAGATCGACCAAGTTTTGTTTCCATCTTTCATCAGATTACAGTTGCATGAATCAAAGATTGCTCTGGTCCACAGTCAACACCCACCGTTGCTAATTTATGCTCCCCTGGCAGCAAATGCTTTTACAATACAAACAATTAAAGTTTAACCCAAGTTTTCAAAGAGAAATTATAATCCATAAAAAGCTGTATCTGCAAATCAGAGCAAACTAGACATGAGTCACAAACATCTTAAAGCTGGACCTCTAAATAAAACTAGAGTTTTCAGGTCAACAATTCCCCTGAAATACTGTTTGAAAGAGAAATTGGAATGCAAATAAAGGATGACAGACTATGACAATCAAATTACATGTTGGAGACAAAATGTCCAATGAGCATAAGACTGGATTTGCTTGGAAGTTCATGCAAATCTTTCCTCGATGCAGAAATACAGTCATCAGGAAAATTAGAACACCTTTAATATCCTGTTTTTGTTTAACTTACTGGGATATTTACTACACTGGAAAAACTATCTAGAAATAAGTTAAAACTTTATTTTTATTTATTACCCTTAATTTGAGTAGTAAATTAGATAGTTTGCCAATGGAATGAGTATTTTTACTCTTTTTAATTAATTAGATAAAATGCACTTGAAATAAGACAATGCAATTGTGTTTTCTTATTTTAAATGTAAATTGTTTTGTTCCATTGGAAACATTTCTACTTTTCCTCCTCAATCCAAGAACAAATGAACTTATTTTAAGAAAGATTTTCTTTCCAGTGTAAAATGGCTAAACTTGGATAAAAGTTAATCAGGCACCCATGAGTAGATCATCCTTTCTAACAAAGTTCACCCTGAATGAGTGAGAGGATCAGGCTTTCAGACAGAAAGCTGTAAGAGTTTAGCATTTTTAAATGGAATTAGTTAAGGTTCCAGTATGATCCGAAATCAGCCTTTTTTTTTACTGTATGAAGAAAAAACTAGAGGAGGATAAAGTTAAGGATATCAGAGCAAAGTCGCAATAATCGCAGACAGGAAGATGCTAAACTCGATCTACTACCCTTCAGTAACAATAGGACATATAGCACAGCTCTTCCTACAGTTACAATGTAAAAAAGGAAATAAAAAAAAAATTCTTAAAATCAACTTGTTTTGAGCAGGTCAGACTATTTGTCAATTGAAGATAATTTACATTGAAAATAAGAAGAAAAAACGTATCTTAGAGGGGTGTATGTTGTCTGAATCTCTTTTTTTAAGTACAAAAATACCAATTTTATTGCCATATCAGCTCTTTACCTGCTCAAGTCAAAATTAACTGTGAAAAAAAACGTACGATCAGAATGAGAGGAGTGGTGGCCTATAGGGCATTGAGCTTGGGTCCCAGAGGTTCTGAGTTCAAGCCCCACTCCCACAGACTGCCACTCTGAGTCCCTGAGCAAAGATCCTGAACCCCACACTGCACCCTGGGCGCTGCACAATGGCAGTCCACTGCTCCCAAAAGGAGATGGGTTAAATGCAGAGAGTTCATTTCATTGCTCTGTACTTGTGACAGTTTAATGACAATAAAAAATAAAAGCTGTAAGTTTACACAAGTTTATATTTTTATGGGAGGTCTGCAACATTTGGTGTCCAACAAAACCATCCAGGACAGACAAATCCCACCAAACAGTTTAAAATTGAATTAATTGACATCAATCTAACGCAGCTTTTAAGAGAAAAAACAAGACCTGGTCAGCCAGGTTGTTTCTTTTAACTATGATACTGTTGCTTTTATCATCTCTTAGTTTGCTTGTTTTTACCTGTACAGAGTCCTTGAGTGTTTTAAAAGGCACTTGAATAAAAAAAAATGTATTAAACAACACTGAATCCTCTTTGAACTTTACTGAATCAGATTAGACTTCAGGAAAATGAAGTGAACTGTGCAACATGACAGTGACCAAGAACTGGTTTGGATCATAGATACTGATAAACCAGGTGGGCTTAAAGTCCAGGAATTCATGCAGTGGGTGATTTATTGCTCCCTTTACTCAGACTGATTGCTGGTGGGTGGATGGAAGCTTCTTAAACCAGATGGGATGACAGGAACCGTTAGAGGCTGGGGTATCCTAACTTCATCCACACTTCCTTGATCTGTTGTTAAACTTGAGGAGGATATCCCACAACTGTATTCTCTGTGCATTAAGAGCAGGAAGAGCAGCCTCCTGTTTCATCAGCTGTTCATGGATCACTGATGATGCTCCACAGAGGAAAGGATTCAGCAGAGCACAAATGCTCAGGGTCTTTTGGCTGAATGACATCCACAGATACACCGTTTTAAAACACCAAAGATGAATATTTAAACAAGGGGAGCACAAAGGGAGTGGCACAGCAGCGGATGTAGCCATAGACACGTGAGGAGGGCCAGAATTGACTGCATGCGTACAGACCCCCCCCCCCCCCGGCTGAAGCGCAGTGATCCAATTCAGAAACGGGAGTGGGACTGGAGAAGAGCAGTCAGCATGCAGGTTTTTGGTATGAAGGCGTGGTGAGTTTGAGTTATAAAACTAAACACGCAGGAATGACGTCTGCTCAATACACTCTGACCTTTTCTACAAAATGAGTCAGACATAATTAGCCTACATGGGGGGTGGGGGGCACTATTTTTAAGCTCTACTACTGTTGAAGTGCATTTTCTAATCATTCATCTCTAAGAATTAGTATCCTGCTTTTAAGGAATATATCAATATGATCAGATAGATTTCAACTTTGCATTCAATTCTGTAAAAACTGGCAAGTTTTTTTTTTGTTATGTAGCCTTTCTGGACTTACCTTCAGGTCTCTGTGAACAATGTGCTTCTGGTGGCAGTACTGCACAGCTGATACAATCTGTAGAGGAGGGAGAGGAGCAGCAATCAGCACAGTGTTGTCATGTTTTCAGACAGAGATAAAGGATGTGGTAGAGAGTGCGATGTGGTCGACGCCAACAGGAAAGATTAAACGCATAGAGGGAGGAGCTTAAGATACAAGAAAGGTGAGAAAATATGTTTTCCTACAGGCAGTAGCTGCTCATCACTGTCAAAGGATTGCAAGCGAACTGCATTCAAGCTGCGAAACTGACATAACCGTGCCGAACTGTAAGCAGAGGGAAAATACACCAACCAGAATTTATCAACATTTAAATCTATCTTGTTTGTTAAAGCTCTAAAAAGGCATCCTGAGTCACTATGCTTTCACTCACACAGCAGGACTTAATGATCAATTCAGATTGATTCAAAAGTATTTTGCTCTGAGGAGGTTGGTTCTTTTTAGTTTTATCAAAAATGGTGCTTTTAAAGGGGTAACATTTTCACTTTTTTGTATCAAACGTATTATTTAAGAACAAGACGTTACTAATGGCAAAAAAAGACTAAGGAAGCAGAAAAGGAAGATGTATTTAATGATTTATTGTATCGGTTATGTAATGAAGACAGAAATAATGAAAAGTTATTTTCAACCATGACATTCGCTAAACAAAGTTTGCTGCTCATTTTAATAAAAACCAAGCTGTTACTGAAATAAACAAACATTCTTATTGGCCGCTTGTTTCTGATTGCATCTACTTTTTTATTTTTTTCATGCTCTCCATGTGTTTTTATTTAGCACTTACCTGATTTACTATGTAGCACTTTGGGACTTGTATAAATATAAAGTGTATTACAAATCCAATGTATTATTATTACTATTTATACCACATAGGAAATTTGCCCTTCTTTTGTAAAAAAAAAAGATCAGATTTGATCAACCTGGGATGAAAAAGTGGAATTTGGGTGGTATTTTCCTGCCGTGGGAACATGACCTACTTTAAGTTATGCCCCATTTACACTAGCCCTCTGAAACCGATCCGTGCCGAGTTCAGACCGAGCTGAGATCAGTTAACCGTGCAGTGCTTGGTTGTTACGACCATTTACACACCACATTAGCACGGTTCATCGCCTTCTATGTGCGCTCCAGGATACAACGGCTCTCAGGGCGGGAATTACACAAACAAAAATGGCACCGCCCATAACATAGAGGAACTTCCGTGCCTAAATAGCATCGTCTTCCCAAATTTAAACGAGAGCCTCTGTTTTAGCATCATCCCAGGTCGCACAGCACTTTGTTGATGCTATTTATTGTTAAAAGGCTGAGAAGGCGATTGTGCTGTGAACAGGTGAAGAGGTCTGAACTGCGAAACTGGACGCGCCGGAAAACCCGCGAAATAAGTCAGCTGACTGTAAATAGGAGATGACGCATAAGCAAAAATCAAACTAGACTCTCTTCACACTTCTGTTATGGATGTTCAGTTATCATACAAAAATCCTGGATTGGCTTGTTATCCCTGCTCATATTTCCATTGTGATGGAAGCTTGTCTGTATGAAGTAATTATATCTTTCCTTTCCAAATAAAATAAAAAAAATAATAGATTTGTCTGTGCTCTTTGTTATCACAGAATCAAGTCCTACTAATGAACTAGTACACGATTTAACATGGTACGGTTCTGTCTGCCACGGTCCAGTTCAGTTGCGTTTCATTTACACTCAGTTATCTTGGTTACCGTCCTCGGACCGTTCTTGGCTGCTCTTTAGAAGTTAGTCTCCATTAGATTTCATCTGAGAGGGAAAGTTTAAAATAAATGTCTGATTAAAAAATAATTAAATAAAGTCTAAATGGATAGTATATATGAAGATATTCATCTTCCTGCTGGGAGGTGAACTTGGTGCCTCAGTCTAAAGTCTCATTTAGCCTCTAGCAGGCCTTAGTTCCAGGAGAGACTCCTCTGTGTCTTTTGAAGAAAAGAAGTCCCGTCAAATGATGCTGAATCACCGTTTCTCACAATGAAGAGCAAAACACTTTCTACACAAGCCAGAAAGAGATCTTTGGCTGCATAGACCAACATCTTCTGCATATTTGCCATGTGACACGCATGAATGGTGAAAACCTGATGAGGCTTTTACTGCCTAACCCTCCCTGACCCATCTGCTTTGTTTACTCCATCGAGTAAACAAAGCAAAATCAGGAATCAGAAAGGTGAAAGAACTTTCCTCAACTTTTTTTTTTTTTTTTTTTCACATGGGCATTGTCACTTTAACTCTAGCTCTCGTGAACTTCAATGGTGAAGTCCTTTCAAAATCTTAAATTTTAAATAATTGTTGATTGCAGATGTGTCTAGTAGTTCTCATTGATTTTGCTTGTAAAGCGGGGAGAATGGCGCTAGGCTTTCCGCACCGTGACGTCACTGCTGGAAGATGTCAGGAGTGAGGTGTTACTATATTTGGTCTCGCCACTACCAGAATCCGTGATCGCAACGAAAAATATTGTTTTCATTTTTTTTTTACTGATTAACGCTGAATTAATTAAATCACGTCTGGTCGTGATTTAATTAATTCAGTCGACCGGACTTTTCCTTTAACATGCAATAGATTTATTTTTTTTTTACTTTGTACCCACTTTTAGTCTTTATAAAACCAGCAAAAGGAAAGCTTGTCGAACTGGTTTTCATGAATGTTTCATCAATGACGTCGCTGGGTTTATTCAGTTAGGCTCTGGGCCAGTTTCTTCTCTTTGTGGAGCCGTGTCTGTTATGGGTAAGAACTGTTTAAACATCTCTGTTCTGCCTGCCGTCCTCTGAGACAGGCTGCAGAACAGGGTGATGTCTGAAGCAGAGTCTAGAGCAGAGGTGTGAAACCAGAACACTGCAGGGGAGGAAAGTTAGATACCTGTCTAAATTTAGCTCTGGCCTCTTTTTCCTTCATTCTCCCGTGTGCAACCAGGTAGTCAAACACCTCACCTGTGAAAACAGACAAAAAACAAAAAATAATCAGAAACTGTTTGATGAAAAGTAGAAAAGGATGGAGCTGAAATAAAAGGAATTATGACTGCTAAAGCTGAGGAGATAAAAATAACTTTTTTATGCAGCTGGCATGTGCATGTTTGAGGGCATTTCTTGAGCTCACTGACGTGAGCTAACTGATGCGTCCTCCAAACTGAGCCCCCCCCCCCTGAAGGCACAAAGCTGCTGCAGAGTTCCAGAAGCAGACGCTTCTCCTCTTTACACATCTACACACCCACTGCACCGCAAAATACGACCAAATTTAAATCAGCTGCACCGGTTTGTATGTCTGAAGATCAGTAAAGGTCCAAAGGTGAACTACAGAACCTGCCAAGAGGTTCCTTCCTTGATGCTTGAAACATGAATTAAGCCCTCTTCTCGCCCAGAGATGACCTGCAGAGGCGATCACAGTGTGTGTTTTTGTGCTGGAAAGCTTAATCATCTGTGAGCTCTGAATCAAAGCCAAAGACAGTGAGCTAGCTAACACCAAAATAAAGCAGGCCAGCTGAAAATATCATCAAGGGGGATTCAAGGAGAGAAAAGTTAGCAAAAAAAGTGTGATAACTGGTACCAGTATGCACAAATCTATAAAAATAAAATTAACATGCTGCCATGTAATTTTACATGCAGGATGTAACCTATATTAAATCTTGAACACACTAAACTTTTGGGTCTAAGATCAAGGATCCGAGGAAAAAAACATTTACAGATACGGCAGGCTGCCTTTTCCTGCCTCACATCTTGAAAATAAAGAATGTGAACAAGTTGTTTGAGAATCAGAAACAATTTTAATAAAGTAACCATATTCTGCAGCTGCCAGTCATTAGGTGAGGACTCCATGAACATGTTGGGGCTGAGATTTCTGCTCACACCTTAAGACTAAACCTTGTTGGAGGGTTTTCTTTTGTGAGCAGCTTACCCCAAGGCAAATCACAGATTGTCAATTGGATTGAGGTTTGACTTTGACTCGGCCACTCCACGCCGTCTGAGCGTTCCTCTTACTCCATGTATGCGTTTGCTCAGCAGTATGCTGTAGGTCATTGCCCTGCAGGAAGGTGAACCTTTGTCAAGGTCTCACTGGCAGACTGACTGCTGTTGGTCATGAATATTTGTCTATTTGTCACTCTCCATTTTCCACTCAGCTAAAACCAGTTTCTGCTTCAGAAAAAAAAACTCCCCACAGCATGATACTGCCACCACCATGCTACATGGTGTGGATGGAATTGTTTGGGTAATGGGATGTTCAGGGTTAAAGTCAGAGCTCCTCCCTCATTCATTTGAAGAGCAGTCCAACCTGCCCTGTTATTTCTAACACTAATGTACAGCCTTTTTCCCCATAAAGCTCAACTGTACCTGACTGTAACTGTACCTGTACAGACTATACGGCGATAATTCCCCACTCTGTTCCTCAGGGACCCCTGCCCTGCACGTGTTAAATGCATCTCTTCTCCCACTCACCCGATCCAAATGTTTGATCTTTCTCTGCATGCCATCAAGTGCTGCAGAAGCCTGTTTTTCCCCCCTTTGTTTACGTTAATGGTGTGGCATCAAGGTGAAACCCTAAACAATTTCATAGCACCACAAATGACAGACTAGGAACATTTGACTCTTATTCCTGATACTCAGGTCCTGCAGTGATTTTGATATTCTGCATGTTTGAAATTCTGATCAAAGCTGCCATCTTGTTATGCTTTTGGCACTTATTCATTCCTTCAAATCAAAGATGCTGTTGCACAGCAAGAGCTTTCATTGTTGCATTATCGATTGCAGACACTTGAATTAAAACATACTTTAACAATAAAAAGGAAAATAAATAATGCAAAAATGAAAATGTCTCTTACAGAGAACCCCAGGGCTCTGTGTGCAGACTAAATGCTTTGGGCAATATTTATAAAATGACTAAAAAAGGTTTGGTGGTAAATTATACTTTAACAGTTTGGGAGCACGACACTAAATTTGTGAACTTTGTGTGAGTGGTGTAGCTTCTCCTTTACATTAAAGACCTATTGGAGCAAAGCAGGAGCAACAAGAACAGATTTTTTTTTAGGGAGAAAGAAAATAAGCAGGAATTTAACCAAAATCATTCGTTTTGCTTCAATCTTGTTTGAAAACCTTTAAAATGCTGAATTCATGTTATCCATCTGTCTGAGAAAATAATGATGAAATGCAGCTCACTGAGCGGAACAAAGGACTAAGGCTCTGGAATCAGGAAGGTGTAATACTGAACACATCATGTAAGACATGCAGTTTACGTTAAGAGGCAAAACCTGCTGATATGGAAGATATTTCTTTTTATATATTTAATGAAGCAATTTAAGGTTGAAACGCTTATGTAAACATTTAGTCTCACCTCCACTGGCATACTCCATCACAAGGTAAAGTGTCCTCTCAGTTTCAATCACCTCGAACAGCTTGACTACAGACAGAAGGAAAAATAATGAATTCAATCATATTGAGAAACAGGCACAGAATGAGGAAATGAATTCATGAACACGAACAAGAAGAACACAGAATAAAAAGATGTCGCGCAGGCCTTGTGTGTGGGGGTGTGTGGTGATAATGGAAGCATTGCATAGAGGAGGGGAAAAAAAAAAAAAATCAAACATCAGAAGTAAAAATGTTTTTAATGTTTCTGATAAAAGCCTGTGTAGAAAACGGCTAAGAGTTCTGCTAAATATAGAAAAGGTGGGATATTAAAAAAACGGAGATGAGGGAAGGCTTTTTTTTATCATAGCCCTGCTCATCCTACCGATGAAATTATGAGGTGAGCAGAAAGGAAATCAATGATTAATCATCATAGAATCTCATTAATGATTAAAAACTATCACTGAGCCAAAGACTCAGAGAGAGAGATTGATGCTACTCCTATATCGATAGTCTTTCATCCATCTTCTCTTTGCTTTTCCTTTCAATCTTCCTTCCATGTTGGAGTCATTTTTTACAATGTCCCATTTGTCGTCCTCTGCTCTCAGATCTTAATAAAAAGAATAAAAATAAGCAGAGACTTTTTTTATTGGAACCTTGGTAAATGGCAGAGCTCAGTCTTAGAACGCAGTACTTTCCTTTAAGACAATGATTGTTTTATACATTCGGTTACTTTAGATATGTTAACACCAAAAGAGATTTGATCCTTAAGAAACGGGTGCAATAGAGTTTGTCCGAGTGGAGCTGCCATATATTGACGTCATAAGATGGGGCAGGAACCCGAACAGATCTGGTTCTTACAGCGGCCGTCTGAAAATCCTTCACCTGCCTGCAAAGCACTCTGTGACCGAGTCTGAAGAGTTTAACAGTTTTCACAGAGCTTTTCTCATGTTTATGTGCAAACAACAAGAAAAATATGTTTAAAGGCTCATTACAAGTCAGTTTTGGTCTAATTTCAGCGTAATTTTGAAAAATTTCAGTATAACCACCGTTTGTGCTGAAATACGCTGGACAGAGCCCTGGGTTAGGGAGCTCAGATGTTAGTCAAAAATGTGTGCTCAGCATCCTGCCGTGCTGAAAAACGCTGGCAAGAATTCTGATATAAACAAAATATAAAACGCTGGCAAGAATTCCGATATAAACAAAATATAACTACAAGGGGTTGGAATTTAATTGTATTTAAAATATAATTGCAATTTAACAAAATGTCATTTTTAAATTGCACAGCCACCAAATCTCAGTAACAATACATTAAAGAGTAAGACACTACATTTCTCTCTCCAGCCTTCCTTTGGTCGTAGTATGTACACCTAAAGTAGATTTGCTGCCACAAAGAAGGGAAAAGAAAGTTGCAACTAGAATGTAGATCCATGCATGCAGGTAGAAATAGGCGACTTTCCACACGGAGGTCATTGTAAAGTCTAGGAACATAAGCTCTAACTAAGCTTTTAAAGTCATGAAAAAAACTAAAACCTTAGGAGTGAAACATCTACAGGCTGCTGATGAGTCCAAAGAAAATCTAAATGAAAATCTCAATTTTAGTTGAACATAAACTCAATTTAGAACTTTGTTAAGATCATTCAGCCCTAATAAGTAGAAAGGTTTATTAGGATTCAAGTAAAATCTTTGTATTTTATCTTTATCATAAAGGAACCTACAGATTGCATACAGTTTTGTTGACTCAGACATTATTGTTTAGGTGAACCCAGATTTGTATTGACTTTGACACAAATAAATATTCCAATAAGAATTTCCTTCAGAGCTAATTATATAGAAATGCTGATTATTATGAATATTTACTGATCTCTGACATAAGATTAAAATCTTATAATCATTTGAAGATGATGATCTTTTCTTTTGTCCAGAAATGGCTAAACTTTGCTTTATGTCACACATATTTTTCAGTCATTAGAGAAGCTAAAAGCGTGCCCATGGTAACAGGGCTACAGGAGGATTGTTTATTGGGGTTCTTAAATCTCAGTTTATCAGATCAGTTAAAGAGTCATGTTAGAGTCATGCAATCATGTTAACTTGAATAGATTATGATAATTTCAACTTTCTATAAATGCACACAAACAGCTGGATTTCTGGACCATTTCAGTGTAATCTTTCAGAGTTGTCAGAGATCTACTTACCGATGTTGGGATGATTTAAGATCTTCATTATTCTGACTTCCCTGAAAAGCTGCAAATAACAGAGAAAAATCCAGTTAGACTCCATATTGATGAAACTAGGCCTGGAACAAAAACAGCAAAACACTTAGTGTGTATTTTGCTTTTGTGATAAAGTGCTAAACCAGTTTAAATATACCTTTAACTAGAATCACCAGAAATCTCAATTCAATTCAGTTTATTTCTATAGCGCCACTTCACAACACATGTCATCTCAAGGCACTTTACAGTTCACCAGATCATCCAGTCAAGTTGATTCAAAGTCTTCTATCCAAGGAAAACCAGCTGACTCATTGATTCACTGATTCTAATGCAATTCTTAACATCCATCACAAATCTGAGAGCCATATAAACCAGATGGTATTCATATTCCCCAAGACGCCAAATAAAACACAGCTGATTAATCATTTATTCACTGTTAATCTTTTTTAGATTATTAAATTGCCCTTTGATCAGATAAATGTATAAAATCTATAAAAACCTTCAAGGTTTGTGATATTTTATTGAGTAAGCCTGAAGTATTGGACGGGTTAAACTTTTTAAGCAAATACATCAACATTCAGGGTAAGTAGTAAAGCAAACGCAGCAAAAAGTGTTTCCCCATTCAGCCATACAGCCAAGCAGCACTGCAGCATGAATTATTGACCAGCTGTTAACTAAACTAATGCACTGCCATTCCATGAAAATCTAAAAAGGTTTACATTTTTTATGAGGTTCTGCCCACCATGATGTGTTCAGGCGTGCTGATGAACGAACCAGTGTAAAGGAAGCTGGAAGACCCATTGAGGAGGGGGAAAAAAAGGCTTTAAATGGATGAACAAAAGGTTTCTGCTACTTTTGGCTGTCAAAGAGGAGATAAGGAGGCATTTTTGGGGACTTTCAAACAGACGATTGTTTCTTCCAGTGATTTGATGTTTGCAGAGCCGCACCAGGTTGCTGTCAAACCCATGTTTTTTTAATTTTTTTATTTAGGTTCTTTATTATAAAACATAAGAGATTTTTGTACAGACTTTATGTAAATAAAACAATGTGATAAGCTGATATTTACAACTAACACAAACCTAAAGAAAAAAAAATTGAATTTTGGTTTAGCATCAGATTTATATGGATAAAACATCTGAGGTAGCTGAGAATATAGGACCACAGACACCAGTTCACACAAAAGGAGCCACCATAAAAACTAGGAATACCTTTGACCTTTAAAAAAATGAATAAAGATTAAAAAAGCAATTGCAACTACTGATTGCAAACTGAATTAATCTGTCAATGATTTTTTCGATTAACAATCAGATAGCCAAATTTTCTTTAAAGAAGATTTTTTTTTATCAAATTAAATCAGAAGACACTAAAACTTTCCTACTTCATTCTGGATAGAGCATACTGACAGACATTTTCGTTTTTAATGCTTCGATGCAAAATCTTTATATATTTTATTACAATTTTGATATAATTACTGCTATAAGTCGGTTTCTCTGTCAGCTCATGGCATGTTTTAGAGTCTCTATACTCCAGTTAACGATTAATTGATTACTAAATTAGTTGATGATTATTTCAATAATCGATGAATCACGATTAATCTGATTGTTTTATTTTATTTTGGTTGCCTTTAAAAGTTGTGAGGAAGGTAAAAGTCTGACAAGTAAAGCTGATCTAAATACAAAGTACGGACAAAAGGCCAATGTGACAGACTTTCATGTCATGTTTAAGTCCCAAAGCAGACAAGATCTGAAGCTCCACCCCTGAGCAAAGGAAACGGTGTGTTTCCCTGTGATCCAAAGCTGAAATGAATTCTGTGTTTAGTTTGGAAACCAAGGTCCCAGAGTTTGAAGGGAAACTGAGTTGCCATGCAGTCTGGTTTCTGCTGGTTTCAGTCTGCTACATTTGATCAAGTCAGAAGTCAGGACAGCTGTTTACAAGGACATTTTAGATGCATTCCTGCTTCTCTCTCCAAATAAGCTTCAAGATGCTGCTTTTTTTTCCCCTCACCTGGCCAAGGCACCAAAAGCACTCAAATCTGTTTTATGTCCAGAATGACACGGACAGACTGGCCAGCAAACCTGCCTGTACCCACAGACTGCTGATGGCTTATCATCAAGAAGAAGATTAAAGACACCAGAGCTAACAGAGATGAGATACGGCAGCCTGTGCTTTCTGAACACCTCAGCAGAGCTGCAGGCTGATTTCCTTCATGCCACGCCGCATAGATCTATTTTAGATGAAATGTAGGGCTACAAATCACCATTATTTTGCTAATCGATTAATCTGTCGATAATTTTTTCCCGATTAATTGATTAATAATCAGGAAGCAAAAGGTTTCTGAAAGATGATTAATTACAGAATTAACATTGAGTTCTGAGCTTTATATAGTAGTCTTCAAACTTGGAAACCACGTCCACTGGATGGTTTTATAACTTTTTTGGAATGACTATGACCTGGATGAATGAGAATCTTCACCAGATTAATATTCACCAGCAATGATCTGTTAATTAAAATCTAATCTAATCCCTAATATTATGAAGCACTGAATGAGTTCACAGTGCATACATCCTATGTTTCTGTATGAAAACAGAACATTATATATAGTATTTCAGCAATTCCCCACATTCTGACCCTGAAGAAATCCCAAAGCACTTGGAAATGTGTCTTCTATCTTAGCTATATCATTCAGAGAGCGGTAGAAAGGATGGCAAAAAGTGCTGGCAGGGGGGCTGAGCAACAGGCAGAGGTCTACTGACAGATTCAAACTCACAAATGTTCTGGGACGCCTTCTGTCCAAGTTCTGCCTAAAAGGCTGACAGATGGCGATGTACGGCGGGGGCTGTTTTCATATTCAGTGATGCTTCAAACATCAGGTTGCCTTAAAGTATAAACAAGTCCAATTTCAATTTCTGGGCAATATGCGATCTGTGATGCATTCGTACCCCAACAGGCTGTAAAGAGTTTAGATCCTGGGGAAAAGGTTGGTTTCTGTCAATAAAATAATTATTAATTTACATGAGAGGGGTCTTGATGCAGACCTGCACTCTCAGGACGCTTCTTTGCAGACCTGCACAATGCGCTCTCCTGCACTGTCAGGAACGATAGTTTATTCTGGATGTTTCAATAGGAGCCTTCAAGAATGGCTCACATATGCCTCCAGATTTTATTTGAAGACATTTTTTTGCAAGGTGAGTTCACACTTACATGCCCCTTTTCCCTAATTTTCCCAACTTATAGACCAAGAAAACCACGTTTCATCGAAAAAAAAAATTAAACAGCACATCATGCTGTGAAATCTGTTTTGACAATAAAAACACTTCCAAAAAAATAAATTGAGATTTTAAAGTTGTGTCTCCTGTCTACTGTTATTGGCTATTTTGTTCATGTATCTAGGTATTTATGATTTCACTGTGAGAACGAAAAGCTAATTAATTTGAAATCACACAGCCTCCATTGGCAAATCTATGTGGTCCAACAGCAAAGGTAAGAACGGCACAAAGAATACTAAAAGAATAAAGACTATATAATGTAATACTTGCAAACAAGCATAAGAGACGTCTTTATAGAACAACAGCATTAATGTTATTTTGAAATTATCCATACATATATCTCATTAAACACATGAATAGACAAAAACATTTCGAATTTGAAAGACCAAGGAAATAAACACAGAAATGTCAAATATGTCTGGTATACAAGCTTTTACTTTTACTTCACTTTTACTTTGAAAGGCTTTGAATAAACATACAGATCCGACAACGTAGGTGACCTTACGGTGCAGGTCTGCAACTACAGGTCCCGACAGTGCAGGACGGCAGCTAGACTCATGATTTACATAGAGACACACAGATGTATCTGGGCCTGTTTGACCATTCAGATGCAATAGAACTAAACTTTTAAAAACTTAGTTCCAAATAGACTCTTTTTTTAGTTTACACCATGAAAGTCGTAGGGAAGCAGCTGTTCCAACAGTTGCATTTCCGAATTCTTCTGAGAATAAAGTGAATGTGATTGGTTGTTTATCAAGGGGGCGGGATTGTTGTGGTGGAAGGTTCACAAGCAAGTTTGGTTGTGTCCGGTTTGTCGGAAGCATCTTGCTAACCAGTTAGCAACTTAGTGCTAGTAGGTTACCAATGGGAAATTACATTGGTACCAAGTAGCACTAAATTGGTGACTTAGAAACGACACTGTCAAGGAACGCTATGGACAGCGGAAACATGCAAGAGGAGGAGAGTTTTGTGTCGGAGGTCATGGATGAGTCTCCTCCATCATACATTTTTTATTTAGAGGAGGAAAGCGCGGACGAAGATGTTGTGGAAGAGGACGCCTGGGCGGCAGAAGCTTGGTTTGGTGTAAAAAGCTTACAGCCGTACATGTTTGAGCCCTTGTCTCGCAACGCTGCCAGTTCTGTTAGCTCTACGCCTGCTGAAGAGACAGACGTCCATCCCAGTGAACATTGGGATGTAACTCGATGGTAAAAGAAAGGATTCTTATTTCAACCGTTGCGTATATTAGCTGCGACATTTGAATCAAGATGCTATGATCGAAAAAATGTGATTAACAGATGACCGATTGGCCGAATTTCAGTGTACAAGCTGACTTATAACAGACTGGCCTGCATAAAATAACGTAAAAAAAGAAAAAAAACGATTTTAAGATTTTTTTTTTAATAGAAATTTTCAAACTTTTTGGACAATATGATAAAGAGTAGATTTATATACATGATTAAACCAGAAAGATTTGAAATTTAAATACTTCTTCTCTACGACTTTAAAAATGTAACTGAACTGTGTTTGCTTATTTTATTTTTTCAGGGAATAATGTAGCTTTAAGTTAAAAGGGAGTTTTTCCTCTCTGCTGGAGCTACAAGCATGCTTAGTGTGAGAGTTTCCCTTTGAGTTGATCCAATCAACTGGTTTTCCTTAGATAGAAAACTGTAAAGTGCATTGAGATAAGGTGTTGTGAATTGGTGCAATATAAATAAACTGAATTGAACTGAATTAAGTATCTGGTAGTTATCAAACAACCCATTTTTATTTTATTTTCAACATTTTTTTTAACTGTACTAGCCTCTGAGGAGATAAAGTACGATGATCATGTGACAAATATGACCTGAAGATGAACATCATATGTGGTTAGTTGTGCTCACAATATGACAGTTGCAGGAGCTACTGTAAGGCATCAGATATGGAGAAACAACCCGTCTGCAAATTTACAGGATGATGGAAGAGCGTTAAAATGGTCCAACAGACGGAGCAGCTGGTGTGGAAGATTTGAAGAGCAAAACAACCACCTTATTTTATCAGGGTGATTTCAAAGTCAGGACAAATCTTCCATGTTCCAAAGCGAACCAGCAGAGCGAGTCCGACCGGATCAAACTGGTCAAACGAGTCCAACAACTTTCTTTAGCAGTCTGTTAACTCTTGTTCTGTACTGGAAGAGTTTAGCGTGTCTTTGACTTTGTCTATGATCCAGAGACAAATTTAAGCAGCTTAAATCCACTCAAATACATTTTAAAGTACATATATCCCCCATTTAGGAAGTATAACCTGTTTGCAGCTTATAAATTCAAAAAGTGAAATCTACTTTATTTCCTCATCATAAAACTCTAATACTTTCATACATAAAGTAGAGATAGTTAACTAGGACCCATTCAATGTGTCGGCTATTTTAAACCAAACTTCAGTCTTTTGGTTAACGAAAGATTCAAGGTTCTCTGAAACCTTTAGAGTAATAATTTTCCTTTTTTGTGAAGTCAGGTCATGTTGAAACAGTCGACAGCGAGTCCTCCCTTCTTTTACCGCTGCTGAGTTTTACAGGTAAAAACCCGCTTCTTATTATTGCTCAGGAGTTGAGCTTCAGAAAGGGGTGGATCTCAGCTGACGTATGGCTTCATTCTCGGAGAAGAAAAAGTCAAGGCTATGTTAAAAAAATAAACAATGCAGGAGAATAAATAAACATTCTTCTGAGTTATCAAGGAAATGATCTTTTAGCTGGTTTGCGGTTGTTCTTTTAACAGGAAGTGCAGTCCATCTCTGATGAACTTCGCTTCCACCTCAAAGGTTTGACATGTTGGTTATTGTTGAGGTTCTTCAGTTCATGGCTTTTCACTTCTTTTCTTCTGCAAAGTTCACAGAGAAGCATGATGCGCTGTATTCGCTTTAAACGGCCTGGAAAGGCTGGCTGCCTGATTGTTCTGTCAGTTTAAATCTGATGCAACTTCATCTGTGAACTCTGGTTTTAGTTGGGCTTTAAGCAATCAGCAGGTATGACCCGTCGTGCACGTAAAGCCCTGTAGAAACTTACAGCTCACCACTTGCTTCCTTTATCACTCAGCAGCAACCTTGAGTTTCTGCACAAAACACTTCAGGTCATATAGCAGAACAGGAAGACCTGCTGTAAACACTGGCTGTACACTGATGTACCTCTGAGTGCAGGGAGATTTTTTTATGATGGAACCTGATAACCAATGCTTCCAGAAACTATTTAGCTTAGATGGAAAACCGACTACCTGAACTGGTCTCATGGTGACGGCCAGAGAAATGACAAATGGAAAAAGTTCGGCTTCCTCTGCCTGTAACTCCATCTGATCCGAGGTTTTCTCCAGAAATCAGGCTGAGGTTGTTCTGTGCTTCACCAGGAGGAACTTTCCGCTGCCAACACAGACCTCAAGCTTTCTAAGAGAAAGAAAACATGCTGCTCTGACGGATACTGAGAAGGCCCGTTTCTTTTAGGCAAATCCCATTGTTTACAAAAGTCTGAGCACAGCCTGGATCTTCCCAGCACGCAGATCAAAACCTAAATGGGAACGATTTTGGGGGTGGGGGAGTTAGGGGAGGTCCCAGTAAACTGGTTTCATGCGTTACTGATGGTAAATAGATGTTTTGGAAAGAGGTCAGCAGGATGAAGCAAAGTCACTATATTAAAGTGAAACTAGGTCACAGACCAGAAGCAGTCCTCCAGATGCAGTTAAGCTCAGCTCATCTGACTATGATACATGTTAGGATCTGTATAAGGCACCTTTAGGAGAAATAACAAAACAACGATGATGTCATCATCAGTGGATTGTTGTTTCTTTTTTTTGGAATGATGTCATTGACTGGCGGCCTAGTGGTTGGGGTATTACGCTTGGAATCAAGAGGTTCTGAGTTCCCACAGACTGCCACTCTGGATCCCTGAGCAAGACCCTTAACCCCACACTGCTCCCCAGGTGCCACACAATGGCAGCCCACTGCTCCCCAAGGGGATGGGTTGAATGCAGAGAGTGAATTTTGTTGCTCTGTACTTGTGACAGTGTAATGACAATAAAAAAGCTGGAAATGAAGGGGATATATTAATACAAAAGCATAAAAAATAAGCATATGCACTCGCTAAACTAAAGGGCTGGTTATACTCTCGCAGCAGCGTGTCGCAGTGAGCTTGTCGCAGGTATGACGCAGACATTTTATTGTTATGCGCAATATTGAAGCGTGGTCTGCGCAAGAGGGACTATAACAAACTAGCTGTGGGTCTGGATACGGCCGAGGCGGTGAGGAAGTGGGGGCAAGTTTGTCCGACAACGGAGTGACATGAGGACCAAAAAGAGCCGGGATCCGGGTGGAAAAAGGAGATGCTCATAGTGTAGAGCAGGCTTCCCCAAACTCGGTCCTCAAGGCCCCCTGTCCTGCAGGTTTTAGAGGTTTCCTTGCTCCAGCACAGCTGATTTTAATTGAAAGCTGATTAACAGGCTTTTGGTCTACTGCTATCATTATAACCAGCTGTGCTGAAGCAGAGAAACCTCTAAAACCTGCAGGACAGGGGGCCTTGAGGACCGAGTTTGGGGATGCCTGATGTAGAGTGTAAGAAGCTTTGGTCAAGTCCTCTGACTTGAAAACGTTGTATGCAACCACATTGAGTTTGGTGTATAAACTGTCCAGTAACATGAATCTGTACCTTTGAGAAAACCCTTAGAATTCCTCCAATTCATAGAGCGCACATTAATAGACAAATGTAGAGCATGAGGAGGACCTTCTCATGAGCATTACAGTGTCGTAAGCAGAGAAAATGCAGAAACCGAAAAAGATCCACTCCCTAAAGAGTGAAGTAAATGAGCACAGCAACCTCTTTAATCATAATACTTAATCATAAAACTATAAATATGGATCTCTTTGGAAATATTAGCTGAAGTGTAACAATAAAAAATAAAAAAATACAGACTTCTAAGTGTGAAACGTTCACTGCATTAATGCTTCTTTTCCCCCATTGTATTAACAGACATGCAGACTATAGTCGGTTAGTGGCACTGGATTTAATTTAATGGTTGAAGAAGGTGGACAAACAGCTGCACGTCACACCATTCACATTTTAAATGTGATTAAAAAATCTAATCCATCTCCTTTTTTTTCCCCACTGTTATTCATCACTACTACTGTTATGCTTTGAGTCATAACATAAACCCCATTAAATCCACTGAAATCTGCAAGTTTTACATGACAAAATGGGAAAAACTTTAAAGTGTACTGAGCTCTTCTGCAAGACAACAAAATCCACAGTTCTCATAATTTCAGAAAGCCAAAAACATGTTGACTAAAAGGTTGAAAAGCTCCCACAGCAGGATGTGTCAGTATTAATTACTGCTTTGATGTGCTTTCTATAAAGGCAGCTTTTACATCAAGCCCCTCAAATAAGATGGGAACGTTTGTCTTAATTGATCAAGTTATGGATTATCTTCATCCTGACAGAATAAAAAACATCCGAGTGTGGACTCACTCTACACAAAGAAGCAAAATGTATATTTTCTTTTTTGTCAGTCCACCTTTTTTTCCACCATAAAAAAGTACTAGAATTAGATCTTTGTGGTTAGAAACATTTAAGCTTTGTAGGGGGAATCGTGCTGATTTGCATTCAACATTTAGTGGGTTTAATGTTACCAACTGTGCTAATATTGGCTTAATGTTAGCTTACGTCAGATATAAATAATAGGGCATCACAGACATTAATGGGTCAACATGGGGAAATTCATTCCCAACTACGACTGCATTTCAGCTGGAGTTACATAATGCTCCTGTAGAGCAGCTGGATCAAAACCACAGACATCTGCCTCTTTTGGGGTGAACCTGTGACCCGATAGGTCAAAATATTAATAACAGCAGCTATATCAGGATGAAACTTTGATTTTTTTTTTCCGCTTAGGTTTCTGATCAATGTAGCTTAACGTTTGTAGACGTTTAAAACTTCAGGAGCGAATCGAGGCTGACAGACTTTAGCTTAACGCCTCCTCTGTTTACATTTCATTAAACCTTTGCTCTCCCTTCTTGACCCTTGACATTTATCACAACCCCAGCTTCAAATGACAGATGTGTCATCTCAGAATATTCAACCCACTGGCAAAAAGAAAAAATAATGTCCTCTTGTCCTTTATGAGCCTTCAAAGCATTGACTTGGTCACATCAGTTCAGTCCAACTCAGGTTGGCCGTTTCTGATCCATCACAGCCCATTCTGACATTCAGCAATGTGCTATGATGGATTTAGGGATTAAATCAGATTCCATGAAATTATTACTAACAAAAGTTTGCTTAAGTACAGAACAAATAGATTAGATAACCACAGGCTTGTTTGAATGTTAAGTACATTTTTGAAGGAGGAGGTAAATAAGCTGGTTGCAAGTTGAATTAATCCAGTTGTAGTGATTTTGAAAACAACTATGATGTGTAAAGAGAAATGAAAGGTAGCATTTAAAATGCTGCTTAACAACAGACAAAATCTAAATATTTTATTCCACTCTTTGCATAGCTGGAGACTATGGCAGCATCTCCTCAAAAAGCTGAACTAAGATTTTAAGCTGCATTAAAATACAGAAACAGAAATTCTGTAGAACATGGGGCTAAGGAGACTGCTCGACATGCCCTATAATCAATACTATGACGCTAATTAATAAAAAAGAAAAAAAACACTAGGGGTGCAACAATTACCGGTTTTTTGCCGATAACTGATTCGTGATCTTTACAAAGCCTGAAATGTCGACTCAGATTTTGACCAATACAGATTTCTTTTAGAACTGACACTGTCAGTTGTTATAACAAGATATTCCAATCTTATCCTACTGAAAAAAAAAATATTGCACATGAAACAACAACTTCTGAAATAACTAAATATAAATTAAATTTTAAGGCACTGACAGTTGGTGGTTTTCAGACGTTTACAGAAGTAGATCAGATTGGATTTATATCTAAGTATCGGCCGATCACCGATCCCCCAAAATTAAGAAAATCGAGGACAATCAATCGACTGGACGATAAATCAGTGCACCTCTATAAAATAACATTTAATAATTTTTTTCCACCACTAGTAATAATGTTAACAGTATGCTATCAGCATCGGCCCCTCTTGCACTTTTTTACATTTGGAAACAAACAAAACCGACATCCGAGACCT
This sequence comes from Cyprinodon diabolis, assembly GCA_030533445.1. NCBI lineage: Eukaryota > Metazoa > Chordata > Actinopteri > Cyprinodontiformes > Cyprinodontidae > Cyprinodon > Cyprinodon diabolis. Next base: position 14,068,555 of record CM060080.1, on the reverse strand, counting down.
TTTTATTCAGGTTTCAGACGAATTCTATGTTTAAGCTCCGCTCACAAAAACAAAAAAAAAATTTACAGACAAAATGGAAGCCAAACAGTCCCAACAAGAAGACAGAATTAACTACCAAACATACCAAAAACAGATTCTCTAGTACACGCTCAGATAAACACCATGGTGGGTTAGAGGGGAAAATCTAATTGCTGCTAAATCCAAACTAGGGCTGGATCATTAACCATTAAATACCTTTGCAATAAGAAAAAAAAAAAAGAAAAGGTGCAACTTCTGAATTGCATTTTATTTTCCATATCACATTAAACAATAGACCAACTCTCTCACTCCAGCCTTTTAGGCAGAAATTGTTTTACCGCTGAAGTTTTGAATCACAGTTTTTGTCAGTTTTCAATGATGTGTGAGAAAATGTGCCGTTTATTCGGTCAGTGTTTAATGCAGCTGCCACAATTAATTGTAAACATAAAGGAGTGCGATTCTTTTTTTTTTAACAAAAAAAATCTTGTGGAAAGATCATTTTATACAAGAATTGCTATCTCTTAGGAAAAAGCAGCTTGTCAATAAATTATTAGATTAATTCATTCTTCTACTGATTAAACATGAGCGACTGTTTATAAACCTTGGGATTAATACCGGCATAAACTACTCAGCTGACTTAGTCTGAGGATGGATTACTTTCATCTCCCCAAAAATAGGAGAAAAATAAGAAAACAGAAACATCAGGTTTGCATCTAGATAAACATGATTTCAAGTATTCAAACATGGCTTCATGGAGGATCAACATCCCCCGCTTCCTTAGAATACACATTAAAATATGTCAAATACTTTGTGGAACAGCGGGAAGAATAATTTAACACTTTTAGAAGTGAAAAAGCAGTAACCTAAAAAACAAAGGCCGACATAAAAGCATCACGCTCTGTGTTTCAGCGGCATTATGACTCAGTGTATTTGTGTCGGCGTGGTGTCACAGCGAACGCCAAAGGGCCCGGGGCCCCGAGCTACAAAGGCAACAATCAATAGAGCTTTGGAAAAACCGATGGAAAACCACTGAGAGACGAGGGGCAGAGAGGAGCTGAGAGGCGGGGCCAGCTAAACATCAACATCAGCCGCTTTCCGCCACACATCTCTGTGGCGGTTTGAAAACCAAGAGTCCGAGCTGCACTGATTTCACCCAATCCTTCAGGAGTTAAACAGGCCTAAGACAACATAAGGCTGCCTTCATAAGAAGTATAAAACCTAAAAGATTGACCAGAGCTCATTTTTAACTCACCGACTGTTTTTCACCAACAGGCAAACAAGGATCATCATGGTGTGTAAAATGAAAACAGAAGGGCCTGCTCCACAGATTTAATTTATTATAAACGACGGAGTATTAGGGCCAGCCTGGGTTCTTTTAAATTCTATTAAAGTTGTAATGTCATGAGAATAAAGTCTTATTATGAGAATAAAGTTGAAAAATTACATGAGTAAAGTCATCATACCACAACCCGTTTCGGAAAGAAAGCTTTGAGCTCTGACCTGCATGAGACGGCCGACCAGAAACACCAAACAGCAACCTAAGTCCACCTTGACATTCTGCCCAATTTGATGCCGGTTCTAAAAGATTTCACTTTGACCAAACGTTGCCAAAGTTTAACTTCACATGATGCTTGACATTCCTCATTTTAGGGAAGAAGGTGCTTTTTGTAAGAATTGTCATACAATACAACTCTATTCCCGTAGCGCTCTGACCTTATTCCTGTAGCGCTACGACTTTATCTACGACCTTATTCCCGTAGCGCTACGACCTTATTCCCGTAATGTTGCGACTATTCTCGTTGCGACTTTATTCCTGTAATTTTAGGACTATTCTCGTTGCGACTTTATTCCTGTAATTTTAGGACTATTCTCGTTGCGACTTTATTCCTGTAATTTTAGGACTATTCTTGTTGCGACTTTATTTCTGTAATTTTAGGACTATTCTCGTTGCGACTTTATTCTCGAAATAAAAAATAAATAAATAAAAATCTCTAGCCTGGGCGTAATCCTCCGTCATAATTATACCTGCAAAAGTATTTAGACACATTTTCTAATGTTAAAAGCAGAAATATTAACGTCTTTCATTCGGATGTTTAGACCAAATTTAAAGAGTCATATTTATATGATGTGCATTTGTTCTAATAAATCCAGCTCTACTGCGATTCCCTAACAGGTTTGTTCATAGAACATTAGAGAAGAAAGGCAAAGACTGAGGAAAAGGTCAGAGGTCAATTTTTTCAGCATCGTGAGGTTATAATGAATCAACATCCACAGAGCTGTGTGTGTAAACTAAAAACCATGGAACCCTCATAAGGTACTTCCTCCTGAGTTCCTCACCCCTGCTGTGGAACAGGGTCATGGCAGCATAATGCTGAGGTTAGAGTAGATGGGAATGGGGCCAAATATGATGCGATGCTAGCAGAAAAATGGTAAGAAGCCAAAGAGGACTTCATAATGGGAAGAACATAATAAAGCCTGAAGTTGTAACCAATGCCAAACAATGTGAATTTACCAAGAAACGCAAAACCCATTTGGTTGCAAAAATACCCATGAAGAAAATAGTTAAATTGCTTTTTTTTTCTTTTTTCTTTTTTTTTTAAGTTACAGATATCAAAGTCTTGGTATAATTTCTTTATTGATTTGTTTCCCTGGTCATCTGTTGGTCAGTGCCCCACATTCTCTTTTTTTAAACCCCCACTTTTCCTTAGATAGAAACTTTGAATCAATTTGACTGTAGGATCCGGTGAACTGTAAAGTGCCATAAGATGGCATGTTGTGAATTGGCGCTATATATATATATAAACAAATTGAATTGAATTAACACATTTCTTTATTGGTTTGTTTCCTGGTCATTTGTTGTCAAGTGCCCTTCATGCACTTTTTTAAACCCCTACTGGTTGAAGCAGTTGCTTCTACTGCTGTGTTTCTCTTCTGAAATATGGTAATGAATTTCTTTATTCCGACTTTCTGTAAAACTAATTGCCCTCTGGGACATGAATAAAGCTCATTCTGATTTGACATTCATCATTGTTTATACTAAATTTGAAAAATAACACTAGAAACACCAAAAATGGTTAAATAGGAGGAATGTGCAGAAGGAAAAATCAGATTTTTTAGATATGAGGTGAATGCAAAGGTCATCATTAGGCTTTAACCAGAACCCTTAACTGGACGAGACAGAAAAACCAAAGTTCCAAAGCCTTCACACTGGCCGAGAAGAACTTGCTCCACAAACAATTCAGAGGAAAGAGATTCTGCTGAAAAAGACACTGAAAACAGAAAATTACCTTCTGAAGGCTGTTTGGGTTCAACTGGGTCTTGTCTATTATCTTAATAGCCACCTGTAGAAAAAGAAAAAAAAGGAAACTTAGATAAACAGGAGGAGGTGGAAAACGGAATACTTTTGTAATTAAAAACAACAGGCACAAAGGAGAGCTCAGAAAAGGAAGGAAACTTTTACTGAATTTAGAGCTGTCTGAAAACATAACCGGTGTATAAGGACACCATGAGCTGCTTGTTGGGTTCTTAAAAGCTAAAATAATCATTTTCAGCAGCAGCCTTGCTGGAGTTACTGTATCAGGTTCATTCAGAGCCCTGGATGTGTCGACAGGTCGGAGAAAACAATTGCTCTGAGAGCAGTTAGCGCAACACTAACAGAGTCTGCCAAATGTGGCAGAACTTCCAGAAAAGGGACAGCACTCATGTTTAATCCAGAACCATCAGCAATAAAAGAACAAAGATTACAGACCTACGGTTGGCAGAGACAGAGTTATGTCTCAGTTACAGACGGGTCGCTATCTAAGGTCCAATGGCCATTTAAATCAAACCATTACAGCATGAACTCAGTGGGAGCTGGATAAAGGACCTCCTGTTTGTTTACGGAAAGTTTTACACCAAGCGTCATTTTTCCCTATTCGGTGTTTGACTCATGGATTCAAGCAAACAGATACACACATCCCAAATTCTGGAATTACTAACATTACATTTCTACTTTCATTTTCAATGTAGACAATTCTAGTTCCAAATTTCTAATTGTTTTATTAATAAAATTTTTTCTAGATTATTAATGTAACTTGAACATCAATCTTTGCTGCTTTCTAAATGATTCTCTACATTCATTATTTCATTTTCAATTTATTTTTGATTGAAATAAGAAAATACATTTAAATTACAGGTTGCAAAAATTACATTTTTGATGAGAAAACTTTGTGACTAAATTTTGATATTTAATCAAAGCTTGAATTCTATATAATACATTTATAATTGTTTACAGCTGCCCACCAAAATACTTGTTATAATGCAAGTAACCTCCAGTTAATTCTTTTTTCAGCTTTTCATTTTGACAATAAAATCTCTGGTTCTTACTTCTCTGCCGGTGAGGATGTGCCGGGCGAGTTTGACTTTGGCGAAGTTCCCTTTGCCGATGGTCTTGAGCAGCCGGTAGTTGCCGACATGCGGCTGCTGCGACTCGTCCGAGCTGCGGGATCGCATGCCGGTCCGACCCGAGCGTGTGCTAAGCTCCTGGCGTCCATTGCTATGAGACGTGTGCTGTGGAGAGAAGAAGCGAGTTAGAGAAACTCAGCACGTTCAGATATTACATTGGACCATCTTTATACAGCAAGTATGAATCAGGAAAAGGTCCAATTATTATTATTACTATTTGTGGTTTATAGGGAAATTAATAAACAGGGAAATTAAATCATTAAAGCATCTCCATTTACACATAGCGGTACCGAATCGTCACTTATAACGGCTTTAGATTCTACCAGTAAAACTGTTTTTATGACCAGAGCCGGACCATTCTAAACCTGCCCAGCCCAGACCGCGGACCAACTGAAAGGAAACTTAATATTCCGGTCAGTGAATGCACCATACTTGGAGCTAACATTTTAATGCTGAACTCAACAATCTTTGGTTGTTATGAAACGACTCAAATTTAGCCATTTCTATGATCCATAAGGTTTAAAAACAAATTCAACAGAAAACTAGAGTGTAAGAAGGTAATTAAGAAAGAAATATCCGGTTTATTCAACCTGTGGAAGAGCGCAGATGAAGAAAATAGAGAAAATGTGATTATTTGCTTACTAAAACAATTTAAAGCTGCAGCCCTAGTTTAATTTAATTAACTCAGCTATCTTCAGTAATCAGCAGCACCATAGAAATGTAAGTATTCTCTACTCATTAGTTACAGACCGAGTTAATGAACTAAAACAGTGTTCTGTAGCTTTTCTAAAAACTACACATAACTTGTAATGGCCTCTTTACAGCAGCATGAACACAAGAATCATCACGTCAAACACATTTCTCACGTTGGTATTGTGCTTCTCAGCACCAATGTGAGCGATATTCGAATCGCAAGCACTGTTTAGAGAGCAATAATCGTTGGCCTGGGTTATGAAGGTGCATTTTTTTATGCTAATGTAATATTTAGATAGTTGAACAGAGTCTCATGGCAGCAGATGCAGACATCCCGGACACATGACATTTTCTAAAATGCTAAAAGTCCAAATGGTCCAAAAAGAAGAAAATAGGTTGCATGTTGTCATTTTAACATCGACAAATATCATCAGCATTGTAGGGTTTCCTTATGTCATTCAGCTGTAATCAAACGTATAGTAGAGAAATGTCCCCTTATATAGTATATCCACCTCTAATTCGCCTCGGATGTGCTTCATTTGATGCACAGCATTCAAAGCTGATGCAATGAAGCCATTTTTTCCCCACAACAGAGAAAACAAACTTGTTTGGATGATTTTTTTTAACCCTTAAGTCTGAGATAAGTTTACAGCAACGCTCTAATGTTTCAGACAGAACGTCCGTGTTGCTTTTAATTAGCAGACAACAGTCCCAGTTATTCACACTGGATAAGGTGGTGTGAAAGACATCCAGAACACATCCATTATGCTGCCTTATGTCAAATTTTTGTCAATGGATAAAAATACACTAATGATTATAATTCCCTTTTATTTGTTAAAATAATTAAAAAGGTATTTTGTCTCTTGGTTCCTCTTAGGAAGAATGACACTGCTAAACGCTACAGGGAGACCTGAGGCGCATTTAGTTAAATCTGCTTTAATGGAAAGGCATGTGTGTCTGAATTAAAGTTAAGGGTCAATCAATTAATCAGTCTGGGTAAACAAGGCGCCATCATGTAACTGTTGAGGTGACAGCCACAATGAGCACAAAACATCCTTCACACAATTTATGGATGCAGACAAAAAAGGAAATAAGAGAAAAGGAAACTACACAAATCTGCCAATTAGCTTTATCATGCTACCTTAAAAGAAAGAGTTCACACTGCAAAAACAATATAGAAATAAGTAAAAAAAAAATTTAAATGAAGGTATTTACCCTCAATTTAAGTAGGCAAATAAGATGCTTTGCCAATATAATGAGTATTTTTCCTTTAAAAATAAGATAATTATTTATTATACACTTGAAATAAGACAATGCAGTTGTTTTTTCTTATTTTAAATGTAAATGTTCTTATTCCATTGGCAAAGTGTCTCACTTTCCACCTTAATTCAAGAAAAAAACAATCACTTATTTTAAGAAAAAATGACTTATTTAGATCTAATTTTTTGCAGTGTACAGTTTGAACAAACACACCAGCTGCTCTGTTTTGTTAGCATACATCCTTTTGACATTAAAAATAAAAAAAATCAGAACAGATACTCTGTGTGTTTCGGTATCGATCAGCCAACCAACCCCTGATCAATAGAGGAGGGAGTCTCTGCCCCGCCCGCAGCTGACCCCCTCCTAACTAACCTCATTAGCTCTACAAACACTGAAGCTGTGTTCAAACCCGGTATTAACATGCGTCTACAGGAACCACGTCCCATTTACCTGATTTCAATGCTAATCAACAAACAGGGTTGTCACAAAGTGGGCTGAACAGCAAACAGGATTTTCTTTGAATGTATCAGTGACCCTCAGCAGTCAATTAAACTGTGTTAATATTCAGAACATCACAAATAAGATTCACTTGATCTGCGTTTTAGCGGCGTTTGCTACTGAAGCCTTGATGAATCTAGAAATGACAGAGGATGACTTTTATGCAACTTAGGAGAGCTCAGCAGTTTTACCTCCAAAAAAAAGGTTAACAGAAATTGAATTGCTGGCTTTTATTGGGCAAATGATGCAGCGTGAAGCGAGTTTACATTTAATTAATTTCGATACAGAAACTTCTGCAAATCTAAACCAGTTAAATCAAAGAGTTTAAGGCCTTTATGAGCACTGTGATTTTAAATTAAGATACATAAACTGAAATAAATAACTTGTTTGACAGTTGAAGTTAAAGTATTTTTACTGAAATTTTGTTCATGTCAGACCTTGTTAAGCTGACATACTTATTCCTAGAAGAGCTGCAGGTCGATAAACCGGCAGCTCCGGCTCATTTCACACCAGTGAACACATTTCAAACAAACTTATCAGATAGTTTTTTAGTTAATTTAATAACAGAACAGTTCTTATTGTTAATATACTGAAAGACCTAAAATCAATTAAATGTTCCTCCTGGGCCACCATACACCCCAAAACAGACAAAACACAAAATCTTTAGACAAGAATATATATTAAAATTTAAGAAGGAAATAAAAAATTTTAAGAGGACGCTTTAAAGGTTGATGTGTGTGTTTTTTTTTGTTTTGTTTTTTGTATATTAATGAATTGAGATAAATGGTTAAAATGCTTAAATCTCAGAAATAATTTCATTTAACTGCCAGCTGGTACAGATTATTTCCTGGAGTTATTTGGCAAAGTTGGTAAAAGAAAACCCAAGTAAAGAATATATATGACGTATTAGGCCCCAAATTACAGATGATTAATGTATTTATTTAATTAATAAGCAGTATCGACCACATTTCATAAGAGAAAAATCAGCACAAAAGTATCGGTGGGAGAATCAGGCCACATTAATTAAAGATCTACAATTTACATTCAAAACCAATAAGGAAAATCTGGATGTATTTATGAATATTTAAGGCAGTCTGATGTAAAATAAACACTGTTATACAACTGATATTTCTCTGACAGCGATTTCCAGATTAAAACTCATCCTTTACTGTATCTCAGGACAAACTGCCCTCCGGTTTTTCCATTACTACAGACTAAATGCGTCAGGCAGTCTAAGGAGGAGGAAAGAAACCATTCCTACACTAAAAGTCAAAATTCAACATTCCTAAGTATGTTCACACCTTGACGTGTGATCAGATCTCTAGGGATGGTTATCAGCACTACATCCGTTCTGTCTTTGTGATAAGGCGAGAAATCGCAATAATACAGCAGAAACTTCACAAAAAATATTCAAATACAGAAAAGCAAATTAAATAAAAGTTGTATAGGATAAAAATAACTTCGAAGGGCCTGCATTTCTAGCCCAAATCAAAAAAGGGAAAGATTTAACTCGTAACTGAAAATGTCCAAAAATCTATTCTTTAAAGCAAACTGGACCAAAATAAGGTCAGATTAACCCTGAACTAAACAGCCAGATGGTTTCTGAGTCGGTACAGGATTATTTCTGGTGTTCCTACTGTCCAATATCACTGAAAACAAATAAATTACTCTGGTAGGATAAGGTCACTGTTCTAAATTAAAGGAAAAAAGAAATGAGTGATTAAACAAAGAAAACTTGCTGCGGATACAGCTTCAATAACGTCTAATCCTGACATACGACACAAAAAGTTTTTCCCAAAAGCACTCCGGTTTCATTTTCCAGCTCGTAACTTCCTGATAGGAGACTGAACAAAACAAACAACATTCCTTGTTAAAAGTCCTTCCTTTCTTTGGGAGAAGTTACTCACAAAGCTGCGGTGCCTCCTGGCTCCCTGGGATCCTGTCATGCCTCAGTCCTCTGCCACACCAATGATGTCCAACAATACCAGACCTCCCAACTCTAAGAGCCCCAGTAACCACACAGGAGGAGAGAGGAGCTCCTGCCCAGTCAAGCCCGCGGCAGACACACCCAAACCAGAAACTGGCCGACACACTTTCAAAATAAAAGCTGCCTCAGCCGTGTTGAGAACATGGAGTCCTGTGTTTCTTTCTCACTCCCACCATCTAAAAAAAAAAACCGCTTGAATGAACTTCTAGCTTAGTTGACTAAAAAGACTGGCAAACAAATCATTAGTTCTCACTGAATCAATTATTCTGTGCTGTTCTGTTTGTGCTCAGAGCGTTATCTCCCGCTGACTCTGTGCTGCTACCAACAGGAGTCATGAGACCGGCCAGGTCACGTGTAAATATTGTCTGCTTGCAGCCACAGAAAAGGAAGAATAAAATAAAGCAAACCTAGAAAGGCTTTAAGGATTTCTACAGCAGCTCATTGGTCGGTTTCCAATGAAGGGGAAAATAAAAAACACTGGTTATGAAAAGGGAGCTTTGGAATTAAGACAAATGACACATTTGACTTCCTTAAAACAATTAATGTATTTGTGTTTATGATCAAACACAAAGCTAAAAAGTGACTTGTTTTGGAGTTGTTTTTTTTTTTTGCCTTCAAGTTCTGTATTATACCATCTACCTTTTGCTGCAGATAAAATGACTTCAGGCAGTTAGAGGCATTTCTGTCTCACCTTTGTTTGGTGAAAGACCAAAATATGTGAATTACAATCAGTTTAATTATACAGTGCCAATACACAACATTCATCAGATTTCATCAGACAGACTGAAGGTTTTCCATCTAAGGGAAATCCAGCTGATTGCATCCAATAATTGTCGGGGCAGGTTTCTCTCCTCCTCTGGGAGCATGTAGAAACCGTAGATATATGCATGCATTGTGATTCTTTAGCAATCCCTCACAATACGCATGCATGCAGGGACATTAGAGAGGAAAACCTCTAAAGAAGAAGAGAACCAGGCTCAGGGTGAGCGGCCTTCTGCCGATTGAGGCGGTGACAGAAACAGATGTATGACAGGAACATAGTAGCACTGATCTATGAATGCATTTTATATTAGAAAAGGGAAGATTAAGCCATCTCTTTAGGAGGCTCTGTCGAGGAAAGAAACAGTGAAGCTGATGTGCTCCGAATTTTTTCATATTAATAAGAATGAAAGAGAGCACATCCAGGTAGTCACAGTAAAACTTGAGCCACAGCTATGCCTAGGAGAGAAACGGGACCAAACACTGAAGAACAGGCCCAACTATCGTCCCTCTTTGTTTCTCAGCCAAAAAGATGATGCTTACATTAAACATTAGCCTACCTCCAACTGAGGCGTTAGGACATGAAAATGCTTCGATGCTGGCCACACCACCTCAGCCCTGGCTATATGTTAGGTGTTTCTGTTTGAAAGTCAAGCTCTGCAGCAATTCAGATTTTTGGAGGTTCGAACAGATCGTGCTGCTCCGTAGTTAGCTCTGCCCATCGTCACATAATCACCTCAACTTTATTTATAAAGCCGTTTAAAACAACCACAGCTGCCAAAAAAAGGCTGTATGTGTCAGGTAAAATTCAAATTACATAAAAACAACATAGAAGTTTAAAGGAAGAAAATAACTATAACAAAATAAAACCATATGAAAACAATTAAACAAACAAACGCAAAACAAGACAGAGTTATGCTGTGTTAAAAGCCAAAGTATAAAAATAGTTTTTAAGACGAGTTTTAAAAGTAGACAGTGAGGATGATTGTCTAATGAGGAGGGGGAGCTCATTCCACAAATTTTGGAGCAGCAAGGGAAAAAGCTCAGTTTCCTCTGAGCTTCCGTTTGGACCTCGGTACCTGCAGGAGCAGCAGGTCAGCTGATCTGAAGAACCGAGTGGGAGCAAGGAAAGCTTCTCCATCCCAGGACACCCCAAGGACAGAGTGATGGTAAATTAGGTTTACTGACAGTTAAAGGTTTAACCAACGGTGTTATATTTTGCATGCCCTACCCCATAATAGGCCAGTTTTGGTCTTCTCTGACCAAAACATTTTTAATTTCACATTTCTGCTGCACTGCACATGGCTTCTTGCAAATGGGTCTTCTAATGGCTTTCCACCCACCACCTCTACATACGGCCTGATTTGTAAATAATAGTTCAAACATCTACAGATTGTTTCTCCTTAATGGTGAATCTCCTCTTTAGTTACTGTGGGCTTGTTAGATGCTTCTCTGATTCATACGGTCCTATCCCAGCCTCTATGGCTACATTCACACTGCAGGCCTTTATGGTCAATTCCGATTTTTGTGTTAAAATGTGAACTGTATTCATACAACCCAAGTGTCCTGCATGCGCAGTAGAGGACGTAATGACGTCACAGGCCAGCGTGCTCTGTGTTTACAAAAGTAAACATGGATGGTAGTGCTGGATTTGTCATGTTTGTTGTTTCTCTTGCCGCTTCTACATAGCAAGATGCAAAATAGTGACCTTTGTCGGGTATCAATGGTGTTCAGGTCGGATTAATGCAACTGGCCGTTCAGACACAGGTCACATTTGAAAAAAAAAAACCCATAGCAAAGTGGCCTGGGTCACATTGGAAAAAAAGAAAAATCGGATCTGTGTTGTTCAGACCGTCATGAAAAGATCAGATCCAATTTGCATATGGTTAAAAATCGGATTTAGGTCACTTCAGGCTGCTGAACGTACCCTAAGTTTACACCCGACCATGACAGCCATATATGTAAAAGTTTGTCCTTCTTTGGGCCGAAACAGTCAAATCAAAAGTACTCAAGGGCGATAAAATACAAGAAAAATGTATTTCTAAAAAAGTATTTTGTAAAGAACTGTATTGTTATTTTTTCTTTTTTTTTTAACCGGCTCTAATATTTCAAACAAAAAAAAAAGGTTGAATTTTCTGTGGAGCAGGATGTGTAAAGCAAACTGGATCATAACCCCTGCATATTTGTTTGAGCCAGATTTTAAAAAAATAAAATAAAATAAAAAGCCAACTTCAAGAATGAAATTTGGTTCAGAAAATGCTTACTGTATTTAGTAAATCTAAATAGATATTATAAATGTTTTTACTGCTAAATATCTTTAAAGTGGCCTTTTTATCTGACTGACACTTCATTAATTCGGCACTAATGTATCTGTAGGCTTCATCTTTATTTTCCTGAATTTATTTTTGGGGCGAAAGTTCCTGCGCTGTTCGGTGGATGTGATGTGAAGCGCGGATTTTTTCTGGATAATCAGCAGCAACGGCATCCGGTTCAAATCAGACACCAATAGCAACTCCACGTAAGGTGAAAAAAGTAAAAGCAAAAAAAGACCTTGTTAAGTATGAGCACGAGAACAAGCAGAAGAGTGCTGCAGTTCTGTGGTTTAGCCACAGGTGGCAGTATAATTTAAGAACTCTGCAATGCCTCAAAGGAACTGACTTAAAATCAAGTGCTGGTTCAAAAAAAGTTAGCAAATGTGTAAAAATATAGTATAGATTTGGTCCCTTTTACTGTGAAAGTGAGGAGCGTGTAAAACAGAATAAGTTCAAGTTGATCAGTTCACTTTGGGCGTTTATTCGATGATTCTCATGTGTTCATTCTAATGTTCATGTTGGTCTGAAAAATTCATAAATTAGCTGGGTTACACTCATAATAAAATTACTCATGAGTGAATCATATGCATTAAATATTTGACAACTAAAGAGTAATGGATAAACTGTTTGTTTAAAGGTGCCAGAGTAAAAGGGGTTGAATACAAATATATAACAGACTTCTCAAATTTCTATTTGTAGAAAAACAAATAGGACATAATTTCCCTCCCAGTTAACAGGCCAACACAATATTTGTAAAAACATACAATAAGAATTTTTAATGTAAAGTATGAGACGTTCTTCTTCAAACAAGATGAATCTGAATGGATTAAATAATTCATAGGGATGTCAGTTAATATATTTAATATACCATCCTCTATCAAATAAAAAATAACTATACTTGAAACCATTTCAACTGCGTTACTTTAATTTTGAAACTAGTTTCCGGAAGCACAAATGTTGGTTTCATCAAAGCTAGCTTGACAGGTTTGTTTCTCACAGGGGGATTCAAACAGTCACGAAGGGGTGGGGTGAAGGGGACTGTATCTGGAAGCTGATTGGATGGAACTTTTCAGTGACAGGTCCACCAGCCAATGGCCACCCGATACAGAAACTAATGTTGCCTGCCAGAATCAGCAGGCAAAGTAGTTTAGTTTTGTTCGTGTTCAGGCCTTAATATCCCGAGTGGACTCTTGCAACAAAAAAAGACTCATTATTCGGAGGCATGAATAACATGAAGCTTGGACTTACTAAAACACATCTATAGGAGCAGATTTGACGAAGAACTTATACTTGTTTACGGTTTCCAATGAAATTATAATTCGCACGGTGGGCTTATTTTCTATAGCATATTTAAACAACAAAAACGATGGACTCATTTATTGGCAAATTTGAGAAATAACAAGAAACATCCTGATTAAAAAGCCATTCTACTTACACTTTCCGTCACCTTCTCGTTGACCGTTGGTAAAGGAGTTTTTGTTGACATCATTTATTCGGTCTTCCCTGACCAGCGAGGTCAAAAACACCCTCCGTCCTGAATCCAAACCCGAGTAAAAAAGGTTCTTATTGCTTTGCTGTTCAGGTCTCTGAGGAAAAACAGGCTCAGCATGGATCGTGACAATTTTCACCCCCAGACCGGACGTGTTACAGCCTGAGATATTCCGCGACGTAAAATAAAACACTTGTATTTAGTGTTAAATCCACAGATTAAACATGATCCTACTGTAACATTTGTTCAACTCGACAAGTAAATTGCAGCCCGTTTTTCCGTTCAGGTTTCAGTCAGTGAAGCTAACTAAACTATCATGAAGGAGATGTCGGACGTCACTTCCAAAAATCACCAGTCTTTTTTTTTCATCCCAACAAAAAAGAAAAAAAAAATGCCTCGCTTTACAAAAACGACATGGCCTCAAGTGGTTTCGACGGTTGTTTGGCAGTCGATTTTAAAGGGTCTGGATGACCGAAACGCTTTCCTTATGCTCGGTTTCTTCCATCTCCAGCGGCCAAAGTGAAGCGGGTCTGTCTGCTTTAGGTGGGACCAAAATGGCTACTCAGCGGCTGGGCTGGATTAAGATGCGTTCACGGACATCTCGATTTCAGCAAATCTAAGATTTGATTATGATAAAAGATTATATCCTGTGTTGCCTTCACTATGAAATGTACATAATCATAAAAAAAGCGGATCATTTTTTTTTATAAACCCACATTTAATAGACTTGTTTCTGAAATATTCTCACCTGTCACTTGGGGAGATTGCTGCAACCATATAAAGTAAAACACAAAAACCATACAATCAAAAAAGTCTGATCACTTGCCATCTATGATGTCACATAGGAAGAGTGCAAGAAGCTTTATTTTTACAGCCTTCTTTTTATTGTAACACAATCAAAATTTACAAAACAAAACAGTGAAACTTTTAACTAGGCATTTGCCATGTTGGTTTATGTAGCACACTAAATTTAATGTAAGTTACATCAATTTTATAGAAGAAAGAAAGAAAGAAAGAAAGAAAGAAAGAAAGAAAGAAAGAAAGAAAGAAAGAAAGAAAGAAAGAAAGAAAGAAAGAAAGAAAAAACACCAACTTAAAGCTACAGTGTGTAATAATTACAGGGATATACAGTCAGAAATGTAATATATTATACATAACTATGTTATTTATCATCATCTACGAGCTCAGCCTCTTAACCTTAATATTTGCGTTGCCTTAGAATTCGTTATTTATAATTACATAGGAGCGGGTCTCGCAGCCATGGAGGCAGACATCTTTGCTACGGCAGCGCAGAGCCAACAAACTAGCGATTGCGAGATCGCCAAAACGTCACAAGATGTAGAAAAAATAACGGGTATATTTATTATCTTAAGTCTACATGAAATCTATACCCTACACAGACTAATGAAATACTATCTGTAAAATTATCTATGTAAACAAACCTCATCACTTGAGAAGGTAGGTGATGCGGACTTCGTGGAAGACTGCTCGCTGTACTGTTGGGGGGGAGAAGCGGTGGGGGGGAGATGTTCATGTTGCTGCAGTCTGCAGTCTGACCGCTAGATTTCGCTAAAAGTTACACACTGTAGCTTTAAGGGAAGGATATGATACAGTTCATTTTTACATTTAATTTTTGCTTTTGTTCTGACAGCTTATTTATAATACATATTTTAAAAAGCAAACACATTTCAAATAGTTTAATGAAGTTTATCTCACATTTAAAATGTAGCATTCATTCACAAAAAAAAACAATCAATGGTCCAAATTCATGTTTAGAAAATAGGTGCTTTATAACTGGTATACATTTTTAACCATCTTCATTAGAGCAAAAGTTAAAATATTCATTATTTGTTGGTGATAGCACACTGATAACTAACCAACAAACCGACCTGCAGTGGGATCTGTTTGTCAAATAGCCAAATTGATGTGAAATCATACTCTTTGATGGAGCAGACTGCAAAAAGGAAGTGACACCATATTTGATGCCAGTTCCATAAGTTCTGGATTAATAAAGGAAAGGAATAAACAGCAAATCTATAGGTTTTTCACTGCCTACCACAGAGTATTAACTGATTATTTCTATGTCCAAGCTCTGATAAATCAATGATTGCACTATTCCAAATCAAAGTTAGGTAAATGGAATGGAGCATGAGTATCAGAATCAACCAAAATGCTTAACTTTAGTAAACCCAAACCAGGAAATTAACTTTGATCGTAGACTGCTCAAATCATAATTGTCAGTTCAAACTTTAAAGCATGATTGTATATAAATTATATACAATCGTGCTTTAAAAAATGAGAAAGGCCAGTTGTGATGGTGCACATGCCTTAAATGTTGAGACTGTGACGACCCCGGTGTAAGCAGTTCATGGAGTTCAACAGAGGGGGTTGGGGGATTGCGGCCTCTGTAGCGCCTCCCTGAGGATAAGAGTTTGAGAGGTCTCTGAGCAGCATGTGTGGGGTCAGCAGAGATGTGCAGTGCTCTTACAGTGGGACTAGACATGTCACAGATGAATGGAATTTCAGTCCCAGTGATCCTCTCTGCAGACCTATTTGCTCTTTGCAGTTTGAACCCATCATGTTTGTCGATGAGACAAAGCACACAGATAGATGTACACTAGACAGTCTGAATGATGACCCTGTCGGAGAGGACAGTGGCAGCTCCCTGCGATCAATATCCTGTCCAATAATTTCCTACTCTTCCATTTTAAAAGTAAAATATCCTAATCAACAATGGCAACATTTTTAATATAAACTAAGAAACTGTTCAGTTCAGTTTGGCAGTGAGAAATATCAGCTGTGCTGCTGCCATCAACACCTTTGTTTATAGTTGTTCGAGCTTGGCCTGTTTTTCAGTGTAGTCCTGTTTCTCTGACTGTGACTGGCTGGATGTGCTCTCTTCAACCTGGCTGTGTGTTTCCTGGACGGAGGCGCCTTTTACAGTTGCCTTTTGTATCTAGCTCCTTGAACCCCAGTGGGCCTCGGCAGATGGGCGCTCACACTGAGCCTGGTTCTGCTGGAGGTTTCTTCCTGTTCAAAGGGTTTTTCCTCTCCACTGTCGCCACAAGCATGATTAGTGTGAGGGATTGCCTTCGAGTCAATAAGTAGATGCAATCAACTGGTTTTTCTTAGATAGAAAACTTTGAATCAGTTTGACTGGATGACCTGGTGAACTGTAAAGTACATTGAGACGACATGTGTTGTGAATTGGCGCTATATAAATAAACTGAATTGATTTGAACTCGAAAACTCAGTTGAATTATGTTTGCTATCAGTGCTAATATTGGCCACCTCTATTAATATAAAATAACTACTTCTAATAATTACAGCTTCTTTAAGTCATTTTCTCCAATGCTGTTACCCAATCAGATGATAATAGAAGAGTTCACATAAAAAAAAATTATTTGGTATTTTCCTTTCATTTTCCTTCTAAACTTGCCTTGGTTAAAAAAAAACAAAAAAACCCCCTAAAGTACTGACAGCTGATTAACTGTTTAAAAGGGTGCAATCAGAGAGAATATTAAGTTAAGTGCAGTTTATTTTGTTTTAAGGACTAAAAATAAAGTAATTGATACAATTAAGAGCAATAATTAGAAAATATTTTAATTATCTGAATTCATTCTTTAAATTAAAAACTATAAAATTATTTTTACATTGTAAATACTTATTTATGACAGAAAAGAGGAAAAACTTTCAGTTAAAATGTACCCATTTTACTGTATATTACCTTCACGTCCATGTTATAAAAGTATCAGAAGATAAAAGTAACTTTAAAACTAGAATGATTGTGTAAGAAAAGGATACTAATTTTAGTAAAACATTAAATGTGTTTTTTCTTTACTCAGTTAAGTTAATAAGTGTGTAGAGCAGCAAAAATGTTTACTTAAGAGTATTGATGCTTCATGAAATATATTTTAAATAAATGTAAATTGCAAAAAACCACTAAAATAATCTTTTTTGTTTAAAATGATACTGACATAAATGTAACTACCACCTTAGGAAAAATCTGATAAATTCCAAGTTTTGTTTGTTAAAATTGAACCAATGGTGAAATGCAAAACGGAATCAGGAATCTTTCTACATGCAGTCTGGAGGTGCAAATACATTTTAAAATTGTGGAAAACGGTAATATATCACAGTGGAAAGTGAATAGGTGAGGAGATACTCATGTCACCCAGACTATGTTCACTGGGGAACCAAACAGTGATGGCTGAGAAACTAAAACACCAAAGTAAGGTGATACAGGTGGGGGTGTCACAGCTACTGCAGTAATCCTCAGATAGACGAATCCCAATCCGCTCGGAATGTTAAAAGCTGGTTGGGATTAATGTTAGAAATAGTTTCATATTGACAAATTTTAGCCAAATGAAAAGAATATCTTAGAACAAACTTGATGGCCACTCACGCTGAGCCTGGTTCTGTTGGAGGTTTCTTCCTGTTAAAAGGGAGTTTTTCCTCTCAACCTTCGCTACAAGCATGCTTAGTGTAAGGGATTGCTAAAGAGTCAGAGTCGATGGAATCAACTGGTTTTCCTTAGATAGAAAACTTTGAATCAATTTGACTGTATGATCTGGCGTGTTGTGAATTGGCGCTATAGAAATAAACTGAATTGAAAATGTTATGCTCTTAATTTGATATGCGCTGACCTCGCTGTTTTCTATTTTGTTTTTATATGTTTTTTGTTTTTGTTGTATTTTTTTTATTTTTCTCTCTCTACTTATTCTGAAACAAATAAAAACCTCAATATAAAAAAGTTTAACCTTGGTGAGATTGAAGTTATTCACAAAGCACCTGAGGCCTACGAAAGCTCTTGAATTAGAAAATAATACTGAGATTGACCTGCAATGAGCCAAAGAGTCTTATGAAGGAAAGTCAATTGGTCAATTCACCATGTAAAGAGTGAAGCTAATGAGCCTAAACATTTTAGTATTTATATAATAACTAATGTGGAGACAAGATAAACCTGATCAACCAAATAATGCTGCATTCATTAGTTTAAGTAGGATGATTTAAAGGTGTGTCTCTAGTGACATCATTTAATTGAGGATAAACAAATATAATCTTATCATAAAACTATTTAATATAGAGGAATTTCAATTTATATAATTCAATTCAGTTTAGTTTATTTCTATAGCGCCAAATTACAACACTTGTCATCTCAAGGCATTTTACAATTCCACCAGATCGTCTAGTCTAATTCAAGGTTTTCGAAGGAAAACCAGTTGATTGCATCGACTCATTGACTTGAATGCAATCCCACACACTAAACATGCTTGTAGTGACAGTGGAAAGGAAAAACTCTCTTTTAACAAGGAGGAGGAACCTCCAGCAGAGCCAGGCTCAGTGTGAGCAGCCATCTGTCGAGGCCGACTGGAGTTCAAGGAGACAATTTTTTTTAATTGCTCTAAAAACGTTTTTAAAGATGCCAAAAGTATTGATTTATATTCTAGCAGTTGCGTGTTTTTTTTTTTTTTACATGTAGACAGGGTAAATCTGACCTACTTAGTTTTAAATATAAAAGAAATAGAAATCCAAGATGCAAATCCCTACATCCTATATTCATCATTAGATTGTACTGCTGGGGTTGGTTTCGTCAGTCTTTTATCCGACGGCACTTGAACGCCTCCTGAGCATGTTTAGCTGAACGAGCGGAAACTGACTGACCCCGGTCCCACAGGACTACAAAGTACTGAGGACTGACACCAGCCAGGAGGAAATGGTTTTCTTCAAATGAAAATGCATGCGCTGCTCTTCACTCCCAGCATTGGGAAGGAGGGGCCTTTTGTTATTTTATACATTTACATCTTTGTCTCTGAGGTTTAGTTGTAGGACTGTTGATTGGATTCCTTTACTTTAGGACTCCCTAGAGCTACAAGCCACTCTATAACGTTTCATGCTATTTTCATTCGTTATAAAAGCATTTATAGAATATAAATTAAAATCACACAAATTAACTTAGACTTGGCCATGTTTCCTCCCTCTAAATGGTTCTCAATTTGTGCAATGACCAAAATACAGGTGTTATTTTCAAACATTTAACAAAAAAATCACCTTTAAAAACATGCAATGTGGAGCTATTTCTAGAGCTGCTCTACCAGTGACTGATGGTAGCAGCTATGCTTCCATGTACAAAATCCAAACCATTGAAATGACACGTATGATGCATTCTTTAGTAATATAGCTTTATGACAATGGCTATCATTACTTTCTCTGAATGTAGAATTAAAACTTTAGAGAGTTTCAATATTTCCTCATTACTATTCAAGTTCAAGCCTTTCTTATCCAAAACATTCAGGAATAATCCTAAACTTCCCATTCAATGCACATGTCAGGATTTCCTTTGAAGCACCATCATAACAGAAGTCATTTTCAACACTATACCTACACTGATCAGTCCAGCATGATGGATAGCAAAACATTCTTTATTGACTGCAAAAATACAGGGAACTCCAAACAAAGAAAGAAAAAGTGCAGTGAAAAAGATCCCATAACACCCCCTTGATTAAAATCCCCCAATCGACTTCATTTAATGAACTCAACACATTGCAGAATTACAGAGTTATTGTGTATCAGGTGAAGCACTTTACTATATCATGCCATTAAGCCAAAGGGGTTTGCAGAGGGCGGGGAGGGAAAAGGAATCAATAAGGGAAAAGCTGAGCTCTATAGGTTTTACAGGGCTGTTAGTCAAAGCCACAACACAAGAGGAAAAGCAGCAGCATCCGAATCTTAGATTGCATCAATGTCGATGTCGTCCTCTTCTTTCTCTGGCGTCTCTGGTTTCACGGTCTCCACTTTGAGCTCTCGGGCAGATTGTGAATACACCACCTGTTGGAAGAAAACATCAAAACTTTTAACCACACTGTCTAAACCACTTTCAACACACTATGCATCAATTCACTGTCTGCACCCACATTTAGTACCCATGTAATGCTCCCTTTCTACTGGCATAAACATCCAGTACACTATCAGTGTACTGGACACCATCATCCAGTACACAATCAACTAAAACGGCGGTTTTCAAAGTGTGAGGCGCGCCTCCCCTGGGGGGCGCCAGAGCACCTTAGGGGAGGCACGGTGAGAGGGAAAAAATAAATATGGATTTAGGACCAAGTTGGAAGTGTGGGGTGCGTGTGTGGAGTGGGGATCAGTGGAAATGTTTCCCATCTTAAGAGGATGTTTTAATGCAGGCATAGTGCTCCCTGGAGGGGGGCTCACCCTTTCATACTTTGAAAACCCCTGAACTAAAACATGAAAAACAGCCAAAGGGTAAAATGACCAGGAGGCTTTTCAATTACCAAACTTTACTTGAATGGGTTTCTGTGGACCTGCATAAAAACTGGAAACAATCACCTTTAAACATCACATGTAGCCCCCCAATCCAAAAAAAATTTAATCAAGTGGCAGCTTGGAGTGTTGAGGTTTTTTCAAAAGAAAGCTAAAAGCCATACTTCAACGTTTTCATCGTCTTCCTCTTCATCCTCCTCTTCACTGCCCTCGCTCTCTTCCTCTGCCTCCTTCAGCCATTTGACAAAAGGAGCAGCCTTGGCGTGGATCTCTTTGGCAAGTTCCTTGGAGACGTACTTCTTGGAAACCTTAAATTTTTAAACAAAAGCGGGTCAGAAATATCCCATACAAGAAAAGGATTAAAGTACAACCATAGTTCCACCTCTCTGAGGCGCACAGGCCTATTTCCTACAGCCTTCACTGACACGAGTAGAAACAGTAAGGACTCATCATACTAACCCTTTCAGCCCAGGCAAAGATGACATCCTCTTCCAGCAGGTCAGCATCATACAAGTCTTTGAGGATGATGGCGACGCGTGGCAACAGCTGAACCTGGTGGAGCTTCACGACACACTCAAAGCCTCCCAGAAGATACTTCTGAGCTTTCTTGTTGTTGTGGCAGAACTGAAGGAAATTAAATGACAAAAAAAAAAAGATTTATAAAAATGAAAGCTCAAAAAAAAATATTTATTTTTAAATCCAACATGACCAGGAATTTTTTTTAAAAGCTTAAAATATTGAATTCCTGTGACTGATTGTGATGCACAGTCTGACATTTTTAATCACCTGCCTAGGAAGAAGATCATTTTACTCCAGGAGTACAGAAAACAGAGTGCCTTCAATGAATACCATTGATAACCACTAGGTGGAAGCACATTCTGAAACTTTTCAAAACCCCAAGGTAACAGTAAAAGCCAATGCACAGGTCCTCACAGGGATATATTCAACTCTTCAGCATTTCCACTGTGTTCAGATTAAGTCCTTTAATTTACCTTCCCTTCATCCATTCTTGCTGCTCCATTGATAAACCTTTTGGGATAATTACTAATGAACAGTTAAAGATCTCTGAATTAAAAAAGCTGCCGATTGGGAGTGGTGGCCTGGTGGTTAGAGCATAGAGCTTGCAATCCTGAGTTTCTGAGTTCACTCTGGCTCTCTGAGCAAGACCCTTAACCTCAAGGGGATGGGTTAAATGCAGAGGTAAATTTCTCCAACGTGAGATCAATAAAGTTCAATTATTAATACAGCCTTACACTAGACTCAGAGATTAACCTAAAGAACTGACCTCATCTTTGAGTAACTAAATTTGAACCAACATTACAGACGGAGCCACCAGATCTTCAAACAGAAAAAGAAAGAAAGCCCAGAAGCTACGACTGCCTCATCTAACAAGTGAGGTGGAGTCGTTTAAACTGCTCCTGGTAAACAGCGTTAAAGCAGAGCTTCAACAACACATAATGTCTGAATCACAAAGAAAAATAATCATGCTGATTTCAGGCCGTTTTTAGGTCCGTTGTGTTTGCAGTGTGGCTTTACACTAAAGATGTTCTATCCATTATTTTCATTGTCAGATGTGGGGTCTCGTGGATTTGATCATTTTTCATATTAGGACTAATGTTTCATGAGAGTTTAAACAGCAACATACCCTCAGGAAGTGGCGCTTGTACTTCTTGATCTGGTCACGGATGCTCTCGTTGAAGAGGAGCTCACTGAGGATGAGCGGCCCCATGGCCTTTACATCCAGACGCTCTGCCTCTGCCAGGATGTCTTTATCGGCACCATCAATGGTTCCACTCTCCTTCTTTTGCTATTATAAAAAATAAAACATGGTGAACTGCTGCCAATAAAAGGCATTTTCTATTAATCCAGCTAAAATCTAGGGTCAGAGTGGTCTTACTTTCACAAAGCTGTAGAACAAGTTGACCCTCTCCTCCAGAGGTTTCTCCAGGTCCTCACTGAGTGTGAGATTCTTGGCATGGTCACTAATCTCTTCCATTCGACGCCTCTGTGCCTCCTCAGTCGTCTCCTCTGCCCAGTCCTCGTCGTCATCGTCTCTATCCTGGGTACAGAACGGAAGAAAAGCAAAAAATGATTGATAATAAACCAGATCAGCATCCCAGAGGAATGCTCGAACTATGGTATTGCTGGTGAAAAATGTTATCAAGTTGGCTTCTGACCAACGTTTTTTATTCATTTACAGCATTTGTGTTCAAAGATCTTGCAAGTAGCGCTTCGACCTTTACAGAGTTATTATCCGTTAGCTCCGCTTCCCACTTAAAGGGTCAAATCATCTGCACAAGCCTAAAATAAAGAGTGGCAGGATGTTGCAAAGGGAGAAGGTACAGGTGTGTCATCCCATCCGTCATGAAAGGTATCAGATCCCTTCCCAACAGAGCGGATGAAGGTGAGGCGCTAACCATGCCAACAAACACAAATCAGGGCTGACGGAACGGGATTTCAGAACTGGAGAGGTCCTTCAGTAAAGCCTGCTAAACCCCAGGTGACCTCAAGGGTCATCACAGACGGTTTCAGGCTATACAATTTTCACTGCTCCCGTAAAGATCAATACGAATTGACCATATCAGTTAGAAGTTTGATTTCATCAGCTTTTGCCTTTTTTTATGTCATTTTAAATAACTAAAATGTGGGGTTTTTCCTGTTGCAAAAGTTCCTTTTTTGTGAATATTACAAAACTGTGGAACACTGGAGAATTGAAGAATTCCATTTCATTTTTCCAAATATAGTCATTGCATCGCTATTACACTGCAAAGCTTTTAAACCTTCACTTGTATGTTTTTTTTATTTCTAACATGATCTACGGCTTTTGATTTATTCGTCTTCTAAAACGGTCATGTTGAGGACAGCAAACGCACCACAGCCTCAGGGGCGTCGATGTTGTCCTGGTTTCCAGCCTCGCCGCTGCCAGAGCCATTTTCCTTATCCTTCTTGCGGTTCTTCTTTTCTTTCTCTTTCTTAACAGATGCGGAACCGCTATCATTGCTCTCTGTAGTTGGGTAGGGGAAAAAAAAATTTCTAAATAAAACACTGAACAGGTTCAAGACAAGGATTTCCTTATAATGGTTAATCCCGTGAGCTAAATGTGAACAGCTTACCAGGTGGGTTTTTGAGAATGAACGTGCAGAGTTTGTGTCTGGTGTCTAGCATGCCGCGGTATCCACAGGCCTTACAGGAGTTGCCGATTGTTTGTTTCTTAGGATTGACATGCTGTAAAGATGACAAAAAGACTATCATGTTACGGGATAAAATTAAGACTTCATAACTCCCCCTTTCTTCCTGAGCGCTTCAACTATTCTCAAATTTGAACTAATTCCCAGCTTTCCATGTGACGGCCCTCTAAATGCTCTTTAAAGTAGCAGGAAGTCACCTACCAGGTCAGTTTCAGGGTTGTCACACTCGGGACACAGCACAAATATTCTGATGAACCCATCAAGCATATCCTGCAACTTGTTCGCCTCATGGGATCCGTTGACGATGTAACGGTCGTTTTTGGTATCAAACTGGGTCTGAGCACCGAGTTCACAACCAAAAAACTTGGTCGGATCTGCAGAGAGACAAAGCCAGGGAAATGGGAGTTATTTGAATTATTCCCGTTATAAACGGCTAAATATATATATTTGTTTAATTATAACCATTTACTCTAATGAAACAGATGTTTTTGCATTTTACTTAATATTGAGATGATATTGAATGAGCTTAAACTCTATTTTATGCAGTACTCTTTCATCGTCATTATCATTTCCTCTAAACTCTTCCTGAGCTTTCTGATTGAATTCACCAAGATCCACATCCGCTGTCATTTCATCTGACAAAAAAAATATATCTGGAAATGAGAGTGAGACGAAATCTAACCCAGCAAACATTGTAAAAAGACTATCCTTAACTTTGTCTGAGAATAAACTTTATTTAATATTTATATAATGATCACAGTACGTTTTCTCAGAAAATTGCTGTTCACATGATTAAGTTTACTTCTGACATTTGGTCTAATTGAAATTTCACTTTAACCGACTCAAAACTAGATTAATTTCTCCATTTAATTTAAAATTTAGACCCGGGGGCTTGGTGATTTTAAATGCTGTATTAAACCACTCTAAATCATTAAAATATACATCCAGGGAAACCTTTTTCTAACAGGGTCCGGGGAAATTTCTGAACAATTAGTTGATATTTGGATGAGTTTGGTTAACTAGGAAAAATAGATATGACTTTTCCACTCCCCCTTACTTCCCCCTCCGTTCGGGTGAAGTAAGGTAACCTAATGGATTGTTTTGAGGGTTAGATAAGAACATTTCTATGGCATCTATATAACAAAGGTCTATAGCTTTTAATTGCTTTAGCAATTAATGTATCAATAATCTTATAAAAATGCTCTCTGTAATTTTGTCGTCTTCCTTCGTTGGTACCTTAAACTACATAGGAAGGACTTTATTTCAGCAGTGAGTTTCTCATCAAGTATTAAGTATTTTTTTCCATCAATTGAGACTATTTGTTATCCTTTTACCAAAAGCAGCATTAAAATACCACTGTAATATAATCAGACAAAATAAGGTCCTTTTCACATTACCAGCCCCAAATATATACTCACACGTTGGAGGCCTGTTCAAAGCCTTTGCAACATCAACCATGTTGACAATGACCGTCTTGATTCCATTCCCTTTGCCTTCAACCTTAAAACAAAAATAGAAACAGAACAGGAAAGACGAATAAAAAAAAAATTGTACTGGAATTAACAGCACAGCTGCAATATTTCTCTAGTGGCTTTGGAACAGCTGTATGCTAAAATCGGGATAAACTGATGAATACCTTGGCAATCAGACGGGGCATTTTGTAGCGATAGAACTGGTCTGACACACTGCGGTTGACATTGACAGACATTTTGGCTGGATGTTTGTACTATCAGTAAGATAAAAGGATCTTGGTTGGGGATTTTTCGGGATCTTCTGTCTGGAAAAGAGGGGATGACATAAACGACTGCAAGCGTGCTCGTTCTCTGACATGAAAAATGTTGTGCCGCTATGGCCGCAAGCTCCTTGCTTGAAGGCTAGATTTCCACCACACAGGTTCCAACGGCTGCGCAACAGCTCTGAAAGAAGAGAGGAACAGGCATAAATATTTTATAAAGATAACCAGTCCTCTGCTCTAAATAACCTGACTGAACGATCAACATATGAAGGAAGCAGTAAAAGGCATAGTTTGAATTACATTCAGTTTTGGTGCAAACAAACTCATAAGGAGCAGTTTAAAACAAAAATGACATAAGTGCTCATCTTAATACATCAAGGTCTATTTTTAGGAAGATAAAAAAAAGAAAAGAAAAAAAGATTTCATTATTTGTCATCAATTTTATAAAGAACTGTGTGTGTGGGGTGGAGGGGTGGGGGTTGGAGATTTTAAAACGTTAGAATTTAATGTTTAATTGAATTAAATCTAGAAGTATGTAGTTACCCCTAATTATTGATGGGGTTTTTTCCACTTGGGCTCCAGATTCTTAGTTTTTTCTTTACCAAATCATCCATAATGGCTCTATGCACATCTCCAACTACCATTTCCTGAAGCTAAGGCAGTCTGTCTTTCATTACAGGGTGAACTGATTAATCCAGGTGTGTCTGGCCAATGCCTTCATGGTTGAGGTCAGGCACACCTGGATTAATCAGTTCATCTAGTAGAGAAAGGCAGCTCCTAGGATTTATTTATTTTCAACCGCCATCTAAGAAAATGTAAAGAAACCAGTAGTTATAACTCCCTAAGCTCAATACAAACACTTAAAACTATATTTCAGGAAATGTAACAGTTTAGTTTATTTTCTTCATAAATCAATCTATGATCAGGGTTTATACAGGAATGAGTAACTAATGCTTTTTAATGCTCTTAGAAATTATTTAAATGCCCTCAACAAGTACACATGACTCATAATACACACTATATGTATATATATATATATATATATATATAAATAAATATCTCCCCATTCTCCAGCTTTTTCTCCTCTTCAAGCTTCTTTTCCTAATATACAGCTTTACGATCAACCCGAAGCAGTTCCACGAAAACACGTTATGACGAAATTGTTTTTAGAAACAGTTTAGTTTTTTTTAACATTTCAAATGCCACGATAATCACATTTAATTAATTTTAATGCCAATTAAGGCCTTAATTAAAAAACTTAAACCTGTATGATGAATGTTTTGTAGCTATATGCAAACAAAAATTATTCAATCCTTGAAGAAAGTTTGCTTAAGAGAACATGAAAATAATTATTTACAGAATGAAGATTAAAACGTCACAATAAATGTAAAAAAAACAAATAGAAAACCGTAACAAAGGCAGGCATTTTAAATGAAAAAGGAAACCAAACCCTTGTGACATTCAGCCTAAACCCCTCTTTGTGACAACAATAATGGATTTGTGTAAGCCTTTTGTTTTTTATGTTGGGGCCTCTTTGCGTTCGACATGTCAGGCCTTCTGCTTTAATAGGTCAAAAACATGAGGCCTGTCAGCTGGCAAGACAAGCATAGCTCCACTGATAGCATCAGCGGAGATCAGTCGGAACTGGTTTCAACCTGACAACTCCCTATTCTTAAGTGGAGAAAAAAAAATCAAATTCCTCCCGTTAAAGTTAAGTGGTTTCCCAAAAATCAGAGATCAAACATTTCCAATGAGGGCTAGCAGCTAGCCAAGCTGGCGTCTTGGTGCAGAGTGCGTCATAAAGTCACTGCACACGAGTGACGAGACCAGGAGAAGCCATTTTGAAAAGTGGAGGAGAGGAGCGGGAGCATTGCTCAATATTTCATTAAAAGCTAATCATATATGGCACTGTGAAAAAAACGTAAAACCGTAGAGATTAACTCACACAAAACTAGAAATAGTTAAAGTCGAGCCCACAACTCACCGTTTCTGCAAAACAAAGACATAAACACAACGCTGATCGTCCAAATGCCGCAGTGAACCGTGGTCGATAGCTGGTGCTGTATCGATAGCGGCAGCAGGGAATCTGAGATATATAGTTTTTTCAAAGCTTAAACACCCTGAGGCGTCCAAACGGTGCTGGTTCAGAGACA
The DNA here is from genome assembly GCA_030533445.1 of Cyprinodon diabolis. Lineage (NCBI taxonomy): Eukaryota > Metazoa > Chordata > Actinopteri > Cyprinodontiformes > Cyprinodontidae > Cyprinodon > Cyprinodon diabolis. The sequence continues at coordinate 14,040,733 of CM060080.1, read as the reverse complement.
GAGGGGAGCTTTCTGGAACGTCCTCGGTGTCCGGGAACCTTTTATGAGAGAAAACAACCAATGACCATTAACAGCGGACTGAAGTGACAGCAGCTGCGACAATGCGTTACATTGTCTTCTCAATATTATTCATTAAACATTTCTATAGTTCATCTGACAAAGAATGGTTCTTTATTTTTTTTTAAAGGAGCAGTGGAAAAATGTAGTCTAATCGGAGCCCATGGTTTCAGCCGACACATGGGTTCAGGCTAACGTAATAATTCAGTAAAATCTATAAAATACAGAATATAATAATATATGTTTTTAACAAGTTAATACAGCTGGATTTTTCAGCCGGTCATGTCGGAGTCCGTTATCGCTTACCGAAATACACCCAGTACCCAAACCAAAGGCCAACTGACGCCACGCAGCTAAAGCTAACGCTGTTAGCCGAACGACGTCGACGCCATTCAGAGCAGATAACTGGGATTAACCCACCGCCCACGACGCTATGTAGCTAGCTTCAGTGTTTAAGTAGCATTGTACGCAATAAAATCAAATCTAAAAACTGACTAATAGAGAAGATTGGTAGTCGGTAATATATGCATCATACCTCTCGAATGTTCTGCGACATGCAGCTTCGCCTCTTATGTCGACAGTCGATTTTTTTTTCAACCGACAAACGTTAATAGTCGAAATGGATTTAGCAACATCCGGTATTTTTTCTTCACAGTAAAAGCCTACCAAAAAAAATAAATATATAAATATACCTCTGACGCATTTAGTCTATATTTGATATCATCAACAACGTCAGACTACTAAGATAGGTAAACAGTGATAGAAGTTTTTCAAACTATTAATAAAATAAGAAAATGTAAAATTAAGCTGGAGTGATCTTCAATCTGAACTGCACTTGTACGATTTGCGCGGGATTTATTTTGAAAGGATAAGAGGAAGCAGTATCTAGCTTAAATACGTCTGTCATCCGTTTGGTGTTTACATAGACGTGAAACAAGTAGATGTCGTCTGTATTAGTCACCATGCTAGCAAGCGTTCGTCAAAATCGGCGCCATCTTGTGCTGGGGTGCCCACCACTGATTTCTATGTATTCATTCCTGAGACAGCAGCAAAGCAGCCGAGGACTCCCCAGAAAAAACAAAAAAGAAACTCTAAACAATATCTGCTTTAAGAAGAGCTATTTTATTTAAAATCAAATATATAATTACTTTTAAGAATGTATTAATGAATCAAAAAAAAAAGAAATTATGCAAAGTAGATATATGAGAAGAACAAGAAGTGTTACAGGATTAGAATATATGAAGGGCCATTATTGTTGTAGGCTTTCTATGAGAGAATGAGAATTTTAATTTAATTCAGCAATTCACAGATAAAAATTAATGTTCTCTATTATGGAGGATACATTTATTGCAAATAGTACATTTTATTTATTTATTAATTACCAAATGTGGTCCAAAAACACCTTTGAGACTATTCTGTCTCGCTGAATTCAGTTAATCGGGTTTGCTAGGTGTTAATGACATATAATTTTAATGTCATATACAGCTATATTTAGTTGATTAGAAAATGATTGTTTGTTAGATTAAAAATACCTTGTTGGAAATGAAATGTAATCAGGTAAGAAACATCTTTCACCATGCCCTTAATTTATTAAAATCCTTTTTAATGGGTCTATGTAAATATTCAAATACGAACTGTTTTTATAAAACAGATGCATAGGTTTGAAAACATCTACAGAAGTAAAATTTTATTCATTTAGAAAATAAGTAACTTTATATATATATTTTAAACAATATTTAGATATACTGAATATGGTTTATGAAAACAGGACAAAGGATTGACCCTGTTTTATCACCAAGCTATTCAATAAATATTCTGAAGACACAGAATCTAAACCAACCCTTTCTTTTTATTTGTGTATAAAAATGACAAATAAATAAAGAAATAAACAAATGTGGAATGAGGTATGTCACAATAAACATTACTATACTCAGTATAGTATACTCAGGAGAGAAGACAAACAAACTGACAAAGATATGTCTATCTATCTATCTATCTATCTATCTATCTATCTATCTATCTATCTATCTATCTATCTATCTATCTATCTATCTATCTATCTATCTATCTATCTATCTATCTATCTATCTATCTATCTATCTATCTATCTATCTATTCTGCAAATACACATATCTTCTACAACAGGGGTCTTCATTGTTTTCCAGTAGACCCCCTGTTGAAGACCTCAATTTTTAGTTGGGAACAGATTGATATGTTTTGTGTGCCTTTTAGGATTTAATGTATGAAAATATTGCTTAAGGTCAATTAAATAAACATTAAAGTCTGGCTTTTTTTCCCCAATTTAGAATCTAAACCAACCCAGTGTTGTTTTATTTATACATCATACCTTCAGGATAGAGCCCGAAACGATGCATACAGAAATGCCACTCACAATATGGCGGAATTATTAAATTGACTTCCGGGACGCTCCTACGTCTACTTACGTAACGTGCGTATGCGCTTCCGCAACCGGACTAGCAACTAAACAGCAACAGACAAGATGGTAAGTAGGAAATGTCGAAAGGAGCAGCATTTCTGTCATTTGGTGGGCCTACTCTTCCCTTGGTTTATTTTAGTAAAGCCATTTTCAAACTACAGAGGTTGAAGTTGCGTCCCTGCGTCATTTTAACGTTTAGTTTTAGGATACTTCTACTTTAGCTCGATTAAAAGATGGATCGACGATCACATGACATCTGAAGTTTTTTGTACAGTAGAAATCTAATGGTCCAGTTTTAGTTATCCATTTAGGAACAGTTTATTTGCACGATGCCTGCTTAGTTAGCCATACTTGCTGTATTTTGTTATCGCAGCAGTTTTACTCTATATTTTTAACCAAGTAGATTAGCGCTAAAACGGCTAGCCAGCTAAAGGCTGCATTTTGTTGCTTCTAGGATGTGAACACATACTGTACCTTGCCAATAGTAGACATATAACTTACGGAAGGTGTCTTCCTGTTTTATTTATGAACTCCTCCATCATTCATTCATGATTCCTTTCCATTTTCAGGCTGTAATTGTTTTCACTTTTTAACAGAGCCAGCCCAGGAGCTTAAAGCAAAGCTTCATTTTGTGGCAGCTTCCAATGATGCTGCCTCAATAATTTTGTCTTTAAAATGTGAATTCTTGTTTACTTGTGCATTTAATATAAATAATATAATATATTAATATAATTTATTAAACAAATTGTTATTTCTCAGGCTGTACTATATTAAACACTGGAGCTCCAATAGGCCTTCTTTATGCTTTAGCTGCTGAGACTTAAAGGAAATGTCCGCTTATAGTCAGGATTCACACTTTTTAAAAGTACTTTAAATATGAAATTATTAAATACTGTTTCATTAATGATAAGTGTTGTAATTAAGAGTAATTTAATTTGAATGTGCTTTACTGGAGGCATCCATGTTTGTCAAAGAACACTACTGCCACCTACTGGTTTGTGACGTCACGTTGCAGTATCGGCTGCTGATCAAGTCCCAGTGCTGTAATTGGTGTTTGTCACAACGCGCTATTATCTAAGTCATCTTGAAAATATTCATTTTTGAAATGTTGGCTACATATTACGTGTTTTTCCTCTGGCCCAAAGTTCGATGGCAAATCCTCCCTCTTCAAGTTGGAAATCCAACGACAAACCCGTGGAGGATAATGAATCAGAAAGATGAAATAACTAATGCATTTTTCACTTTTAGCCAATGTATTCCAGCATCTAACTTCTATGCACGTGGGCGTTGTCAGTTTTACTATAGCTCTGGTGAATTTCAATGGTGAAGTCCTCTGGAAATCTAAAATAATTGTTGATTGCAGATGTGTCTAGTAGCTCCCATTGATTTCGCTTGTAAAGTGGGGAGAATGGTGCTAGGCTTACCGCACCGTGACTAGCCTGATAAACTAGACTAAATATGAGAATAAATGTGTAATTTAGTTTGGCCCTGATGAATGAGACATCAGAAGGTTGTTGATGAGAACAACCTGTTGTTTTTCAAACTGCTGTCTGTGCCTATTGGGCAACGCTCTGACCAATGAGCGCAACTGACTGTGACGTAGGAAGTGCGAAAGGAAGCTGGTGGGGGAGTGTAATCAAACAGCCTGTTGATAAAACGGCAAATACGTCCTTCTTAAAAATGAATGAGCGTAGAGCCTCTTCCTGCTCACGCTTCAACGAAAATGCCAAATCTAATCCTTCTGAAACTGATTCCAAAGGGGAGTCAAAAGAGTTTAATAATTGTTGCCATCTTCCTTGTTGCGCTTTCTCCTGCATTGTTCAGCTTTGTCATCACGCTCCCTCAAATGTCACAACAATGTAGAAAAAATAACAGGTATATTTATTATCTTAAGTCTACATGAAATCTATACCCTACACAGACTAATGAAATACTATCTGTAAAATTATCTATGTAAACAAACCTCATCACTTGAGAAGGTAGGTGATGCGGACGTCGTGGAAGACATTTTGTCCCGTAATGCTCGCCGTACTGTTGGGGGGGAGAAGCGGTGGGGGGGAGATGTTCATGTTGCTGCAGTCTGCAGTCTGACCGCTAGATGTCGCTAAAAGTTACACACTGTAGCTTTAATAAATGGAATAAAGTGGGGGGGAAAAGTTTTTTTTTAATCAGATGTCTTAAGGAAAGATCCCGGGGAATGTTCTGCACCATGTACTTTTATGTTATGTTTTGAGTTTTGAGTAGTTGTTTTACAAGGTGGAATATAATCATTTATTCACCAAACTACTTTGACGTCTCAATATGAATGAAACGCACACAATCGGCAGAAATAAATAATGGACTAGCAACATCTTGAATAAAATAAAACAGCAATTTGAAGTTTGACATCTGTTGTGCCTTGGGCTGGCTCTGTTTATTTATTGATTTTAATTTTTTTTTAATGTGTCTGCATGATTATTTGTACTAAACCTCAGCAAACAATCAGATTTGCTTCGGCACATAATTTTGCCTTGGCTCACACCCAGGTTCCTGTGTTTATTTCAGCTTAGCATGATCACTAACTGTCAGCTATTAACAGATGTCTGGATCACTTTGCCATTTTGTTTTTGATTTTTCATTTATTTGTCTTTGAATTATTCATTAATTAATCTGCTGACTTAATCCATTCACTTTTTAATTTGTCCCAACTTTTCTTCTGTTTATTTTTTTTACCCCAATCTTTGAACACGTCCTGTGTTGTTGTACACGTGCACCTCCTCCTCTCTTCCCTACTTTCCCCCTCCACTCACCTCACCTCACCTCCCACCTCCACCTCTCTGTCCCTGTCTCCAACCATCCAGGCTGGTCACCGGGTAAGTCTGCTCGCTTTATGCTGGATTCTTGTTTTTCTGATCATCCTTCTGCTTTGCTCTCTAACTGGGGATGGAATTGCGAATTGGTGAACATCTGACATTTTTTTTTGCCTTTTAGCACAATTAGATGCTGCTATTTCATCAGCTGCTATGAAGCTAACTTATGCTGACATAGACTTGATCTGGTCTGGTGTGTTATTTCAAACATGTAATGCAGACAAAAAAGTGTTGCTATGCCTAGTAAAGATGTTTAAATGGCTTTAAGATAAATTCATCTCCCCCCAAAAAAACCTCTCTGTATCCCTGCTGCATTAATTTATCGCCACTCACAGGCCAGTTTATTTTAGCCACCGGTCACTTTGCTGGAAAAGGAATCCTACATTCATACAAAAAGGCGAGGGAGGTAAATGAAATCTATTAGAAGATATTTTCATTGTTAGATAGGAGTCATGACAACACAACTTTACCAGGGTGCCAACAAATTTGTCTGTATCTGGAAAAAAAAACATAGCTAGATAAGAAAACAAACCAGATATTAAACTGAACTAAAGGTTAAAGATCCTTAAATAGAAAACTTTCTGACCTGTTTAATCAAATGCTTTATTACCGTGAGGTCCGAAATTTGAAAAGTGCAATATCGGATGAACATCATGATGGCAGGAGTACAGGAGTTTTTGCAAAATCCAGCCTGTCTGCGCTCCAATACTTTCGCCGGGTCAAATAATGTTACTTATGAAAGCAGCTGAAATCAACTCCATCGGTACGGTGATCTTGATTGGAAGGAGACCCGAGGCAGACACGGGGCAACCTGGATGGGGTCATTAAAATAGATTTTATCTCCTCCACAATCCAATCTTTGGCAAACATTATAAAAACATGCATGACTCCAAAACAGAGACGCCTTTCACAAAGGTGGGCCCATTTCTGCTTTTGGAGGATTTAGGAGAAAAAGTAGTACCTTGATGTTTTGAATAAAATTTTCTTTAGTAACTTAATCAGCATCTCTGTTAAAGGAGTTTTGCAGCCACACAACTGGAGCATAAAGACATTTCTTTAGAGTTGCTTATCTATGCTCATGTATATAACAAACAATTTTTAACCTGCAACCCTTTTTCTAAAGAGAGACAACAATTAATATGTTTAACTTTGAGAGCTGCGTTCAGATCAGACTGTTTAAAGCTGGAGGCTGCAACCTTTACAATCCAAAGAACCATATCTATGCATTAGATCAGCTAAATGAAACTCATGTAGAACTATAAACATCACACGTACTAAACCAATGCTGCTTTTAATGTTACTTCTTTTTTTATATTTTAAAAATAAAGAATGAAATAAGTTATAAATATAAAATGAAAAACGGGATGTTAATTATGATGTTAATTTAATGATATTAAAAAAATAAACTAGTTTTCAAATTGAACAAAAATATGACCACCTCCATTTGCATTCTGCTGTGGATAGACCGAGCTATTCTTACATTAGAAAAAAAAAGGAATTGCATTTTAATTGTTTTTACATTGTAAAACAATGTGTGATTAAGAGCAAATTTGAAAGGATCAAAGATCTGCATGTGGCTCCAAAACCAACGATTGCAGATCCTTGATATAGGAAAAAAAAAATAGGCTATATTTAGAAGACAGACTGTCCAGAAATTTTAGAGAATAAATCATGTACCGCATAACAACAGGTTTTCTTCACATTTTGGTCATTTCATGCCCTGCCTTTATGTCGTAATGACACAAGGCTGTGTGCTGTTTAGCCCCGACCTTCTATTAATTCAAACCTGCTATCAGACTGATTCTTTGAAGTGATTTTTGCATGTTTTGCTTATTGTCTGCAGTAAAATGGTGGTTTTTGCATCAAATTATTAACATCTACCTGCTAGAGGTTGTTCGGTTTTCCCGTTTTATCAGCATCGTTGTCACCTTTCAAGAAGATTAACAGACCAAAAAAGGGAATGAAACCAAAATATCTAAAAATAAAGGTCCAATGCAAAGTTTCTGAAAAACAATCTTTATTATTCTGATATTTGATTATTTTAATGATCATTTTTGGAATTACAATGAAAGAAAATGAGAAGTTTGCAAAGAAATGAGTAGCAATTGGTGTAAGGCGTGTGGAGGTATGCCAATATTTTCCTAGGTCGATTTTAAGGCTGTCTCAGCCAAACTGAGTCAACAGCAATGATCTGATGTGCATCAGCGGAATTGCAAAAAATAAAAAATATTAGAGTATTAGAGAGAGAAAAAATGCTTGCATTCAAAATTCAATAAAAAGTCAATATTTGGTGTTACTGCTGCAGTTTGACACTCTGATGAATCTTAGTGTTACGTTTTTCCACCCAATGCTCTACATCATGTGTTCATCCTAGAATGGGTTTATGCATTTTTAAAAGCTGAAAGGTGTCAGACTTAAAGTAACCTTCTTGTTTTTATTCTTTTTTTTTTTTTGTTAAGCTATAAATAAAAAAAATATTTTTTGTTGAACCAAAAATGGAACTTTAAACCCCCTGTTAGGAGGAACCACCTATGACTGATACCTTTAAATATTGATTCTTCAGAGTTTTATCTACTTTTGAAAACTGAGTTTTAGCTTTTAAATAAGATCCTATTTTCCCTGAGTCCTATTAATAAATTGATACCCTCTGCATTTGTTATTCAGCTTTTGTACTTCAGGAGGAATTTTATCTTTAGTATTAAAGGGATATTCTAGGATTTTAAAAGAAAGAGGCTCCATTAAAAGTTTATAAGCAGCTTACATGTTCTCTGCAGCTTTACCAGATTAGTTCGTTCTTGAAGCTAACAGACAACGAGAGACAAGTCGAGACCAAAGTGGAGGTTTCACCATCTGATTATAACTCATAGTTTATGCAAATGCTGTTTGATTATGCCGGAGGGAGCCAGCTTGTTTACATTGGCTGATTCTGTACACAGCAGGTTGTGATGGATGCTTATGCAGAATTAGAACCAAAATTAGGAACCTTAACTTTAATAGAATTATGTTAAGTTAAAACACTGAGAATTTTGCTTGTTATACCAATTTATTTATTTATTAGAAGTACTTATATCTAGAAGCAGTTTCCCTATACCTAATTACTCTGGATTTTTCCTTAATGAAGATCTGAAGAGATTTATTTACTGGTGGTAAGATATTGATTTTGAATTAAAAGGCCCTGAACTATTCTTTTTAATCCACTTTGCTTATATGTGTTTATCATTTCTTGTTTTGGATAGAAGTATACGTCTTTCTTGCTGAGTGTCTGAAGTCCAGCTCTGCATTTTCTGTTGATTCCTATTTCTTCTTTGGGCTTTTTAAAAACTCAATAAAAATATATCAATTAGAGGTCAGCTGGAATTCAGACACATTATTGTTCAGAACTGTTCTTGTAAATGTTGCTGATTTGAAAGCTTTCAGTCAGGTGTTTATTTATTTTAATTGGTTAAGATACTTTTATATTTCTCCTGTTGTATTAAAAAAATAGCTGAAGAAAGTAACCCTAACTAATGAAGGTGTGGGGCGGTTATTGTAGCTATTATTTCCTGCTCCTGGATTGACCTCTGGCACCCTGCAGGGCTCTGTTCTCTGGTTTTTTTTTATTTCACAGCTTGTTTTTGGGTGACTAACTGTTTTTTGTGTGTTTGTGCAATGTTATTAGTTGGTTTTGGTGTTAGGTGACCTGCACATTCCCCACCGATGCAACACACTGCCAGCTAAATTCAAGAAGCTGTTGGTACCGGGGAAGATCCAGCACATCCTCTGCACGGGAAACCTTTGCACCAAGGAGAGTTATGACTACCTGAAAACTCTTGCCGGCGATGTCCACATAGTACGGGGAGACTTTGATGAGGTCTGTACTTTAATTAAACCACATTGATTAGAAGAACTTCATGATAAAATTGATCTAAAACAGGAACAATAACAGAGAGTAAAGTTCATGCTTTTAAAAAAGACCTTCCCTTTTATTCCCTTATAACCACAGACATTCTACTTATTGGGATTTTACACCCTAAATGCCAAAAAAAAATCTCTTTCTCCTTTAAAACTTTAGCTTAGTCTGATTGGACTGAGAGCTTCTATGAGCATCAGAGATTTTTTTAGGCGTGTTAGAAATTCTAAATTTGATTTAAATCCTGGACCTTTCTAATTTATACACTTTATTCCATTCCTTCCTAGCTTAGAGAGACTTCCCTTAGCGTCATAGCACCACCTCTGTTTAAAGGAATAGTACACCCAAAACATGATTAGCCTTCATTTTCTACTCACCCCCATGCTGAACAACACTCTGGAGTACTTTTTTGATATCTCAAATGCATCTGGAGATCTGGGAGGCTTCTTGCTGTCTGCTGACATTCAAATAATGGAGGTCTATGGTGCCCGAGGCAGAAAGGTCCATAAAAGTCCACAAAAAACGTGTCATTATTCCTCCATACTACTCGTCCAATGTATTCCAAGTGTCCTGAGTTGGTAGCGTCCATAATTTACTCGAAACTAAGTCATTTAGAATGTTTTTAGAGCATAAACAGTAGTGTATAGGATTTCCTAAAAGCGCGCGCCTGCGAGTTCACGAGCCTACGGAAACCGCGGCAGACCAAACCAGATGAAAGTGCGCATTGATGGCGCAGGATGAGGAGTTTAGGGTGCACTGTAGTCCCTTAGCAAGTTGCTTGCTAAGTTTCTATTGAAATGATATTCAAGAATAAATTTCATGATTGCATTTTTCTTTTTCAGAATTTTATGTACAAAATGGGTTTTTTCAAATTTCCACAAAACATTTTCTTGCAAGAATAGAGGAGCAAAGTTCACTTATCACCTCAGTGAATAAGAGATGGAGAGAAGATTTAATTGATTTCAGAGTTTTTTTCTGGTTAAATTTGAGCTCTTTACTTGATTTCTTCACTTAAAATCAAAGCTCAGAGGCTAAACACTGCTCATGATCTCCTTCGTTTCCATGTGGTCTTCACAGAACCTGAACTACCCAGAGCAGAAGGTGGTCACAGTGGGCCAGTTCAAAATTGGTCTCATCCACGGCCACCAGGTCATCCCTTGGGGCGACATGGCCAGCCTGGCGCTGCTCCAGAGACAGCTGGATGTTGACATCCTCATCTCGGGACACACGCACAAGTTTGAGGCTTTCGAGAACGAAAACAAGTTTTACATCAACCCCGGCTCTGCTACCGGGGCCTACAATGCACTGGAAAGGTAACTGTGATTAGACCTCTAATATATGTGAAACCTACTTATTTTTTATTTTATTTTTTTTAAAGAATCTGGTCCAAAATTGAAAACGTCCCTCATTTTTTACATTGTTTTAGCCATTATCAATTTCCAACATTCAGGTTGAAACCATATAAGTTAGATAGTGGATCCAGAAGAGAGAAGTTGTAATCCTCTGCTGTGTGGCAACTTTACAAAAGATGTTTTACAGAGGTGCTAGGCTAATAATAATCTGGCTCCTTTTTTTGCCATTTCAATTAATATTGAGTGGAAAAAGCTTATATACAGAGTTATTTTAGTAGCATAATGGTACTATGTAATCAGCACACAGCTGAGCCTTGGCTTAGTGCTCCCTGACTGGGTTAAAACAGACTAGATTCCATATTTGCTCCGTCATGTATGACAAATTATGCTGTGTGGAAATCTACAATGGATCGGTTCGTGCCTCTGTTCTTATTTTAAATTTTAACAGATTCCTTTTATTCTGTCCCTGTGTCTGACTTTCTGTCTGACACAGTTGGTGTTAGAAAATTTACACATTTTTCTCAGTCATCCATTAAAAATTGACATGACCCTGACATCTGACAGATATCAGATGTTGGCTCTGTGTCATGCTGCTGCGCTACAGAGAAATTACTGCAATTATTTGGGCTTTTATTTGCAAAGCAATGGATTAAAAAAGGCAGCTGTAAAGGAGTCTGTCTCAACCCCAGTTAAAGTATAATGTGAATTGGATCTCTACTGAACCCAGTCAGCTCATAATCTGGCTTAGAAAATCCTAATACCAAACCCTAATTACTATAGAAATAGTCTAAACCACATTAAATGTTAAATTTAGAGATAATAGCTCTAAAATGTAACACATATAGTAATAAACCAGATTCTATTGCCTGAATTTTTCCATTGTAGCTGTTAATCTTTTAGGTGTAACATATCTCATGTGTTGTGTGTTTCAGAAACATTATCCCTTCTTTTGTACTAATGGACATCCAAGCATCTACAGTGGTGACATATGTATATCAGCTGATCGGAGACGATGTCAAGGTGGAGAGAATCGAATATAAGAAATCCTAAAGTAGGTGTACTGAGGAGGAATGTCAGAAGAGGAGCTCTGTGTATCGTTTCATTCCTGTCCAACAGGGGGCAGCACCTCCCTCAGTTCACCACAGTGTTAATGCTGTAGCAAACTGTGTATTATATTGTTTATATGTCATCTGCATTAACTTTTATGCGAGCTACCAATAGAGAATACAACCATGTCATGTATTGCTATAAAAAAAAAGAAGTAATGTTTTTTGTTTGAAATTTTGCTTTTCACAATTATTAAATCCTGTACATGTGGCCAACAAGCCTGTAGGTTTTTGTGGTATGCCTTATTCATTCACTTCCACAATAAAATTGGAACTTCCTCCAATTGTCTGGTGTTTTTGTTTTTTTACATTTTCCCCAGAAATTACAGTGAAGGGTTACAAGAATGAATTATTTGTGGACGTTTGATGATCACTTTGAGCTTTTGTCCTCAGGTTCATCGAGGATGCAACAGGCAAAGTTTTTTAGCAGTAGGAATTGAATTTAGATTTGAATTTAATGTAGGTGTTGCTCTAATCCATTTATTGTCAATATTGAACATAAAAACTCCAACTGATCAAGCAACTGATGACCCCCCCCCCCCTCCCCGTGTGCTCTGAAGTTTCTGGTAAAGTAAAAATAATTAAATGTATTGGATAAAGTAATGGTCCTCAGGGATTCAAGTATTCCGCCTCTGGGCCGGATTTCTGTCTTGTAGCAATTGCTTGTCGGTAAAAAAAAAAAAATCACTCGCATAAATTGATGGTATTTAAATAAAAGACAATCAAAAGCCCTCTTACAGTATGTTTGTCAGCCAATGGTACTAAAGGAGTGCTCTATATATAGATATCTATATCTACAAGATATTTTGTAGTGACTATTTTTTCAAGGAATGTTGTGCTCTACTGATGTTTGACAGTTTTAGAAAATACAAGCCATGTTATGTTTAGAATTATTGGTGCTTCTTATGAATAATAAGCTGAGTGAATCTAAGGACCCAAGACGTATTGCTCCGCTGTCATATTCAGGCTTTAAAGAAATAAATTGCTGCCGTATTCCTTTTAACCCATTCATCTTAGAAAGCTTCTTTTTCCTATTTAATCTGTAGTGATGGTTTTTAGCAATGCAATTATGTGAACACAAACCTGCAGCAGGATTTATCTCCTACTTCTTCTCCCTTGGCCTCAGTGTTAGTCACTGTTGTATTCTGGTTGCATGAGAGGGGTAAT